>JAMJFZ010000199.1:77932500-78532500 GCA_026225945.1 Cricetomys ansorgei | reverse complement strand
ACGGGCGACGTGCAATAATCACAAAGCTGCAGGTGTGAGGACCCGGCCGCCGAGAGAGGCGAGGACCTCCCTGCAAAGGACTTGTTGCTCCCTGGGTCAGCGGGACAAAGAGGCAGACAGGGTGGGTGGGGCAGGGCGGCATCTCCATGCTAGAGGCTCCAGGCTCTTGTCGGCGGAGCAGGGGTCTCTCTCTCAGAGCCGATGACCGGGAAAACCAAAAGCCTGATATCAGATATCCTTCCCCTCCTAATCTCACGTAAGAACGACGTGTCAGACACTGATGCTGTCTCCCTGCGTTTGTCTTTCTATAGGGTGGTTTTTATAACGACGTCCTTAGTTTTAATAAAGGAGAAGTCACGTCAACTGTTTTCCTGGCTGAAGTTGGTTTTGCTGATTCAAAACACACGCTGGTGTCCAGAGAGGTGTAACTTGTCGCCGTGGGTTGGGAAGGGAGAGAACCAGGGTCTGGGGGGCTCAGCTGAGGGGTAGAGGGGGCCCTGGGGGAGCCGAACTCACAGGCCCATTCAGAAGACCTCTAGGTTTGTTCGAGGTCAAGGGGGGAAATGGAGGCCAGGCAGACCCTGCTCTGAGTGGGTGCAGCTTGGGTCGCGCGAGGAGGAGGGCGACGGCGGTATAAGGCCGCGGTTCTCTACCTGTGGATGGCGACTCCTTTGTGGGGTCTGATAACCTTTTCGCAGGGGTCGCCTAAGACCATCTGCATATCAGATCTTTACAATTCATAACAGCAGCAAAATTACAGTTATGAAGAAGCAACGAAAATAATTTTATCGTTGGAGGCGCCACAACACCAGAACCGTATTAAAGGGTCGCAGTGTTAAGAAGGTTGAGAACCACTGCTGTAAGGTTTGGGAGCCTGGGTGTGGCTGTCCTGTGGCTCTGGGTTCTCTGCTGGGTACAGCTGAGCTTCTCGGCAGAGGACAGTGGGTCTTCTCTGCCCCAGGCCTCAGACAAGGAGGACACGGCCAGGACACAGCCCTGGAACACATGCACTCAACTCACATTCTCAGACAGCGCATCCCCCCGCATGCCAGCGCCGCTCACGTGAACACAACGTGCTCCTTATCTCTGGCAAGGGGATGGAACAGCTTTCATTACTCAGCACTGGTTTCCTGGAAACCCACTGTCTTTATCCAGAGTCCCTCACACTGAAGACATCAGACACTCTTGGCCTTGGAGGCCTCAGGCCCTGGGACTGCAGCTGAGTGACATGGACAATAGGCTGGGCGTAGGCTTGGGGTAGGAGAGACGTCACAGATCTATCCTCTGGGGCATCTAGCAGGCCTTGAGCTTGGAAGGACAGCCAGGCCTGGTGGCCCGGATGACACGGATGCTAGAGACACACTGGTGTCCCTCCTGGTTCCTGAGTCCCAGGTCAGGCCGAGTGCTTCCGTGAGGACAGACCTGTACCCTGTAATCAATGAAGGACCAGGAATTACCCACATGCTGTGGCCAGACCAAGGGACTCTGTTGGGACCCACATCCTTAATCCATACAGGTGTAAGCCATCTGGAACACAGATTCCAGACTCTGGCTATGGGGTATCTCTGCCCCTCGACCTACTCTCCTCCCTCTGTTGAAAGATTTTCTCCATCTTCTCTATTGGACAATGATTAACAGTGCTCATCAAGAGGGCAGGAACTCACCAGCCAGCACTCCCTGTGACTGGGTCACTCAGACTCACCCCCTACCCCAGAACATTCAGTCCCCAGTAGTTTCCAGTATGGCGGGAGATGGAGGAAAGGTGAGGAGCCACCACAGGATGAGCCCAGGCTGCTAGGCTTTGGAGTGGGGAACAGGACACTTTGAACCCCAAAGGCTGTATGTACCCCAGAAGTAACAGCACGCAGGCCCTCACAGCGCGGGCCCAGTTCCCAGGACCGAGTCAATTGCTGGTGGCCACAAGCGGCAGCGGCAGCCGGTTTTGGTAAACGGGATTAACCCGAGTATGTTTTCACCACACCACAGTCCTGCGCCTCGGTATTTACTCAGGACACCGCACAGCCTTGGGGGTGTTGTGGCAACTTCGTCCCTAACTGCCAGGACTTGCAAGCAGCCAAACATGCTTCAGCAGGATGAGTGACGAGAACATGGCCTCTCCAGACGATGGGGCATCATGCAGTGCTAAAAAGGAATGAGCTACCGAGCTAGGAAAGACTGGGGAAACTCGGAGCGCGAGCCGCTAAGTGAAGGAGGCTGGTCTGAAGAGGATGCTGGCTCACGCACCTCAATTCTGTGACATTCTGGAAAAGGCAAAAGGGAAGGACGGAAGAACGTGGGGATTCTCAGGGGAGGAAAGCTGCCCCGTGTGGAGCTGTAAGGTTGGGTCCCTATCATTACACCTGTGTCAAAACTCACAGGACACACAGTCAGGAGTGCACAGACCCTCAGAAAACCCAGAAGCCTAGTGATGATCATCAATGTGGGCCACTGAACGTGGCGTGACACGACTCTAGTGAAATGTTGGAATTGGGGGCACAGTGGGGGGGGCACTGGAAGTGTTATATTGGGAAGTCCCTGTCTCTTCTGCCCCATATTTCAATAAACCTGAACTACTCATAAAAAATAGATGCTCAACAATCAAAAGCAGATGATTGCAGAAACAAGGCAAAGTGTCTGCACCTATCTGTGTTGCTCAGGGTAGCGCTGGTTGCTGGATCCAGGGTGGGTAGGTAGGAAAAGAAAAAGAAAAACACCCTGCTTGCATATGAAAGAAAATTCCAAGGAATTTACAGGCACTCAGAATGCTGAATTCAAAAGGTTGCAGAACACTGGATGAGAAACCACTCACCAATTGATTTCTACCCACTAGTATCGGACATAAGAACAGGAAAGTTTAAAACAGCCACAAGACCTCCAAAAACGAGATACTTAGATTTGGGTATAAAAATAATGTGCAGGACACATACACACATACACACACACAACTACCAAAAGAAATCAAAGAAAATCTAAACCAAAGTCACATATCTTGAACACAGATTGAAAGATCCAGCATGACCAAAATGTCGATTCTTCCTCCCTGAAGCTCTGCTCTGTGAAAGGTTCTGTTAAGAAGAAGAAAAGGCAAACCATAGATGGGAGGAAAACACTTGCAAACACATATGTAACAAAGGACTAGTAGCCAAAGCACATAAAGAAGACTCAGAACTAAACATGAAAGCGTCAAGTTAGGGGTTGGGGTTGCTGCACAGTAGAATGTTCATCTACCATGCGCGAGGCCCCGTGTTCAGTCCGAAGCGCTACAGAAACTGGGCACAGCGAAGCATGGTTTGCAATCTCAGCATCTGGGAGGCAGAGGCAAGAGGATGAGAAGTGCATGACACGTTACACAGCAAGTTTGAGGTCAGCCTGAGATATGTTAGACCCTGTCTCAAAGGAGAAGGGGAGAGGAAGAGAGGGAAAGGGAAGGAGAAGAGTAGATGAAAATGGTTAGAAAAATCAAACTAGCCATGAAGAGACATTCACTAAAGAGAGCACAGAAGGCAAATGATTCTGATGGAGGCCAGTTTACCTGTTTTTTTTAATTGGCTATGCTTTTAGCCTTGTATCTAAAACACTGATTCTTAATCCAAGTCCATGCAAATTGCTCTCAGCAAGACAGTTTAACCCCTTCATATATGCTTTTGGTCCATCCTAAGTTAATTCTGCATATGGTGAAGTTTAGGTCTGCACCTACACTTCATACAAAAACTTCATACAAAAGCCTTTCATTTGTATGTGGATATCCAGTAGTCCCAGTACCACAAGAAATAGCCCTGTATCAAAAATCAACTCATTATAAATGTGCGGTTTATTTCTGAACTCTAAATTCTATCCCGGTGACTAATATGTCTCCTTATGCCAAGAACATGCTGTCCTGATTAGCAGGGCTTTGTAGATGTCTGAGCTCTCTCTGTTCTGTTCCATATTGTCTGGGCTGTTCTGGTTCTTTGTGGTATACAGGTAAAGCCAGCTGGGGTGCCAAGAGAGACTCTGGTGTGTCTATAGTCAGTCTGGAGAACATTGCCATCTGAACACCACCATGTTTTCCAATCCATGAACATAGGATACCCTTCCATTTGCCTGGATCTTGCTTTATTTCCATTTCCAGAACTTTTCAAGTCTTAACCTTTGTGGTGCTAATCTTGGCTGTCAAATTGGCACACCTAGGAACAGGGAACCTCAATTGAATTGCCTCCATCAATCTGGCCTGTGGGTGTGTCTACAGGGGATGGTCCTGACTGATGATTGATGTCGGAGGGCCCAGCCCACTGTGGGTGATGCCATCCCTAGGCAAGTGGTCCTGGGTTCTATAAGAAAGATAGTTGACCATGAGTCAGAGAGCAAGTCGGTAAGCAGTGTTCCTCCATGGTTTCTGCTCCAGGTTCCTATCCTGGATTCCCTCAGCGATGGACTGTGACCCAGAACTGTACGCTAAAAGAACAGAAATGAAAACCTTTCCTTCCCAGGTTGCTTTTGGTCATGGTGTTTATCACAGAAACAGAATGAAAATAGCACACCCTTCTGTTAAATACAGAAGGAAGCATAAGACCGCATAACAGAGAAACCCAGACTGAAGCCGTAGTGTGACATCATGAAACACTCAGCGGAGCAGCAAAGTCAAGAGCTGCAGCAGGTGCTGGTGGGCTTGTGGAGAAGAGGGTGCCGTCCGCATCACAGTGGGGGTGTAAACCAGCCACTCTGGAGATAATTTGCCAGTTTATCTTTAAAGGGGGAGGGAGGAAGATGGCTCAGCAGTTAAGAACACTGGCTGCTCTTCCAAAAAACCTAAGTTCCAAGCACCCACATTAAGCAGCTCACCATTGCCTGGAACTCCAGCTCCTGGGGATACGATGCCCTCTTCTGGCCTTGAACACGCATTAAACACGTGTGAATGCAAGGCTCTCACTGAAGCACGATGCCTCCACACGTGTACTGTGGCGTACACACGCATGCACGTGTGCATATACGGGTACGTGTGCGTGCGCGGAAAATAACTGAGAATCTCGTTCAAATTTTAAAAATCGTGGATTTATAAAAGATATCACAGCATGAGTACATAGCGGGAGATGGAATTGAATGGATGGACTATATCATGGTCACCAGCCCAGCCCGGCAAACCAACCAGAGCTGTATTGATGAAATTGGGGGAGGACGAGGAGCGGGGAGGGGGGGGTGTGGAAGAAAAAGAGGGGAAGGGAGAAGATCTGAATGACTAAGAAACAGACAGCTCATGATGCGCGAGTTTAGCGGCTGAAAGCTAATGAGCAAGCCACACCTCCCACAGATTAAAAATAGAAGAGTGAAAGGAACACAAAACAGAAGGGAAAGAGCAGTGATGACAAACGCGCCACCGGCGGGGAAGAAAACAAACACGAGAGACACTGACACAGCCCTCCAATCCTCAGCAAGACTCTTCAGGAGGAAAAAAGGAGAGCCGCGGGCCAGGGAGCGGTGGCGCGTGTCTTTAAGCCCAGCACCTGGGAGGCAGAGGCAGGCGGATCTCTGAGTTCAAGAACTGGTCTACAGAGTGAGTTCAAGGTCCACCAGAGTTACGCAGAGAAGCCTTGCCTCAGGAAGGAAGGAAGGAAGGAAGGAAGGAAGGAAGGAAGGAAGGAAGGAAGGAAGGAAGGAAAGAAAGAAGGAAGGGGAAGGAAATAAAATAAAATGAGAACCACACAGAGTCCCGGAATCGGGTACATTTATGCTTGAAACAAGCATAAAAAGATGAAAGACCTCTGTGGTTTGGTGCACCTGATCCTGAGACTCAAAAGAAAGGACTTGGGGCCCAACTTAACAGCAACAAGAGGCAGGTCCTGTCAGGGATGGGGGCCCAACTTAACAGCATCGAGAGGCAGGTCCTGTCAGGGATGAAGCTGTGACCGTGAAGCCAGCATGAATGGAAGTGACCTTGTAAAGCACTTCAGTGAGGTATCCAGCCTATTCTCCTTCTGACTCTCTTGCCGTGTCCCTTATGGCCTCTGTCCCTATCACTGTGTGAGCACACAGTATACTTTCCCAGAGAGCCAGCAACAAGGATACCTCCTAGATGGAAGGTAGCCAGTGCCATGCCTACAGACACCTTGATCTTGGACTTCAAATCCAATCATGTTGTTGCCTCTTTAGTGTGGTAGGCAGTGTGTCAGCTCTGTACATTTGTAGTGTTTCTAAGTGACAGAAAATGTAAAATGTCCTCCCTGGGGGGTTCTGTGTTTGAACATTTAGTCCCTAACTGATGACATTTGGGAAGCTACGGTGCCTTTGGCCGGTGGGATCAGGCTGGAGGAGGTGTGTCTCCAGGGATGGAGAGCAGACCTCGAGGGTTACAGCTTAGTCCTGCTTCCAGCTTAGCCGTCTGTGTCCTATCCTGCTGGGACATCAGCAAGCATCCGCCACGAGCCCCTATCGCCAGCGGAGCCACCCTGGTGGACTGTGTCACCTCAACCATGAGCAAAATAAATCTCTCTTCCCAGAGTTGCTGCCTGTGTTTGTTCGGAGCAGAGAGGAGGTACCTGATGTAAAGGAGTGACATCAGAAGCAGGGCTGCTGCTGTGGAAAACCCGGCCACGTGACTCTTAGGCCTTTGGAACTGGCTTGTGGGAGGAATTCAGAAGAGCTTGGAGCTGATGGTTGGAGAAGCCCTAGAACGCTTTGAGCAAAGATTAACAGGTCAGTCAAGTGGGAGTTTAGAAGACCAGATACTGAGAAAAGTACAAACAGTAAAGGCTACACTCACAAAGTGTCAGAGAAGAGAGAGACTCCACCAGGGACAGGCTGGAGGTCAAGAATCGGGCTGTGTTCAGCCTGTGTCCTGAAAACTTGTGATTGTGTAGGAGAAGAATTCAAAATAATATTAAGCTCACTAGATAGGCATAAGAAAACCACATCCCTCACTCATACAGAATCTAACGAGGATTGGTGAGAAGCCGCCCCTGAACTCAGCTAGGGAGCTGGACACCCCTTGTCCTAACTCCTGTCTCCTGTCTCCTCTGTGCTAGCCTGGATGAGAACAGCCCCATAGGCTCCTATGTTTTAACACTTGGCCCACAGTTGGTGGGACTGTTTGGGAAGGATAAGGAGGTGTGGCCTTGTTAGAGGCAGTGTGCCACTGGGATGGGGCTTTGATGGTTCAAGAGCCCACACCATTCCCAGTGCATTCTCTCTCTCTCTCTCTCTCTCTCTCTCTCTCTGTGTATGTGTGCTTCCTACTTATGGAACAAGAAGTAAGCCCTCAGCTGTCTGCCACTGTGCCTTCAGCTGGCCATCATGGACTCTAACGCTCTGGAACCATAAGGCCAATTAAACACTTTAATAAGTTGCCTTGATAGTGTTTTACCACAGCAAGAGAAAAGCGACTAAGTCAAGCTGAAAGCGAGGCAAGATGTCCTGCAACAGACACAGGAAATTGCTGGACGTGGGGAAACGTTCCTAGCAGAGACCAGATGCCCTGGTGCTCTAGGGGACACGGTGAACACCTGGGCATAAACATTTAATTTTACCTGATAGAAGATGACATAGTCAACACCAGCACCCGAAGCAGAGACTCAGAACACAAAAGCCACAAGCAAACCTTGTTTGTAATGTACTAAGAACAGGGACACACTAACAGAAGGGAGCAAGGGCTCAGTGGGGAAACGTGAGAGACACATCAACCATGAGAAGCTGCCATCAGACAGGAAAGCGGGTGAAATGATGAGGTTAGGCTGGGCTGACTGCAGGAACAATCCTAAAGTCCTTTGTGGGCGAGTCCCAGAGTTGGACACTCATGTTCTACCCTAGAGAAGAGAATCTAGAAACAATCTGAAAATATGTGTTCAAAAATGAGTATGCCCTGTGATCCAGCACAAATAGAATGGAATTCTGTGTTGAGAGTGTCTCTGTGTGTGTGTGCATGTGTGTGTGTATGTGTGTGTGTGTGCGTGTGTGCCTGTGTGTGCGTGTGTGTGCATGTGTGTGTCTGTGTGTGTTTACATGTATGTGTGCATGTGTATGTGTGTGAATGTGTGTGTGTGCCTTTGTGTGTGTGCATGTGTGTGTCTGTGTGTCTGTGTGTGTTTACATGAATATGTGTATTTGTGTTTGTGTCTGTATGTGTGCCTCTGTGTGTGTGTCTGCGTGTTTGTGTACATGTGTGTGTATCTGTGTGTGTGTATACATCTCTGTGTGTGCGTGTGTATATGTGTGTGTGCATGCGTGTGTGTGTCTGTGTATATGTGTGTATGTATGTGTGTGCGTGTGTGTGTGTGCGTGTGTGTGTGTCTGTGTGTCTGTGCATATGTGTGTATTGTGTGTGTGTGTGTATATGTGTTTATTGTGTGTGTGTGTGTGTCTGTGTCTGTGTGTCGCTGTATGTCTGTGTGTCTGTGTGTTCTATCAACAGGGTTAGGCTCCAGGATGTGTTAGGAACTAATAAACCATTTTCCATCCATAGTACTCAGTGCGGTTTTCCCTCCCGCAGTGAGACGGGAGTAAGCGAGGGTGTGGGCAGCTTCCTTGCTCCTTGGCGTGAGCGACTTCTTTCTGGATGGAGTAAGTTTTCAGATCTCAGAAAGAACATTTCTCTAGCTCCATCCTGCTGTTCACGATGCAGTAGTCACAGATATGACGCACCTTGAAGTTGACCGGGTTGGTAATGTTCCCTCTGTGACTTGTTCAAGTCTAGACAGTCAACAAAACAATCCATCTGGCCCCGAGGTGCTGTGCCTGCCAGGCTCCGTGGGGTAGGCACGGCCCACAGCCAACTTGAAATGCCAACACGTCATCCCCGAGTGCTGTCTTGGGAGAGATGTGCCGTACACCGCTGGGTCGTGTTCCATAGCAACAGTCAACAACTTCCAGAACACCTACGATGGCGAAGGATGTGCGATCAATATTCTGAACATTTATTACCTTTGTTTTCAATATAATCTCATTCCTTGAAGATTTTGTACAATGTATTTTGATCATATTCTCCCCCGAATCCTTCACCAACTCCTCCCAGATCTACCTTCAGCCCTCCCCATACGCTTCCAACTTCATGCCTTCTTTTTAAGAAAATCCAGTCAGCTGCATGAATGCTCCTAGGTGGATAGCCATCCACTGGAACATGGCTGACCTACCAGGGACCAGCGACACTCTGAAATAAAACTGATTCTCCCTCCCCAGGGGCTATCAAGTGTCCAAAGCTCCTCAGCTAGGGGTGGGAGCTCTGAGAGCCCCCCACCCAAGCTGGAATAATAACTGGATTAATCTTGTGCAGACAACCACAGGTGCTGTGAGTTCACGTGTGCTGCGGTCCTGTCGCGTCTGGAAGACAGCACTTCATTCTGGTCCTCTCTGACTTCTGGATCTTACAGCCTTTCCGCCCTGTCTTCCAGGATGGTCCCTGAGCTGGGCGAGGTGGCATCATAATGTGTTCAATGGGAGTTTCCCACTACGAACCTTTGCTGACTCTATTAGCCGACTCATACACTCCCTGGGACATACATCATCCACCACCACGGGCGTCCACACTGGCTCAGGCCGCTGCTGACTGAGGGAAGGGCCTGGAGTTCCATGCAACTATTTAGAACAATGGTTCTAAATGCTGCGACCCTTTAATACCATTCCACATGTTGTGGTGACCTCCCCACCAGCCAAAAAATTATTTTTGTTGCTACTTCATAACTAACTGTGCTACTGTTATGAATCGCAGCGTAAATATCTGATGTGCAGGTGGTCTTAGGTGACCCCTGTGAGAGGATCATTCAGCCTCCAAAGGGGTCGAGACCCACAGGTTGGCAACTTCGAAAGTTTAGAAGAATGAATTGGAGAGTGTAGGTGAGCAGATTTAAAAGGATTTTCACAAGGAATTGACATTTAACAGAGCAGAGCAGACCTAAGGCGGCAAAGAGCACACTGTCGGTCATGTTTCTACGGCACTGTGACCCCCGTACCTTCCTTCCTATCTTCATCTTTGAGCATTGACGCGTGGTACCATAAGCCTCAGAAGAATAAATCAGAGCTTGGTTGGCCTGAGGGGGGTAGGAAAGAGAAAAAGGAGCCAAACAAAATTAAAAAACAGAACCAAAAAGGCGGCCAAGAAAGCAAACTGCGCGTATGTTAGTCCATTTGGCATTTACATCCGATCTATGGATGTATTTATTTATGTTGCTTAAAAATCCACTTTTCAGCCCAGACCTCCTCTGGACAGGGGTTTCGAGTCCCTCCTGTGCAGTGAGTCACTCCACCTGAAACTGGAGCTTTGATTCGAAATGTCCCCAGCATTCTTCAGCTGAAAACTTGGTCCCTAACGTGGCTATGCGGTGAAGTGGGGGGTTCCCAGAACATGCTTAGGTCACAGGAGCTGTACCTTCGGGAGTGGATTCACATCACCATAAAAAGACCCGGGCAAGCAGGGGTGCTGTTACACTCTCTGTCCTTTGTCTTCCGCCATCTGAGGGTGCACCAAGATACTGGACTCTGTCTTGGACTTCCTAGGGCCAGAACTGCAAGAATGTACATTTCTGTTCCTTACAAAGGATTCATTGTGTTCATTGTGGAACATTCTGTTGAGCCAGCGTGACACAGAACTGTGTGTGTGGCAAGGCCGTGGGCCCTGATTGCACTACTGTTGCCCTATGTCATGTTGGCTGGGGCTTGGGGCTCCACGTGTCCTCCCTTGGCTGGTGGCTCCTGCTGGCAGCTATGGGCTGGGACCTCAACTCTCTTCATGGACCTCTCTTCCCAGCAGCTTGAGTCTCCTCACACGATGATGGCTGAATCCTGAGAAGGAACACCCCAAGAGGCAGAGGTTGGAGAACGGTCATTTCTACCAGGTACTATCCGTTTCAGGGCCAGCTCAGATTCATGGAGAGGAGAAACAGAGCTTAGCTTCTGATGAGGAAGCAGTAAGACTGCACAGGGTAGGAGACACTGTGATGCCCTCCAGAAACGACCACAGCCCTTCAGGTCCACACAGCCCTCAGCGCACACAGAATCATGGATTCATTGAGACTGGGAGATGGAGAGAACATTAGTGAGCATCCAATCCAAGCATCTCATTTGGTAATGGGGACTCGAGAGGGGAAGGCAATGTGTCCAGCGTCACACAGAAACAACAACAGACAACAGCTAAGTCTACAGACAACATAGAACCTGGACTGCATCTATTTCATTCATCCATCCATTCATTCATCTATTCATTCACCCAGCTACATATCTATCCATCTGTCTATCTATCCACCCACCTACCTACCTACCTGCCACCTACCTATATTCATCCATCCATCTATTCACCCACCCACTCACCTACCCAACCACCTAGCTATCTGTCTTAGTCACTGTTCTATCGCTGTGAAGAAACACCACGGTCAAGGCAGCTCTTATAAGAGAAAGCATTTCATTGGGCGTTTGCTTACAGTCTCAGAGGTTTAGTCCATGATCATTGTGACCGGTAGCATGGTGGCATGCAAGACACAAGGAGCTGGAGTAGTTGAGAACTACATCCTGATCCACAAGCAGAGAGAGAGCAAAGGAGACTGGGCTTGGCACGGACTTTTGAAACTTCAAAGTCCACCCCCAACAAGGTCACACCTCCTAACCCTTCTAGTGCCATTCCCTGGTTACTAAGCATTCAAATGTATGAGCCTATAGGGGGCATTTCCTTATTCATTTATTTTTATGTGCATTGATTCTTCCTACCTGCACATATATCTGTGTGAGGGCATCAGATTCCCTGGAAGTGAAGTTACAGACAGTTGTGTGTAGTTAGGCTGCCGTGGCTTCTCACCAAGGACAACAAGGAGGCATTCTCATACATGTAAACTTTTCCAGACCTCTGCAGAAAGAACCACTATCCCGGCCAGTGCCATACTGGACACTGGAACCCTGAGCGTCTGAGTTCAGGTGTTTTTATTGATCCAGAACTCCTCAGGTGTTCCACTGATAGCACATGCATATCATTAGCAATCAAACATTCCCCACAGAAGTCCAACACCTGTAGACAATGCAAAATGCCAACACTTAGGCAGCCCTTCACCCAACAATGCACAAAACAATTATTTTATACATAAGTAAAACTGAACTTCTATAACAGTTGTGAGTTGCCATGTGGGTTCTGGGAATTGAACCCAGATCTTCTGGAAGAGCAGCCAGTTCTTTTAATCCCTGATCCATCTCTCCAGTCCCTGGGACATTCTTATTCAAACCACCACACTCTCCATCTGCTCATACTTAGAAAAATACAGTTATATACCTCCATCTGCCCATGGGCAGTTACACATCTGCCTTTCCATCCATCTATCCATCATCCATCCACCCATCCACCCATCCACCCATCCATCCATCCTCCATTCATCATCCATCCATCCATCCATCATCCATCCATCCATCATCCATCCATCATCCATCCATCCATCATCCATCCATCCATCATCCAACCATCCTCCATCCTCCATCCATCATCCATCCATCATCCATCCATCATCCATCCATCATCCATCTATCCATCCATCCATCCATCATCCATCCATCCTCCATCCATCATCCATCCATCCATCCATCATCCATCCATCCATCATCCATCCATCATCCATCCATCCATCATCCATCCATCATCCATCCATCATCCATCTATCCATCCATCCATCCATCCATCATCCATCCATCCTCCATCCATCATCCATCCATCCATCCATCATCCATCCATCCATCATCCATCCATCATCCATCCATCCATCATCCATCCATCATCCATCCATCATCCATCTATCCATCCATCCATCCATCATCCATCCATCATCCATCCATCATCCATCTATCCATCCATCCATCCATCATCCATCCATCCATCATCCATCCATCATCCATCCATCCATCATCCATCCATCCATCATCCATCCATCATCCATCCATCCATCCATCCATCATCCATCCATCCATCATCCATCTATCCATCCATTCATCCATCATCCATCCATCCATCCATCATCCATCCATCATCCATCCTCCATTCATCATCCATCATCCATCCATCATCCATCCATCCATCATCCATCCATCATCCATCCTCCATCCATCATCCATCCATCCTCCATCCATCATCCATCCATCATCCATCCATCCATCATCCATCCATCATCCATCTATCCATCCATCCATCCATCATCCATCCATCCATCCATCATCCATCCATCCATCATCCATCCATCATCCATCCATCCATCATCCATCCATCATCCATCCATCATCCATCTATCCATCCATCCATCCATCATCCATCCATCATCCATCCATCATCCATCTATCCATCCATCCATCCATCATCCATCCATCCATCATCCATCCATCATCCATCTATCCATCCATCCATCCATCATCCATCCATCCATCATCCATCCATCATCCATCTATCCATCCATCCATCCATCCATCATCCATCCATCCATCATCCATCTATCCATCCATTCATCCATCATCCATCCATCCATCCATCATCCATCCATCATCCATCCTCCATTCATCATCCATCATCCATCCATCATCCATCCATCATCCATCCATCCATCCTCCATCCATCATCCATCCATCATCCATCCATCCATCATCCATCCATCCGTCATCCATCCATCATCCATCCATCCATCATCCATCCATCATCCATCCATCCATCATCCATCCATTTGCCTGTGATAATTAATCTTCATTGTCAACTTGACTAGATTTAGGACCGACATGGATGGGTGTGCCTATAAAGCGTTTCCATGAAGATTTAACTGAGAGAAGACCCATCCTGGATTTGAGCAGAACCATCCCATGTGCTGGAGGTCCCAGACTGAACAAAAAGGAGAAACTGATCACTCCATGGCCTTTTGACCAAGATCAAGTGTAAAACAGGGAGCGAGCTGAGCACCAGCATTCATCTCTTGCATCCTGACTGCCGATGCCATGTGAGCAGCAACTGTCTCATCTTCCCGCCGTCACGCATTCCCTCCAGGGCGGACTGTGTCCTTAAGCTGTGAACCAAAATGAACTCCTCTTGCCTTAAAGCTGCTTTTGTCAGGTATTCTGTCACCCCATCCATGCATCTTGTACCCATCCATCTACCTACTCACATCCTGGGTACCGTGCTGGATATGGAAGGCTGGCATGGCTGTGGATGCCTGGCACCCGTGTTTCCTATGTGAATCAGTTCAGCCCTTGTTCCTCAGTCCTCATTTCCCTGGGGTAAGTCTCCAGCCCCTAACTTTCTGTGATAGTCCTAGGAGGGTGGCTGAGTGGCTGTGAGCATTGCACCACAGCTGAACAGAGGGCTTCAGCGACGTTCCCAATGACGGACAGGCGAGGAAGGAGCTGCCCCAGCAGAGACAGATGCTCCCAAAGCCCCACACATGTTAGCATTTTCATACTTCCCCAGCTTTGGTGGCACCACTACAAGCAGTTACAATCAGATCGGAGTCCAGCATGCTGGGGATATAACCATCACAGAAAAACACAGGCATGTTTTGCTCCCAGCATGGCACCAGGTGCTTTAATAGACCATCCCCTCACTTCTTCATAACTAACCTCAAAAGTTGGTCCCACTGTTATCTCCCATGACAATGCTGAGGGTCAAAAGATTAGCAAAAGACATGAAAGCAGGACCTCTCCATGATCCCTGCACTACTAGCATTGTGGGATGTCTGCCGGGGTCAGCTGTGCACACACCTTTTACACATCGGTTTACTTAGGATCCAGCAGAAGGCACATTGACTGCCCACTGTATGCCCTTCCACCCCAACCGTAGAGGATAGAAAAGCAGCAATAGCTAATTAAACCTTGCATAATGGGAGGCAATGAGCACTCTGAGAGGTCTGAGCAGAGCAAGGCAAGAGGGTGCAGTGTGGGAAAGGCTCACACCAAGATGGTGAGCAGAATTAAAGGAGGGGGAGGCGTGAGCCTAATGGGTATCTCGGAGCATGGCATCCAAGAAGAAGAATGTCAAGTGCAAAGGTCCAGAGATGGGAGCGCCTGGCACAGCGTCAAGAGACTCTCAAGACGGGCAGCCTGGCTTGAGCAGATTACAGGAAGTGGAGAGGACAGAACATGGATGCCACATGAAAGAAGACACTGGAAGACCCTGCAGGAGCTCTGGAGACCTTGGTAAGGACTTGAGCTGTACTCCCAATATAATGCAGGACAACTCGCAGAGGTTTAGAGATGGGGTGGTGTACTGTGCCTTCACATTTATAAGGATTCTGGGTGCTGGGGATGGGCTGACCGTGGGGAGCCAGGGGGAAGAGGACATGGCCATGAAGAGAACAAGCAGGTTCAACACCTTTGGAAGACAGAGCTGTGGGCTTTTCTGTCAGCACGGGGCTGGGGTGTGAGCCTTGTGGATGAGTCTGAGGCACTCAAAGCTCTGAGAAGCAGGGAAGTTGGGAGCTGCCACCTGGCAAGATGAGGAGGACTCTCCGGGGTCACGGTGCAGGGTAAGCTCTGACATCCAAGTGGCAAGACCACAGAGACAGGTAGAAACCCAATTGGAGGTGATGATGGAGACCTGGGCATCTCAGTGGCACGTAAAGCCACCCACCAAGGTGAAATCAATAAGGGAATGGGTGGGAAAAAAGATACAGAACTCAAGGGAACCCCAATACATTCAAGGTCAAAGGGACCAACAGGTGCGGGAGGAGGGCAAGGAAAACCTACCAGAGAGGCTGGAGCCAGTCACACTGACTGTGCAGTCCTGGGGCCTCCAGGGCAGGCAGCAGAGGGACTTAGCGATGGGACCAGTTTGCTCCTTAGAGCTGGTGTGGCTGAGGGGTGGTACAGAGATATGACTTAGTGTTGTAGAATTCATTCACCTTCCCACCAAGAAATCATTCCAGGCACAGAGAGATTAATAAAGGGAAAACTCTTAAATAAAAGTAGCACGTGACCATTCTGGCTAATGCACAAAATGGAACAGACCCTGAATGGAAATCCCCATTTACATAGGTTCATGGCCCCAAGTTACATTTTGAGCAGTCACACATGCTCTGTGGAGACAGAAACGCCAAGGTTTGGCTGTCTGGACACACAGGGAGATCTCCAATGTAGAAATACTGACAGCCATGTTATCCCGAGACAGACCAGGGCTGTTTTTCCTGGGCTGTTACTAGGGTTGTCCTGCCTGCTAGGCAGTTATGCTCTTCCTGATAAGAGACCGGGAGCTTAATGATGGACCAGGATGTTAAGTAACCCTGACCCAGTTCTGCCCCCTTTGTACTGCCCTATAGAGGCTCTTTGATGTGGGCTGGGCCTGCTGAGCCAAGAGTGACGCCTTTTATTCTGGGAATAGGGCCTAATTGGCAGCCATCTAAGGAATGAATCTTAAGAAACATGCAAACCTAAAGCTCAGTTACGTTAGAGACCCGGGTCTTTCCTACCAGCCATATCTACAATCTGGTGAGCGTATACCACTCAGCTGTGAGCACTCCTTTGGCTAAATTCCACTTTGTTACTTAGTATCTTCTAAGAAAGTTTAGTAGATCCTTTACAACATCCAATTACCATTTCCAGTTTCTTCTGTATCATTGAGACCAATTCCCGCCCACCCCACCAGGAGCTGGTCCAGAGCATCCTATCCTGGAACCTTTCTGGGAGAAGGAAACAGCCAGGAAGGGGATGGATGAAGTGAGAGAAACAGAGGCTGCATGGACACGGCTTCTGGGATCCGAGGGTGGAAGCGTGTTATCTACACGCCTGTCCTGAGCCAGGTGCACAGCAGAGAACGAAGTTGTGTGCCTCACCCAAGCTGAAGCCCCAGCTTTTCCGGGGTGCCTCCCAGCCAGGGCCCTCATTGCTCACGGCTCTTCTGCTTGCTGCCTGTTCCAGCTTCTGTGTACCCCCCTTGGTGCTCAGACGGGACCTGGTGGGACCATGCACCTTCACAACAACATCCCGCCGGCAGGCGGACAGCCCGCCTCCTCCTTGATTCCTCAGGAAATAACCGAGCAGCTGGAAAATAGCCCAGATATCCAAGTCTCAGAGCAGGAGGTGGCCAGACTTGATGAGGGAGGCAAGCACAGCCAGCCTCAGGCCCTCGCAGTTGCTTATGCCTGTCCCTTGCATGTCCCAGGGGAGGCAGAAAGAGCACTAATGAACTTAAATCACCTTTCAAGATGGTACCGGGAAGCAGGGGAAAATGACTCAATTCACCAGAACATCTGGAACCAAAATGAGATAATGTCGGCGTCCCCACTGCCCAGGGCCACCAAGGAGAAGCAACCTTGGTTATTTGGCGGCTGGCTGAGGTTTTGTCATGTGTTTGCAGGACTAGAGTGTGGGCCCAGGACCTCTGCCTCAGTTCGCTTCCTATTGCCATGACAAAAACGCTGACCAAAGCGACTCGGAGACGAAAGGTTATTTTATCTTGTTTTGTTATTTTATCTTATTTTATCTTGGCTTACACTCCTGTATCACAATCCATCTTTGAGGGAAGTCAGGACAGGAGCCCGGAGGCAGGAGATGAAGTAGAGACCATGGAGTCATGGCGCTTCCTAGCTTGCTCAGCCTGAATTCTTATACGGTCCAGGTTCAGTCACACCGTCCGCAGTGCGCCGGGCCCTCCCACACCAATCGTTAATCAAGAAAATGGCCCACAGACTTGAGGACAGGTCAGACTAATGGGGACATTTTCTCAGCTGATCGTCCCTTTTCCCAGATGACTGTGTCAAGCTGACGAAACCCTAACTCACACAGCCTCTCAGACCACGGGGAGGTGCTGCACTAGTGAGTCACGTCCTGCCCCTTTTTCTTTTTTCTCCTTATTTTGAGACAGGGTTTCACTAAGTCCCCAGGCAGGACTTGAACATGAGACCCTCCTACCTCAGCCTGCCCAGTAACCAAGACGACAAGCCTGCACCACCAGACCAAGCAAGGGTTGGTTTCTAGTATCTCACTGTTCAGAACTCTGCCCTCTCACCTAGGTGACGTTTTCAAAAATCGGACACTTCCCTACAGCTGCGAATTGTTTTAAACAGAGCAGAATTGTTCACCTATTAAGCTTCTGCTGTTATCAAACTCATGAAAGCATTCATTTCAAAACCAAGAGCTTTCTTTTATAGAACACATTGATTAACATGTCCTCCTGAACAAGGCATTCAGCTTCTTATAACAGAAACGAAACATAAACAAGGGTGAGGGCGATAGGCCAGTTGCTGGCTCCATTGGGGAGCCTTGCTTCTTGGTGCAGCCCAAGTGGGGGCTGTGTGGCCTCAGATGCGGACTGAAGGGCTTGTTCCCACAAGGGCAGCCTGTGTCTGATTAGCCTCCTGAGTGAGAGGACCCAGGCTCTGTGGACATGAAGACTTCTGAGATCCATCTTGTTATCTGATGATATTGAGCTGAGCTCTGTGCACACAGCCACTCTGTCTGCACCATCCCACCATGGACAGCCTGAAGTGCTCCCGACCCCTCTTTATAGTTTAATTTTGGTTTTTTGTTGTTTGGATTCATTTGAGAGTTCTAAAGGTCTTGCTGTATAGCCCTGGCTAGTCTGGAACTCATCTTGTAACCCAGGCTGGCCTCAAACCTGTGGCAATCCTTCTGTCTCTGCCTCCTGGGTGCTGGGATTACATGTGTGGACTACCAGACCCAGGCTAGTTGTGTGTGTGTGTGTGTGTGTGTGTGTGTGTGTGTGTGTGTGTTCCTTTTGCAAGTGTGGAGGCCAGAGAGAAGCCTCAGGTGTCATCCCTCAATCGCCTCAGGGTCTCTCACTAACCTGAGATCCACCAATTAGGTTAGATTTGCTGAACAGTACTGGTCTCTGCCCTCCCAGCTCCTAGCCCTGGGATTGCAAGTACCTAACCCACACTAACTGGTTTTTAATGGGTGCTGGGGATTGAACTCAGGTCTTGGACAGAAAGCATTTTACTAAATGAGCCGTCTCCTCACCCCCTTATATTTTAAAACAGTGAGATGAGTGTTTGGGAGAAAGGTCTGAGCCACATAATGTGGAAGAGACGCATTCGGGGCAGGCATATGAGGACAGGGCAGAGGGAGGAGCGATGAGGTAGAGAGTCGAGGGACCACCAAGACCCAGAAAGAACCTGGAACAGATTCTCTCAAAGATTACTGGGGCCCCAGCCCAGTATGCACCTGAATTGCAGCTGCTAACCTTCAAAGCTGCAAGTAAAGCCAGCCATGTTCTCTGAAGCCGCCCAGCTTGTGATCACTTGTTACCACTTTGGGGAGAGCCAGGATGCGGCTTAGTGGCAGAGGTCTTGCCTGGCATTGGCAAGGTTTCATCTCCAGCACCGAGTAGGGAAAATAGCAAAAACCTGCTAACAAGACCAGGACTCTGTAACGGTACGCTGCAATCTTTTACCTTCAATTTAGGGAAGGAGAAAGGAAAGAAATCTTCACTGCTTTTACAAGTGGCCTTAATACAGAAAGAAAGAAAGGTAGAAATCTTCACAGCCTCTTTTTAGGCTGTCCTAAGTTTGACTCTCTCCAATCTTTGTTCTCACTCTAACTACAGCAAGCAACCCAATCAACGAACCAATGCCCACCCTGACTCTCAGGGCTTCAGACCTTTTATGCCCTAAGCTAAAAGTTCCCATAAACCCATGCAGCACGCAATCCCAAAGACAAGCTACAGGTGCCAGAATGACTGCACCTAACCTAATTATAGCCACCTGCATCCAGCATTCCAAACCCAACTCGTAAACAACTCTACCACAGCTGGGGTGGGAACACGAACCTCTAGTGACTAGTCGGTTAAACCAAAAAGCTTTTCTTAACATAAAAATTCCAAGTGTTCTTCTACAGGACTCTGCAAGCATTAGCAGGATGAGTGTTGAGTGATTGACCCAGCGCAGAGTCAAGCATCTCTCAGCTGGGCCTTCCTGTTGCTAACACCGAAAAGTTCCCTCATACAGTTTCCTCAGAAATCCCAGGCTTGCACCACTCCTATCATGCATGGTTCTCCTGGCTCAGCCTGTTGCTCTGTGACTTGGAGACTCTGGGCTCCTGGTGAATATGTATGTGTGGGGTCCTGCTGTGGGCAAAGGGGGATTGGAAACACATCGTCAAGACCAGCACACAGTAGGTGTGCAGGCACCAAGCACCAATGTATTCTCCCCCCCCCCCATCTTCCCAGCAAGCCATCATTACCCTGTACTTTGAACCAAACACGGGGTATATTTTGCCTACAGCTGATGTTTCTAGTGTGTGATTTTATTCTTTCCTATAGAGGCTGCTAAACATGTCTGAAGGATTTTACAGTCATGTAAGATGTTCCTTAGAGGTATTCAGAAATCCGTGGGGTAGGGTGTCCTTTGGCGCACTGCACAGCTAAAGTCTATCTGGCCAGCAGGTATGGCTCTCCTCCTCCAATGCCCAAGAAAAGAGGATCTCTCTGCTTCTGCCTGGGAATTAAACAGCCTAGAAACTTCCAGTGTCTGGCACAACTCCCTCTGGGCTCGCCATGTTGGCCCATAGATGTGCTTGACTCTGAGCTCTGAGGAAACCTGGGTCCGTCACACTCTCTGTCGTTACTCAGGGAAGAACTAGACTGGCACCTAGGGGAGATGGCATGACCCACACTGCTGCCTGCAGGACCCGGCGGGGCCCCAACTCCTGCTGCTCCTCAGGCCACCTCTGCTGTCCCTATCCTCATTAGGATGGTCCTCATGTAGATGGTCCTCCTCCCTCTGGTCCTCATGTGTGGTCCTTATCTCAGTGATCCTCATCATCTCAGTGGTCCTCATCTGGATGGTCC
Source organism: Cricetomys ansorgei (assembly GCA_026225945.1). Lineage (NCBI taxonomy): Eukaryota > Metazoa > Chordata > Mammalia > Rodentia > Nesomyidae > Cricetomys > Cricetomys ansorgei. The sequence continues at coordinate 78,511,796 of JAMJFZ010000199.1, read as the reverse complement.
TCATCTCAGTGGTCCTCATGGATGATCCTCATCATCTCTGTGGCCCTCATCTCAGTAGTCCTCATGGGTAGTCCTAGTCATCTCTGTGGTCCTCATCTCAGTGATCCTCATCTCTGTGGTCCTCATCTCTGTGGTCCTCATCTCGGTGGTCCTCATTATCTCGGTGGTCCTCATCTCTGTGGTCCTTTGATTCTGGACAATGGAGGAGAGACCTGCTCTACTCTCATCACATGGCCAAGGGTACCGATGGGAAAGACTCGTGACGCCAGCTATAAACACAAGAGCGCTCTGCCATAAAGCAGGTGTGTGCTTGGTTTTAATGGTGTGTGGAAGGATGCCAGATCTTAATATTTCCTAAATACCGGAGGCAAAGGAGTCTCAGTTGCCTCCAGGCTGTCCCCAGTGCTGGTTTTGGTCCTCTGTTCGGAAGCTGAGCCAGGCTTATATAGACACAAAGCTAGGGGAGAGGGAAGATAAGAAGCATCTAAAACGTTCTAGGCCAACATGGTGGGTATAGAGCTGACCCTGACATCTGCTGGAGCATGAGTACATGCAGCAGAGCGGAAGGAAAATCCTCTCACCTAGGATAGCAGGATGAGGTGTGACAGATGGTCTTCTCTGCTGATGGGAACTATCCTACTGTGACCAGAACAACTTAGAAAGCAAAGAAATGACCTGGAAGTTGTGGGCAGGGCCAGCTGTATGGAGTTCTCCCTTTGCCCTGGTCTGATCCACTCCCCACCACCATGGCCCTGGAATTCACCTGAACTGTTCCACTTGGACCAACAGCAGCTGACCTGAGGATGCCACACGGGCCTCTACTGCCTCTCTAGGAGGGACAGACATCACCTATGTAGCTCAGGACACACCACGCTCTCAACTAGCTAGGAGAAGGTCAGCAAAAGACTGGAGCGTCCAGCACATGCCAGTCTTCCCTGACTCCCATCAGATCACTCAGCCGGCCCTCACTGACTGTTCTGATCCCACCTGGGCCAACATCACAGTCAGTCAGAGCCAGTCCTGGTCCAAGCCCCCCCTGAGACATGGTAGCATCCCAGAATGGATGGGGCTGTGGTTCAGGGCCACAGACCACAGGACAGGGTCTAAGACACAGCATTTTTGCCCCCACTTTAAGGTCACAGCTAGAAGTAACTTCTGTGATCCAGAGATGTAAGATTGGAGTCAGAGTCCAAAGCCAAGAACTCACAAAAAGGAAATAGATTCTGACCCCAGCTATCCTGGCTCTTCTTTCTGTGCTTTCTGGAGACAGCCATCCAGGGGTCCCCGGAGGGCTCATGAGGGCTTTCTTCTCCTCTCCTCCTAATTTACTTCCTGTTGCAGGCTTGCTGGTCTCTGCTTAGCAAGAATTAAGAGACTATGAAATGGCTGTGGCATTTTTGGTAATGAAGCAGTTAGAACTTCTAGAAACAACAAACCTAGACTGTGATTGGAATAAAGTGACAGAGCCACACAGTCTCAGTTCGGTCAAGGTGCACAGGTTTGGCGCACCAGCTGTAGCAGTAAGCACCAGACGGTGAGAGTTTGGGTGTTGCTTACCCATGTAGAACTGGGAACAGGTGCCCTTGACTGCCAGGCTCTGCTTCCTGGTGCTTCCATCTGTGTCCTCACCACCTTGAGCACACGGCCCCCAAGACTGCCTGAGCATCAGAGAGCCCAAGCCTCCACCAGAACCAGGCTCACAAGCCTGCATCTCCCTTTACTCATCTCTATTGAATAGGACTTCACTGAACTACATCTGAATGCAAAGGAGGCTGGGTAATGTAGTCCAGAGCAAGCCCAGTGGGAGAAAGAAAAGGTGTTGGTAAGCATCCAGGTTGTTTGAGGCATGGCTGCTGATGGAAGAGAGGGATCTAGTCAAAGCTGGCTGTGGCCTTTGCCTAGCATGTAGCTTAGCACAAAGCTCTATCAATCTCTGTTTCAGTCACTCCTTTGGCTCCCTCCCTGCTATTTATCCCAAGCAGGGAGGATCATTCACATTTTTCACACAGGAAACTCCAGTTCAGAGAAAGGCCTTGATTTACCTAAGAACACACAGCCATTAAGAGGCTTGGTTGGAGATGGGGCCCAGCCTCCCCGCCTTACACCACTGCCTCTCCCTCTAGACAGCAGGAGAGGGAAGAAAGAGAGCCATGAACTCCATCTTGCTTTCCTGGCTGAGCTGAGGAGCCTACAAGTCCAGCCCAGGGGTCAGGGAAGGGTCGGGAATTGGTCCCAGCTTTTTTTTTTTTTTTCTTTCATATAATATATATCAACACCCCTCCTGCCCTCCATCCAGGCCTCCCAGTTTCCCCCATCTTCCCTCTCCTCCTATTTTATACCCTCACCACCACCACCCATTCATATCCCCACTCCCCCACTTCTCCGCACATTGGAGAGCAGTCCTCCCAGGGTTACTGCTCAAACAGGGCACAACCAATGGAACAAGGCCAGGCACCAGTCCCTACACTGAGGACGGACTAGGCATCCCCGAGGGAGGAAATGGGTCGCAACTTGCATCCTGGGTGCTAGGGTTGCCAGAAGTTGGGGGCTGGGAGGCAGGGCAGCTTGTCCAGATTTACCTAACCTGGAAGATTTAAGAGGTCACCATCAGTGTGTCTCCCACCAAGTATTTACACAATGTCACCTGCGTGTCCACAGGCAAGACTGGGGCAAGGATGCATAGAAGGCTTCTCAGTTCCTGGCCTGAATGCCAACTGTGAACCAGGCCCCGGACCTCACGTGCCTCATGTCGCTGCAGGCTCGCAGGACAGAGGAGGGGACTTCCAGCACTGTCTTTAGAGGAGCAGTGATAAGAAGGAGGCTGGTGATGTTGGTGGTGTATTGATGGTGATGATGGTGGAGCATTGATGGTGATGATGGTGGTGTACTGATGGTGATGGTGGTGGTGTATTGATGGTGATGATGGTGGTGTATTGATGGTGATGGTGATGGTGTATTGATGGTGATGATGGTGGTGCATTGATGGTGATGTTGGTGGTGCATTGATGGTGATGGTGATGGTGTATTGATGGTCATGATGGTGGTGTATTGATGGTGATGTTGGTGGTGTATTGATGGTGATGGTGATGGTGTATTGATGGTGATGATGGTGGTGTATTGATGGTGATGTTGGTGGTGCATTGATGGTGATGTTGGTGGTGTATTGATGGTGATGGTGATGGTGTATTGATGGTGATGATGGTGATGAAGATGATGATGTGGAGATTATAATGACAGCAGTGACGTGCTGCTGCTGGTGGTGATGATGGCAATGATGATGGTAGTCTGGTGTTGATGGTAATAGTAACAGTGCTAGCCCATCTCTCTGTTTACACACCCCGCCTGGGCTGCCAGCTCCTTCTCTAACAGTAAAGATAATGGTGGTGGTGGTGGTGGTGGTTGTGTGGTGTGGTGGTAGTGGTGGTGGTGGTGGTGGTGGTGGTGGTGGTGGTGGTAATTGTGGTTATGGTGATAATACCATGCAACACTTTATTGAGTGCCATGTCTAGTCACACTTCAAGCTCTTTAGATGGATTTTCTTTGTGACTTTCACAAAAATCTCATGAAGAATAGATTCCTTCTTGCTTCCGCTGGAGTTGACTCCAAGGACTCTGAGACCCAGGGAGGTACGGGGTCTGTCCAGGGTCTCATGTGAGGGAGGGATATATGCAGGGATCACTTGGCAGAAGCTGACCCAAACATTGCACCCAAACAGCACTCCAGGCAGTGGGCCTTGAGCTCCTCAGTCTGCAATCTCTCCACCCCCTGCTCCAAGCCCTGAACACAGAAAGTACACACAGGGAGGCCTATTGATCAATACAGACAGAGAAGGCTCTTGGGTGGTAAATCTCCTTTTGGGGGTTGTCAATCAATATAAAAGACATGTGGATAAATGCAAGAATCCATGTAATTGTTAGCCAGCCTGAGGCCAGTGGGCCAGGCCTTGGAAGACTCATTTCTGGGGGATTTTCCTTGTCTGTTCCAGCCAGCCAGGCCCCTCAGAACCTGTGACCCCATCTCAACCAAGACCTCTACCAATAGAGGGGACCAGGTTGCCCTCTGGGCTGCACCCTTCAGCTGGTGAGAACCCTGTGAGCTCTGAAATGGAAGGGGCTATAGGCAGACTTATAAGGAGACAGAGTCAGTGGGGGAAGGGTGGCTTTGATCCGTAGCCAAAAGAGTGGGGAGTGGGCAACACTTCTCTAGACAAGCTGTTCCTCACCAGCTGACTTTGGTAAAAGAAAGAAAAATCACTAACACCATCTGTTCCTAGAGTGGGGCTGGTGTGGGGCCGGGGGCTCCCGCAGCCAGACCCAGTTTCAGAAGCTGAGACAGCTGCCCCTGGATTATTTTGGGAAGAGGCTCAACTCTGAGGCACCCCGGCCTTCGAGGCATTTCCCGTCTCTCTGGAGCTGTTTGCGAGCCCCACCCGGGCTGCCAGCTCCTTCTCTAGCCCTGGACAGCTTCCCAGCTTCCCGTTCAGCCCACTATAATTATCCTGCCTCCAGCTTCATCTTCAACAGCAGTTGCCACTGGAGTCAGATTCCATGCTATGGAGGAGGAGGGAGCAGCCTCTGGACGGTGGAGAAAGCTTGGGAAGCTTTTCTCCCCTCAGCTTCCTGGGGGGCCACTTCCTCCACCCACCCCAGACATCCTCACCCATGCTCCAGGGATACCCCACTCCAGCAGTAAATGATGTGTAGCATCATGGATGGGTAGCATGGTGCTTCTCAAGCAGAGATGACATCAGGCAGGCTGGAGAGAGCTTGGGGATGCCAGGCACTAACTGAGGCCAGAGGGAAGCAGGAGGGAGACTAGACCATGAGTCAGCAGCCCCTGCTGTATACAGAGGCTAGACAGAGCAGCCTTCAAAGAGGTCATGATCCTGAAACAGGGTCACTCAGGTTGTTGCAGTAGAATTGAAGTTAGAGGGGATAAGGCAAAGGGACCAGTGACCTGGACTTCAAGGGGCAAGGGTGTGAGCTGAAGAGACAAACGAGGGGCAGAAAGTGCAGGTCTTGGTGCCTGGACTGGGGAAGAATGGGCCACAGATCTCAAGTATGGGGATCATGGCACAGAAAGGGTAGGTCAAAGAGAGCAAGGCAGGGAGGCAGGAGGCAGGACCAGGGAGAGTAAGTTCTGACTTGGATTATGAAAGGTTTGAGTGGCACCCCAACAGAAGCCAGGCTCTGGACAGCCAATGTGAGCTGAGTCAAGAGGAAGTACCCTGGTGGCCACCAAGAGCTGGGGGAAGGAGGCGGAGTTACTACCTAATAAGGACAGTTTCAATGTGGAGAGCTTAGAGTCTGGAGAAGATGGTGATGGTTCTTCAATGTTATGAATGAACTCATCACTGCTGAACCATACAGTTAAGGTTGACCCATGGTGGAGACAGGGAAATGGCTCAACTGTTAAAGCCTTTGCTTTGCAAGCACAAGGTCCTGAGTTCAAACCTGCCTTAGGGTTTCTGTTGCTATGATAAAACAGCATGACCAAAAGCAACTTGAGGAGGAAAGGATTTGTTTCAGCTTAAGGCTTGTAATCCGCCATCCAGAGAAGTTAGAGCAGGACAGAAACCTGGAGGCAGGAACTGAAGCAGACCTCTTGGAGGAGTGCTGCTTACTGGCTTGCTCCCCGTGGCTTTCTCAGCCTGCTTTGCTAAGGCACCCAGATATACCAGCCCAGAGGTGGCCCCGCCCTCACACATCAATCATCATTAAGAAAATATATCACGGGCCACTCTGGGGCCTGTATTTTCTCAATGGAGTTTCCCTCTTCCCACACAACTCCAGCCTGTGTCAAACTGACATAAAACTAGCCAGCACATCACCCAAGGATCCACTTTGAAAGGGCAGATGCAGTGGTGTGGATTTATAACACTGGTGCTGGGGAGATGAGGCAGGCAGATCTCTAGGCTCACTGGCCGGCCAGCCTAGCCTACCTATTGAGACTCAGGCCAATAAGAGGTTCTGTGTAATAATAATTAATAATAATAATTAATAATAGTAATAATAATAATAATGGAAAGGAAGGAAGATGAACAGCATCTGAAGAAGGATATCCAAGGATGTCCTTATGTGTCAGTGCCTATGCACAGCATAGGAGCAGAAAAAAGAAAAAATGCAAGCTGGACTGAACTGGGACAGTGGCCCTCCTTGGGGAGGGCTGGGAATTGTAAAGGAGGGAGGGCATGTTATAGAAGTTGATTTTTAGTTACATATAAAATAATTGTTTTATGCACTGTTGGGTGAGGGTCTGCCTAGGTCTTTTCTACTGTTTGCAGGTATTGAATGTTATATGGAGGTTGTTTGGTTGTTAATGATCTTCACGTGCTGTCAGTAGAACATCTGAGGAGTTCTGTATCAATAAAAACACCTGAGCTCAGACGCTCCGGGTTCCACTGTCGAGTATGGTGCCTGCCATGATGGTGGTTCCCTCTGCTGAGGTCTGACACAGTTTGCATCTATGAAGATGCCTCTGTCTCTTCCTTGCTGAGCCCACACAGTAGCTAACTACTACAAATGGCGTACCAGTGTGGGGCACCCACATCATGCCAGCTAATCCAGCGTGGAGACAGGGAAGAAGAAAAAGGAACTCCAGACCTTGAAGAGTCCGCTTTGCTTTGTTTTGTTTTGTTTCTGCAAACCTATCCAGATACTGGTGAGGTGAGGTGGTCCTGGCAAGACACATCTGCTGTGGTGATGAGAACTCCACCCCACAAGGGAATCCTTCCTGCAGACAAGCTTACCAATTGTTTTTCCTGAAAACCAGACTCTATCTTAAAATCTGGAAAGTGTTTCCTCAGGGTTAGCACACAGAAACTGTCTTCCAGAACTGTAACTTGTGCTGGCAGCTGAACTTGGTACTGTAAGAGTCACCCAAGTGGTGCTGCTTTTGAAGGCATGGAGAGCAACTGAGGTTTGGCACTATGAGAGGCCAGGATAGGCCATTGGTGAAGTGCAGCCTCAATAGCAGTTGCAGGCCCATAATGAAAGGGTCATCAGATAAGTTGAGGCTTGGCACCATGAAGAGAGCCTATGAGAGGCTATTGACGAGAGTACAGCCTCAGTAGCAATTAAAGGCCCAGATTGAAGGGGTCATGTAAAGAAGTTGAGGCTTGGAACCATGAAGAGAGCCCAGGAGAGGCTATTGGTGAAAGTGCAGCTCAATTGCAACAAGGGACCCCAGCATTTTGAAGATGCCAGTACCATGGGACAACCACTAAGAACAGTAGCAGCAGTGGAGTGGAGCCAGCCAGAGCCTAGAGGACAAGCTGTGTGTGCTGCAGAGGGCAGAGCCAGAGAAGTGGCCCAAGCCCTTTGGAGGAGCCCAGAAGATCATGAGTGAATTCCAGATAATTAGGCATTGATAATGTTTTTCTGTCGCCCAAAGACATTGTGAAAATCTTGATAGATGTTTGGTTTTACTTGGTCCTGTCTTTGGAATTATTCCTTTTCTAAATTGTTTTGCTGATATAGTGTTAAATTGTGTTGTAGAGATAAAGCAATTTTTGATTGACTAATATAGAAAAGGGGAATTGTTGTAGAAGTTTTTTTAAGTTATGTATAAAATAGTTGTTTTATGCACTGTTGGGTGAGGGGCTGCCTAGGTCTTGGCATTTTATATTGTTAACAGGTGTTGGATTTTATATGGGAGATGTTTAATTACTAAGATCTGTATGTGCTATCACTAGAATATCAGTTCTGTATCAGTAAAAGCACCTGAGCTCAGATGCTCAGGGTTCCACTGTCAAGTACGGCTCTGGCCATGAAGTGGTTCCCTCTGCTGAGGTCTGGCAGGGTTTGCACATATGAATATGCTTCCTTGTCTCTCTTGGTGAGCCTGTCCACTACCATTATTACTACTACAGAGGCATGACCAACGCTCCCTCCTCCAGGAAAGAAGAGGAGCCTGCAGCTCAGAGGCAGGACCCAGGCAGAACCCCAGAAGGTGGGGCGGGATTTAGAGTGTGAGAAGACTCCCATAATCTGTGGGTCAGAGCACTAGAATCAGGAACTTCAGAGAGAGACCCAGGGTTGATAAACACTGCCCTTCATAGCATGGATCAGCACATCTCCCTGATGTGTTCTGCTGGGAGAGGAGCCACAGGCAAGAACAAATGGCACAGTCTCAGAGCCCAGGCAGGGCTGTCTGTCAACCTACCAGCCCAAGGGTAAAAACCTCCAACCACAGGCAGGGTCCATAGGGCAGCATTGCCTCAGTGGTAGGCCAGTGTACTCCGGATCCACCTATCAGGCTCCTATTGTGCCTCCAAGGGCCAGATGTGGGTGAGGGTGTGACTCGGTGGTAGGGTATTTCCCTAGCAAGCAGGAGGCTCTGGGCTTGAGACCAGCAGCACACAGCCCAAAGGATCAATGGACTCCCAGGAACTTCATTGCATGTCAAATACATGTAAAGAAATATTTTAGGGGATAGAGAGATGGCTGAGGGGTTAAGAGCACTTGTTGCTCTTGCAGAGGACTCAAGTTTGATTCCCAGAACCCACATGGTCGGTCACTCATGACCATCTGTAACTCCAGTTCCAGAGAGTCTGACACTCTGTGGCACCAGGCACACCTGTGGTACACAGACATACATGCACGTAAAACATCCCTTCACATAAAGTAAAATAAATAAATCTTTTAAAGATCATCTAATTTTACTTTATATGCATTAGTGGTTTGCCTGCGTGTATGTCTGTGTGAGGGTGTCAGATCCCTGGAACTGGAGTTACAGACAGGTGTGAGCTGCCATGTGGGTGCCAGGAATTGAACCCAGGTCCTCTGGAAGAACAGCCGATGTTCTTAACCCATAAGCTATTTCTCCAGGCCCCAAATAAATCTTTAAAAAATAATTACTTTATCTTTATTACATTTTTATTTATTTGACAGCTAGCATAGACACGCCACTGCACCTCTGCGGAGGCCAGAGGACAACTTTTGGGAGTTGGTTCTCTCCCTCTCTCATGGGTCCTAAGGGATTTTACTCAGGTCATCAGGATTGGGGTCAGGTGATTTTACTCGCTGAGCCATCTCAGGAGTCCCAAGAAACAGCATCAAAGAAACCCAATGCTCCGTGATATAAAATCCATGATGTAAATTTTTGCTGGACATGCACTTTTTTTTTTTTTTGACAAGACAGACATAAATCTTAATCAGAAGAACTGATGGGAGGAAAGAAGCCCAGAAATGTCACGGACAACAGGTCAGTCTACTGAAGTGTTCAAACACAAGTATAAATAGGCCTTCGACACATGGAAGGGAGAAGAGAGTGTGAGTGTGGTAGGAACTGGGGGGGGGCGGAGTGGTTTTAAATGACCTAATGGATTCCCAAGATGCCGGCGCTCGATGTCTGAGGCTGGAAACACAATGGGGATAAGAACAGGAGACTGCACTGGAGAAGTGGCCTAGAGACTTGAGAATAGAGGAAAGGTTGAAACAAAGAGAAGGCGCCGCTGAGCTGCCGCGCAGACGGAGCCCTGGCCCAGCAGGGGAACCCTGGCTTTGACCCCAGTGCCAGAAGAAAAAGGAAAAGCAAAAACACAGCATCTGTGCATCAAAACGTCCAAAGCCACTTAACCTGAAATCCAGGAAGAATCAGAGAGAAGGGAACAGAAAGAAAGAAATCATTCGCAGAAATAATGGCCAAAGTCCTCCCAAATTTCATAAACATCGTAAGCCCGCAGAGTCAAAATTCTCCACAAACTCAAAACAGGAGACCCATGTACAAACCCATGTCAAGACTCTTCGGGGTCACATGACTCAAAAAAAGGGGTAAATTGAAAATGACATAAAACAGTCTAATAGAAAAAGACACGGTGGGCAAATCAGCGGCGAGGAGCTGCTAGCCTCTCACGGCAAACTTTAAAAGTTGGAAGACAGTGGAAGAAAACCCCATGAAAACAATTTAAAGAAAGAACAGCAGCGGAAGAAGATGGGAAAAGAGGTGAAAATAAATACTAAATAAAAAAGTAAGTGGCTGGAGAGATGGCCCTGTGATGGCAAGACCGGCTGCTGCTCTAGAGGACCTGAGTTCTAGTCTCAGCAGGGCAACTTACAACAGCCTGTGACTCCAGCTCTTCTGGCCTCCACAGACACTACCCTCACATGCACACACACACACACACACACACACACACACACAGAGAGAGAGAGAGAGAGAGAGAGAAAAAGGAAACCCATTCATTGGGAATTTCACACCCAGAGAACTTGCTCTTCAAAATGAATCCATTCCTGCCCATGCAGACTCCCTGACAGTGGGCTATCACTATGGTGAAGGCTGAAGGAATCCTGAGTCTGTCCCCGAAGCCCACAGGCTGGAAACTTAACCCCCTACGCAGGTGTTGGAAGAGGGGCCTCATAGGAAGTGTGGGGTCACTGGGGCTCCACCTCCATGAGCACATGCACGCCTGTTACAAAGGAGCTCGAGGGTGCCTCTCCAAGGTCTTTCTTTCTCTTTACCCACCTGTCTTCCACCATGGGATGATGTAAGAAGACCCAAGGGTGTGATCTCCTTCACCCTGGATTCCCCAGCCTCCAGAACTGAAAGAAAGAAACCTCCGTTCTTTATAAAGCACCCAACCAACCTCAAGTATTCTGTGATAGCAACAGAAGACAAATATACACCACCACACTTGGCATTTTTATACAGGTTCTGGGATCCGAACTCAGGTCCTTGTACTTACAAAGCACATACTGCGGCAACTGTGCCTTCCTCCTATTTCCAAGTTAGGAAGAGTGACGTGAAATGGTCTCAGGTCGCTGGGGGTTATAAATCCCACAGCAAGCGTTATTATTGGAGGCCTAGGAAGAGGGTTCAGAGAAAGAACTAGAGGGTGAGGTGGGTTGGCACACGCCTTCTATCCCAGCATTTGGGGTTGGGGGAGAATCAGGCAGATCTCTGTGAGTTTGAGGCCAGCCTCGTCTATATATTGAGTTCCAGGACAGCCAAGACTAAATATTGAGACCCTGTTTCAAAGAGAAAAAATAAAGAGAGAAAGGGGATGGGGATAAGGAAGGAGGGAGAAGAGAAGAAAGACAGACAAACAGGAAGAAATAAGGAAAGGACAGAAGGAAGGTGGAAGACACACGTGGTTATGGGTAGGCGAGGGAGTGATGTGGCCACAAACCTAGAGATGCAGGCAGCTGCCAGGAGCTGGAAAGGGCCAGGGACAGATGCCCTCCCCAAACACAGCCCTGCTGGCACCTTCACCCCAGACTTCCGGCATTTAGCACTGTCAGAGCACAGCAGCCATGGGAGAGCAGTGTGGATTTAGCTCAGAGACGCCACGAGAAAGGGAAAGCAAAGAAATCCAGTGACCGAACCAACAATGGAAATAGAGCAGGCTGCAGAACCGTCTTCAGGCCACAAGAAGAGCAGATCCGAGCAGGACACAGTGGGGCCCAGCGGGGCAAGTGGCAGGGGCACCGCCTTCAAGTGTGCCAGAGTGCCAGGCGCAGTCAGTGTGGTGGAGATGGGACACAGAAAGGTGGTGACTGCCAAGGCTGGGGAGGGGGCCGGGTGCGAAGATGGGGAGAGTCTCAGCCTGGAGACTCAGAAAGGATGCTACAATGGTGGGAACACATTCGGTACCACAGAAACCTTGCAGGAAAATAATGACATGGCCAAGTTCATGTTGTACACAATTTGCTACAATAAAAAATGTGAATGGGGTTCCCAGAGGTGGCTCAGCAGTTAAGAACATGCACTGCTCTTGCAAAGGACATGCAGGGGCTCACAACCACCCGTAACTCCAGCTCCAGGGGATCTGACCCCCTTTTCTGGACCTTGTGGTCACCTGCACTCACGCGCACATACGCATACACAGACTTAAAAATAAAAGTAAATCTTTTAAAATTGTAAAGGCACCATAACCAAAAGGCAGGGTTTTCCGGTCCAGGCATGACGGTGCACACCTATGATTCCAGCACTCAGAGGGGGGGTCAGGAGGATCAGCAATGCAAGGTCATCCTGGGCTACAGAGTGAGGCCAGAGGCCAGTCTGGGCTACCTAAACTCTGTGATGGCTATTCCCGGTTGTCAACATGACTACATCTGGACTTAACTAAAACCCAAATGGCTGGGCACGTCTGTGAGGGAGGTTTTCTTAAATCATTTGAAGTGGGAAGACCCACCTCTAATCCGGATCTTTGAGTGAGAAGATCCACCTTTAATCTAGGCCATGCCTTCTGGTGACAGCATATATAAATAACACGGGTGAGGGAAGCATTTGCTCTTTGCCTGCTCTCACCTCGCTGGCAAGTCCATTCCTTCATTGGCATCAGAGCCTACCGCTTTGGGATTCCAGCGTATAAGAAGACCAGCTGAGAATCCAGCCTCATAGACTCAGCAGCTAATGGATTCGTGGGTCTTCTCATAGGCAGCCATTGCTGGACTAGTTGTACCACAGCCTATAAGCCATTCTAATAAGTCCCCTTTATATATATATATATATACATATATATATATATACACACACACACACACACACACACACACACACAAACACACACACATACATATATATGGTTTCTGGGGAGGGAGAGTCAGGTTCCTTTAGGATGTGGCTCCTGGTTGCTGGACCATGCTCCAAAGGGTGGCCTCATGCCAAGAGTCTGTGGGCAGCACAGTGAGTTAGTTTTTTTAAAAAAAAAAAAAGAGGACATGAAGTCGCAGGGTAGAAAGAGAGGGTCTGGGGCAGCTAGGTGGAGGAGTTGGGATGAATATGATCAAAAAATGTTATATGAAATTCTCAGAAAACTAAAACAAGTATTTACAAGTTACAATAGAAAGGAGGGGGAGGGGAGAGAAGAGGAAGGAGAAGAGATGAAGGAAGAGTGGAGGGTGAAAGATGGGAGGAGAGAAGAGGTCTCCAAGTCATCGACCCAGCTTCCCGGAGTTCTAGGCCAACGGCTGACCCCTCCCGACCCCTTGACTGGAGGGAGGATCATCACACCTCCATTCGAAATCTCAGAGGCTTTTTTAAAAATAGAAAATGACAAACTGGTTCTAATTTTATATCGAGACCAAATGAATTAAAAGAGCTTTCAGGAGCCAATGCTGCAAGAAAGAACAAAGTTGGAGACCCAGTATTGGTTTCAAGACTTCACGGACTCCCCAGCGGCGAAGACACCGCCACCGTGGTGCGCACAGCACACCGATGAGCGCCGCCCAGCCCTGGGCCAGGAGTGTGGCAAACTGGTTTTCCACAGAGGCACCAAGCAGATCGGGTGGACAGGGGGACGTCTTTACAACAGATTACACTGGAATAAGAGGCACCCAGTGGGAAAATTACAATTCAACTCTTGCCCTCTATGTAAAAATTAACTCGAAACGCACCCAACACTACATGAAGCTTAAATTACAATAATTTTTCTACACTAAAAAAAAAAAAGTCAAATGGGGCTGGAAAGATAGCTCAGTGACTAAGAGTGCTCACTGCTCTTCCAGAGGATCCAGGCTCCATTCCCAGCACCCAAGGCAGCTCCAGCTCCAGGGGATCCAATATGCAAATATTTTTAAGGTAAACGGCTTAAACCAATGGTTCTCAACCTGTGTGTTGCAACCCTTTCACAGGGTCATCTAAGACCATGTGCACAGCAGATATTTACATTATGATTCATAACAGTAGCAACTTACATTTATGCAGTAACAATGGCAATCATTTTATGGTTGGGAGTCACCACCACATGAGGAACTGTATTAAAGGATCTCAGCATTAGGAAGGTTGAGAACCACTGACTTAAACACTCCGCGAAGGAAGACACTGTCTGTGATGGATCCTGCCCCTCCCCAGTCCTGCTGACACCCTTGTGCCCCGAATGCATTGTGGAGATGAGCTGTCCCGTGACTAGATGAAGTGACATGACGTTCAAATGAAGCCATGAAGGTGGGGTCCCCGAAGAAGAAGGTGAAACGATGCCAGAGGGGTGACCTCTCTTTGTCTCTCTCTTCTCTGGCAGCACTCCCTACCCCCACCCTCATGAAGACACAGAAAGAAGAGCATTCTGGACCAAAAGGAGAGTTCTCACCAGCTGCCAGACCTGCCAGCTCCTTACAAATGTGCCAAGCCACTATAAATGTTTGACAGACTGGGCTGTGGCATTTTGTTACAGTATCTGGAGCTGACAGATACAGATTCTCAAAAACTGCTAGTCATTACAGAAATAACATTTTAAGAAAGCGAGATACTACCACACACTCTCTAGAATGGCTAACTTTGAAAAGACAGATAATATCAAATGCTGATAAGACGCAGAGTAACCAGAGCTCTTGGGAATTGCAGGTGCAAATGAAAACGGTATATTTACTTCCAAAAACCATTTCACAGTATCTTACAGAATAAAACATATAATTACTGCATGAATCAGCCATGTCAGTCTTGGGTATTCACCCAAGAAATATGAAAGGAAGTGTCCATAAGAAGATGTGAAGATATACAGCAGTCTGAAAAACACGAATAGCAATCCCTGTAGACTACATTAAAATTAAACAGTAAGCCGGGGGAGGGGCGCATGCTTTTAATCCCAGCACTTGGGAGACGAGAGGCAGGTGGATCTCTGAGTTCGAGGCCAGCCTGGTCTACAGAGTGAGTTCCAGGACAGCCAGGGCTACCCAGAGAAACCCCATCTTGGGGGGAAAACAAAACAAAACAAAACAACTACTAGTAAACAGTCAGGAGAAACCTCGAGGTTTGTAAGCATGGAATGCATGGATGAATGATTGGCACCCACTGAGGGGGCCTGTCATCAGAGAGCAGAGGGGTGGGCTGTGGGGGTCACTGTGGGGACCACAGGACTTCACCAGGACAAAGAAACCCCACACAGAAGGCCACACCCTCCCTGATGTGGTTCCTAAAAGATGTGGAAAAGACAAAATGACATTAACAGAAGTGGCAGAGGGTGGATCGGGCTGCTTCTAAGGCCAGGGCTCCAAAAGGCAGGACATCAGGCGACAGGTTGTTTCAGGGCATGACCCTTCTGATGGAGCTATGTGACTGTCATTAAGCTGTACATTTAGACTGCGAGACCTTAGTTATTCCTCAATGAAGTTACAAAAATTGTTATCATTATAACTTGAATTTGCTATCAGACAGGAGGTGAGGGCATGGAAGCGAGGATGTGGAGGTGCCAGGTGGGCGAGCAGGTAAGGAAGAAGGAGGGAGGAGCCTAGAGTCCAAGGGGTGGGCATGCAGGCAGGCTGTGGCCTGTCAAGCCCTGAGTGGAGAAGCAGAGGAGTTCGGGCTTGTACCCCAGGGTTACCTGAGCAGGGAGAGGCAGCTGGGCCCCTGCTGGCTACTGTGAGGATGCCCGCACTATGAGAGAGAGACATGCCCCCCAGAGGCAGCAGGACAGAGGAGATATCTGATGGGACCCCCACTCTGAGACTTCTGAGTGGCCTGCAGAGTGATCAGGGGCCAGGTGGACAGGAGCTGGGTAGAGGGAGGAGCCTCTAGACCTCCTCACATCAGACACCAATGCTCCAGGTCACTCCAGTTCTACCTGCTGGCTTGGTAGGGGTGGCCTGTCTTGTCCAGACTCTGTCCAATGACCCCCGTAGCCAAGCCTGTTCGACTGTTCAGCCCCAAACCTAGGAGACTTTCCACCCATTGGCCTGGAGCTAGGCAGGAAGGGGAAAGTCAGGAGGAATGACAGCTGGGCTGGCTTCCCCACATTCCAACACCCCTATGTCTCTGCAACCTGGACCCCCATGCCTTGCATCTCCCTCCATAGCTTATCCTCCAGCCTGGATGTCCCAGTTCAGTTCTCCAGCTGTTTCTCTCTCTTTGCAGAAGATACTAAGTCTCACAGAGCAGAATGTGCATGGCTCCCTGAAGACAGACAGAGATAACCTGAACCCAGTAACCAACTACAGACACGCTTTCCTGGGGTGTGGGACAGAGCTCAGGACAGCAGTATCGGGGATAGCCTGGCCAGGGTCCTCCGACAAGAAATGGAATTCACTTCTCCCACATGGGGATCCGGTCTTTGGGTCTCCTGGGCCCATTGCCCCACGTAGGAGGTAGACTAAGTGCACTGAGGCCTTCAACTTTGATGCCAAAGAAGGTCAGCTTTGTGAGGGCTGGGCAGCCACTAACTGTCCAGGTATAGCCCTCATAGACAGACTGGGGGCTGTTGAGAGCTGGTCCAACCTGGGAACCGAACTATTTTTCACCATAGTTAAAGGCTCACCCAGGACTCCACAGGCACCCAGAGTACCCCCCTACCCCGCCCATGACAGAGATACAATTTATATAGCTGTCAAAACACACTGAGCAAAGTAGAGCTGGGCTCAAAACAGGTCCCCACCTGGTGGGGTCAAAGGGGTCAGCCCAAGTGCGCATGTAAGCAGGACATGTGTGAGAGGGAAACATGTAACAAGCATGTAACCCATAGTGACAAGGCTGGGGTGGGAGAATCTGGGTCTTCTGGGTCCTCCAGAAGTGGCAGGTCCGGAGAAATGGCTTGGGGAGGCAGAGGTGACTAGTTTGGGGCACCATGGTGTGCCCCGTCACCCTCTGCCCTCAGTGAATACTTCTGGAATAGGCTGTAGAGTATCCGCAGTGTGCTCTTGGCATCCTTGTTCACAATATCTGTGGGCAGAGGGAGCATGGCAGCCTGTCAGGCCAGGGCAGGGAGGAGCATTTGTCCCTGGGGACGGGGAGGGGCCATGCCACAAGAAAAATCTCCCACAAACAGGGCCGAAGGATAGGCTCAAGTCCCAGTACCAACCACATGACCCCGCCTCCCTCCTGTTGTCTGGGCTTATCCTGTATCCATGTTCCCTCTCCCAACAGCAACTTGAGGTCTGGCTGCTCTGAACCCCAGGACTTCAGTCCATGCTTGGAGGCATGGTGGCAACAGCACCCCTCCTGGGAAACCTCACAGTCAGCCTATCTCTTCAGACCTGCAAGCGGGGACCCCACTAATGATGGTTGTCCCTTCACTCCCTACCAGTGCCCTCAGTAACCTCCAAGGCAGGTCATCCAGGCAATGGGCAGCCATGCACTCACCTTCAGGGTTGACAGGGTGGCTGAGCAGGCCTTCATCCTTCAGCAGCTCCAGGGCTAGGGTGACATTGTGCAGCTATGATGATAAAGCCAATCAAATGTCAGCCTGGGTCCAGGCACCATCCTGTCACCAATGGTTTCTGTCTTTACACATCTAAGGTTGGAACCCCAGGACCACAAGAGCAGTTAGGGGTCACCCGCCATCTCCTTCCATCTCCTGTGAATGAAGAGCTCACTCCCTCACACAGAGGCCCTGTCAGCACTCAGCAGATGCCACACGCTGGTCATGCATGACCAAGGAGACACTGCTTGTGGGGAAGATCCTCACTGAGAAGATGCCATGGGGCTGGGGGTGAGGTGTTCTGCTGGAGGTGACACCCTACATGTGAGTCTGTCAGGTGAGAGGACTTCATCTCAGAAGGGAGCCAGGGCTTGTGGGTGGTAGAGACCCCTTAGAAGACAGTAAGCAGTCTTTCTCTGCTTGGAAGACCGTTGAAGACGAGGCAGGGCAGGGCTACGATGCAAAACAAGGACCCTGGAAAGATGGACCACGGGCCACAGCTCAAGAGGGCTCAGCATCCTCAGGAAGGTTCAGATCGGGAGGGGAGTAGAGCAGGCAAACACAGATCAGAGCACATGGCACCGGCCTGCCTCCGTGTTCCCAAGTCCCTCTCCACAGAATGTCCTGGGAAGGGGGACTCCCGTTATTGACATATTCACCTCAGGAGCGCTGCTTGCAGGCTGTCCGGAAAGTAAATATCAGTAAGAGGGAACCCCAGCTCCCTGCTCTGCACCTCAAGGTCTTGCTTTGCATGCCCTTGACAAGCTATCAGCTCCCAAAAGAGTGATCTGGGATATCAAAGGAGACAGTCTGTGGCCAAATGGTTCTGGAAACGGTCTTTCACTGCAGGACCTCCCAGAGCCTTGAACACACCGATGTGTATCAAGAAGCTTCGAGGGTATTTACATTGACCACAGACCCCGTTTGTCACAGCGCCTCCTGTGGGCAACTTGAGGAAATACTTCATTCCTGCCCTTCTGGAGATTGGCTTCAGAGCCTCCCATGCACGCTCTACCACTGAGCCCTGTCTCCAGGCCTGCACCTACTTATCTTGAGGCGGGGTCTCACTGAGCTGTCCAGGCTGTTTGACTTCACTCTGTAGACCAAGCTGACCTCAAACTTGCCATCTAACTGCCCCAGCCTCTCAAATAGTTGGGGTTACAAGCATGCATTGTGCATTGGGTCTCCTGCCTGAGGTTTCTCCACTGGCCCCTGCCTCTCTTGGGCTCGGAGCTAAGCAGCTACCATGCTCCCATCACTCACTCCTGCTCAGGCTCTGAAGCAGGCTCTGACACCACGGGTTTGAGAGTCGACTGCCGGCGATGTCGGATGTCTGTCGGCTGCCCTGGCCCGTAACCTCATTTATTTTGTTTTTACGTTTGCTTATTTATGGCAGGGAGCATGTGCCGTAGCATGTGTGTGGAGGTCAGAAGATAACCTAGAGTTGTCTCCTTCCACCATGTAAGTCCTAGGGATCAAACTCTGGCCGTGAGGCTTGGCGGCAAGCACCCTTAGCCATTTAGCTGGCCCCTAACTCTCATATTTTATGATCCTTGTTGACTATCAACTGTGGGCCGCATGCACAAAGCCCAGGACTGAAACAGCACCTGCTCCCAGGGAGCCCGTGCTGACGGGTATGCATGAGAATACCAGCCAGGCTCCCCTCAGCACACTCTTCCTCTGCGAAGCTCATGAACCAAAAAGCTGGCCAGGCTCTGGAGAAGCCTGCCTCACCCTCCCAAGCCTATCCCTTACTTCTGAGCAATTAGAGATGATGAAAAGAAAGCTTGGTGCTCTGTAGAGCCAAGGAAGGCCAGGAGGTGAGTTCCGGTCTTCCTGGGAGAGATAATTGAATGTGAGAGGAAGCCAGAGCTTCCTGACTCTGGAGCTTTGATTTCTGCAAAGTGAATGGCCACTACACTGCAGTCAAGCACCACCTGACAAAGAAAGCTGCGAGAGAACTGCCCGGGGTGTCCAGCCTCCAGCTAAGGACCTGTGGGTGTCGCCAGCCACGTTCCTGCCCTGAGTCTCCTCCACAAGCCCCAAAGGCCCCCCTTGGGCTCTGAGCTAATGCTGTGTTTCTGCATCTATTCCCACAGTTCTAACGGTAGGTTCACGGGCTTGCTGGGTCAGGCTGCTGAAGGTCACGGACGTGGCCCACACTTCTGAGTCTGGGTTCCCACAGTGCCTGCATCCCTCTTCAGACACTTCTCACAGTCCGTTCCTGATGTCCCACTCTGTGGATGCAGGTTCCTCACACACCGTCAGCTTCCCACAGGCTCACCCTGCTCCTAAGAAGGCCCAGGGATGGATTGTTGTGTGTAAGGGTGGGGGGGGGGGGTCAGACTTGCATCAGGAATCTGTGTGGTCTCAGGGAAGCCTGTCAGACTTCAAGGGCTCAGTCTTATTCTGTGAAAAATGGGGATGCAATTCACCCTCCCTCTTCCCAGAGTACAGAATGAAGGGCCAGGTAGGTCAGGTTTGAGTAATGCCAAGGGACCTGGAAGAAGCTGTACCAGAGGCCCTCTGAGTGCCAGGGGGATTTCTGAGGAATTGAGAAGGGACAGAGCTGGCAGCTAAAGAAACATCTAGACAGCAGAGCCAGGGCAGCTGAGGCTAAGATGCCTGAAGCTGAGGTCTGGGGACCATCAGGGGCCTTACCACAGGACATGACCAGCAGAGGATGTGTCAAGTGGGGTGAGTGACTAGATGGGTGGATGGACACATGGATGAGTGGACGAATGGGGGGTGAATGGGGGTGAGGATGGATAGGTAGACAGACACGGACAAACTTCCACCTTCCTCGTTACTTGGAATTGAATAAATCTTCTCAGGCCAGTGCCATAAATTTGTCCACCCCCAAAAAAGCCATGGAGGAAGACCTCAGAAGCTTACCATTTCTGTGGGAGAGTTGGGAGTGAGATAGAATTCCTTCAGATGCAGGAAGAAGCCTTCCAGTTGTCCGATCAGCAGGAGAAGGATGACTCCGTCTGCAAACTGTAATTGTAGTGTTTCACTAACCGTCCACACAGCACGCTGTGAGCACGGGGTCCCCAGCTGGTGCATCGTTTTGGACATTTTGTGGGATGGGGCCTGGCTATAGGAAGTGGATTACTGGGGGTGGGTCCTTGTGGGTACAGTCTCCCTGGCCTCTTCCTGCTGGGATCTTGGCTTCCTGTCCACCATGATGTGAACAGCTGTCCTCTTCCAGACACTCCTATCCCCATCATATTCTGCCTAAGCGTGTGGGGCCAGCAAAGACTTGTGGGCAGAATAAACCCGTCCTCTCTTTGTCTCAGGAGGCAGTTGTCACGGTGACATAAAAGGAACTAACATGCAAGGAAAGAACCAGGGCTCTGAGGTGGGAGATGCTGACACTGACGGGTTCCACTCTGCCTTTCGCATGCCGTGTGAGCTGAAGGAAGTTGTTCCACCCCTCTGAGCCTCATGTTCCTTCTGAGAGGTAGGGATGGCATTCCCAGCTGCATGGGGTTGTCAACAGCAGCACGAAGCAACTTCCCGGTCCCTAGCTCATATAATACATGCAGTGAAAAGGGCTGATTCTGAAGTTACTATGGAATAGCCTCGTGACATCTCTCTCTCTCTCTCTCTTTTTCTCTCTCTTTACCTGTGTGCAGGTATGTGCACATATGTGTGAATACTCATGCACATATATGCATGTGCATATAGAGGCCAAAGGGCAATCTAGGGTATTTATTCCTTAGGAACAGTCTACCTATTTGAGGATGGGAAGGGGCAATCTCTCACTGGCCTGGAACTTGCCAAGTAGGCTAGACTGGCTGACCAGCAAGCTCCAGGAATCCACTCGTCTCTCCCTCCCCAGGACTGGGATAAAAGGCATAAGCCACCACACTAGGGCCTGGAGAGATGGCTCAGCTGTTAAGACCACTCTCTGCTCTTACAGAGAACCTGGATTTGGTTCCCAGCACCCACACAGCAGCTCACAACCATCTGTAACTCCAGCTCTAGGGAATCCAGAGCCTTCTTCCGACCTCGGTGGTGATCAAGCACACATATGCTGCACGTACATGCACGCAGTCAAGCCTTTACCAGCTGAGCCATCTTCCCGCCCGCATTGTGTCCGGTTTCAAATGGCAAGTGATGCCACAAACCGCAGATCCGTGTGTAAAAACAGAGCTGAGTATAAAATTATCCCATCAGGAAAGGCAAAGAGGAGCACTCGGGCCCATTAATATTTCTGTCTGTTCTGTCTGCGTGTTCTGAGATAACGCTGCCTAGAGCGGCCCATATGCTAATGTAATCCTACCGAATCCCTTCAAAGATACAAAGCTGAGCTTGGATGCTACAGAAAGACGCCGTTCTGTCTCTAATGGAATTTCCCCTGATTAAGTCTGTTCCGGTGTTATTAGTTTGGGCCTGGAAGCATCTCTACTGCCGTCCCCAAAATGTAGCTGGAAAACCTCTGAGGCTTCGTCTACAATCTCAACGTATCTAAATGTCATTTTTGCTTGCTCACTCTTGTTTTACCAAAGGAGAGGAGGGCGAGGGAAGAGGGCTGTAAACCTGAGAGATCTTCCTGTGTCTTCCCACAGAAAATATGGTCAGAGATGGGCGTGTTGCTCGGAGGGAGCGGAGTCAGGTGGCAGATACTACACGGCACTAAACGGCAATGCTCCCCATCTCACAATTCCACAAGGCGGAATTACTCCCATTTTATAAAGGGAGGAAGCCTAAGGTTCAGAGAAGTCCAATAATTCACCCAAGGTCACACACAGAAGTGTCCTCAGAACCCAAGAGCACAAAGTGGTAGGCTCAGGATAGAAACACATAGCCATGTGGCCCTGAAGTCCGTGTCTCCAGGACGCCAAGTTGCAACAGCACTCACAAAGCCCTCGTGGCCGCCCACCATGTGCGGTGGCTGTGGGCTCATACTTGAGTCCCAGTTGTCTCAGTCCAGATCCTAGGAGTGCCACTTAATCACTGTGCGACCTTAGGTAAATTACCTAGCGTCTCTGTGTCTTAATTGTCTCATCTATTGATGAGGCTCTATCAGTTCTCACGTGGGAGGGCATGGAGCTTTGAGAGGAGTTGCAGAGCTGATGGCAGAGAGTACTTTGCTCCGGGCAGAACAAGTACCAAGAGCTTTCCTGTTTGGTTCCAAACTCGGGAACGTGTGGCCCTCCCTGGCTAATAGCCACCTGTGTGTACCTGAAAAGACAAGAGCTGTGACAGAGCTCTGCATAGGCCTTGAGACCCTGCTTCTACCCAATCCCAGACTAGCAGAACTGGTAGGGTCAATACTCACAGTCCGTGGAGGTCTGCCCAGTGTCCAAAAGTCCCATCATTACCCTCTAGGGCCCAGGCAGTGTCAGATCTCTGCATTTCAACCCCCTTGTGTTGCAGGAATACTGGAGACACAGAATCTCCGTGGAAGGTCATGGCTAGGTGAGGCTCTTTGGATCTACAGGACTCTGCTCCCACCTTAGGACAACTGAGTTTGTGTCATCATGGTGGGCTAAGCCCTCAGTGCTCAGGAGGACAGAGCTCATTGATGGCGGGGCTGTGCCAGCTCCTCTATCCATTCCTGGCACCAACCTAGGAAATGGACCCATCGTGAATCTTAGTGCTACATCGAAGTAAACAGGACCACACGAAAGGGCCCTAGTTCTGGCCTCAGGATGCCCTAAAAGTGTCCCATGCCCTAGGAGTCACTCTGGTAAGCGAGAAGCAATGAATCCAGCAGCAGAGGTGGCTCAGCCTTCACAGCTTCCCATAGCCCTCTTGCCCAGCAGCCTCTCCAGGGGTTCCCTGTGTCAATGCTGCCTGCTAGCTGCACACCCCACTAGAGAAGACCCTGAGATCTCTGGAGGAGATGCCTCGATACTGGTCACACAGTGAGTTTCTGGGGCCCAGGAACCCGCGTCCCTGCCTGAGGACCCAGAAGTGTCCCTACCTGTGTGTCCACGTTCTGCACAGACAGGCCCAAGCGCTCTAGCTTCTGGTTGACAAAGCTCACGATGGCCTAATGAAAGAAGAGCAAGGTCCTCAAGACCACTCGGGGACCCTCATGCCACCTTCCAACCTTGGGTGACAGAAAGCCTCCCCTTCTATCACCCAGCACCAGCAGGTATAGACTGAGACCTGTGTCCTCCCCCATCACCCAGAGACACAGGCAGGTGGGAAGGGGGGTAGGGAACCTGACTGGCAGCTTTGATCTCTCCTACCTCTTTGACGGCGTGCACTTTCTCCGGAGCCAGTTTAAATAATTCATCAAAGACATCCTCTGCAGACCAGAGTGATAAACAGCTCATTATGATGCTGTTATCTTTGTGCCAAACAGAATGTTTTCATGCAAAAGTTTTTTCAGAATAACCAGCCCCTTGGGAACCACAGCTAGATCTTCAGGTTACTGAATGAAACAGACCTGGGTTTGGGACACACGGCTCCTAGCTGTGTGTATGTTGGGAATGGCCGTACCTTTCCGTGCCTTGATTTCCTCATCTCAAATACCTGGTGAATGATGCCTGTTAGGCTGGGTCATTCTTTAGAGATCAAAATGGGTGATGGACGTGCATCTCAGTACCATAGTAGAGTAAGTGGGTGGGTTGATGGAGGGATGGATGGTTGGATGACTGGCTAGCATATAAATGGATGAATGGATAAATGGCAGTGTGTGTGTGTGTGTGTGTGTGTGTGTGTGTGTGTATGTGTGTGTGTGTGAATGATGGATGGATATGTGTATATGTGTGTGGTGGGTGGATATACATGTATTTATGAATGGATAACTGATTGGGTATACATACAACTGGGTGGACGAATAAATGGTTGGATAGATATATAGCCAGATGAATGAGTGGACAGGTGGCTAGATGAATGGATGGATGGATGATGGATGGGTGATGGTTGGATGATGGATGGATGGATGATGGATGGATGATGGTTGGATGATGGATGGATGGATGATGGATGGATGATGGATGGATGGATGATCGATGGATGGATGATGGATGGATGGATGATGGATGGATGGATGGATGATGGATGGATGATGGATGATGGAAGGATGGATGATGGATGGATGATGGATGGATGGATGATGGATGGATGATGGTTGGATGGATACAAAGAGGAACAGATGGAGGGACGGTTTATAAGTATATAGAAGGATGGTGAATGATAGAAAGATGAGTGGTGGGTAGATAGGTACATAGACGGATAATTGGAAGAAAGGATTATTAATGAAAATGGATGAATAGTTGACTCTACCAACTGACCAAGGTACAGAGAAGTAAGAGAAGTGACTGGTCAGTAACTGGTGACCTACTCATCATATCAGCAGCAGCCATGTTATTGCACACCTACCATCGAGCGTGCTCCGTGTGCTAAGCACACCCACAAATTGCCTCCTTTGCCCTCGCTACCAGTTTAAGAAGTGAGTTCTTAATGAGGGACTGAGATGAGGGAACTGAGGCACAGACAGGTTAGGGCGCCTACCCAAGCCGACAGTGGCTTATGAGGGAGGGAGGTAGTGGCACGCACCGTCACCACCATTCTGCCCTCCCTGCGCAGACCGCAGGCCTCTCCCCAGAGGAAGAGTACTAAGCAGCCAGCTAAAGGCCAGGCAGACAGAAGGGAGGACAGATTCATGAATAAATCCTGCCATGGAGAGTAACAGACTGCAGTGGAAGCAGTTAACCCCTCCATCACAGTGTCTTTGACCCCATCAGAAGGGAAAGATTTCCTTCAGTTACTAAGTTACTCACGTGAAGGCTGGTCCTTGTGTGAGCTAGAGGAGAAATCGCAGGAGACAGAGAAGCAGTCAGAGTTAGCAAAAAGTCTGCAGCCCTCTCGTCACCTAACAGAACAATCTTGATGCCAGCAGGGAGTAAGGAGGTGGGCTCATTTTCCCGAGCATTCGAGACAGAGTCCGTGCAGAGACCCTGCATGTGGAAACCTCGTCCTGCACGCACACGCCTCAGAACACTTGGATACTGCGTGACTGAGGATGTCGGAGCTGAGGACCCCTGCAGCCTGCCAGGGGCTGAGAGGGCATCCCTGGAAGCACCCCCTGCACCTCCCCCGCCCCCCTCCCGGCCACGGCCCGGCCCACCCTCACTTGCATTCTGTGAGCTGCTCCACCAGCTTGTCTGACTTCAGGCCCATCCTGGTGCTCTACAACAAGGAAAGGGGAAGAAATGGTGGACCCCAGAGAACCCCAAAACCAAGCCTACCATGCCAGAGCAGACTTACTATACTCTGTGTTGCTCTATCTCAGGGTGCTACTGTGGGCCAGGTTCATTGTCCATTCTCCCTGTGATCACTGAGTCCTTGAGAATAGCACTATGGATGCCTTCTTCCTAAGACATCCTGGGTGTGTGTGTGTGTGTGTGTGTGTGTGTGTGTGTGTGTGTGAATGCATTGATATGAATGAATGTGCAAGTTAAGGTCACCTCTGATATTTCTCCCACTTATATTTTAGTGTGTATGTGTGTGTAACACAAGTTGGGGGCAGTATACACCTGCCATATTGGATAGATGAAGGTCACAGACAAGTTCAGGAGTTAATTCTTTCTACCATGTGGGTCCCAGGGATTGAACTCTGGGTTGTCAGGCTTGACGGCAAGCACCTTTGCCTGCTGAGCCGTCTCGCCAGCCTTACTTCTGAGAAAGCCATGAAATCACTCAGTAGTGAACAGTAAGCAAAGGCTTGGAAAAAATGGAAATGGACTTGACCAGGTCCAGCTGGACACAGCTGTTTCTGTAAGGCAAGTAGCAGGAAGACACAGACAGACAGACACACACACACACACACAGACACACACACACAAACACACACACATAAGCCATAGAACACAAGCTAGTACTACCAGAGAACAAAAGTTTCCCAAAAGAGATGACAGGACACGGTCATGGGTGACAGATGACAGGCATGACACTGAGAATGGCCATGGACAGATGGCCACTGGTAGCCCAGCAGATGTGGTAGCACCAGCAGGACCTCCCTATCAGTGGCCCTGTCCTTGCCTCTGCCAGGCAGAACTGGCTGCTGAGAGCAGAGCTGGCTGTCCAGGGCCCTCCTCCACCCTCCTGGGTCTCTGTCCACCCAGCTCCTGTCCACTGTCCCGATGTGATGCTCCTTGTAGCCCCCAGAGTCACTCCCTACGCATCGGCCCTGTGCGGATGCAACGGCATGGAACAATATGCTCAGATGACCTGCCCCATTACCACCCCGCAAGTACCTCAACGTGGATGACTTCCACCTGGACATTGTCTGGGAGGGGCAGGTCCTGCTGGAAGTGTTTAGCTAGGGCCACCAAGAGATGCAAGGTGGCCAGCAGGTCCTTGTTGAAGATGGCTGGATGGGAGAGGACAGAAGGTCAGAGCTGAGGGCCACCAAAACCTGCAGCCACTCTCAGTACTGTCCTGTGCAGTCCAGTGAGGTCAGAATATCTCTCTCCCTCTCTCCCTGTCTCTCTCCTTCTCTCCCTCTTCCCCTCTCTCTGTCTGCTTCTGTCTGTCTGTCTCTCTCTCCCTCTCTCTTTCTCCCTCTCTGTCTCTGTCTCTCTCTTTCTCTCTGTGTGTCTCTCTGTCTCTCTCTCCCTCTCTCTCTGTCTCTGTCTTTCTCTTTCTCTGTCTCTTTCTTTCTCTCTGTGTGTCTGTCTGTCTCTTTCTTTCTGGGTGTATATGTGTCTGTCTGTCTGTCTTTTTGTCTCTGTCTTTCTGTCTCTGTCTGTCTCTGGCTCTCTGGCTCTCTCTTTCTCTTTGTGT
The DNA here is from genome assembly GCA_026225945.1 of Cricetomys ansorgei. Lineage (NCBI taxonomy): Eukaryota > Metazoa > Chordata > Mammalia > Rodentia > Nesomyidae > Cricetomys > Cricetomys ansorgei. Next base: position 78,484,978 of record JAMJFZ010000199.1, on the reverse strand, counting down.
GTGTGTGTGTGTCTGTCTGTACTCTGTCTGTCTGTCTGTCTATCTATCTATCTATCTATCTATCTATCTATCTATCTATCTCTCATGGCTACAGTGATGGTGATACCTCCAGGCCACAGGTATAGGTCAGTTTCTCTTCTACCAGACAGCTGACTGTGTGTCCAGCTTGTGCTCACTGCATAGGCTGCCTGAGGCCTCTGTGTCCTGTCCATCCTGGATGGTTCTTGGGTAGTTGAGTGCATTGCTTATCAGGTAGGTGAGAAGCCAGTGCAGATGTTCCCCCCTCCCCTCACAGGACCCAGGCCTGGCTCAGCCCCACATACTCTCCACACTCCACTTGGCCTGTGACTCTTCAACCTGCAGACTCCGATTGACGGCTTCCAGGATGACCCCAAGCTTGTGCCTCTGGCTGGCCGAGGTCAGAGAAATTTCCTCTACTTCCAGTGTGAGAGCTGCCAGCTTCTCTGAAGGCAGAAGGGCAGTAAAGGTTAAAAAGTGGGCCTAGAAGCTGTCACGGGGACCCTCGGTGAGGATAAGCCTAGACAGCACTTAGAGTACATGGATCTGTGGGATCCATATATTCTATATACCATTGGTGCTGAGCCCTGGACAACCCCAGAAACCTCAACCACACATACTCATTATCCAATGACAGCCCCCCCATCCACATGGGAAATGGGCCAACAAGGTACATGGATGATGCAGGTGAGCAGGTTGCAACCCTTTGAGCGTCCCCTCTGAGCCACCTCACCTTGGCATTCTGCCCATATTGTGATCTTGGCACTGCTGGGGCCATGTCATTCACACAGGGCAGCACAGCCTAGTCATTGGCATTACGCTGCTAGGCTGCCATCCCATCCCCTGCTTTCTCCACTGAGACCTGGGCATATCATTCTATGTCTGGGAGCCTTGGTCTCACCCATAGCCAGAGAGAGGGACAGCAGAGAGCTATGCAGAAAGCTGACAGCACCTGCTCCCAGAGAAGTACACAGAAGCCTCCATGGAGGCTGGGGTCTGGAGCCCATCTTGCCTGAGCAGGCTCTGAGAATATGGATCTGGGCCCTGCCGCTTCTAGGATCCCTTTCCTTGCACAAGACATCTGCAGATCAGACATGGGTAGGAAAACCAGCCAGAGGCAGGAACTTGGCCTGACTTTGAACATGACTTCCAGGCACACTGGGAACCGCCAGGCAGAACTACGCTGCCTCTGCCTCTGCTTCTGGAATGTCTCACTCAGGATAGCCTGTTTCCAGCAGCACAGGGCACTCTGAGGTCAGGGACAGTTGATGTCCTAGCTCCTAGAATTATCAGACACATCATAAGTGCTGGAAAGGCCACAGTGTGGCAGAAGGAGCAGCAGCCCAGACATAGACACCAGCTAGAACCTGCCATGCCTGGATTTGGGCAGGGTCTCCACCTCTGCAGCTCTACAATCTAGAAAGCCATACAAGGGTCCTTTTCCTGGGGGGCTGTGGGGAGACTCAAGCAGGAAGCCATTCGAGGGGCCAAGAGGGGGCTGCACTTGATGCCAAAGCCCCAGGAGTAGCTGCTTAGAGGACACAGGTGAAGTAGGCTGGGGCCTGGACCTCTGCTTACGGAACAGGTGGTGTAGAATGAGCCCATCGAACATGTCCTCCTCCAGGCTGCGGACCACAATGTGTTCTGGGAGGAGTGTGGTGTTGATCCACTCCATCAGCACCTGCCCATCATAAGGGGGACAGCTGACAGGGGTAGGAGTCACCTGACCAGGCTCTCACCTCAGGCTGGAGTGACCTCTTCTACTGGCCAACTCCTACCCACTCTTCAAGGCCTGGTCAAGTGGTACCTCTTCCAGAAAGTTCTCCCTGATCTCATTGGCCATGCTGAGTCTGCTCTAAGCTCCCAAAGACCACCTCCTCCCTCCAAGGACCTCCCAAACCTCGCCTGAGCCCTAATGGGCTGTCATCCTGGTACATGGGGCTTTGGTACCCAGAAGTTACCATTGCTGTAGCAAGTGTCTAACCCTGAGGGCCTGGGTGTGGAACTGGGTATGGCAACACCTGGCAATGGGCACTTGGTTACAAAGGCCAGGTTGCCTCCAAGAGAGGGTTACAGTAATATGGAGGTCCCAGGAGCAAAGTAGGGGTGTGTTGATGGAACAGAGGACGGTGATATTGGGGTGGGGTAGGGGTAGGGATGGGATGTCTGTATGTCAGGGGCACCAAGCCTGGCTCCAGACACTTCAGGGTTGGGATGGTGGTGTACCTTTTGCAGTTCTTCAAACTTGGGGTTCTTCCTGGAATTGGGAGTCAGGTATTTCTTCTTTCCTCCTGGAAGCAGAGGAGGGTGTGATGTGTCTGAGGACCCAGAAGGCCCTTGGCAGCTATCTCCCTGCAGGTCGCCCACGAAACCCAGGCTCTTGAAGGAGCCTAGTCCTGCCCACACTCACATGTCCTCTTGAGCACTTCACACTGAGAATGCTCACTTAAACTCAGAAGTCGCCCCTTCCCGGGTCAGGCAGCTGATACGGAGCATCTTCTAGAAACCCTGCCCACAAACCAAAGGAGCAAAGAGCAATGCCAGGCCAAGGTGGGCATCACCTAGCAGCTTTGGCCAGGGTGCATCACCGAGGCCCCCTGTGCCCTCTGAGTCTTGGCCATTCCCATCAGCAGAGTGCCCACATTTAAAATTTGTAGAACCCACAAAGCTTCAGGCCAAGAGGGACTTTGTAGGTCAACTGATCTCAATGAACATGAAGAAACTGAGCCTCAGACAAGTGTGGGAAGGGAACTCTGGGTCAACCTGTACCAGGGTGAGCACCCAGCAGTGGGGTGGGGTGGCCTCCATCCCTTCAGGGTCCCTGAATCCAAGATGAGTTAAAAACAGACGTGACTCCTCCCATCTGTAGATAGCATAGACCAGGCTGCAGAACAAAACCACCATGGGGCTGATTTGCCCAAGTTCATAAAATATAAGCTGCCACATGACTCATCTGGATCCTAGATCTCCCAAAACCTTGGAGTATACTCACCGCCAATGGGACATTGCACTCATGTGCAGGCCTGAGGTCAGCTTCTGAGAGCATGAACGAGCTAGTGAATGGATATGAAGGGAGAGAAGGAAAGAGGGAGGGAGAGACGGACGGAGGGATAAATGCGGGGATGGGTGTGCAGATGAAGGGATGAACGGATGACTCGTGGATGGGTGGTAGGCAGAAGACTAGAGGAGAATGGCAGATGGGTGGGTGGATAGATAGACGGCTACATGGTAGTCACAGGTACAGCCTGCAGCGGTCTAGTGACCCGCTGGCACACTCTTCCTCCCCTGATCCAACAACCCAACAACCCTTCGCCAGTACCTCGTGGGAGCTCCTCCTCTGCGGGCTTAGCCACCTCCTTCGGGAGCTGCAGTAAGTTGTAGAGGGACTCTGACTCCATCTTCTCCCTCGCCTTCCCTGGAGGAGACAGGAGACAGAGCACATCACTGAGCCCAAGGCCCATGCGTTCATTCTTTCATTCAGAGGAGAGATGGAAGATGAGAACGTGACTCTGGGTGGACAAGACACCACACCGAAGGCCAAGCAAGGGTGAGGAGAGGGGCCTGGTATGGAGAGGCCTTGCTAGGCCTTGCCGGATGAAGATGGCACCAGGCTGTGATGGTTAATCTTGATTGTCACCTCGTCGGGATCCAGAATCAATTGATAGGCAGGGCTGTGGGCCTGCCTAGATTCCCTCAGTGTAAGAAGGAAGACACCATCCCATGGGCTGGGGTCCTGGCTGAGTGAAAAAGGGGAAAAGTGAACCGAGCACCATCCTCGTCTCTCTCTTCTTCCCACTGCAGCGTGACCGGCTGCCTCACGCTCCTGCTATCCTGACTTTCCAACGTGAGGTGCTGTCCACTCAAAGTGTGAGCTAAGGAAACCTGTCCCCACTCAAGTTCCCTTTGTCAAGGTATTTTATTACAGCAACAAGGAAAGGTAATGATACACAGGCTGAGGGCACAGCCTAGGCAAAGGCTTGGTGAGGAAATGGGTCCCTTGGCAGCCAGGCACACAGCAGCCTGCCCACCACCCCTGTCCAGGAGCCCGGCTCTCTCTGTGCAGCCGGGACAGAACCCCAGCTCCCACAGACCCTCAGATGAGTGTGGGAAGGGAACTCTGGGTCAATCTGAATCAGGGTGAGTCCCCATCAGCGGGGTGGAAAGGCCATCCATCCCTTCAGGGACCCTGGATCCAAGACAGGTCAAAGCAGACCTGACTTCCCAGTCATGGATGGCATGGACCAGGCCCCCCCAGACACGTTCCTCATCCCTTGCTGGCTTGGCTTGAAGAGGGATACTGGTCCATCTAGCCTCTAGTTCTGAATGAGGCTTTCTCAGATTGGCTTGGCATCTCCAGACTTGGGATGTGGCCTCTCATGGCTTTTGCTCATAAAGTCCAGGGCGCATGCTCTTTGTGGAAGAGCAGCAGTTCCCTCCTCAGACTCATGATGGGCAGTGCCAGGCCTGAGACCAGCAGTACTCCCTTAGCCTCCTGCTAAGCAGAGTCAGGCCCGCCCCACACCCAGAGGGGATCAGATTCAGAAGCTAATGGCCCCCTTCTTGTTCCCTAACCTACTTCTGGTTCTTCTGCCCACTTCCCCTCTGGAAGTTTCACTTGCTGCGTGGCCACCTTCGACTCTCCCCTTCTGTCCCCATTCATCCTCTGTACCTGGCCCAGGCTTACTGCCCAGGTATTTGAGGTCTGGGGTCTAAAACAGAAGTTAAAACAAGGTGTCCCTGAGTTGTGGGGAGGAAGAGGCACTTGTGGGACCCGAGAGCTACCCTCCTCAAATTGTTCAGAGCCCGGGTAACTCAGGAAGCTGAGTCCTACCCTGAAGGCAGGAACAAGAGGTCAGAGCCCCTGGGAATGAGTCCCAAGCCCCACAAACTGAAGAAGAAAACAGATAGGCTGGGCTGGGGAGCCTGGGCCCCAGCTAGCTCCTCCTCGCTCAGGCTAAGCGACTATAGGCCAGTTGGTTCTCTCTTTGGTCCTGATGCATCTTTACAGGGAGGGACTGGACAGCCAAGTTCCCACAGACCTGAAACTGCCTCTAGTGACCAGTCCTAGTGAGTCCCTCCCCTGCCCTGTAGGGGGTTTCTTCATCGCAAGGAGCTCAGCTTTCTCCTCATGCAAGGAAGCTCTGAGGAGCCCTGGTTTAAAACTGCCTGTCTGGCTGCAGGAGGTGTAGGCAGGGCCCTTTTGAGGGGAATGGGGTTCATAGATCCTCAGTAAAATGAGGTGACAGCCTCAGCAACGTGGTAGAACTCAGGGTTCCCCTTTTAACAGACTCCCTTACCGCGAGGTCCCAGCTGAAGTGTGTGGCTCTGTGTCCCTGCTCATGGGACATATCTGCCTTCCTTGTGAGTTCCTGTACCCAACAGTGAATAATAGAAGATTCTAGTAGCTCGGGGTTACCCCCCTGGCCAAAGGCCAGATGCACTCACCTGCCGCTTCTTTTCACACCAGGAAATGAAGCTCACTATCTCAGAGGGTGACCCGGTTCCCAACAGAGGCAGGTTCCGGTCTGGAGGTGGAAGGCAGGGCTTCTGCTCACTTCCTCTGCCACCCCGGTGCTGATGGTGGCTGTAGACGGCTTCCTCCTCTGAGTTGCTGGAGAGTGAGGCACCCTAAACCCACTGGAAGACTGCCAGAACCCCAGCCCCCACCCTATCCCTGGATAGTCTCTCTTACTTCCCTCCCAGGCCCTGCCAAACCATGTCCAAACAACCGTACTCTGAGCATAAAACCAAGATTAGGGGCTTCAACAGCAACCTGTGAGATTCCCACCACCTTTCTCATAGTGCCCAACCCTCACCTCTGGCTCCCCCGAGCCACAGGCCGACCCAGCAGCCCTCATTGCTGTCCAGTAACTAACTAGCTTACTTGCTTGTTTGCTCGCTCGCTCTTGAGACCATTTCTTGTAGCACAGACTGGCCGCAAACTCACCAACCTGAGGTTGACCTTGAACTCCTGATTCTCCTGCCTCTATCTCTCACATGCCTGGGTTACAGGTATGGGCCCCTATACCTAGCCAATAACTCCTAAGTCAAAGCCAGTCTGCAGGTCCCACCCTGCAGGTCCCTGTACCTATAACCTTCCTGCCACAGCACCCCAGACCTCCCGTCCCCTCCGGATTCCCCCGCTGACATCTGCCTGCTCTCTGACAGGCTTTTGACTTCACACAGTTTGTCCCCCATGTCTTGTACACTCTGCTCAGCTCTTCTCATGGCTCCGACCTCATTCCTATCATGAGCTTCGATGCTGCCTCCTCCTCTAGGAAGCTTTCCGTAGCTTCCTTGTCTAGCAAAAATACATTGAGCTTGTAAGCATGCTGGGTCAGCCAATGGCATTGCTTTTGTCTGATACCTGTCCCTCTACCATATAGGAACTCTGCAGGGCAGGGGTCATCTCTCCCACACGCCATTAAAAGCCAGCGCCTACAACAGCACCCAGCACAAAATGGACTCAGTGCATGTATTTTGATGGCTATTATTGCTGAAAGGACTGTTAGTCATTCTCCTTGTTGCTATGAGAAAATCCCTGACATCCCTGGTAGCATGCCTGCCTAGCATGCAGGAAGCCCTGGGTTCAATCCCCAGCACCTCACGGCCTGGGCATGGTAGCTGACATGCGTAATCCAGCTCTCAGGAGTTAGAGGCAGGAGGATCAGATGTTCAAGCTCATCCTTGACTAATTATCAAGTTCAAGGACAGCCTGGGCTTCATGGGTGCATGAGACACTGTCTTTAGAAAAGGAAAGAAAGAAAAGAAAAGGACAGAGAGAAAAATTGAAAGGGCAACTTCAGAAAAGAGGGGTTTGTTTCGGCTCACAGTTGAGGGTACCTCCGTCAAGGCGGGGAGGGTCGGGCAGCAGGAGTGGGAGGCGGCTGGTCACATGACATCTGTAGTCAGGAAGCAGAGAGAGACGAACGTTGCTGCTCAGCCCACTTTCTCCTTTTGGTTTAGACTGGACGCAGTGGTGCCACACACATTCAGGATGGGTCTTCCCTCCCCAGGTAAACCTTGCTAAAAAAAAACCAACCACCCTCACAGACACGCCCAGAGGTGTGTCTCCTAGATGATTCCAACTACAGTCAAGTAGACAGTGAAGACGAACCATCACAGGGACCGAGCGGGCTTTCTGGAGGAGAAATTCTTGATGGCTCAATAGGAGTTTGCCAGTTCAAGGGTATAGAAATGATGTTGGAGGTGGGGGGGGGGGGCACCATGCAAAGGCCAGGAGGACATCAGGGAGCTAGACGTGGCGGCCCAGTCTGAGCACTCCTGAGCCCAGCTGATATCAGCTTCGGTCTTCAGGATCTAGCCTGAGATGGAGAGTTCCATAACGACAGGTGACAAGCTGAGCGAGCTGGAAGCTAGCCACCCTTGCTCTGGGACACATGCCAGAGCAGGCGGGAAGCAGAGGTAAAGTGCACAAGCACAAGAAAGAGGGGTCCTGAGATGCCACCAGAGTGGCAGTGTGGGCGTTGCCATTCCTGGTGGTTTTTATCTAATGGCTACTGTAGGGCCTAAGAGGCTGTCCCTGCATGAAACTTACTCTGCAAAGTAGGTGTCACTCCACTGTCACCTCGCTCTGCAGGGGAAACTGAGGCCCCTGGCTCCCCGCTACCATCCCAACACACTGATACAGGACCCAGAGTTCATGAGAAAGTTGGGGAGCAGCCAGGCTCAGGACCTGTGTGGTTGGGTGACACAGTAGCTCGGCCCAGAACTCAGGCTCAATGCTCTGGTGGCTTCTGAGCCCTCTGACCCCCTGCATCACGGCCCAGCAGTCGGTGTTGTGTAGCGGAGTCAGCACATACAAATGTGGATACCTGAGTGTGTTCCACGGCTCCACGAAGGAAACACTGCATCAGATCGGAGGGACCAGGAGAAAATAACACCGTACCCCAGTTCAGCAGTGGGGGGGGCCTGGAGCTCAGAGAGCAAGTAACCAATGAATTGCTGAGACCAGAAAGAGGCAGCCACTGGAGAGAGGCTGAGAGAGGGACATGGTCACGCATTATGACTGGCAAAGGGCACAGCAAAAGGAATCACACCCCCCGACAACACTCACCACATACACCTCCCTAGCCACAGCCCCTCCCCCAGCAGACAAATACTGCTGGTGGCCAGGGCCAAGAAAGCTCAGCAATGGGGCCCACAGAGTTCAGGACATGAAACAGGAGTAGGTGCAAATCGGGGGTGGACAGGACACTCGGCAGCAGCGGACATCACGGCTTCCTGGCAGGTCCTGTCACAGGCTGACTCTGCAGTGGGTACCACTTGCTGCCAGGAGCCGCCTGCAGCCTGCCTCTTGAGCCTTTAATGGTCACCGCAGGCTTTCTGGGACTAAGTTGGGTTCTTAAAGAACAGGCTTCCAGTCTCACTCACAGGCTGTGTGTCTTGAGGAATGGGTGCCTGGGGTTGGTTTCTTGCTCTGGTAGATTTAGGAGCATGAGGACCCAGTAGTCATGAGAGAAAGGAGTCCTCGCAGATTCCCACAGATGTGGTGATGCAATCCTGGTAATCACTTGCAGCCAAGGGTGGTTAGGTCCACAGCCTTGGTTTCAGGGGGGCTTCTGCACAACATAGTAGGAGTGGTGCTACCCCAATATGGTGGTGAGATTGCTCTTGGTGGTACCTGGAAAGTCTGACACGTGAAAAGAACCAGTCAGGACTTTGCACTCTCAATTGAGCTCTGGTCAGCACACCAGAGAGACATAGGCTGGTGCCAAAGGCGTTCCTGTCTCCTCAGGGCTGCAGGGCGGGTGCAGCTGCTAGACAGATGCAGAATCTCAATGCTGAGAGATGTGGAATTGTGATACAGCTAAAGTCACAGCCCACGAAGCCCCCACAGGCAGGCCCACCCCCACCCCCACCCCCACCCTCTGCATGAGCCCCGCCCCAGGTCTGAGGAAAGAGACCCTTGCCCTGACTGGAAAGCCCCAGGAATCACCGAAGGTGTCTGCCCCACAAGAAATGTCATGCTTCTCCCTCCTAGGCCCCGTCACCCACACTCCCAGGCACACATCTGCCACGGGAGCCATTCAGTTCTGGCAGATGATGGAGCTGTGGAGGCTCAGCCTCATAGCCCTCCTCTTTTCTGTATGGTTTTCAGTACCCTGGGCAGGTGTGGGCTGGACAGGGTGGCCTTGCCTGGCCCTCCCAGGCTTCTGTTAAGCAGGGTTTCTGGCTGTTGACTGCATGACCCTCACCCGCAGCGGGGGAGACAGGGTCCAAAGACTCTTAAAATCTCCTTTACTGTCACCTTTGTTATTGTCCCTTTGGCCAAAGCAAGCACACAGCCAATGCAAGGAAGGTGTTACTGAGAGCACGGACAGAGGGGAGGGCAGGCTTACTGCAGCATTTCTACCAGCCAACCCTGAAATGAGCTTGGATGTAGGGTCAGGGCTGTGTTCCTCAGGGTCCAGCCCAGGGTCACCAGGCTGTGGACGATTGCTCCGACACTAAAACAGATGGTCACTCACTAAGAGTCTGCTCAACCAACAGCAGAACAAACAAAGCCAGTTAAACAGCCCTGAGTGTAGCTATCACGACAGAGGATCACAGGCAAACCCAGTCCCAGGCCTGGGTCCACAGAACACCCACCTTGCTCCTCTTGGGGAGGGGTGAAAAGTTTGTAAAAAAGAGCCAGGCCAGTGCCTTGAGCTGTCTCTCTTTGCCAAAACGAAAAAGCAAAGGCAGAACTGAAGCTTCTGTGGAAGCTTCAGATGAGGGTGCATCTGCCTCTGCAGAGATGGATGGAGAGGGAACCTCATCAGTAGAGCTCCAAGCACTGCAGCTGTGATCTCCTTACCAGAGCACAGCTCCCCCCAACCTGTAGCTCTAAGACAGTAGGTGGGACTCTTAATCCAAGTCAGCCCAGAAGACAGGAGCTCTCACAGGGCCTGGCAAGCTCTACATTCTCCTGCCCAGAGACTGCATCAGAGATGGCATCATCCATGGGACACTTAGCTCTTCCCCTTTATGGTTGCCATCATGTCAACGGGAACCAGTGGGAAAGTCACAGCAGGTGAGCTTCCCATACTCGGCTTGTCGTGGACTGAAGTGTCGCTCAGCCCAGTGCATGAAGCAGTCAGAGTGTTCAGGCTCATCACTGCTATCTGTGAGTGACTTTATCTGTCTGTGGCATGGCAACAGTGTACATGCCTTACGGGGACACCTATATGCTAGCTAGTCCAGGGGCTTGTTGCCCCATGGCCTTCTGGGGATCTATTTGTCTGGAAATCTAAGGATAACCCCTCCCAAATGAAACTGCAGGGGTTAAACCTTTCTTCTCTTGCAGCTAAGGAGGAGGTCCTGTGCTTGGCAATGGCAGCTCTTTGAATGCCAAGGGCATGTGTGCCATGCCAAGGCCTCAGCACTTCGCAAGACTGCCTACTGGAAACAGAATTAGAACAGGAGTTCTGCACCTCACCTGGCTGTTGTGCCCACAGCTCAGTCACCCAGCTCTTGTGGGCCAGTGGGTCCGTAGAAGCTCCATGTGTGCCAAGTGCACCAGGATGATGGACAGTGGGCAGTGGGGAAGTCTCAGTCCTGATTTAGGAGCTGTGGGATGCATGGGTATCTGGTGACATCATGCCTCCCTCCTGTTAAGAACTCGCCCCCCAAGCTGGCCACCAGTCCCAGCAGACGGCAAAGCATCGAAAGGCTGTAGTTTGAATGTATCCCTCACCAAAAGCTCATGTGTTGTGTCCCGAGTCACATGCTAACAGTACTTGGAGGCAGGGATTGGAGGTGGGAGCCAGGGTTAGAGGGTCTGAGGGTGGGGTTCCCAGGTTCAGCTCAGTGAAAGAGAGGGAGGACAGAGCTGGCACTCTTCCTCTGCCTCTTCATGAGATGTGCTCTGCCCTGGGGTCCTGGAAGGTCCGTAACAGATGTCCACACTGCTGGAGAACTCACTCCCCAGCCTCTAGAACCATGAGCCAAACACACCTCTACGGTCTCTACAAATCACCATCTTGGATGTTTTGTCATAGCAACAGAAAACAAAACAAGCAACCAAGGACTCTGAATTGTTCACCAGACACTGGATGTGATTTGATCCGTTGGTCTTCAAAGCCAGTGAGTCAAAATGTTCCACAGTCAATGGGGAGAACTATACAGGGGGGCAGACTCCAGCAGGCCCTAATCACATACATGGACTTCATAAGTAGGTGACTGGGATGGCGTTTCCCGCGGCTCCTTCTGAGGACTCATGGGAAATTTCCAGCATCGAATCACCCAAGAAGAATAAGGAAGCTTGATTGACAGGTGAAGCCGCAGAGTGACAGCTTCGTTCCAGCTCAGCCTAGGAAGTGGACAGGCGCAGGCTCTGCCAGTTGAGAGCCCTTAGCATCCAAGAACTGAAAAGCTGGGCTTGCATTTTCCTCCAGACAGCAGATATCAGTGGGACAGCTGGCCAAACGTCATGAGAGCTGCAGGGCCGATAATGCTGCTGCAGTTGTTACTTCTCAGAAAGACGCTTGTGCTATAAGTTCATATCGCAGAACAGTGTCAGGAAGACACAGGCCCGAGGAAGTATGCAACAGCGTGCAGAGGAAGATGGAGAGGTGATGGGGAGAGAGACGACGGAGAGATACACAGGTGTGATAGATAAGTGATAGAGGGTAGCGGGCCAACTGATAGATGGGACAGATGGACAGACAAGATGGATGGAAGGCAGATAGAAGGATAGAGCATAGATAGATGATAGATAGATAGATAGATAGATAGATAGATAGACAGACAGACAGACAGACATGATGAGTGGATGGTGGCAGGTCCAAAGGAAACTCCAATTCCCCAATCCAAAAGGCAGTCCAAATATCCAAAAATGGGCTCAATATGGGCTATAGGAGGGTTTCTGGAGACTAGATAAAAGCCAGCATTCCTCAGGAACTTGCAAAGCCGGTTCCTCTCTACCAGAAGGAGTCATTTCCTCACCTCTGGCAGAAGGGACATATGGCTACCTGTGGCACAGATCAGCATATCAAAGCTCATGCTGGCCTCCAGCCTCCCTCAGTAGCACAAGTACCTGTCACACATTTCAGAGTCCATGCTGGCACCCAGCCCTTCTCACCTCCCCCCTACCCTAGACCCCCTCAGCTCACAGGCTTCCCTCCCCTCCCCCAGCTACTCAGTCTCCTTATAACCCTGCTATTCTCTCATATCCTCTCTCTCTGCTCCTGCTTCTCTGTTCTCTGTCCCCTGACATTCTCCCTCTTTTGCACAAAGGACTGTCCAGGTCCAAGCTGCTGGCCATGTTCAGTCTACTTCTTTCTCTGCTCTAGACTCTTCCAGATGTTCCTCTCCCTTGTATCTACAATAAAAGCCTTCCCCTTAACCATACCATGGAGTGCTCATGTCATCATGACATTTATACAGATGATAGGAGATAGACAGGTGTAGATGATCGATAGATTATAGATTAATATAGTAGATGATTGATGGGTAGAACAGCTAGATAGATGATTGATACATTCGATAGACTGATTGCTACATGATAGATGGATAGATCAAAATTCATTTTTTAAATATCAAAAGATAGAGACAGGAAGAGAGACACGGGGAACAGAATAGGTTAAAGCAGTGGTGGTAACAGCAGCATTTACAGACATTGCGTAAACATGGGGACTTTACAGCTCCTGTGACTGCTCTGTAAGCTTGACACTGTGTAAAGATAAAATGCTAAGAGAAAGGAAAAGACCCTCACGTGATTCTTATCATCAGTATATCTGTGTGGAGATCTCTCCATCTTCTATTTACCAGCTGTCTATCCATTGTCTATCAACTGTCAATCTATCGTGTGATTACTACGTATTGTTGTTGTTGTTTGTTTTGAGGCAGGGTCTCACTCTGTACCAGGTTCCCCTAGAACTCACTATGTAGCCAAGGCTTCCTTCCCTCCTGCTTCAGCCTCCCAAGAGCTGAGGTGAGATTACAGGCATCCCCCCAACTTGCTCCTTCTGATGTTCAAATCACCCCAAACCTAGTATATTCTGAGCCAAGGTCCCTCTGGCCCATGACATCATCCCTCGTGCAGCAGATGGCCTGTTTCAAACCTGCGTGGTCACGGTTTAAAGCCCCGATGTGTTGGGAGGCAGGACTTCAGTGCATCTGGCAGTGCATCAGGGTCTCTGTAGCCCTTCTGAGAAAGGCTAAACAACAAAACTGACCTGTTCTTAAGACATGTAGACAAGCCGGGCGGTGGTGGCCCACGCCTTTAACCCAGCACTTGGGAGGCAGGCAGATCTCTGTGAGTTCAAGGCCAGCCTGGTCTACAGAGTGAGTTCCAGGACAGCTAGAGTTACAGCAGAGAAACCCTGTCTCAAAAAACAAAACAAAGCTAAACAAAACAAGCGAACAAAAAAAGGAATGAAGGCATGAAGGCATGATTCGGAGGTAGCATAACAAGTGCTCAGTCTTAGGGGTCAGCTTCTGCGATGAGCCATGTGGCCCACTGAACTGTAAGGGGCATGCAGATCCAACAAGCTTGGAGCTCAGTCCAGCCCCTCTTTGGCTGCAGCTCCCTCACCAGGATCCTGTCTCGTGGTCCAACTGATCGTGTTCTTCCTATGCTCCCCATTCCACACTGCCACATCTTCCCACACCGGCATCTGGCTTCCATACGCTCTGAGTCCTCACTTCCCGTGGCACCCCGGCCCAAGTATGGTGTGAGGTGTGGCACAGAGTAGATGCTCAGTAAATAGTTCCTTCTGTGCAGGGCCTACAGGGGGTCCCCTTTTGTAGAAGTATATTTTTAGTTGTGTTAATTTAAAATACTGTTTTGTACTATTGGGTGAGGGGCTGCCTAGGTCTTGGCGTTTTGTATTGTCTGCAGGTGTTGGGATTCTGTGGGGACGTTGGGCACCACTTGTAGTAGTTAGCTGCTGTGGGCTCAGCAAGGATGACAAGGAGGCATTCTCATAAGTGCAAACTCTGCTAGACCTCAGCAGAGGGAACCACCTTCACGGCCAAGGCCACACTGAGCAGTGGAACCCCGAGCATCTGAGCTCAGGTGTTTATATTGATTCAGAACTACTCAGGTGCAGACCATAAGCAATCAAGTGTACCCCACAGAAATCCAACACCTGCAGACAAACAAAATGCCAAGACCTAGAAAGTCTCTCACCCACAGTGCACAAAACAATTATTTTGTACATAACTGAAAACAAACTTCCACAACACACCATCACACCTTACCCTTGATGGCCCTGACAGAGACTCCCTGGAGCTCACAGAGGGGTTTCCACAGCAGCCCTCACCTTCCCAGCTCTGTGACATTTCCCCAGGGCAGTGCAGACCTGGTTCTAGCCTGGGAAGGGTTGCATGGGTCACAGCAGGTGGGCCCTTACTTGTCTTAATTCCCTGTGGTCACATTCAGCAGACTGGTTACAAAGGAAGGAGGGACCATACACAGACCAAGAAACTCCTGAACTGCGGGGCTTTCCTGGGGGGCCTGACAACAGACTGTCGGCCCAGGAGAATTGGAATGAAATATTTTTGCCAGAGGTAGGAGGCCTGGGCAGTCCATGAAGCCTCAGCTCTGCTCTCTCCGTTGAGCTTGCTTTGGCTCTGATCCGTGTTTAACCACTTCCTGCTGTGCCCTGTCACCCTAGTTCACCAGAAGTCATCATACAGATCCAGAATGCAGCTTTGTCTTTGGACTCTCCAGTAGCTCTGACAATGAGGACCCCAGAAAAAGACCCACTGAGAAGATCCAATCAGAAGGTCCCTGGAGGGTCACGTCTTGGCTGGCCTTAAAAAAAAAAGTTTCTAGTTTCTGCTGGCTAGGCTCCCCCCCCTCCCCCCAATTTGACACATGCTTGAGTCAAGTCAACTTGGTGCCTTAATGCAATCTAGTCATCTGGGAAGAGAGAACTTTAACTGAGAAAACGCCTCTACCAGATTGCCTATGGGCAGGCCTGTGGGACATTTCCTTGACATTAGTTGATGTGGCAGGACCCAGCCCCACCTATACACTTTTTCCTTAAACTCATGAGTCTCATGTAGCTCAGGCTAGCTTTGAACTCACTATATAGCAGAGGGTGACCCTTGGATCCCCCATACCCCTGCTTCCACTCTCCTGGTGCTGAGATTATAGTTATATGCCGCCACACGTGGCCTATATAGTGCTGGAGATTGAGCCCAACACTCTGTAGCCTGGTCTGCTCTTGAACTCAAGGTGCTTCTCCTATCTCAGCTTCCCAACAACGGCCTGGAGTATCCAGCCAAGTACAGTAGTACCGAGCTGTGGCCCCAGCTGCCAAGGGGAAAGCTTTTATTCCTTCATCAATAGTGAAAGATAAATCCCATGCAACAGAAGTCGAGACGGACTACCCCAGGAGCTGGCAATTGACCTCAGGGTGTCCCAGACTAAACACAGTGACATTTGGGGACACTTTTCTTTGTTGTCCTGTGAGCTGTAGGGGGTTAGCAGCAAGCCAAGCCTCCACAACAGGCCAGTAGCTCCTCCCCCAAGTTGTGACAACCAATCTACTTCCAGACATTATGACATATCGCCAGGGGACATGGTATTGAAGATGGCTGGTTTCTGTCCCTCAGAACTGGGAGGCTGGGGCAAACGAACCCCCAAGTGGTGACTGGAAGACAAAGCTGGACCGGAGCCCAGGAGCCCATCTAAAGCCCAGTGCTTCCCAGGCACCGTTGGTCATTTTTAGCTAGCTTTAAAAAAAAAAACAAAAAAAATTCTGTGCATGCACACTTATTTTTTATTTTATTTTATTTTATTTTATTTTATTTTATTTTTTTTTTTGTGAATGGGGACACACAAACACCATGGCATGCATGTGGAGGTCAGAAGACAACCTCAGGTGTCAGTGCTCACCTCCTACCTGGTGTGAAGCAGGGTCTCTGTGCTGTTCCCTGCCGTGTTCACCAGGGGATCTGGCCCCTGAGCATCCAGGGATTGTCTCTACCTCCCAACTTGTAGGAGGGTTGGGATTCTGGACTCACGATGCCACATCTAACACATAAAGCTGGAGATTCGAACCCAAGTCTTCCTGATTACACAGCAGGCACTTTCCCCATAGAGCCACCTCCCAGTCCTAGTCTATTCCTTTAAAATGCATTATTGACTTGCCACCCAGGCCAGCCATGCATTCGGGGGTAGGGGTAATGGGTTTGAGACAGGGTCTCACTCTATAGCCCAGGCTACCCTGGAAGTATGTAGCCCAGGCTGGCTTTGAACTCTTAGCTTCTCAGTGAGCATCACTCTGTAGACAAAAATGTACCTGAGGCCTGGGACTTCTTCAGAGGATGCGGAGGGGGAGGGGGGGATGACATACAGGATGCCAAGATGAGGTCAGCATCACAGACTGGCTTTGACTTCCTACTCCTTCCACAGAGAGAGCAGGGAAGCCCATCCCCCGGCCCTTCTGCTCCTCACCAGTTTCTTCCCTCAGCCTGTGCTTGATAGCATCAGAGGGAGAGTTCAAGCCAGCCTGGCAATGTGTAATGATTGTAGCCCCAGCTCTGGGCAGGGAGGAGGGACATGGAATGTGTGAGCAGCAGCACCCCAAAAAGCCAGAGGCCAGCTGGTGCATAGGAGCTCATTACTAGAGTAAGTCAGAGCACACTGAGACACCTGGAGCTTCGTCTCCCGCCTGAATGTCTGGCACAGGAAGCCATGAGTTTGAGCTGTCGCAAGCACGCTGTCCCTGCTGTCTGCCAGGAGGGTCTGATCAAAGCTCAGCCGGGGGTTTAGTGGTTTTTATTTAATACCCAGAAATCCAAAGGACACGTTGCTTCGAACAATTAAAAAGACAATAAAGTGCTGCCATACAGAGGGGCAAAGGACTGGACTGTTGGAAAACAAGATCACGCTTTGTCCGGCTGATGAGGACGCAGGGGGCCCTGGGTTCAGCACTTGCACAACTGGGTGTAAAAGGAGAACAAGAGCTGCCTGCAGGCCTACTGAGGTCAGCGGGGCTGGAGGGGATGTGCCAATCAGTGTAGGGCAGAGAGGAGCAATACCCCACCCCCACCCCAAGTACTGGCCTGCAGGCCTGGGGGACTGGGCTGCAGACCTGCCTGACCCTTCCTCATGCCCCCATGGCAGTGACAGATGATAGCATACCTATCAGTGTTGGTGGCCAAACCTCTCTTCAAATAAACAATATCGGAGATAAGGTAGATCCAAGAGTAAAAGGTTCCGGAACTTCCTTGAACTAACAGCTCAAAGAGAAGTATTTATATTCCAGGGCCCCCCAGTGAGAGTCCGGGGAAGGGGACTTGGGGGAAGGGGGGGGACACTGGTTACCTGGGGCATGGAGGTGGACAGCTCTCCCTAAGCTTACAGGGCACCAGCTGGCTATCTGTGAAGACAGCATTGCCTCACACAGGTGGCCCTGATATCAGCCCAGGAAGCCTGGTTCTCGGTGGCTCTGTCCAGGCTGAGGTGTGAATGCCAGCTCCACAGTAAAAGGAGAGCAAGGACACTATTAGCCCTTCACTGACTTGTGAGAACCAGACCTCCATGCTTAGCCAATGGGGAGGGTCACTCATGGAACCCTGGCTTCACCAGTCCTGCTGTGAGGCACAGGAGCTGCTTGACTCCAAGTGAGACACCCAGACAGCCACAACCCCTCCTAGACTGACCCCCTTCCCTTCCCTTCAGTGCCTAGGTCTCTGCAAACCCTCTGTATCCAGGATCTCTGACCCAGGGATTAGAGACACATCGCCAAGGCCACCTGCGAGCAGAGCAAGGCGAACCCGGCAGCTCAGCTCCCGGAGGCGGCTGTGGTTCTGTGCATGTGAGGAAGGCAGCACAGAACGTTCCAGTCCCGGCTATTTTGTCAGTGTGGCTCTTTAATGTCACCGCATCCCACAGGGAGACACGGTAATGCCATTTTAATTATCTCTTTCCCCCGCTGGGAAGCCACCTCCATCAGAGCGGCTATTCCAAGCCCGTCCTCAGCTTAGCAACAGCGGAACCAAGGGAGGATATTAAACAGTTTTCTGGAACTTCGCTGTTGGCATCCAATTCAGTATCAACATCTCACTCCGCAGCCCTGGTCCGTGGCAAGGTGGGAATCAAAAGAGGGAGGCTCACTATAGCTGAAGGCTCCAGGAAGAGGGTGGCTGTGCAGAAGGCCGGAGGTAGGAGGCGCATGAGAGGGGGTGAACCACAGAAGGATTCCTGAGATAGGGAGCCAGCCAGGTAGACATCACCTCCAGAGACAAGGGGAGGGAGCAGCGAATGGCTCGTGAGAGCAACAGCATTCGTGTTTTTAAAAGAGGACACACTGCAGGGGATGTCATCAGAGTTCTAGGAGGGATGTGGATACATCACATGCCCCCACTACCAGCTGAGAAATCCCCCACAAGCCTACTCCTGTCCTGTCCTGTCCTGGGGAGACTGCATTTGGAGACAGGGTCCTGGTGGATGTCATGGGGTCAGTGAGGTCATACAGGAACTGGGATCCACTTCAGAGCGAAGAGGAGACTAATACAGAAGAACGATGTGAAGGCAGGAGACGCAGCGAGGAAGGAGCCGGCACCTCCATCTCCTACTTCCAGCCTCCTCCGGAGCCGCCAGATGTACGGCTCTGTCATTCTGGCTGCCTGTAGCCTGTGGTCAGGCAGCCCTCGTAATGGATACCCTCACCTCCTCGTAAAGTCTCTAAAAATGTGTCCATTCCCTAACAGGGCCTCAGAGACCAGAGGTTCCGGCTCCAAGCTGGCTCAAGCTGCACATTCAGAGCCAGCAAGAGACCCAGACATGCCCTGTGCAGCTGCCCCGGGGACCCGAGGCATTCTGGGTCTTGAGAATTCATGTAAAAGGTCAGTTAAAACCAGTAAACCACAAGACGGATGGGGTGGGGACACTCGTCACAAGTCTAAAGCTTCTGAGACTCGGAAGTGAAATCTTTTTACTAAGACAAGACCCTGCTTCCAAGGAGAGAGCCCAGCCCAGGGGACTCCTGAGGACAAGTGGGGCGGAGTTCCTGGAGCCGGGCTGCAGTGCTCCAGCCATGGGTAATTGCTCCATGGTCGGAGCACAGGTGGACAGCCCTCTCCAGCTGAGGGCTGGGCGGGGGTGGGGGGATGGGGGGGCTTTGTTCTTTTCATCCTTTGATGGGGGCAGAGAAAAGGAGGAAGTTGGGCCTCAAACCCAAGAGGGTGTTTTAAGCACCAGGTTCTCAAAGGCCTAACTGGCTGGGGAATCACAAGGGAAAGGGTTTAAAACAGCAACCAAACCAGGCAGGGAACAGCGAGGAGGGGTGTAGTTCCTGGGATGACAGCTGGAACAGGAAGCCTGAATTCTCCCTAGGGAGGTGTCTCCTGGGAAAGTAGGGACCATGGATGGACACGCCCATTTTCCTTGCTTAGAAACCATCCCAGAAGGATGTCTGTCACTCTACATCCTTGTACTTGGTGAACAGGGTATAAAGGACCCGCAGAGTGGATTTGAGGTCCAAGTTCACCACATCTGTGGAAGGAAACAGATGGTGTTGGCTGGAGAAGACAGACCCTGGGAGTCCTCTCTCTTGGATGTGCCCTCCCAACTCCAGGTTGCAAGCTGCGCTATCACGTGTGCAGCCTGTCCCTGACCCCTGCCGTCCCCCTCTTAGTGCTCGATGCTGCTTTGGTGGGTGTTACCTTCAGGCCGTGCCTTGGGTTTCTTGAGCCCTCCGTCCAGCATCAGCTCAAAGGCAAAGGCCACATTGTGCACCTGCCAGGGACAAGACAGAGGCAGGGTCAGTAACAGGAAAGTCCATGTCTACCCACGCCTGACCGTGTCCACACATCCCTTCCTTCCGTGTGGAAATAAGTGACTGCATCCCTTTGTACAAAGCACACGGGGACACGGGACAGGACACAGGGTGAAGCACGGTGAGTCCACCCGGGGAACTCACAGTTCCTGCTTCCCATGTCAGGGATCTGGGTTTGGGAATGAAAGGTTGGTAGTTCCCAGCCTGCCTTCCTCCCCAAGGACTCATACTCAGGTGCTCCCTTTGAGCCAGACTCTACCACATGATGAGAAATGACAGATTGGGAAACTGAGGCTTGAGGAAAGACAAGTCCCTTGCAGAGGCATTCAGCTCTGGGCACTACTCAGCACCCAGGCAGCTCCATGTCAGATGACTGAAGAGCTGGGCATCCCTGGATATACCCGTCTCTGGGGTATACTGTTCTTGAGGTACTTGGGGACCCTGTTGGAATTGAGGTTAGCCCAAGGGCCAGCCTGGAAGTCCCTGGACCTGGTCCCGACCATCTGCCTGCCCACCCTGCCCTGCTCTACCTCTCAGCTTCTTCCTGAAACAAGAGTCAAAAAGCACTCAGGCCAAGAACAGCCAACTGAGGCTTCCGTTCTGCTAATGATGGCCGGAGAGGCTCCAAGCTGGAGCCGCTTAGTCATGTTTAAAGTCTACCAGAGTCAAGACTAGTCAAACCATGTGCAGCCTCCACCCGTCCTGAGCAGAGGAGGATGGGAAGGGTAGGCCATCAAATCAGGAAGTGCACAGACGCCAGCTGGACAGGCCTTAGGGTTCCGAGTGACCAACTGTCT
Source organism: Cricetomys ansorgei (assembly GCA_026225945.1). Taxonomy (NCBI): domain Eukaryota; kingdom Metazoa; phylum Chordata; class Mammalia; order Rodentia; family Nesomyidae; genus Cricetomys; species Cricetomys ansorgei. The sequence continues at coordinate 78,464,421 of JAMJFZ010000199.1, read as the reverse complement.
CTCCAACAGTAGCGCTGTCTGTCACTCCACTGTGAGGGAGCCAGGAATGCCACTAATAATCTCCCTTGCAATGTCAATTATGAATTAACAGAAGGCAGGAACTCACAGGGTCTGAGCTGCCATCTCGGGGCTCCCCTGCCCCGGTGCTGGAGAGTGAACCCAAGGTTTCATGTCCTCTAGACAATGCTCTGCCACTGAGCCATTCCCCCAGCTTAATTGTTTTTGGTTTTTGTTTTTTTTTTCTGAGACAGTCTCAGCCCAGACTGGCCTCAAACTCAGTATAAGAAGATAACTTTGCATTTCTAATCTCCCTGCCTCCACCTCTCAAGTGCTGGGATTACAGATGTTTATCATCTGTACACAATGCCAAGGATGGAACTCAGGGCCTATGTATGTTAGGCAAGTACTCTACCAACTGAGCCACACACCCCAGCCTAATGTCTCTGGTTAAGAATGTAGGCTGCTGCTCTACTTGAGGGGGGCACCGCCTGGCACATCTCCTACTCTGTTGAATCTCTGCCTCCTTCGGCACTCTTCAGATGCTTGGGGCCAGAGCAGAGGACCTTCAGCTTCAGGCCACAGAGCTGATCAGAGACTTCTGCCCCAGTGCAGGGCACAGCCCTCCCAGCCACAAGAACACAAATACACAGGTCGAGGCTCATAGAGGTGTGGCAGTAACTGCTGTGAAGACCCTCACCACCACCCCTAGGAGGAAGCGGTCAGAATAGATATGCAAATTCGTAAGAAAGGGACCCAATCCTCATGCCTCCCAGAGGAGAGAGCACCAGATCCTTGCAGAGTCAAACACATCGACAAATGTGTGCACATCACCAAAGAAGGGGTCCTCGACGTCTTCTAGGCCAGGGTAGTGGCCACATAGTTGTCCATCCTGGTCTCAAAGAGAGGAAGCCAGGCTGAAGAATGTGGCTTCTGCCATCTGTACAAAGCCTTGTTTGGACAGAGACCCAGTTCTACCAGTTAAATCCACAGTTCTCGCCAGCCTCCTCGTTAGTTTAAACAAAGACAAGATTTCCTGGAGACAATACAGCCACACAGGGGCCTGGATACGCAAGAACCTGTTCACCAGACAGTGTGGCCTCTGATTAAGAGAGCTGCAGCAGACTGCATGGTCCGGACAAGCTCTGTACTGCTCACTCCTCGCTGCTCTCGCTCCCCCTCCGTCCCCAGTGTGGACTCCATCACGCCAAGACCTCTCTAATCTGTCCAATTCTATCTCCGCAGGCATGATAGGAACGACATTTGGCCGTGAGCAGACAGACTGCTTGGTGCCAGGAGCCGGCAGATTGATAAACACTGGCCCGTTCTCTGCCGTTACCCTGGCTCCCACTGCAGTTGCCACGGTCTGCCTCCATGCCTCATGGGCCTCACACTTTGGAAAAATAAAGTGGCAGGTGCTGTGAGTCCCAGGCAACCCAGACTGGCCTCTGCCAAGTCCCCAGAAGTGAGGCACTGACTCTTCAGTGACAGACCTAACTGCAGGGAGCCTGGGAAGGACAGACAGCACAGAAAGAACAGAGACAGGGATGCAGGTAGTATGGGCATCCTACACTCGAGGGTTGACCCTCCTACACAAGGAATTTTCTAGGACACTAAGTACAGAAATAAAATATACATATATACACACAGTCCCACCACAAATAAAATATACACTGACATGCATGCTCATATACATATAGACACAAACCACACACACACACACACGTACGTGTATATATATAAACACACAGGCATATATGGAGACACATACGATATATACATAAATACACATATTCACACATACAGACACGCATATTCATATAAATGAATACACAGATACATACATATACATGCACCCTCATAAACATAAAGACATATGCATATAGACATACACAAATGCATACAAACATATACATATATACATATACTATGTATACACACTGACATACACACAGAGAGGCATACACATGCATGGCTATATACATTCATGTGTATATACACAGAGACATGCATGTACACATACACACACACACACACCTCTTCAGATGACACCAACCAAGGACAGACAGCGTCTGAGGGACCACACATACTGAACAAGCACTCTCCGCTACTGCTCCCTAACAAAACAGAAAGCAACTACTTTGCATAGCATTTGCATTGCATTAAGTATTATAAGCCACCAGACAGGATTTAACATCTACAGGAGGAAGTGCGTAGGCTTTATGCTTTCTACGACATTTCACATGTGGGACTTGAGCATCTGCAGGCATTGGTACCCGAGGGGACCCTGGAACCTGTCTCCAGCAGATTCACAGGGACGACTGTAAATATTTGAGAAAAAGGCCTACTGTGGCAGAAGGAAAGAGAGAAGCAAATTGAATCAGCCAGGAATGCGAAGCAGGAGGCACAGTCTGCAAGAGCCACCTGTGTCGTGACATTTGGAGGCTCCCAAAACAGGGAAGCCCAGAGGGCTTTGACCAGAGTCAATAAAAACAACACGAGCCTATGGAAAGGCATGGAGAGGACACGACCAAGCAAATTTGGAAGCACTGCATCTCACTAAGGGATTTCCCATTCTGTCTTCAAGGAGCTATATTAGACTGAATCCCACATGCTATGCAGCTTCACATTCTAAAATGTATATGATGGGGCTGCACCCAGCCAGCACCACCAGGAGACATTCCTTCTGGTTGGGGCCACTTGCAGGAGACAAGGCACTTACCTTCTGGTCAAAGCTGTCAGGAGTCAGGTAGAAGTTGTGGAGAGGGACGAAGTAGTCTTCAAGGAGGCCCAGGAGTAGAACCAGGTACACGCCGTCTGCAAACTGCAGAGAAGACTCAGTGACAGTTTTGGGTTGTGCAGGGGGTGGACAGATACCCCGCAAGAGTTCAGGAGAGCGTGGGAATGCCCCAGTCTGCAGTGCCAGCCTCAGGATCCCATCCCTACCCAGAAGCCCATCCTGCCCTGTGAACTCTCAGCAGAGCTCAAGGAAAGAGCCCCTTGCCCTAATCCCCCACAGGAAGGGATCAGGGGTACAGAGCAGAGGGTCCTCACTCTTGACATCTGTGCCCCTCCCCGAGCAACCCAGGAAGGGGCCACAGCTGCATTTGCAACTGTGGCAATGGGCATCTGAGATATGTAATATCAAATTTACCAACTTAACCAGTTTAAAACAATTGTAGTTTTTTTTTTAGACTTATGTGTATGAATGAGTGCTTTGCTTGCAGGTATGTATGTGCATCGCATGTATACCTCGTGCCCAGAGAGGTCAGAAGAAGGTATTGAGTACCCTGTAATTGGAGTTACAGATAGCTGCGAGGCACCATGTGGGTGCTGGGAATTGAACTTGGGTCCTCTACAAAAGCAGCAAGTGCTCTAATTCGTAGAGCCATCTCTCCAGCCCTTACATTGTTATTTACTTTCTGTGTTTGTGTGTGCATGCATATACCACAGTGCACATGTGGAGGTCAGAGGTCAACTTGTAGGAGATGGTTCTCTCCTTCCACCACGCGGGTTGAACTCAGGTCACCAGGCCATCTCCCTGGCCTCCGTATTTACCACTTCTGTGTGTTTCAATGGCATGAAGAATGTCACCAACAGCTGTCTCCAGGATTCTGTCTCCATTAAACACTGATTCCCTGGGAACCTCCATACCCCTTCCTTCTTTTATGCTTTTATTATTATATTATTTATTTTCTTTTGAGATAGGGGCATACTATGTATCCCAGGCTGGCTTCAAACTCAACATGATCCTCCTGCCTCACCTTCCTGAGTGCTAGAATTTGAGGTTTTGTTTTGCTTTTTTCCCATGTGTCTCTGTGTGTATGTATGTTGTGTATGTGTGAGTGTGTGTTGTGTGTGTGTGTGTGTGTGTGTGTGTGTGTGTTGGGTATGTGTGAGTGTGCCTATAGCAAGCATGCAGAGGCCAGAGGGCATCAGGTGTTGCCCTATATTACTCTCTATTCCCTTGAGACAGGGTCTCTCACTGAACTTGGTGCTCACCATTTTCAGCTAGTCTGGATGGCCAGTGAGCAGATCCTCCCACAGATCCTCCTGTCTGGCCCTCAACAGCATTGGGGTTACAGCAGGTGCACCTAACCACACCTAGATTTTTACTTGGGTTCTGGGGATTTGAACTCAGGTCCTCATATTTGTACAGCATGTACTCTGACCCATTGAGCTAGTTCTCGAGCCCAGTTTTTGGTTTTGGTTATTATTATTGTTATGTATGTATGTATGTATGTATGTATGTATGTATGTATTTATTTATTTATTTATTTATTTAAAAAAAAAAAAACAAAAAACAACAGGTTCTCTAGCCTCCCCTGGTCTGGAATTTTCAGCTTCCCAAGTACTGATATTAGGAACATGTGCCACCGGCCCCCAGATCCTTTCTACCTGTGGGGCTTTTATTTTTGGGGAATCTCACACGTGTCCTTTCACACACAACCTCTGGTGACTGTGTTTCTTGACTAACCATTTTAATTATGGCTCTTTATACACCTTTACCACTCAGAGCAGACGGCTGGTAACATCACTACTGTGCAAGGAATACTCAGAACCCTTGCATTTGCTTATACTTCTTATTTTTAGATTTACTGCATGTGCATGAAGTGTTTAACCTGCAAGTATGTGTGTATATAGACAATGTGCATGCTCAGTGTCCCTGGAAGTCAGGAGAGGCCATTGGATCCCCTGGAACTGGAGTGGAAGATGGTTGTGAGCCTCCATGTCGGTGCTGGGAACCAAATCTGGGCCCTCTACGAGAGCAACAACTGCTCTTGACCGATGAGCCATCTCTCCAGTCCCCTTGATTCTCTTTTAATTACATCATTATTTTGTGGCTGTGAGTGTGTGCGCGCGCACACACACACACACACACACACACACACACCGTGGCGCACACGTGGAGGTCAGAGGTCAATTTGTAGGAGTCAGTTCTCTCCCTCAACCATGTGAGTTTCAGGATCAAACTCAGGTTGTCACGCGTGTCAGCAATTATCTTCATCCTCTGAACCATTTTGCTGGTCCCTGAATGGGCTCCTTAAAAGCTAATTAAACACAAGAGGTAGCTTCCAGGGATACTGGACATATCTCACCCCCGCACGCACACATGGCCAGTGACTGTGGTAGTGAATACCTCCATCACTAACGGAGGGTCCGCTGGTCAGTGCCGTTCTAAGATTCTCAGGCAAGACTCCTAGAGAGGTCGGAGGAGCTGGGATGCCTCAGAGACCTTCAGCGTCTCTAGATATGTAAATGAGAGCATGAAGAAGGGGAAGCATCCCATTAACAGCTCAGACCCCTTCAGCCAGGCCCTCCAAGTCCAGGAGGCCCGTGGAGACTCCCATCCGACAGCATTAAGGGGAAAAGGGAACATCATAGATATCTGAGTTTAAGAACCAGGAGCTTGGGGGAAATCGCCTCTAAGAAGCAAAAGGCATAAAGTCATTTGCAAGCCAGTGACAGGCCTTCCAGAGACTAGCCACCAAGCACAGGATGCCAGCGATGGCTAAGCCAGACCTTGCCTACCTTGCACTGTACGATGGTGGGGAAGACAAAGACACCCAACAACAATGCACATTTCCTCCTGCTCTAAGTAAGACGCTCTAGCTGTGAGTTTTGCAGAGCCACGTAAGAAATGCTGGGTGGGTTGCAGCGGCTGTGGGCAGCTGCCCACACGCCTGGTGCCAGCTTCTGTGATCAGACCTCCCCAGGCCTCACGGTACATGCTGCTTTGCTCTTAAACCTCCGTGTCTGCCTCCATTTCTAGACGTTAACCCGAGGAGACAGACAGGGCACAAATAACCATGAGCAGAACACCTGCCACTCAGCAAGCACATGTGCAGGAGGGGGTCCAGGCAGACGGCTTCTTTACTCTAACCAAGCCTCGTGAAGGGCAGGTAATCAATAGTTTAACAGTTCTGAGGAGGGAACCCAAGAGCCTTGAGCATGCTCAGCAGATGCTGTGTGACTGAGTTGCACTTCCCAGACTAAGAAGGTAACTGTTAAAAGAGACCAGTGTCAGACATGGTGGTGCATGCTTATAACCCTGGCGCTCAGGAGGCAGAGACAGGAGGATCACCAATACTTTAAGGCCAGCCTCAGCTACAAGGTATAAACTAAGGCTCACCTTAAGACCCTGTCTCAAGGAAAGGGAGGGAGAGAAGAAGAGGAAGAGAGAGAATATGACTGACAGACTAAAAAGGAAAATAGCTTCAGACAGAGACATCATCTCTCACAAAAAGATGCCCGGATGTATTTAGGGAGAAAAAAACAACACATTGCAAAACAGCTGTTCAGTGTGACCGACTGTTATTAAAGAACCTGTGTCGCTTTATGCATGAACACTTTGAAAGAGACCCAGGCGGAGTTGGGGGTGAGGGGTGGGGAGCAGGGAGGGAGAGAAACAGCTTTTCACTTTAACTTCCTGGGCTTCAGGAAACAACAAGTGTGCCTCATGAGCAACCCGCTAAGGATAAGACATGCATTTGCAAGTCACACGCATGCACTTTGCACGTACGCGCGCGTGCGCATGCAGACACACACACACACACACACACACACATCTGCTCCCTAACACAGACCACACTGCCTACACCCAGAATACCCAGGAGAAATGCTTGGGACAAACCCCCGGGGTGCATCGCCCTCGGGGTGATAGATTATGGTGACTTTCGTTTGTTTTTCTTTATCTTCATTTTCAGACATGTCTGCGATGAACCTGAATTACCTTTTTAATTAGAAAAGCAAATGAGAGAAGTTAAAGAAAAAGAAAGCAATAGAAGAAAACGCCCAGGGGTTTAGGAAGGATCATCTCCACATTAGGGATGTCTACACCAAGGAGTCAGACCCAGAACTCAAGCACTAACTCAGCTGGAGAAAATTCTATTGGGCCCCCAAGGCTTGCTGTGTGATTGGAGACTATCCCTGTCATCACAATGGCGCTCTAGCTTGAGGAGGGGGTGTTTGAGAGATACGTAGCAGAAGCGTTTCGTCCCTATTCCCCAAATGGAGGCTTGCTTTAGTACTATTCTTGTAATCTGCGCGATGTCTGGGGCAGGGGGTCAGGTTCGTGTCCACAACGCGTATGTGGTCAGAGGACAACTTGGCAGGAGTCAGTTGTCTCCTTCCACTATGTCGGTCCCTAGAAATGAAACTCAGGTCACTGGACGTGGCAATCACTTTCACCAGCTGAGCCGTCTCGCTGGTCCTAGGGTGGGTGGGGCATTATCTCCATGCTACCACAGAGCCAACTGTCAGGCTGCAATGTCTCCACAGCTAGAAGCAGAGGGCACAGAATGTTCTAGACCCACAGAGCTTCACAGCAAAGAGTCCGTGGCAGGGTGGGATGGGATCCTGGGGGCGGGTGCTGAAAGTCGAACGCCTCTCCCCAAAATAGTTTGGAATCCCAATCCCTAGACCCTGTGCGCGTGACTTCAGCTGGAAACGGGGTCTCTGTTTGCACTGGAGTCGTTAGGGCGGGCTCTAATCCAGCACATGTTCCCTTGCTCTCACGCATCCATTTCTAGACACTGACTCTGGGGAAGCAGACAGGGACACAGAGAGCTGTACTCTCTCAGACAAAGACACAGAAAGGAAGACACAAGGAAGAGGCCGCAGAAGCTGGAAGCAATACATCTGTGGATGCAGGAACACTGAAGCCTGCCTGCAGGAACACAGCGGAAAGCCCAAGTGGGGAGCGGGAGGAAGCCAGCCTATCGGCACTGGGACTCTGGACTCCCAGCCTGCAGAGCCCGTGGCTTCAGCCTTCAGTCTCTGGCTGCCGCAGCTACAGGAAGCAGAGGGTCTGAGCAGCCAGCTGGGTCCACCCAGGGCAATACCCTGGGCTACACACTGGGAGCTCCTCCTGAGATACAAGGTGTGTTCCCACACCCAACCCCGGCACAGAGCCGCTGGACGCACGGGCCGGAGGAGCCCTCCGCTAGAGCCTTGCCTACCTGAGTCTCCAGGTCCGTCACCTCCAAGTTCAGCTTATTCAGGTGTTTGTTCACGAATGTGATGAGAGACTGTCAAGGCAGAGAGACGAAGGCAATATCAGCAACGTTCTGCAGACTCCCTCCAGCCCCCAACATGGGGGAGCTGAGACCCTCCAGACCTTCCTCTGGCATCTAAAACAAAAAGTCTGTGTGTCAGACTCCATGCTCTTCAGCCAGCCCTAGTTTTAATGGCACGGTGTCAACAGGGATCCAACTCTTCGTTGGGAATGGTATCTAGGACCCTGTTGTAGAGCACACCACCACGCCACCCACCGCTGAGTGTGGTCTGGATACGCAAGGGAAACCTCAGAAGTTCCTAACACCTCTCACCTCCATTTCAGCAGGCCGTGGGTCTGCAGAGCCTAGACAGTCCGCATAGGCACAGGTCCCACAGGGGGATTGGGCTGGGGATGTAATGGGGAACGACCTACCTTCTTCACAAGGTTGAGCTTGTCCGGTGCGTGGTCAAAAAGCGTGTCGAAGGCGTCGCGCTCTGCCATGACATGCAAGAAAAAACCACAAAGGGGGGTTCTAGGAAGGACTCGCTGCCCTGATCCCAATCTTCAGCCATCGAGCTATAGAAACAGCCACCCCGACTTCTCAGGATTTTCTACCTTGGGGTTCTAGCCTGCCTGATTCCTCTGGTTTCTGCCAGAGTAGAGGAGCCTGCGGGTTGACACCGCCCCGGAGTCGTGAGCTTGCTTCTGAGCAAGGGCTGTGGGGGGCTTCCTCAGACTGTCTTAACTATCTGTAAAGCTGCTTTGGGCGTGGAATACCAGGTCACATGTGGGTACCTGCATGCTCCCACTGAGCACGTGGAGCATCGTCGACTCCTCTCCTAAGTTGCACCACTGCCTGTGAATCCCATTACTTCTACTCTTGGCCAGGTCTGTTGCCCGCATGCCTGGTCCACCTCCCCCGATCTGGGGATGGCTACAGCCTCCAGCTCAACAGCTCCCCATCAGCAGCCAGAGACTCTAAAAGTGCAACTGGATGACTTCTCCCCACTGGCCCTGGAAACCCCAGCTCTCATCACTCTTAGACTGTGGCCCATCCTCCCATCGGTATAACAAGATGGCCAACCTCCCACACATCTCCTAGGCTCTCTGTACACCTGCACTCCTCAGGTACAAACATGCCACTGAACCTTTGACACAGATTCACTGCCTCCAGGTTGCTCTCCAAGGTCACCTCCTCTGAATGTCCAGGCTTGTACTCATCACAACTTAAAATGACAGCTTCTCCTTGCAGTACTGTCTGCTGGACCTTCGGCCCCTAAGTGCCTCGGAGGGATGGGCGATTCTCCCACTCCTGGCCCTGTCTCTGACTCCTACAACAGGGAAGGGTCAGCAGAGGCGCCAGGGTGAAGGCCCTGAACTCATGGTGTCTGCTGCAGGATACCTGCAGGCAGTTCATGTCTCCCTAATGTGATGTCCTCTTCCCTTGGGAACCACGATCTGCTCTAACTGCCACCCCAATCAGAAGTACCCATCCTTCCCTACTTGAGGCCACCAGGACAGAAGCCTTGCAGATGAAAAGGACACATTGTCGAAGAAGAACACTGGAATCCTGAAACCCCTCCCTTCCCACAATGGACACTCCCAGCCCACCAAGGCTGACAAAGAAAAAATAAATGAATCTGAGACTCTACATGTGACTTTAGAGAGACACATGCACTCTAAAGTGTCTGCGGGTGGCCTGGGGCTCACTGTAACACGGTGGCACACCCCTGAGGGCAGATGCTGGTGAGACACGCTGACACATGAATCTGTGTCAACTACGTGTGACAAAACAGCACACTCAGCAAAGCCCACTCTATGCAAATGAGCCGAAACACCCTTGGTATGCAAATGAGGGGAAAGCCGGCTCTAAGGTAACAGGAAAGAAAGCCCAGCTCTGCTCCTTGGAGGCCACACTTCCTCCCACGGAAGTGGATCAATCCTAGGAAAACTAGCTCTGCTCTGGCTGCTACAGTGTCCTTTGTTCAGGGACACAAGAACTTGGGACCCCTCCAGAGATGCCTTCTAAACCTCAATATCTGCCAATATTTAGAAGAACTGGGGGAAACAGAAGTCTTTGGGAAGTGGCTGCAGCCCAGGTCAGGCAGAGGCCTGGGGGCTCCAGGGCAAACAGAGAGCTGCAGAGGGAGGGGAAGCAGTGGAAGCTACCTAGGCCCTGACTTTGGTCTTCTTAGTTCCTGGGACACTGTGTGCTCCTGGGATGGAGCTAGCAGAGAGACCTTCCACTCTCAGCTCCAACACGGATCGTGGCTAGAGGGGGAGGGCACAGGGAGCCTTCTCCCACCTGGGGAAAGAGGGGATGATGAGGAGGAGGGAGAGGGAGAATGGAAAAGGCAGAGGTGAGCTAAGAAAGTCAGGGTTCCTGGGAGAAGAGCCCGCCAGGACAGTCTAAAGCCAGCCTAGCCCCGAGAGGAAGGTGCTAGAGATTCAGGCCAGGTCTAGGACAGCTCCTCCCAACCTGGGGCCTCTTCCTCAGCCTTGGGGAAGGTGAGAGGCAAAATGGAGAGAAGGGCCCCTGTGTCTGCACGTGGGCACAAACGTGTGTCTGTTGGGGAGGCCGCTCCTTCTCCTAAGGGCGGTGGGGACAAAACGCCGCCCTCACTTAGCACCAGCTGTCACTCTCTTCCATAATCAGCTAAGTCAGATTATCCCCCAGAAAACAATCTGTAAAGGAGCAAAAGGAGCTTAGCCCTCCCGAAGCAGTGCAGACCTGCAAAGCAGCTTAGGCAAAGCCCCAGGAGCCGAGACTCCTGACGTCACTGGTTTATTTAGCTGGGCCGCTGCTGGGCTGGCAGAGTGCTCTGTGGGTAGCTGCTGGGCGCCTCCCACGCTGGCCGTTCACCTGAGGCCTAGAAGACTTAGCCTGTGTCCTCATGGCTAGGAGGGACCAGGGACTCTGAACAGGGGTTGTGGGAACAAGGCAGAGCTGAGTTCAAATCCTCACTGTGTGACTGGAAAGCCCACAGACTTCAGGCGGCTTCCCTTCCTCTGTTAGCAGGAACAACCCTGACCATTCTCACGGTCCCTGTGAACATCAAGAGTCTGGGCAGGGCCACAGGAACAAGCCCCGCCCTCAGGCACGGCTGGGTCCCCACCAATTTCCCTCCTGTGCAGGGAAGTCACAGACAGGAGGGTCCCAGATCTGCTCCTGGAGCCTCACTTCAGTCTCCTTTAGACTAGAAGGTTCTCCCTATCCTACGTGTCTGACTCTCCTTGAAATCTGGACCACAGTGAGCTATACATCCACCTGGCATCAGGGGGCTGCCTCTGACAGAGATAGGGGCTATTCTCCCCACCCCCATCCCCATAACCTTCGGGTTCTGGGGTTTGACCAACTCTGTCAGATGGTCTCTGGCAACACCCACGTTTGCACCCACAAACAAGAGGTTGGAGTAATGGAGGGCTGGAGGGAAGAGCCTTGAGGTCCGAGCCAGGCTTGCTCAGGTGATCAGAAGGGGAAGGGCATTCCAGCTAGAGGGAACGGAATGTGCAAAAAGAAACATGAGACTGCCAGAGCAGGGTGGCCTGGGAAGGAAGCTGACAGGAGCTGCATCCTTCAGTGTGGTGTCCTGGGAGCAGAGTAACCCCAGGTGAGAACATCTGGTCAGAGTTTAGAGTTTAGCACCTGCTAGAGAGGTGAAGGGGAGAGGCTGGGTCACAGCAAACAGCCCGGGATGAGGAAGATGCTTCCACCTTGGCCACCGGATCCTGACAGAGATGGGGAACTGGGAAGGAAGGGCCACCAGCTAGAGAAAAGGCAACTGGTAAAGCCGTTGCTATGGAGACCAGGCTCTAACCTCCCAGCTCTCAGGAGACTTGTTTCCAGGGAGAGAAAAGCCTTCTCCCACCTCAGCCAGGACAAGATGCTGAGGGGAGGGGGCTGGGCACCCCTTCACCTGCTGGAAGGATGGACCAGAGAGGAACTGCTCCTCCTGTACACAACACAAGCACGCTGAAGAAACTGGTTCCAGCAAGACCCGGCCTAGAAAGGTCAGCCGGCTTAGAACCTCCTCTCAGGAGACAGAGGTTGGGGGAGAGCTGCTGAGACCATACAGGCTGGGGGTGAGTGACTGGCCACAGGATACCTTTCAAATGGCCCCTGGCAAAGGAAGAGGCATGGTTGGATGTGGCTACAAACATAAAAATTGCACCACCGTCCTGTGGTGATGGGGGGGACACGCACAAACCACAAACTGAGGCTCCTGGGAGCAGGGCTGGCGCCAGGTGTGTCAGATGTACATAGACATCCTGAGGGCAGCAGAGCCGGCGCATGCTGATTTGTGGCAGGGGATCCCTGGTGAGTGACAGCTGAGCCAGTGTAGGAGGGAACTGTGGGGTAACTCGGCAGGAGGGCGTCTCAGGTGGCGAGTCCTGGAAGTGAGGGAGCCACAGAGTCTCACCTGGACACGTGGGAGGTGAGAAAACAAGGAGGCCACGGGGGATGTAATGTCTGGATTGTCCTTAGAGGCCACTGTAGGGACGCGGACAGGACGCGGACATGACAAGGAGTACTTTAAGACCTTCCTCCCAGCAGTGTGCCAAGAAGATGAAGGGAAGAGCTGAGTGGAAAACTCGGGGAGATCGTGGCACCAACGGTGGTCGGAACAGACCCTGGCAGGGCAGAGCAGTGAGGCCATCTGTGAGCAGAAATCTTAGGACAGTCTTGTGCCACTCCCCCAAGAGGATGCCTGGGAGCCCGGGGACTGGCTGCGCCAAGGCTAAGGCTGTCAGGCGTAACTGGGAGACCTCCTTGCGTCAGCAGAAGCGCGAGGCGGGGGCGGAACTAATTGCCTGTCACTAGCTAATAGCCTGTTTCATCTTCCGCCAGAGCCTGCAGAAGGTGCAGCAAGTGCAGCCTGCTCTGCGAGGCCTCTTGTGGCCTCAGATGTCCCCGGCTCTGTGGCTGAGTCCCCGGCGCACCTGGATCTCCCTTTGGGAGCCACGCCTTGTGAACCTGACCGGTTGTTCTTCCCAGCTGCCAGGGCTCCCAAGGACCAACTGGGCCCAGGCTCACCTCCCCGAGCCTAGCAGACCCTTTTCAAATCATGTGAACCTGAAACAGGGTCAACCCAAACACAGAAGTGACAACTGTACAGTCGGACGACTCTCTCAGGTCCCCGTTTGTCATCTTCCCGCCTCTGCGATCCCCAGGGATTCAGAGCCTGCTCCCCATAGAGGAGGTGACGGGGAGAGACATGTTTCTAAAATAGCCTGCATCTGGACACGGGCAGATGTCCCGCATGGGCCCATGGCTACCTACCCTGCCTCTCCTTCCCAGACTGACTAGGAGGCTCCACCTTCCTTTACTCGTGTTTAATAATAGTGACATTAAAGACTGGGAAGGAAGCAGGAGAGCCGAGTTGCTTCAACAAACCATTAAAATGCCTGTGAATTGTCCCAGCAAGCACAGTGCCTGTCCATTAGAAAAGGCTCAGGGGCCGCGTGACTGCTGCTTTCTCTCAAACTCAAGACCTTGCAGACCATCAGAGCTGTGTCTGATGAGGTGATTATTCCATCAGACCTTCTTTATAACCTCCAGGTCAGAGAAGGGCCCTCTGGGGTTTTGGAGGTGGTATCCGCCACCCCCAAGGATTTCCCTGTGTCAGGCACACATCTGGAAATGAGCTGGGAGCTTCTATCTGGCTTCAATTTTTTTCCCCCTCTAACAGCCTTCTCCCTGCTGGCTGGAATACACACTCTTGAGTGCTTTCTGTTTTGAACTTCTGCCCACATCAGCCTTCCTTGCCTAAGCTGGGAGCCAGGCTTCTACCTCTGAGGGTTTAAATGCTGCCACAGGTTTTTGGTCCCCTTGTCTGCCCCCTCTTGCCCAGCGGACAGGGTCAGGTGAGTGGGTAACTACTACTTCCTTTTCTCCCTCTGTCCCTACAGGCTAAGCCAGAGACTTTATCTCCAGGCTGGCACTCCTCCTGCCCAAATTTACAAGCATGACCTTGAGAACCCCAGAGCTTCCTGGGTTGGCCCCTGTGCCCCCAGGGGTCTCAGCATATCCCACCCCAAACCAAGGTACTTACCAAACCGGCCCATCATGAGCCTGTGAACAAGAACAGAGAGTCAAATGGTCACTTGGATCTAGTCTTAAGAGGAAGGCTGGTAGAGCCAACCAAACCCCAGCACCCAGCCCCGGGGCCTCCCCGACAGGATGGACCCCCTCTCTGCTCTAGCCTAACAGAGGTGAAGGTAATGTGCAGATGACTGACTTCTACACAAGAATGACAGCAGACTGCTCTCTCTGCTGATACTGCCCACCCTGGTATGCCATTTGAAGGGGACAGACATAATGGATCACGAGAATTGGGAGTATGAGACTCTGGTTAAACTGTCTCACAGCCATGCCTGTCAGGTAGAGGGTGAGTGTGGAAAGAGTCTGGACCTTTGAGCTAGAAAAGCCACAGGATGCTTAAAGATGAATGAGCTGTTGTGGGAACTTGGGAGGGAATGCTGGGAGACCCGGCTGGTGAGGTTTCAGAGGGCTTTTAGAGACCCTCAAAGATTCTATGGGACTACTTGTGTGATATTTTGAAATAATCTGTGGCTCTGGTCAGCTGAGCTATGATAAACAAGAAGCCAGCATCACTGAGGTGAAATCAGGAAGTGTTTCCTCAGGGTGGACCACAGAAAGCTGTGTTCCAGAGGGGCCTGGGGCTGCATCTGGAGCTGGCATCAGAACTTGGTAATGTGTAAGAGTCTCCCAGCTGGTGCTGGTTTTGAAGGCATGAAGGTGTCATGGGGAGCAGCTGAGGCTTGGCCCTATCAGAGGCCAGGAGAGGCCACTGATGAAGGGGCAACTTCAGTTGCAGTAGAAGCCCCAGGATTGAAGGAGTCATGGAGAAAGGCTGAGACTTGGCAACATGTGGTAGGGTCAGAGTCCCCGAAGAGAGGTCAGGTGGCCATGGGTGGAAGCCACACATTTTGGAGATGTCAGTACTATGGGATGACCTCCAAAGACATCAGCAGGTATACCATGGGGTCAAAGTGGGCCTAGGAGACAAACTGTGTAAGCTCCAGAGGGGAGAGCCAGCAAGGTAAAGCTGCCCAGGCTCTCTGGAGCCCAGAAGATAGTGAGTCCCAGATGTCAGACATTAAGCTATTTACACTGCTGGAGTTCGGTTTTGCTTTGAGTGACTGCAGCCTGGATTGTATGAGACAGCAGGTTAAGCAAGCCAGTGAGCAGTGTTCTTCCATGACCTCTGCTTCAGTTTCTGACTCCTGGTTCCTTCCTTGAGTTCCTGCCCTGACTTCCCTCAGAGACAGACTACAACTATGAGCTGAAATAAACCCTTTCCTCCCCAAGTTGCTTTTGGTGTTTATCAAAACTATGGAATGTAAAACTGAGATAGGGAAGCTGCAGCCAACCCATCTGCGAGGAAGCTTGACGCATTTGAGAGAATCTGTGAGACCAAAGTTCCCACAGACCCCATGAGGCATGACCTGGAGCCAACTTCCAGAAAATGAGGGTTGGTTTCCTGTGAGGACTCAGAGCTTGGTGCTGCCACCCATATGCTACCTTCCTGGAAACTAGGAGATATACTCAGTCCCTAGACACCTACCTCGAGGGCAAGTCCTTGGGCTCCATCTTATTAGAAAGACCTACTATGTGCAGGACATAAAGACACAGAACCAAACACCCTGAACCTGTCCCTGGCCAGGGTTTCTCCACCACAGCCCAATGCTGGTAATAAGGAAGGACATAAAAGACTCCTGGGATGATAAGGCTATTCACTCCTGTTTGGCAAGCTGGGAGGTCTTCCTGGAGGGAGAAGCCTCTGAGAAACCAGAAGGACAGATGGGAGATAGGAATGAAGCGTTAACAATGTGCCGGGTATAGTGTGCACACCTTTGATCCCAGTACTCGGGAGACAGAGGCAAGGCGGAGGCCAGCCTGGTCTACATAGTAAGACCCTGTCTCCAAAGTTAAAAATGCTGACATCATCAATAAACTAACCCTTGAGCATCACCCCGAGGTGCGTGTAGCAGAGAAGATGTAGACAGAATATAGCCAGAGGTACACAGCATGGATCACAATAGCCACAAGGGCACTCTGCAGTTTTGATCGGCATCTGATGCTCTTCAGTGATCCCGGAGAGCCCCATGGACACAAGAACACAGGGTGGAAGTGGACAGGAGAGAATAAACCCCCAGTTAGGAGGCCAGACAGGAGGCCAACAGGTAGTCAAGGGATTAGAAAAAATCTCAGCTCCTTCCTCGGCTTACTTAGAACAGTCCGGCATCCAGCAGAACCCACTCAATGCAAGTGTCCCCATCCCTGACTCCAGGGTACTTCTGTCCCTGAAAATGTCTCTGTGGCCACAGAACTTCCCAAGCCTGTGCCTGAATTTTCATTCTACTCAACCATCTTCTCGTCAGCCTGACCCCAACCCCCCACCTCCCACCCACCCCCGGCCCAGGAGCAGAGGAACCATGTCTGACACCAGCCCTGTTCCTCCCACAACCGGCTCCAGCGGGCACACAGCAGGCCCTCATAGTGCTGGGCACAGCTGGTGAGCTGTCAGGAGGGCATCTGGTCAAACCACCCACTCTGCTTTCAGGTTTTGCCCTGATAATTGTGGAGCCCCCAGCACCTCTTGCTGCCTTCTCTGCCCCTCCCCCCGCCCCCCTTACCCTGAGCCGACTGTAACAGATGGCTTTGGCTGCTTCCCACAGCTTCACAGGCCCCTGGGCCACTCAAGGTCAGAAGGTGGAGTCTGTTCTCCCAAATCCTCCACCCCCATGCCCCTACCCCCAACCCAGGATGACCACAGAAGAAAGGCATACTACAGGAAGCCAGGATGAGAGTACTCATCCTCTCTCAGAACATGAAGGAAACTGGAGAGGGCGCTCAGCCTGTGAAAGGCAGTGAGAAGCTTCTGTGATCGACCAGGCCCCTGGAAGCCCTTGGATATAGATATGACAGGACCAGCCCCAGCAAGATTAGCAGAACTCCCTGGCTGAGCCCTTTCACATGGCTGACTACGGGCTTGTGAGTAAATGAAATGACTCAGGGGTGGCGGCTCACAAGACAGGCCTGGCCACCAAGCCTTCCAACAACTCACCTGCAGAGACAGACCCATGGCACAACACACTCCCATCTGCATCCCCCCTCGCCCCTGCCCCTCAGCTCTCTGCCCTTCCCTCAGGGCTGCATGGAGCAGGACAGGACACACACACATCTCGGGGCACGCTGCCATACCTTCAGCTTCTCTGGCAGCCCACTCACCCAGCCCGAGTGGATTCTGTGCCAGTCAGCCTCTGAAAGGCTACGCACAACCCGCAGCCTTCGAGTCTCTGCGAACGGAGCTGGTAAGCTAGCCGACACCACCGATGCTTTAAACACTGACACGGGTTGAGTCGGGAGAGCAAAGGTGGCAAGTTCTAGGATCCTTCACGGGCACCGCGGGGCCTTCGAAACGCCCCACACATGGCACTGCCTGGTTTGCTATCAGTCGAGTTCCTCTAGACTTTTGAAAACTCTGGCTTTCTCAAAGAGACCCGAGGACTCCACAGTGTCCACCGTGGGACAGTTCTGACTGGTCACATACGGTTCCTCCTTCTAAGGGAGCAACAGGTGATAGACAAGAAAAGAGGAAAACTAGAAAGCAAGCAGGACACGACCAGCTCCATGGCCATCCTGAGTAGCACATCTGGAACCCCTGAAACTCTTTTAAACTAAAAAAAAAATTTTTTAATTAAATAATTTAAATTGTAAATGCATGTGTGTCGTGTGTATAGGCCAGAGACCCACTCTCCACGGTTTTTGGGGGTTTTCTATTTTTTTTGGTTTTTTTTTTTTTTTTTTTGAGACAGGGTTTCTCTGTTGTAACTCTGGCTGTCCTGGAACTCATTCTGTAGACCAGGGTGGTCTTGAACTCACAGAAATCCACCTGCTTCTGCCTCACAAGTGCTGGAATTAAAGGCGTGTGCCACCATCGCCTGGCTCTCACCTTATTTTTTGAGGCAGGGTCTCTCACTGAACCTGGAGCTCACTGACTGTACTAGCTAGACAGGCTGACCAAGGGGCCCTGAAGATCCTCCTGTCTCCACCTCCCCAGTGATGGGGTTACAGAGATGCACCCCTGTACCTGATTTTTTTTTTTTATACTGAGGATTAGATCCTCGTGCTCACATATGCACACAGCAAGCACTTTGCCTGAACCATCTCCTTGATTCATCTTCTAAAAGAAGGAGTGAGAAAGCCTCTGAGGGCAGAGAGACTGACCTGGAAGAAAGTGTGTGCAGGAAGGAGGCAGGCAGGAGCCTGCACGAAAGAGCCCATGCTGGAGCTAAACAATATGGAGGGACACAGCCTCACCCGGGCAGTGTCCCTGGCTGGAGCCAGAGCCTGGGGCCTGGCTCGAGTGAGGCATGGGTCCCTGAGGGCCAGCTGGCATGAGGTACAGAACCCCAAGGGGCAGCTGCCGTCCACTTACTCCATGGTTGTGGTCAGTTCCTCCGAGATGTGGCTGGTGTGCAGCAGGCCTTCCCGCTTCTGAAAACCCCAAAGCAAACAAATCAATACAAAGGCCATGGGGCAGGAGCCAAGTAGGGAACACGTGCCGATCCCCCGGGAAATCCCTTCATAGGTGACCCTGGGCGGGGCGCCAGTCTAGAAACGGCAACACGCGCAGTGCACACTTCCTGCCTGGGCAGGCGTACTCCAGGTGGCCACGAGAGAGACCCTTTCGGTGTCTGTGGCTGTCCCCAAATTGTTCTCCACAGTACCCTGGGATATGATCACTAAGCAAGGCTCAAGAGAAATATCCCAGGCAAGACACCAAATAAACCCCGCCGTATCTGCAGCTGGGGCAGGGGCACGGGTTATCAGAGAGTTCCAGAGTTGTGCTTGGGCGACAGCAGACAAAGAACATGTGGGCACTGGGGTCAAACAGGACCCACCAAACATCTACCCAGGACCCCAGAACATGCTTTTCCTTGGTGGATTCAGAGAGGCCACAGTGATGGGCTCTAAAGCCAGGGTGAGTGGCACTCTTGGAAAAGGAAAAAAACAGAAATAGAGGGTCACAGCCCTGAACTAAGACACTGAAGACAGCCAGCCTCAGCAGAGCAGGGCAAAGAGGGCTGCTCCCTGGAAGCTGGCAGTCCTAGGAAAAGAAATCCACCTGCCACTTGAAGCCCCTGGTGAGGGATATGACATGTCAGCAGCCCTAGCAGGCATACCGAGGCTCCTGCAAGGGAGCAGAGGTGATGGTGGATGGCAGCTCGCATACACTGAGAATTCCTGGAGGCTAGCCAAACCATAACCACTGGTCCCTGCTCGAAGCTCCTGGGGGGCAAAAGACTATGTCCTTACAAGGCAGCCCGTCTCACTCTTCCCTGAGCTGGCTCCGGGGGTTTGTTAACAAGTAACGTAGCTGGTGACTTCGGCCTCATGCCAACTGACACTCAAGAGAGCCTGCCAAGAAAGATTCTAGGTACCTGGTTCACTCGTTTACATGCTAAGCATGAATGAGGTGCCTATTAGTCGCTGGGCACCGGGAAGTCACTGGTAAACTCAGAGCTGGATAATTGAATGGCTAGCAATATCACCCCAAGTTTGTAGGTAAATCACTGCAGCCCTGAGAAATCGAGAGGCCTGGCCAAAGCTGCCACTCTTGGGGGTAAGCAAGGCTTGGTCTTCCTGCCTTCCAACTATAAAATGCCATATGCCTTGTTTTCCCCATCTCAAAAAAGAGAGTGGATCACCCAAGCAAGCATCAGGAAAGCTCAAAGGACCTCAGGAGAGAGAGAAGGAGGCTCAGAGCTGGGCCCGGGAAGCTACTCCTGAGAAGCTGCTGTCCAGCTGGACCGCCTCTCCTGGTTTCTTCCACTCTGGGCTCAGCACAGACAATCCAGGAACCCGGGTCAAGGCAGAGCATGCCAGTGGGGGCTCACCGGGGGCAGTCAGACTTTCCAAAAATCCAGGCTTGTCTTGGAGCAATGTGTAAGACTGAAAGGAAATACCCGGACAGTGAGCCCACTCAGCACTCTTGGGGTCCGCGGATGACGTAGGTAGGTTTAGGAACCATGCTCCCATGTGTCCTTGGGAAGCCTTTCCCGGCCCGGTGCCTATGAACCAGCAGCCAAGACTAGGGCCACAGGAATGGTCCCCCTGGACCTGCGTCACTCTCTCTGACCACAAACATCCTGATTGGGAGGGAAGCAGGCAGAAATGGCAGGTGACCTTCACTTAATGTCAGAAAGGACCTTCCCGGCAGGGTACGGCTAAGCTCCCAGGGTAGTAGAGTGGGTCAGACAGCTTCAGAAAACACAGGCTCGGCCAGATCCTCATGGACCACAGACCACAGAACAGATAAGTCAAAAATTCAGAGAACAGAGCGAAGCTGAGTGTCTCCAGTAACATAAACACCAGTGACATACAGGTCCCAAGTATGACCTCAGCCCTCTGGCAAATATGGTGGCTCTTCCAGGCCAAGTGGGTTTCCCTCACTCAGGTTCCCAGCAGTCCAGGCAAATGGCTGGCACCCAGTAGGTGCTTAATACACATTCGCTGGTGAAATTGTACACAGGAACCAAGCCCAGCCAGCATCTGTGTGCACAGGACAGTGTGCACAGCAGATCCGCGCCTTCCCCCGTTAGCAGGACCCCAGGTCCTGGCTCCCTTCTCTAAGTAAATCAAGAGAAATGAACCTAAAAAAGGAGATAATGGGGAATGATGGCTTATAATACGCAGCGAATGTGGAGAGCCTTTAATTTGGGTGTCTATTTCACTCTGCCGGTCGCAGCCCTCCTCCAGTGAGTAATAAGCACATTCACGGGGACTGGATTCTGACTCGGTGGCTTTGGAGAGAAATGAATGTTCCTTTCAGAAATCGCTGGGAAATTAAACCTCAACACCCGTGTGCCACTCTCCAAATCAACGCCATTGTTCCTGCTCCAATCATTTCTCAGAAAGCCGGGGTGAGATACGCGTTTTATCAAGAGGGGAAAAATAGAAGGTAGCCTCTTGAGATGGGGGGAAAAAGCTGGAAAACTACAAGAAAAAGTCAGCTTGCCTCACCAACAGAGAGACGGGCAAAGAGACAGCCCAGTGTACTCACCCGGACGACCACCACCTGCACGGTGACGTGCTCGGGGAGGTGGATGGGAGCCCTGAAGTGTGTGGCCAGGGAGACGAGGAGATGAAGAATGGACACTAGGTTCTTCCCGTGGATAGCTTTGGGGAGGAGAGGGAAGAAAACGAGTGTCTTGAGTCAGATATTCTAGCTAGCAGGGGGCTCATCTCAAGGGAAGGTCTCAAGGAGACCTCTGTGGAAGGGACAAAGGGACCTCGGATAGAAAGGGATGAGAGGCCCCAAGGGACCTCTGCCTGCCTATGCCTGGCTTCTCTCTATTTCTTTCTCGTTGGCCCAAAGCAATTTAATGACCATGTTTTTGGTTTGTTTGTTTGTTTGTTTGTTTTTTGAGGCAGTCTCTTACTATGTAACCCTGGCTGGCCTCGAACTCACAATGGTGAACCTGCCTCAGCCTCCTGAGTGCTAGGATTAAAAGGCGTGTGTCACTGTGCCTGGCTCTGGCAGCCACTTTTAAAAGCATCGTGTTTTTTAATGCAGAGAATGGCAGCTTGTAGGGAAAATGACAGGTGCCAGCCACATACTCACCAAGCTGAGGCCCAGCAGTATCATTGGCACTGGGCAAATACCTGCTGCTAAGCAATCAGCTGCCCCCATGGGGTGGGTGACAAGGGTGGGCCACAGTGGGTCCTAGCCTGCCTGCCATGACTCTCCCTGAATATAAAGTCTCAGGCTAGGTTATAGGAATCTGTGGAGGAATTTGCATCTGGTGAATCGCCTCCTACCTACAACCCGGCACCTGGGGAAAAAGGCCAGGTCTACCCAAAGTCGTGCCAAGAAGTCAGGACCAGCGCCAGCTCTGTCTCCACAGCCAAGATCTGGGCTTTCTACGAAGGCTACAGAGCTCTGGCTGTGAAGGGCAGGCTCTGGCACCATGCCACATCACACCTGCCGGAAGATGAGGTGGGGACGTAGACAGGACAGGAAACCATTAGCTTTTCGGTTGGCTCATACCCTCCTGCTCTCTTCTGAACTATGAACTGTGATGCCACAAACCCTCAAGCTAGCTGAGGAGTGGCATTCCTGAGCTAGCATGGGCTCCTGGGCACCTGCCTCAGTGGGCCACCACCATATGAGTTCATTTTGTGCCACTGTACTGCGTGTTTGGTGTCAAATCCCAACAATAACTCCTTGGGCTAGACGTGTAATCTCAGCATTCAGAGGGTGGAGGCAGATGAATCGAGAGTTCAAGGCTAGCCTTGGCTATATATTGAGTCTAAAGCTAGCTTGACCTACATGAGACTCTCAAAACCAAAACAAGGCCTAGGGAGGTGACTCAGTCCATAAAATGTTTGCTACACAAGCATGAGGACTCAAGATGGAGTTGGAAAAGCTAACTACAGTAGCACACGCTAGGGATTCCAGCAGTGGACAGTAGGAGACAGAAGGACCCTGAGCTCAATGGCCAGCCAGCCCTGGCTTGCTGGTGAGCTGCAGGTCTCAGTGAGAGACCCTGTTTCTCTAAACAAAGGAAGTGCATAGGTCCTGAGGAACACCATCTGGGGTTGACCTCTGGCCTCCCCCGCACGTGTACTCAGACACACACAAAATTAATAAACACACAAGAACCCCAGAGCTGCACTTCTGAAGCCTGAGGAGCTGGGAGTGGGGGCAGAGCGCTGGTGTGTGATTGTGCCCTTAGCTGTGTGCTCGGCACCCTAACTTACCCAGACATCTCTTCCGCCACCCAGCCAGCCTCTGGCAGAACAGGTCAAGAGTGTGCACTGGTTTTTAACCACAAGGCAATATACAATGATGGGCGATAACATGGAAAGACGAAAGGATCGTTCCTTCCAACACCCCCTCCCTACACAGAGGCCACTCACAGTCCACATTCCAGCGCAGCGGCCAGCCGTGGGGCCGAAGCAGGTCTTGCACGGCTTCCAGAACCGTCTGAAGTTTCTGCTTCTGCCCGATCTCAGACTGTGTCACCTCAGCCACATTCAGCTTACAATGCCCCAGCTTTTCTGTGGAGACAAGGACAAGGTCACGAGGCAGAGTCTCGGAGCCGGAAGGGCTGGAGCCACCTGTGTCCCGGCTGGAGCGGGGATTCTATGGGTTCAGAATCTCAGCACAAACCCCTGAGCCAGTGGTGCTGTGCTGAGCCAAGGAGCTCTGGACTTGGGAGGCCGTTTCTACTGAGAGAAAGCTACGCTACAAGTGAAGGGGGCAGATAAGGATGAAGCAGGTGCTCCAAACAGCCTACGTGTGCAAAATGGAAAAAAAAAAAAATCCTTCAAGTTGCAGCTGGGGGCAACTGTGGTGTTGGTCAGTCACCAGAGGCCAAGGTGGAAGGAGAGAGCTGACTCAAAAGTTGTCCTCTGGCCTGCTGTCAGGTAGCGCCTTCCAGATGTGCCTGCGAAACTGAGCCCATGAAATTTCAACCACACGCCGCTTAAGTAAGACCTGCAACAGTGACAACACGAGTTGACAGGCCAACATGGATAGGAGAGGTCTCACGAAGCCCCCACCTCTAGAGGAAGAACCAATTAATGGCTGCGGAATGCAGGAGAAGCAGTCTCCCCCAGGGAAATGAGCCCCCCTAGTTGATTATTCCACACCGAGTGGTCAGCCCGAAATGCGCACACATACGAACACACATATGAGCAGCTCTAAAGGGACTCATTAGGTTGTAGACACACACACACACACACACACAATATCAAAGAAGAGGTCATGAACTTGGGGGGAAGTGGGGACATAAGGAGAGTTGGAAAGGTGAAAAGGATGTAAATACAGTGTTCATGTATGAAATTCTCAAAAAAAACAAAAACTAAAAATTTATATTAAAAATAAAAGTTGGCTGGACGTGGTGCCTTGTGCCGTCAACCCCGGCACTCGGGAGGCAGAGGCAGGTGGATTCCTGTGAGTTCAAGGTCAGCCTGAACACTATAGCAAACTCCAGGTCTGTCAGGGTTACATAGTGGAACCTTCTCTCAAAAAAAAAGTCAAAAGTTGTCATCTGACCTCTACGTGCACACACATCATAATAATCACAACGACAATCATGATTTTAAAACAAAAGCAAAAGGTGCAGTTGGGGTATGAGGAAGAGGAAGTGACTGCGGAGGGCATGGGGACAGGACACCTCCCCTGGGCGTCCCAGCGGGGTCCCAGACGGCGGGTTTCGATAAGCACAATAAGAAGATCTCAACACTGCTCCCCCCTCCCCCCTGTACTCGCAGGCACCCCTTCTCATCTCCAACATTTCACACCACCAGAGGAAGTTTGATTGGAGATTTGCAACTGTGACATTTCTAAGAGCAAGCAGGAAGCACTCCCAGGAGCCTGAGCGAGAATTGTCACATTCACTCAGGATTCAATTACCTAGACGGAGACCCAGCCGCCTTCAATTTCCTTTGGGAATGGGGGAGGCAGGTGAGAGCCGGCAGCACAGACACTGCGGTGGACAGCGCTCTGGGGCTCCTGCTGAAGGCAGGGAGGCCTGTTCCCTCCCAGTAGCTGCTTAATTCCAAGAGGTGATGTTTCCTGGCAGGTCTCCTCTGCCCAACTAGCAAAGGCCCAGACCCAGGGTGACTGGAGGCAATTTCACGGAAGCGTGATTACCAGGTCCTTAGCCTGGGCCTGACGCGCACCACGGCCTGGGACGCGGGCTGTCGTCGGCCCCACTGACACTGAGATCACGAACCCCACCAAGGTCCCATAAAGTTCTGTCGCACACACTGTAGCTGGGCCCAGGATTTCAGTGTTCTTGCCCCTGAACTCCAGCTCCTGTGGTTAGAAGGCTCGGTTCTCTGAGGCCTGGGGGGATGAGATGGGACACGCCCATCTACTGCACACGATACAGCCGTCATTCAACAAACAGCTACGGGGCACAGGCGCTATCCTAGATGCTGGAGGCACGCGGACAGCCGAGTCCCTAAGTGGGGGGGACAGACAACGGATGTGACAACCACGAAGGACCAGGGACAGACACATGACAGGCTGGGCAGTGGGTAGTGTGGTGGAGAAAGCAAATTAGTGGCCCCCACTGCCTCTGGGAATTGAGAGCCTGCTTCCAGGGATTCTCACCACCTGTCACCTGTGTCACGGATCCCAGCAGGGACACACACAGCCGCCTGCTTACGCAGCAAGTCAGGCCCACAGGTATGCAACAACCGACAGGGAAAGACGGAGTGGTGGCCTACAGAGGCTCATTCTCCCAGCCTCGGGACCAGAGGTCTGAGATGAGTATCGGCAGCTTTCTTCCCGTGGTTTCTCCCTGGGTCCCCACAGCCTTTTCTTCCTGTGGTTTCTCCCTGGGTCCCCACATGGCTGTCCCTCTGTATGCAGCTGCCTTCTGAGCTCCTTTTTTTTTTTTTTCTATGAGACAGGTCTCCCTATGCAGCCGAGGCTGGCCTTGAACTCTCAGTCTTCCTGCCTGACATCTCATGTGCTGGGATCGCGGGTATGCAGCGCCTCCCCTGGCTAGCCTCTTCTTATGAGGACTCTCATCACACTGGAGTGGGGCCAAGCCTCATGACCTCATTTCAAATTAATTACTTCTTTTTAAATGCGTTTCCCAATACAGCCACATTCTAAGGTCTGAGGGTTAGGATGTGCTGTCCTTAGTTAAGGCTCTGAAGAAACGTCATGACCAAAAGCAACGTGGGGAGGAAAGGGTTTACTTGGCTTACACATCCCAATCACAGTCCATCATCAAAGACAGTGAGGGCGGGAACTCAAGCAGGGCGAGGAACCTGGAGGCAGGAGCTGATGCAGAGGCCGTGGAGGGGTGCTGCTTACTGGCTTGCTCCTCATGGCTTGCTCAGCCTGCTTTCTTTTCCTTTCCTTCCCTTTCATTTCCTCTTCTTTTCTTTTCTGAGAGAAGGTCTCTCTACATAATCCTGGCTGTCCTGGAATTCATGCTGCAGACCAGGCTGGCCTTGAACTCACAGAGATCCGCCTGTCTCTGCCTCCCTGGATTAAAGGCGTGTGTCACCAGGCCTGGTTTCAGCCTGTTTTCTTATAGAACCCAGGGCCAGCAGCCCGGGGTGGCCCCACTCACAGTGGGCTGTTCCCTCTCACTTCACCCACTGATTGAGAAAATGCCCTACAGGGTTTCCTGCAGTCCGCTCTTACAAAGGTGTTTCCTCGGGTGACGTTCTCTCCTCTCAGATGATTACAGCTAGTGTCGAGCCGGCATAAAAAACGGCCAGCACAGATGTCAATATATGAATGTGTAGTTAGAGGCTATGACTCAGCCCAAGGAGGCGGGTCCTGTGCCCCATTATCGCGCCCTGGGTCTCCGTGAAGTGAGTCTGCAAAGCATGGGAAAGCGACTCAGCACATGAACCAGGCATCGCTCTCCTGGCCGCCAGGGTGGCAAATGCACCAGAGCCTTGTCTTCCCAACAGGGAAGGTAGGGTGACCCTGGAGTGCAGCATGCGACTGTGGGCAACGGCACACACAGGAAGGACTAAAGATGACCCAGCGAGTACCAGCTGGCCGGGGAGACCCTCGGCACCCTACAAGGGCACCCCACCCCGCCCACCACCTTGAGGTGAGCACTACAAACCCAGCCAAGCTGAAACCCGGCCTGCCTGGCAGACCCCGGTTGTTTTCAGCATCCTCTGGAGAATAGGGGCTCCTCACCTTTGATGGACGCCACGTGGCCAAGTCCAAAGGCCCCGGCCCACTGGGGACATGGCTCAGAGGGTAACGCATTTGCTTCATGAAGCGTGGGCACCTGAGTTCGACCCCCAGAACACAAAAAGCCAGACAGGTTGCTGGGCACATCTGTATCCCAGTGTTCCTTTAGGTGCAAGAATAAAGGTGTAGATAAGAGAAGCCCCAGGAGCTTGTGGGCCAGCTAGCCTGGAGCAAGCAGAGGTAAGCAAGAGCCCCCTGCCTCACACACGGGGGAAGGAGGAACGATGTCTGAGGTTGCCCTCTGACCTCCATAGGAGCACCATGGCACACACATGCCCACGTTTGCATGGGAACACCATGCAAAAACTATTATTCAAATAAATAAAAAATACTTCCTCCTACTCCTACTCCCAAATGGGACTCCTCGGGGTGCTTTCCCACATGCTGATCTCCCAGACTTCTTTGCTGCACCCCGCCCCCCCCAATCCTGACCAGTCCTGCCTCCACCACTGAATTCATCCTTGGCCTTGTTATTCAGCCAGCACCTTCTAGCTCTCTGCCTTTGGAAAGCCAGAGAGCCCATGGCCTACATCAAGATCACTCTGGGAATCCCTGGTATCAGGGGCCGTGTGAGTTATCATTAGATCTTACCAGAACGCGTGTCGCCCACACAGCCAGGCAAAGATGAGCTGTGGACTCTTCAGCCCTGAATACTCTTCCCATTGTCCTTTCCGCCATCCAAACCACTTGACGTAAGAGGCTTCCAAGTACTGACTGGAGATATTCAAATGAGAGGGAATAACAACCACTCCACGGTACAAAGACAGCAGAGCCCGGGAAGCCTCGGGCTCGCTTTACACAGTCTAGAGGAGCAATGGAGTGGGACCACGGCCACTGCAGCTTCAGGTCAGCGCTGCATCTGCCAGGCGAACTGAAGAGGGAGCCAGAAAGATGTGCCCAAGCGGTCAACCACACCTGCTCTCAAAGGCGGACCAGGGAGGTATCAGTGCTGTTGACAGCCAACCACGGCCAGCATAGATGCCAAAATGAGATGCAGCGCAAACTCCAGGGATCGCTCCAATGAAAAGACGTTGCCATGGGTGACGGTTCTCCCCCTTCCACCGGGAAGGTCTCAGGAGTCAAAGGTCATCCATCAGCTTTGTGGCCAGTGCCCTTACCCAAGCACCTCACCATCTCTCCGGCTTTATTTCCGAGCCACAGAAACTTACTCTAAGACGGGGATTCTTAACCAAACAAACCACGTTCACTCTTGACCGTTTCGTATTCAGCCCAATGAGGGGTCTGGAACCGCTCTCCAGGGAACGGTTGGTCCCATGATGCTAACCATCTCCTCTGAGAGGCTGCACTCTGTCTAACTCTGCAGCTGGGAATCCCTAACTCCTTCCCCCAGCAGCAAGCTCCAGACAGGTAGAGTCACCCCAAATCCTCACTCATTCACTAGCTGCTCTGTCCATACCTCTTGCCTTCGCCCTCGGTTCCTATGGAAGTTTTACTCTCCAACACATCTACCCACATCTGCATTCTACCTGGCCAGAGTCATTTCTGAAGCCTGGGGCTCCACAAAGAGCACCCTGAGCCACATCCACCTCCGAATCCAGACCCTGCTCCCCACCCATTCTGCACCTAGAAGCCTGAATGATCTTTGTAAAATCCAACTCAGATCATGGTATGGCCGTGTTCAAACCCCCCAGTAGTTCTTTGTGACATGGATTAAAAGCCTTTGTAGACCAGGTCGGGTCCCATCCATCTTCCCGGCCTTATCCCAGATCCCACCTCCCTCTCTACTCCACAAACCTATCTCAGTCTCTGTGCTCTGCTCAACACAACAGGCTCTGCCTGACCGCAGAGCCTCAGCACTCTGCTGGCCTGTGGGCTCCCCAGAGGCGCACTGTGGCCACCCAGCTGCTCAGCACCCCATGATCTCACCATTCTCTCCTGCCATCACCTTAGCTAGGATCAGAGCTCCCCCATCAATAGCCTCATGCTGTGCACCTCCAGGATTGTGGGGAGGAGGGCTCTGCACCAGCCCCGGCAATAAGGCATGCTTAGTAACAGCAAGGAAAGAGAGATCAGGGTTGGAGTGACAACTCAAGGGTTAAGAACACTCACTCCTCTTCCAGAAGAGCTGGGTTCCATTCCCAGCACCTACTGGCAGCTCACAGTTGTCCAGAAAGGCCAGTTCCAGGGGATCTGATGCCCTCTTCTGGTGTCTACAGGCACTGCATGTAAGTAGTGCACAGACACATTAGCAGGAAAAACTCACATATATAAAATCAAAATAAATTAATCCTTTAGAAAGAAAAATAAAAGAGCGATCAGATGAATCTGTGTTGGTCCATCTTCTGCTGGACAAGATGCCCAAGCCCTTCAAAGATGTCATAAGAGACAGAAGAGAACAGGGAGGCGGGGAGGCTGGAAAGAACAGGGAGAGGGTAAAACGTCCTGGATGGAAAGACAATCGGAGACACTGGGCCACTGCGCCTGTCCTTGGGCTCCTGTGAGAAGCTGCTGTGGGGAGGGAGGACTTGCACAATCAGGACCTGAGCTTGTGGCGCCTGACAAATGCCTGAGAGCGAGGAGCCCGGTGCAACCCGAGAGCCAATTCCTCACCGCCTGCCAAAGCCACGGAGACACCCACAAGCCACGCTCACGACAGCCCCGGGCACCATAAGAACTGCTCTCAAGGCTGTGACATTCGTGATTTTTCTTTTTGAGACAGGGTTTTGTTACGTAGGCCAGGCTAGCCTTAAGCTAGCAATCCTCCTGCCTCAGCCTCCTCAGTGCTAGGATGACAGGCACGAATCGCTCCAGGCTGAGGCACCATGAACCACATGGCACCGCCATCGCCCACCCCTGACTTCATTCTTCCCGCCACCATTCACTCATTTTCTGCAGGAGCTCGGCCCCCAGTGCTTGGTAAGGCCACACACTCGCCATGTGGCACCTGCACAGCCTTTATACTCTCTGGACCAGTGGTTCTCAACCTCCCTAACGCTGTGACCTTTTAATACAGCTCCTCATGCTGTGGTGACCCCCTCCCAACCATAAAATTATTTTTGCTGCCACTTCATAACTATAATTTTGCTACCATTATGAATCTCAATGTAAATATCTGCTACGCAGGGGCTTAGGCGACCCCTGTGAAAGGGTTGTTTGACCCTCCAAAGGGGTCACGACCCACAGGTTGAGAAATACTGATCTAGAGCCACATCATCTGTCACTGTCTGCTCAGAGAGACTGTATACTCCAGAAGAGCAGGGTAGACAGATGTCTGCTTCATGAGTCAGTGACCTAGAACCCAGCATTCAGCGAGGCTCAGGGACATCTGACCTGTCCATCTTTCCCTCCATCAGTCTGTCTTGGGAACACACTCAATCATCCTCAGCCAGAACTTGGGGACAGTGAAGCCTGGAAACACAAGTCAGGACAGCGGCTCGATCCCTCCCAGGGTCGAATGGAGACTCACCCTCTGCCACGTCCCATCCTAGAAGTGTTCATAACTGGATAGAACAAGAGTGGCCAGAGAGATGAGAGGAGGGACATGGCTCCTCTCTGAATCCTGTTTCCTTGGTCCGTGGCACGAGCATGCATTCAATAGGACTTGGAGTGGCCGCGTGGCTGGGTATGCACTGTCCAGCGGAGAAACCACAGCTAGAGCCACCAGGAGGTGTAAACCAAGCTTTGGGTCTGTTTCCAAGAGCTCAGGGCATGGAGGGTGGTGCTGCATGGCGGGGTCCTGGCACTTACCCAGAAGCTTCTGCAGCACCTGGCCATCGTACAAGTCCTCCTCCAGCTGCTTCACGATGATGCGCTCCTCTGCCAGCACGTCATTGATCCAGTCCAGGAGCACCTGGGGCAGGCGAGAGGCGTGTCATAGAGTTGACAGATAAAGCCTGAGTCAGAGCAGGCTCACACGGGTAGCGGCCCAAACACATAAGGGCTACCAGACACCTGTTGGTGACTATGGAGAACAACAGGTGTCTCGTGGTCCATGGCCAGGGCAGGAGTGGAGAGCCAGTCCCATGCATGGAGCAAGGACTTCCTAAGAATCCCCAGAAGAGCCCTGGCAGGACTAGGCAGGCTGGGAAGCTGGGAACCATGGGTAATGAATGACAGAGATCTCCCAGGAGAAGAGGTAACAGCTCCATCTGGGCTCTAAGAAAGTAAGTGCTGGGAAGAGAGGAAAGGGGGAGCCTACCCCACCTGTCCCTCCTAGCCTGGGCTTCAGCAGCCCTGAGTCCAGAGCCCAGGCTGACGCAAGAGGTCCAGGCACGGCTTCTGCTGCTCATTGCGCTCTGTAGACTTGTTAGGCCAATAGAGAATCCACCTGCTGCATCCCTCAGGGATCACAGAGCTGTGTGATGGTCACCCCAACCTATTTCCTGCCCCTGAATGGAAACCAGGCCTGATCCCCGCATCTCTGCCCCTCTTCACCTCCAGTCACGTCGATAGGACCACACAGTTTGCAGCTCCTCCCTCACTGGCTGCTCTGAGCACAGTGTTTGGAGGCCATCGCCACCACAGCTCCCATCTCTCCCCCCTCCCGGCTGAACCTCCCGCCGTGGGACACGAACGCGCGTACATCTCATCCGTCTCCCCATTGCTGGACATTTGAGTCGTGTCACTTTCTGACCACCGTGCTGCTGTGAATACTCACGATCAAGTTTTTTGTTTCCATTCTTCCATTTTCTTAACAGATTCTTTTCCACTGAACACATCAGCAGGCAACCGGCCCTGTCAAGTGTCTCTGGGACAGAGGGCTTCCCAAGCCCTCTTCCCAATACCAGTGAATGGTATTCATTCACCATCACACCCAGAATAAAGCAGAGGCCCTCCTCAGACAGTGGCTTTCCCGTGCCAGCAAAATGAATTAAACCATCTAACCGGACCCTTAGCCCCTGGGAGGAAGAGGTCTGTGGCCACTCTCAGAAGGATCGAAGCGCACAAACACAAATGCAGTGTCTCGTTACTCTCTGACACAGCAGTGACCTGAGAAACCGGTCACAAAGCCAAGTCCCTTCACGTCCTGATCAATGTCTGAGCGACCACAGGAGACTGAATCAGATCGACACTCACGGTTAGTGGAGAGCTTATGAGTGGTGAGCGGCTAGGGTAAAGGGCCACACAGCGGTGTAGCCCTGGGGATGTGTCAAAGCACCTTCTCAGGGGCAGCGGGATAGTTGGTGGCCTCTCTAAGTCTCTGTCTGACTGGGCTCCAGTTTGGCCTGTGTTCAGTGGCCACTGGGCTGTCTCTCTGGGCAATGGAAACTAGGAGGTAGGCCTGACTGGAGGAAACAGGTTGCCGGCAGGCATATCCTGGATGCCTGGTGTCCTCTGTCCGAGGGTCTAAGGTTTGTTCTCACACTGGGGTCTGCAAACCACTGAGAGAATTTTCTTGCTGCAAAATGGTACGGTCTCAGCTTCAAAAGGCAAGAAGGGTGTGCTGAAGCCGCTGTAACTGCCACGCTGACTGGACTTATGTCAAGTGGACACGGCCAGAGTCATCTGGGAAGAGGAACCTCAATTGATATAATGCCTCCACGAGATCGGCCTGTAGGCAAGCCTGTGGTATGCTTTGATTGATGATTGGCGTGCAAGGGCCCAGCCCAGTTTGGGCTGTGCCACCCCTGGGCAGGAGGTCCTGGGTGTAATAACAAAGCATAAAATGAGGCCAGGCTGTGGTGGCGTGCGCCTTTAATCCCAGCACTCGGGAGGCAGACGCAGGCAGATCTCTGTGAGTTCGAGGCCAGCCTGGTCTGCAGAGTGAGTTCCAGGACAGCCAGAGTGACCACAGAGAAACCCTGTCTGGAAAGAACAAAACAAAAAAAGGAAAGAAAGGAAGATGAAAGCACAGTGAGCAAGCCAGTGAGTGGCGCTCTCCCACGGCCTCTGGCTCAGTTCCTGCCTCCAGCTTCCTGCTCTGAGCTCCTCCCCCCCCCCCCCCCCCCCCCCCCCCCCCCCGACCCCGCAAGCTTTAAGTCTTTCCTCTCCAAAGTGCTTCTGGTCCTGGAGTTCACCACAGGACAGAAACCCTGAGACAATGGTAAGGGTGACTCTTCTCTGCCAGTCATCAAGAAGGGAAGCCTGGGCCTGCCCTGCCATCCCACCTCTAGCTGCAAAAGCCGCAGCCGCCGAGCCTTTATTTGTGGGGTCTCCCCCGAGGATAAGATCGAGTGGGTGTCCATACCAGGTGCCACCCTGGGCAGTAAGGACGAGGAGAGACTCAGTGCAGTCCCTGCCCACAAGGGCCGTTACCCGTCATGGGTGTCATGCTGAGAAGGGTGCTGGTGTACGAGGTGCACAGGGTGGCCCAGAGCCAGCCCCACCCCTGTCGGCCACAGCTTGTAGGAGAAGTTGGACCCTCCATCCTGAGAGCCAACGTGAAGATGTTATCAGTGGACTGCCACCCGCAGACCTTATCACTGTGTCTATGGTCACTCTCCTGCATGCTCACTGGACTCTTGTCACCCTGCCCATCTCAGTGGTTGCTAGAGCATGCCAAGCACCTGAATACCACAGGACCTTTCCACCTGCTATTGGGCAATTGGCCATGATCTTATCCTAGGAACTGATGCAGAGGTCTGCTTAGGTGCCACCACCTCCCCACAACTGTCCTGCGGGAAACAGCAGAAGGGACTGAGGCTCCGAGGCACCTCCTGCCACCTGATCACATAGTCACTTGGCCCCTGTGTCACTCCCTGGTACACTGCGAGCTTGGTGAGGGAGCTGATTTGCTTAGCATTTATCCCCAGTGGCTAAGACAGGAGCAGACTTCAGGTCTCAAACAAAGCAGAGAGCTGCCTGGGGAACTCACATCTAGAAAGGACTCTTGAACCTACAGGCCTTTGCTTCTGGAGGTTTCCTTCCTCAAACACGGTCCTGCTAGGAAATCTCCAGAGAATGCTGCTTCTGTGAGAATCTAAAACTTAAAGAAGAAAAATGAAACAAACACAGACCCGCATCTAGAACTCTGGTCTACTCCAAGCCCACAGGCAGGAACAAAAGGCCAAAGGCTCAAATCCAAACTCTACACATCAGGCCAGACTCTCAGGACCACGATGCAAAAGTCCTCCCCAGCCTCAGCCAGCCCCCCCCTCCTCCACCACCAGGAAGTTCAGTTGACTTGGGGACACCACCCATCATTCTGCTCCCGGTCATCCTTCTTAATCTTCCGTTTTACAAAAGAGCTTTAAAGATAGCATCAGCCATTATTTTTAGGGACTCGCTCTTGCGCAAGCCCCAAGTCCCGCAGGCGAATGAGAAGGACATATATTAATTACGTCCTTACACGGCACTCGATCACGGCTAGCTCTATGAGCTTGCTCTAACCGGAATAAAAAATTACTTTCCCCTTAGTTCCTTCTGAATTATAATCAGCTGTGCAGTCTATCTCCCCCAGAGCCATGACAGTTACGTTTTAATCAATTCCAAACAGAGTCCTGGCTGTGTTGTCCCCTGGGGATGGAGATGCACCTTACTTGATTGGGCAGGAGTCAGTGGGGGCTGAGCAGGCAGAGCACCTCCACACGGCCAGGCCCGGGGCACAGCCTCCTGATAAGGGTAAGCCTTGCCCAGCAACAGAACAATGAGATGTGAAATCTGCTCTTGGGGGGAGACGCGCCCCAGCACCCCAGCGGGAGGTGCTCAGCTGCTTCTGCCCAGTCTGCTTAGGAAGGGCTGTGTGAGTTTGCTGGGTTTTTCTTTCCAACTCCAAAATGCATCATTCTAACACCAATACCCTGAGCTCAGGTGTCTTTGTTGTCAACTAGCTTGTGACACTCACCCCCCAGTCCAGCACCCCAGGCCACTAGCTCAGTCATTGGCATAAAAACAAAAACAAAAAAACCCACCCCCGACCTTCTCCCCTGAGATCAACAGTGCCAGCCCCTTGACCATGCATGTGTGGGTTCCCTTAGGATCATCCTCCATCAGAAGCTAACTGGGGGCTCACCAAATGCCCTCAATTAATAGTGACCCAGTGTGGCCAAGAGAGTGCTGCAGAGGAGAACTCACACTCAGGCAACTGAGGGTTTCAGAGTTCCGTGCCAGGCCCTGAGGATGAGGACCAAATGGAACTCGGAATCAGACACTGAGCACAGGGGCCTCTCCCTAGCAGAAAAGCACAGGACACTTCTAAAACAGAACAGTTAATGACACAGAGTATCTCAGCCATAGCGTCCAACACACTGTCCACTTACAGGGAATCCACGTGGATTCCAGCTGACACCAGAGGAAACAGCCACGGGAAGAATGCCAGCAGAGGGCAGCGGGGTGTCTTTGAGGCTCCTGGACCCTCAGAACGCAGGTCCGTTTCTAAGGTGATGCCCAGCTGGCCAACCACCCTTCCCAGCAGACCTGGTACCTTCCCTCCCCTGCTGGCCAAACTCCTTCCCCAGCAGACCTGGTCCCTCCCCAAGCTGACCTAACTCCCTCCCCAGCAGACCTGGTCCCCCCCCCCCAGACTGGCCTAACTCCCCCCCTACAGACCTGGTCCCTCTCCATCACCTGATAAAGAACAACCATGGGTCGAGACACTCCACTTTCCTCTGAGTTGGCATCGGACCTTCACCCCTTAATGGCCCAATAAGCTCGACAGATGCTCAAAATAGTTTCTAATGGCCAACCTCATTCCGATGCCTGCCCAGACAGAACCGGGGACTTCAGACAAAAGGCAGAGGGCACCTCACAACACTGCAAAGGTGACAGTCCTGAAGTATTGAGGGACAGAGAAGGCCACCAAGACAACAGAGGGAAAACATCGAGGGCAAGGGGCAGAGAAGAAACAAGGCTTCCTCAGAAACTCAGCCCTGGTCCCAAAGACTGGGAAAGGCTGTGAAGGACAGACAGCCACGGTGACCATGTCCAGTAGGACAGTATGTCAGCCAGATGCAGCTGTCCTCTGACCTGCTTAGGCCAACATACCAGATAGGTTTTAAATTTAAAAATACCTGCATCTGGGTGGTGGGTGGGGCATGGTACAGCAATGGAGCAAAGTCCTGAGTGACATCCCCAGTTCTAAAGAAAAAAGCAAAATACTAAACCGTAGTCTGGACAGCACCCCACAAGGGACCGCTGGAAGCTGGGTCACCAAGACTCACACGGTGACCCTGAACACCGAGGTTCTGCAACCATCTACATAGGGGTGCAATCACAAGCTCCCAGTCCCTGCCCCTCCCCCCACAACCCATCCCCTAGATCGTGATCCCAAGTGTCCCTCCCCAGCTAACTATGCCTGTCACCAACTGTGACCTTAAGGACAATAGCTTCCAGTGGGTCCCCAGTATCCTTCTTGTGAAATAGCAACCCTAAGGTAGCCCAGGACCCCTGAGCTTACCAGTGGGTCTTGGAGGAAACTGTCCCCTCTAACCTTACACCCAGAGGCTCCCCGCTCAGCATAGCAGCAACAAAGCCACAGAGTATGCGGTGCAGAGGGAGGGAGGAGGCAATGAACCACAGTGGAGGGTCTGAACAGAGCACCTCGCTCTGCAGTGACCCTAGGGACGAGCCAGGCACCGAGTCCGGTCCTGGCAGCAGCTGGGTGGCTGCACAAGTGTGATTCTCAAGCCAGCTACCGCCAGGACAGGAAAAGGAAATGCCCACAGTCCTCCAATACGAGCAAGCTCCGACCACACCACAGCTTCCCTGGCAGCCCCATACACCTGACCAACAGGGCTGATCTGCCCGAACCACTGCACCCACCTCCCGCTCCCTTCTGTCTCAGAGCCCTCCCTTGCTGAGAAGTTTGACACTTTGTAACACCTCCCAGCAGCCACAACAGCAGCTAATGAGCACACACCAATCCCCCAGTCCCCAGGGCTACTCCCCTGTCCCTGGTGTTTACACTAGGTCAAGACCACCCTGCTGTGAGATGATTTCTCAGGCTGAGGTGCCTGAAGTCCCATCTCTGTGTGTACAGCTGCAGGCCGATGGGATGGCTGTGGGAACAGGGCATCTCAGGGACTCAGCCACTGCTTAGTGGTGTAGAGTCACCCTGCCTGGCCCATGTGGATGGTCAGCTACAGTGGAGGAGGTTTGCTTTCTGTGGGTGCTCTACTTCCACAACTCTGGCAGCCTGTGGATCCTGTCACATGCGGGAGGCAAGCTCAGAACTTGTGTTCCTGAGCTGATGAAGTCAAGTGTCAGGAGAGGAGAGCTGGCCCCTCTGGAGGCTCCATAGGCCTTGGCATACAGCTTTTGTCCTTCCTCCAATCCAGCAGTTGGAGCCTTGCTTCCTCTCCCCCTTCCTTAACAACTCCTGGCTGTGCGGGTCTGGCTGTCCTGGAACTCCCTCTATAGACCAGGCTGGTCTCAAACTCAGAGATCCGCCTGCCTCTGCCTCCCGAGTGCTGGGATTAAAGGTGTGTACCACCACTGCCCAGAGCAATGGTTAATCTTAATTGTCAACTTGACACAATCTAGAATCAACTGAGAGGAGTGTCTACACTAGGTTGGCCTGTGGGCATGACTGTGGGAGACTGTCTTAATTAAGACAAAGTCCATTGTGGGTGGTACCAACCCCTAGAGCTACGGGGTCCTTAATATGATGAGTGGAGAAAGCAGCTGAGCACATCAGGGAAGCAGGTAAACATGCGTACATACATTCTCTCTGCTCTCACTTTGGGTGTGACTACCTGCTTCAAGTTCCTGCCACCTTGGCATGCTCACAATATTGGACTCAATCCAGAATTGCAAGCTAAATAAATTCCTTTTCCCCTATATAGTGAGACCCTGTCTCAAAAAAAAAAAAAAAAAAGATGGGGGAATGCCCTCTTTGGGTGGCCATAACACATTTTCAGTTCATGTTTCTAGAAGGGTACAGTGCTGGCAAGCAGCCCTGAGTCTCCTGAATCGTCCCTTGTGAAAACTCAGTCGCAAGGTGAGGCATTGGGCTCCCTGCTGCCAAGAAGGTGGGAAGGCCAATGAGAGCTGTCTATTTCAGGACACTGTCATATGCAGCATTTCAAAGCACCTAGGTCACCCAAACTAACTCTGTGTCTCCGAACCAGGACACCATCTGCCTGCCTCTGTCTTGGGTAGGTGGCCTTCAGGAGCCCTACTGTGGCTTAGATCTGAACAATCAAAGCCACCCCTGGACAGGATCAGGCGTGTGCTAGACAAGAGCACCTGCATGTCCCTGCCAGCCATAGACCACAGCCCCACCTGCCTATTATGTGACCTTTGGGAACAAAGCCTTCTGCTTTCCCACCTGGCTGATATTCGCACCACCACACATAGTCCCCCTGAGTGTTCTAGTTTCATTCCATTGCTGTGTTAAAACATTCAGACCAAAAGCGGCTTGGGGGAGGAAAGGGTTTATTGGCTTACACTTCCAGGTGAGTCCATCACTAAGGAAAATCAGGGCAGATACGCAGGAGCTTGAAGCAGAAACCATGGAGGAACACTGCTTGCTGGAACACTCACAGGCTGGTGCTTAGCTAACTTTCTTACACAACCTAGGACTGCCTGCCAAGGGAATGGTGCCACCCACAGTGGGCTGTACCCGCCTAACTCAGAGACATGCCCACAGGCTAAGTCTGATCTGGGCCTCGACTGAGATTGTCTTCTCAGGTGACTCCAGCCTGTGTCAAGTTGACAGTTAAAGCTAACTAGGACACCAAGGCACTGCTTCAGATGAGGCCATGGTTAGTGGAGACAACAACCTGCTCCCCAAAACAACTTGAATCCAGACCCCATGAGGCTGCAGACAGCCAGGCCTATAGGCAGGGCACTGGTATTGGTTCAAAACAGTCCCTGCACAGCTTTTGTGAGTACCATGTAATAGCCCCATAAAGGCCCTGGGCTACCCTAGCACATGGGAACAGAGGACCCATGCACTACGCCATTCTTCAGTCCACACCCTACTCCTCACCACCCGTTTCTAATGAAGCCTCAATGGCCCTTTCAGGATCCTGGAGGCTCAGCTCCTTCTCGGGTCCACAGGAGCCCCGAGCTCCCCAAAGCAAGCCTGGAGCCAATAGGGATATTCCAACCACATCAGACTATACCTCACCTTGACCAGCTCCTTGAACTTGGGGTCCTCTCTGGAGGTGGGATCGATCATGGTACGCTCCTCATTCTCTTCTGCCAAAGACAGAAAGGGCCAGAGTGAAGGGGAGAGGCCTTGGCAGGGATACTAGCAGTAGAAAACTCCCTGCTTCCTCACATGGGGACGGAAGCTGATGGAAAAACAGAGATCCATCATGTTCTCAGCAAGAACAGGTGACACGGCCTTGTCGGCCACACACCAAGATCAGAAAGAAATCATACAGGGCAGTAGGAGATGAAGCCAGACACCATCTCCCCGGCTTCGGACTCCAGGACTCTAGCAGCAAGGCATGGGGAGAAAAAAAACAGAGGGTGACCTTGGAAGTGCCCTGCCAGACTGGGGGCTGAGGAGAACTCTGAGCACCAGTAGTTCCTGGATCACTGTCCACTGGTCCACTGGAGGCTGTGTAGGGACCAGTGCCACAGGATATGCATGGTAAGAGATAGATGGGCAGGCAATATCATATATAAAACGAAAAAATGTACAAAAGGTAAACCATGAGGTTTACCCATCTCCCTGTGGGCTTTCCCTCCTTGTTCTAGCCTAGGTCTGACAGACAACAGGAGGCCAGTGAAGTTCATTGGGGGAGTAGGGCATAAAGATGGGGAGGGAATGAAGACCCAGGAACCAGAACAGAAAGGGCAGTGTCCCACAGAAGCTGGGTACAGTAGGCCCACTGACCACAGTGGGGATTTGAGGGGAAGTTAGGCTTCCCAGGTGAAGAATAGCTAGGAAGCACCCACTGCAAAAATCAGAGGCAATAGCAGTAACAGAGGTGTGCCTTTCTGCGGGGAGAGATTGCACAGACCAATGGTCTTGGGTACCAGCCCATCTCTGGGCCACAGGTTGGTCAGTACCAGCTTCTTGAGACCCTGATGACCCTGTCATGGAAAATCTGGGTAGACAGGGATCTCCCTCTAAAGCGGGGTTTGGAAATAAGCAGTGTCCCATACCTGCCTTCCACATTGACTTGCTGCCAGAACACAAAGTAAGGAAAGGGCACCTTGGCTGCCACCTTGTCATCGACCTGCAAGCCAGGGGCCTTCTCCACCCACAGTTCCCACACAGCCAACTGCAGACCCAGCACGGCCCTTCAGGACAACCATGGAGTTATACGGCATGTCTGGGACGTGTGCCTAGTTTCTGAATTTCTTCATATTTTGAGTCCTTGGGGCCCACTCACCCCAGGGAGACTGTCCTCCAGGGATGGCTGTACCCTCCCTTCTCCTCAAGGTGTTCATGGGGCTCCGTACCCCGAGCCAACACTCTCTGACTCATCTGCCCTCATCCCTGAGACCAGCTATCGGCTAACTCAAGTCAGTACCCTGTGCCAGTTCCCAGAGTTACACCAACCAGTCCTCAGCTCAGCAAACAAGCCAGCGCTTCCTTCTCTGCTCCCCTGCTTGCCCAGTCCTGCGTGGCCACCCCCTGGAACTGTGAGCATAACACGTTCCCAGCACCAGTCATCTGCACCTGGATGCCAATGAAATCTGCACTTGAAGGCAGAAGCAGCAAGCAGCCTGCTTCTCTCTAGAGATCTCTCTGAAAAAGACTCAGGTTCTCAAACACCATCCACCCATGTGGAGTCCCATCCGAGGGATAGGCAACAAAGTGGCCTCGGTACCTAGCTGGGTGTCTTCAGGGTGGATGTCCGCCAAAGCCGGGGCCATTGGAGAGTTGATGGCGCTCTTGCCTTCTTCCTGCAAGTCAGTCACTGTGGAGGAAAGAGAGAATGGGTCACTATGCAGGAAGCC
This sequence comes from Cricetomys ansorgei, assembly GCA_026225945.1. Lineage (NCBI taxonomy): Eukaryota > Metazoa > Chordata > Mammalia > Rodentia > Nesomyidae > Cricetomys > Cricetomys ansorgei. The sequence continues at coordinate 78,423,885 of JAMJFZ010000199.1, read as the reverse complement.
CAAGAGAAAAGCCCTGTGCTTCCAACATGTCACTTACACGGACATCCCTCCGTGGTGGGTAGCCGAGAGGCCAAGGAAAGTACTCCCAGACCAGAACACCTGCCGTTTTGCTTGGCACCAAGCAATTCTTGATTCCTTCCAAGCGTGACCAGTCTGTTCACACTGTTCTTTGGAACATGTGTCCAAGACGCAGAAGCTTCTGGAAGCTTCTGTTTGCTTCTACTGTTTTCCAGACCTGCCTGAGGCTGCTTTGGTAAACAAAGCTTAGAGCCCAGCAAGGGCAGAGAAGATGGATGGAGATGCCCTATCTCTCTGGCAGAGATATTATCAGGGCTTGTAGACTCGAGGTGTGAATAGGTCTGCTTGCATACACGGGTGATCAGAATTTAAAGTGTGCTACATCCTTTGGGACAGAAGTCTGAAGGAGGTGTCATGAACTCTTACATTTTGTGCTGTCCTTGAGTCTATTTTTAAACAGGCTAGAGTCTCAGACCAGAAGCTGGCTCAGCCTGGACTTACGCCACCTCCCTGCTGGGCACAACCCTTCCAGATCTCTGCCCTGGGAACAGTTAACCTCCTAGAGGGCATCCTCACGTGGCCAGCCTGGATGTGTCCTCTCACCTCCCTTTCCGCATCTATGAGGCAGGGAGTCACGACAACCCTCCCTTGCTGGTACTCGGGCCCTCACGGAATCCTGCTTGGAGAATGTCCTGACTCCAGCAAAGGCACGAGCCACAGCCCTCTTTCTCCCGACATGCTCCACAAGTTCTGCAGGTGCACATGTGTGCTCCAGGTGATAAGTTGCCAGGTCTCTATCACCATCTCTGTCTCCCCTGGGCCCCGGAGGTGTTGACATGTGTCCTCCTAAGATCTTAAATCTCTATAGAAAGCAACAGCCAGGACCAGAATCAGGACCAGAATCAAGACCAGCAGGAAACACGACAGACTCTAAGGAAGTGAACCCAGCTTCCACGCCGGCAGTGTGGGGGCCCAGAGACTGCAAGCTGTGCATAAGCAGTAGGTATGTAGGCTGCGGGGTAAGGGAAGGGGGTTCCAGACAGTGTGCACTCTGGTCCTATGGCAGTACATAGGATCCTTCATCTCCCCAGAGACCCTTGGTCACATCCATGGTCACGCCATGAGGGGGGGTGGTAGTTGCACCTCCTGCAGATGCAGGACTTGGCTTCGTCCCACCTACAGCAGGCTCTACCTCATCTGCAGCCCTGGAACCAGAAATGGTGGCTTCTGTAGCACTGGACCCTGACTGTAGATCCAGAGGTGACAGAGACGGGTCTGAGCCTACACCGCCGCTGTTTAACTCGGCCCAGAGTGGGATGCAGTGATCACTTGCCTGTACATCCTGTCTGAGGAGACCTCCAGGGGCAGGTGACCCACACTCTATCCTTCCTCAGGGGAACTTGTATAGAAATAACTCCTCTAAACTCTACCCGAAACACCAGTCAAAGCTTTAACACTTTACATATTGGTCACCTGGCAACCACAACAGCAAGAGATGACAGCAGCAGCATGTACGGCGGGTGTATGGCTTTAGAACAGGTGGTCTCAATCCTGCTGGCTGGGAGACCCCAAGCCAACCCTGCCTCAGGTGGCATTTCCTATCTGTTCTCTTAGGTCCCCATGCAGGCCGAAGGACACAAGTCCCCAGCTTAGAGCAGGACACACAGTGAGCTCTTGGGACACTGCTGTGGATCCAGCTCTGGGGACAACCCACCCTCTGCCTCCACAAGAATGGACACTGGCCCTAAGGTCAGCAAAGATACTGATGTTCAGCTTTTTAAAAAGGAGATCCTAAGCATGGCATTGGTGGCGCACACGTTTAATCAGGAGGCAGAGGCTGGCGGATCTCTGTGAGTTCCAGGCTAGCCTGGACTACTGAGTGAATTCCAGGACAGCTAGAGATATAACGGAGAAACCCTGGGGGGGGGTGGGGGGGAGCCAGGCATGGCGGCACCTGTGATCCCAGTGCTGGGGAGGCAGAGACAGGCGGATCTCTGGAGTATGCTGGCCAGCCCCACTTGAAAGGAGAGACTCTGTCTCAAAAATCAAGATGGACAGATGGACAGCTTCTGAGGAACAACACCAAGGTTGACTTCTGGCCTCCACATGCACACACATGCACACACATGCACACTTTCATGAACACACACATGAAATTTAAAACAATAGCAACAAAGACCCTGGAGCCACTACACCCATCAGCCTCCTACCTAGACATGGGGCATGAAGCCCAGGACTAGAGTTGGGTGGAGAGCAGGACTGGAAACCTGATTCCCAAATCTCAGAGTTGGGGGCAGGGCAGAGAGCTCGACATAATCAAAGCACAGAAACTAGGTCACATAAAACAGAAATTTCCACAACACCCGTGAACATCAAAAACATTAAACAGGGCCAGGGACTGTGTGACCTTAATAAACAAGAAGTACACACTGAGGGCCTGCCAGGCTGCGGTCCACACGCTCTCCCTGGGGTGGTCCTTCCTGTTCACGGCCTCAGGGAAACAGACTCAGCCCAGGGAGAGCACTGTAAACTTGGTCAAAGCCTCCAAGTCCCAGCTCAAACCTTACTCTGCCATGTGCTAATTTGTGGCTTCAGATAAGCTCCCTGCACCTCACTAAGCCTCAGTTTCCCCACTGTAGCACAAGGATGGGAAAAGTCCCTGCTCAAGAGGGTTGGGGGGGGCACTCAGTGCCTGGCTCGGGTTGCACACATAGCTGGGGGGTTGGCTGTGACTGATGATGACTACCTGAGGAGGCTCAGGAGAGCCACTGCCATGGAAAAGCAAAGAGGTGCAGGTCCTTGCAGGGAGAAGCATGGGAGACTCCCTGGAGGAGGCATCCAATGAGCCAGTCTTGAAAGAAGTCCAGACTCAGGAACAGCTTTGGGGACTACAGACCAGTGTGTTGTGGGTGAGACCCAGCCCAGGAACCCACAGACACCAAAGATGGAGGGGTCCACTGCCCCAGCCTGGATCTTCCAGGCATCACAGTCTGCATTGAACAGTTTCCAGTAGCCCAGTGGGCAGTTTCAGAAGACCCACTAGTCTTGAGAAGACAGTTTTTGGAGAGCCTGTGTCTTCCACTGCACCAACAGCCAGCCTGACAGGCTGCTGGGCTTCAATGAGTCCCAGGAACGCTGAGATCTTTAAAGTCATGGTCCCGATGCAAGGAGGACACACACTTCAAAGATGTGAGACACCTGGTGCCCAGCCCCAGACCTGGGGTAGGTTTGTGATGGCCCCGACTCATAGGAGCCTGCTGGCCTGGCTGTCCCTAGCATCCTCAGAGTTCTGGGTAAACGTCCTGTCCGCAGGCAACCCAGCAGCCAGACACAAAGAGTGGATATCGTCTTGGTCCTTCTGGCCAGGGGCCCTCTCACTGTGCCAAATCTCCAGGGCCTGTAGAGAGACGCTAGCTGGAGAGGAGGGAGCCAGAAAAGGAAGGAGATGGAGGCCAGAGAGGGATGCAAGTTGGAGGCCAGGGAAGGAGAGATGGAGGCCAGGGAAGGGGGAGGGAATGACGAGCAGGCAGAGTGACTGAGGGGAGCCTCTTACTCCTCACCCAGTCTCCAGAACCAGGCAAGGCTTAAAAAAAAAGCAAAGTTGGGCGGTGGTGTCGGTGGCGCACACCTTTAATTCCAGCACTCGGGAGGCATAGGCAGGCGGATCTCTGTGAGTTCGAGGCCAGCCTGGTCTACAGAGTAAGTTTCAGGGCAGCCAGAGTTACTACAGGGAAATCCTGTCTCAACAAAACAAAACAAAAAAGTTAGATGTGGGGATGTTCACCTCTAATCCTGGCATGGGGACACTGGAGGCGGAAGGGCCAGCTGAAGATCCTTCTCCTCTCATAGTGAGTCTGTGGCTAGCCTGGGCTACATAAATCCCTGTCTCAGATTTTTTAATTAAGAAAACCATTTAAAGAAATGAAAGCAAAAAAAAAAAAAAAAAGCCTCCTCTCCTGACCCCTGACTTACAGTCAGAGAGGGACGAGGCGCTTCAGAGCCTCACCCAGCCACCACCAGGCGCCTCCTAAGAGCAGGCTATTTATACCTCAGGCCAAGCGTAGTGCTCAAGGCTTTGATTTTATTTTTCATCCTGTTCTTTGTGTGGCTCCATTTATTTATTTATTTATTTATTCATTATTTATTTATACCCAGGCTCTTAAGGAAAGAAAAAAAATTTTGGCAGCTTTTTGTTTCCTTTTGACATTATTAAGCAAGCACGGCTTTGAAAGCGGCCGGATGAAGAGCAAGCCTCCCTCCAGATGGAGACGTGCAGGCGCATCAGCCACTCTCAGCTTCCGGGGCATAGCGCACCTTCCGGAAAGGAGGGGTGCAAGACCCTCACAGTGGGAGGAGGGGTCTGCAAAGGCACAAAGGCCTACAAAGGTTGAGGGGCTGCAGGCCCAGAGCAATGGTGACTCCATCTAACCGCGGCTGCATCCCACTGCCTGCGGGGACTTTCTGTACCATAGATACACTTCTTGGTTTTCACAGAGAACAAAGGATCATGGGAGGAAAATCTCAGCAAACCCACTCTGAACCAGGATCAAAGCAAAAAAAAAAAAAAAAACTCACAAAAAGGGCCATGCTACACCTGCTGCACATCAAAAGAAGAATTTGAAACCGGTAGCAAAGCTGCCTCAATTTGGGGCACTTAACCAGCCCTCCATAAGCTGGCACCCTGCGGTGCCCGGCACAGATCTGCTCAAAGACAGAGCACTCTCAGGAGCCTCAGAAGAATGGAGGAGACAAAGAATCCGTTGCCCATCTTCCCCATCTTTCCTCCCAGCTAAGGGGGTACAGGGCCCTGTAAGCCAGCAGCAGTGACCCCAGGATGCCTCTGATAGATGAGCCCAGATGAGCCCCTCTAACTCTGTGGAAGTTCAAATTCACCAGTCATGAAGAGTTTCTTGGGAGCAGCTCAGGAAAGAAACCAAGCTGGGCTGAGCTCTCCTAGCTCAGAAAAGTCAAGACCTGACACAAATAAGATCCAAGTAAGAGCAAACATATTACCAGGCTGGTCAGCTGGAGCAGACCGAGGAAAGGGTGAGGGACGGAACTCACGGAGGGAGAATTGTTCCTGACACTGGTCCCTGACAGCCAAGTTCAGCACCAAACATCAGGACCACATGCAGGATAGATGAGGCCACACCTGAGAAGTGCAGTCAGGCTAGGGGGCCCCAGGGAGAGCCTGCTGCTCTGACCCAGATGCAGGACAGAGAGGATGAGGTTCAAACATCAGAGAAGCAGCCTCTTCACCATCGAGGGCCAGGCTAGGCTGCTGCTCATGAGAGACAGATTTGGTTTTCTCACACATGCCACGGCCCAGGGTACTGAGCTCAGAATGGGGGTTAATCAGTAACTCCTAAGAGGGGGGAGTTCCCGAGCTGCACTGGCAAAGCCTAGGCATAGGATGCCACGGAGACTCGAACCATTGATTTATGGGCTTGTTCTGTTGGCCACAAGGTTCCGTTCTACTTCTCAAGACAAGATAAATTGAGACACTAAAAAAATGTGTGCATTTTAATAAGGGACGATGCAAAGGAGACCATCGGTCCATGTCAGGGAACACTGCTGAAGATGTGTTCCACTAAGACTTCATAAACAAGGGCCCAAGAGCCTCTGGGATCCCAGAACGGCTGCTGTAGGGTAGGGCCTGCCTCCAGCTGACCTGCTGATAGCCAATGGGTACTTCGGCCCCAGCAGCCAAGTGTGAACTGGCTCACTCCAAAGGAACCAGTGTGGTAGGCACAGTCACACCCATGAGTCTTTGAAAGCCATAACTGACACTGGATACTCTGGACCTTTTAGTCAACAATCATTTTAAATAGAGGTGGTCCCACCGGACGCGACCATCTTCCCAGCGTCCCAAGCTGGCCCTGTCATTGTCCAGTGTGGATGGCTCCAGAGTCGTGCCCATGCTTCTTGGTGGCTCCCAAAGAATCCTGATGAGCAACTGACTCCCCGCAAATCCAGCTGTGCCCTCTCTTTCCTCACCCCTATACCTTCCTCAAAGCCCATTGGAGCCAGGTCCTGTAGGCCACACCCCCCACACCTGAGGTTATCACACCTCTTCAGATGTGCCTAAGACACACTCAGTACACCCACCCTGGATGGAGCTAGGGCCTCTCCTCCGGGTTCCCTCAGTTCACCGCCCATGTGACAACAGCAAGCTCTTAGTCATGAGGCATGCTCACCTCCCTGTTCCCAAAACCAGGTCTCGGTCACCACAGTGGCCATGTATCCAGCACAAACCCAGGAAAAAGAGAGCAAAGGACTTCAGCCAGAGAAAGCTACCCAGAACAGAGAGAGCGACTGTCACCTACAGTTCACCTCCCGCCACTTCATGGGATGGAAAAGAGGCTTCCCATTAAGAATCACTTTAGCCCAGTCATGCGTGGGTCACCAAGAACCCAGTCACAACAGTGCAGCCTCGATGAGACAAGGGGAAGGATGTTGCCAGAGATTAGAGGTTGGCTGGGGCAACCAGCCTTGGGCCATGCTCAGCCTCCCTACTTATGAAACCAGAGCGGAGGACTATTCACATGGGTCTCCCGGAGACAGAGACCCCCACACCAGGCAGAACGCAACTATGACCGAGTCTGATCACTGCACAGCCCCTGGTCCTCCTGTGCGTGCGTGTGTGTGTGCGTGTGTGTGTGTGTGTGTGTGTGTGTGAGGGTGTGTGTGTGTGTCTATATATAAGGATGTATACAGCCACTGAAGCTCAGAGCCAGGGTTAAGCAGACAATTCTCTCAGCCCCAAAACACAGTCTTTTTCTTCTCCTCTATCCCCTAGGGTGATCAGAAAAATGTTAGAACTACAGAAAAATGACTTGAATAGGAAGAAAGATTTCTGGGTTCACAATGAAATGTCAAGTTTACCATATAGGCCCCCTGGGCAGGCTGAATCAGGAGGGGGAGGACCAAGGCCGCCTTACTCATAGAGAATACGGTCCTTTAGGGATAAAAGGCAGCGTCCCCACTGGAACAGCCTCATGGGCCAGCTTCTCCAGCTCACCCTCTACAGCAGGGAGAATTGTAGAGGCTAGCCAGTTGTCACCCAGGTATGAGCTTGGGATGGTCTTTAACACCTGGAGCATCCCCCGCTCCAACCCATCCAGTCCTTCCTCCAACGCAGTCCTCTACCATTTCCAGAACCCAGCCCACACCTGCCACAATGTCACCAGCCACCAGGCACCTGGCCCAGCTGACTTTTGCATCATCATCTCCGCTCCCTCTGGCTGAAGCTGTCTCCCCTAAAGAGCTCAGACCACAGTGCCTTTGCTCAGCCTGGGCACCCTCCCTGGGGCCACACCCCACAGCTATGCTGGAACTGCAAACAGAACTTTCCATATGCCTGTGCCTGCATGGAAGTCATCTCCCAGCAGGCCCCCAGCAGAGAGGGTCCCTACAGTCCAGATAGAGAAATTGGGGGTGGGGGGAAGGAGCACTCACAGAACAGCCATGACTACCATGCTTCCCCTCAGGGGATAATAACTGAACAGAACCACAGGGCTGTTGTGTCAACTCTCTGCTAAGCAGAAACTGGCTAAGGGTGAGATTTAGGTCTCTCCATTCCCTTCTCACCCCATCACCAGCATCCAGGCTGGGCCAATGTGGTATCACTTAGACTCAATTCACTCTACCTGAGCTCACCTGAACAGAACAGAATTAAATCCATGTTCCAGAAACCTCAGCTGTCTGCCAGTGCCAAGAAGCAGAGGGTGTCACCAAACAATGCTCAGGGGATTCAGAGAGCAGGTGCCAAGGTCACCAGTCCTCAAAGGGTCCAGATGTCAAATGTCCACCCTGAAGACCAGGCTCAATCGATTCTCTGCCCAGGCACCTGAGACGTGGGAACTGAGGTCTCCATCAGATGCCCACCAGGCTACAGGGATTAGCAGGATGAAGTATGGTCCATCCTGGCTGCAGCCAGCTCTGCCAAGGCACAGGCCCTCCCAAAGTCCCTGCAAAGAGCAGGCATCAGACTTGAGCGAGCACAGCGCCTCCAGGAGGCTCAGGGCCACCTGGGCTCGAAAGCTGTAGCAAGTTAAGATTCAGCCACAGTCCATCATGGAAGGAGGGATGGAGACCCAGCTGTGGGGCGGGGAGGGCAAGCAGGAGGCACAGGGCTCCGAGGAAGGTCAGGGACCTCTGGGACCTCGGCTACAGGTACCAGATCACCACTAGGAGCAAACCCAGGCTTCACACTAGACAAGTGCTCCACTGTTGAATTACATTGTTTTTGAGATGGTGTCTTGCTATGTGATTGTCTTAGTTGGGGTTACTATTGCTATGATGATTGGCTTAAGCTTCCAAATCACAGTCCATCTTTGAAGGAAATCAGGACAGGAACTCAAACATATCAGAAGCAGGTGCTGATGCAGAGGTCACAGAGGAGTGCTGCTTACTGGATTGCTCTTCACAGTTTGCTCAGCATGCTTTCTTGTAGAACCCAGGACCACCAGCCCAGGGTTAGCCCCACCTAGAGTGGGCTGGGCCCTCCTCATAGGTCACTAATTAAGAAAATGTCCTACAGGCTTGCCTACTTCAGCCCAATCTTCTGGAGACATCTTCTCAATTGAAGTTCCCTTGTCTTGGAAGACTTGTGTCAGGTTGACATAAAACTAGTCAGCACAGTGGCTCAGACTGGCCTGGAACTCTCAATCCTCCTGCCTCCACCTCCCAAGGTTTACAGTATGTGCCACCATGCTCAGCCAGAGTCACCATTTCATACTGACAGAGCTTAGAGGACTTTACACCCCTAACTAGATTCCCCACCTCTGTCAAAAGCTTAAATTGGCCTCCTGCTGCCCAGAAGGCTCCCAGGCTTGCCCTCCATTTTCTTGTCCCTGATCCTCAGTTCAGGTGCCAATGATCCCTGAATCTAAGCCACAGGCCTCAGCAAGCCCTTTGCTGCAAGCCTCGGAGTCCCTGATTCGTGGAGGAGACTCTTGTCACATTTCTTCCAATCAATCACATGCCTTTCCAGCAATGCTTTATTTTAATCACAAGTCAAGAGAACCTGACTCTAGTTCAGGATGAGAAGGGCAGGGGGCGGGGATAGAGAAAGACAGAGAGAGAGAGAGAGAAAGAGAGAGAGAGAGCACGCACAGAGGAAGTAGAGGGAGTGGGGGGAGGATGTTCAAGATCCAAAAGAAACTTGCAACTATCAATAGAGCAGAGCCCAAATGCCTGTGGCGGTCATGATCGCATCCCTCTGAGCGAGCCACACAAAGCGGGCTGGGAACGAAATCTGCTGCTCACCCGCAGCAGCAGGACAAGCCTGGTCAAGCTCAACACAGATAGGGAAATGCACTGAGCAGCAAGAAAACAAAACAGCAGCAGGAAGGTAACTCCTTGGCAGAGCCGGTGAGACAGGCTTCCCAGCTGTGCAACTAGCATTAATTAATCTGATCGGTAATGTCCCCACATACCCAGGGAAGTCCAAAGCGGCTCTGCTGAGAAAATAAGATTAAATCATTAAGACATTAACAACATCAAAAAAAGGGGGGGTTTACTGTACACCTGCCACCGGAACCCCCCTACGGGGCAGGAAGCAGGAACGCTGTGTGCATGGCGCCCTCTAGTGGTCGTCTGTACAGTAGCTGCCATATGAGATGTTGCGCCGGCCGGTTCATTTTCTTTGGCTGCGTGGGGGTGGGGAGCAATAGCCCGGACAAGTAGGGTGCGGAGAACACCCGACTCCGTGAGCCTTGCTCCCACCAGACACTCAGGATGCCTATGCAGCGTTACGTCTGGCTCAGGCTTGGCACACCCCGCTCTACCCATCCCCAGTGGATTCACACTCACAGAGACTGATCCTCACTGTCCGGGACCAGGCCCCTGAAGGAACAGGGCTAAGAGCACAGGCAAACAGGCTCCTGCCCTGACGCTGGGACCAGCACACCTCCACACTTCAGAACACCTGCTCCTCTGCCAGCTCCTTTCCTCCGAGGCACTGTCACTGTTTGACACATCTGCGCCAAAGGTTCTGTTGCCATCACTTCTGGAAAGGGCAGGCATGTCACCTGCTTGTCTTCTGGCCCAGAGAACAGACAAACTGCCCAGAGAACAGCCAGCAGGTCCTCAATGAGTTCAGGGGCAAGTGGGCCAGCATTCCACCACGGCTTCAATCAACCTTCTGTCTGTATTTATTTTTCCCAATCTTGTTTTTTTTTTTTTTTTTCCAGACAGGGTTTCTCTGTTGTAACTCTCTGAATGTCCTGGAACTCTCTGTAGACCAAGCTGACCTTGAACTCACAGAGATCCACCTGCCTCTGCCTCCCGAATGCTGGGATTAAAGGCGTGTGCCATCTTGGTTTTTTGAGACGAGTCTTGAGACACAGCCTAGGCTAGCCTCAGACCCACAATCCTGCCTCGTTGGCCCAAATGCTGGGACTACAGTTGTTTACCACATCTGACTTAACCTGACTCTTCTGTCCTGGCTGCATCATGCTCCCCCTTCCGTAACAACAAAAGGCCTCTGAATGTATGGTGGGATTAGCCTGGGTAGTGCAAGTGGCCCCATGGTATCTCTAGGCAAGAGGAAAAGAAGCCATGAGCCTGGGGCAGAGACGGGGAGATGCTATGTCGGTGGCTGGGGAGTCTGAGGAGATGGAGGGGACAACACAGGTCCCTCTCGGAACAGGAAAAGGTCAGAGATGGATTCTCTCAGGAGCCTCCGCAAGGCTGAAGTCCTGCCTTAACCTTGATTGATGACTGCCAGGGCTGTCCCTGTTGTTGTGGAACTGTCTCTGCCCTGTACCTGCCCCTGGCCACATGTATTAATCTTAATCTCTCTCTTCCCCCCTCTTTCTCTTTGTCTTTCTCTGCCCTTCTGTGTCTCTTAGCCCGCTGTCCTGTCCTCCCCCTCGGTCTGCAGGGTCCTGTCCTACCCCGACTCAGCATCCGTCACCCTCCCCCACAAGAAATAAACACCGTGTAAACGCCATCCATCACTTCCACGCATATAAAGAATTATACTTGCAACTACTGAGATTCTGGTGCTTTGTTGCTTAGTCCCTAAGGAAACAAAGGCCAGGTATGGTGACACACTGTTTTAATCCCTGCACTCGTGAAGCAGGAGGATCTCTGTGAGTTCAAGGCCAGCCTGGTTCACAAAGTGAATTCCAAGACAGCCAGGGCTATGTAGAGAGAGACCTTGTCTCAAAAAAAAAGAAAACAAGGACTGGCCACCAGCAGCCTTTCACAGCCGGATATACTCTCTCACTGGCCACTCAAGAGCTATTGAAACTGACAGGCCCCGGTCACACAGCAGAAGGACATTAAACAGAAAGGAAGAACAGCTTGACCTCACTGTGGATAACAACACCGCCCATCCCCGATCCTTGCAGCAAGACAGCCACAGGTCATACTCCATGACACCAAGGCCAGGGAGGGTTGGCTTCTAGACAGCAGGTCTCCCAGGGCGCATTGACTTTTGTGTGCAGCCTCTGCAGGATCTGGAGCCGCCTCCCCTGAGCTCAGAAGGCCTAGCACGGCAGCCTCCGGCTGAAAGGCAGAAGGGACCAGGCTACCACTGGCTTTCCCCACTCCAGTAAGGCCATTTAATAGTTCACAGGCACAGTCAGAGGTGTGCTAATTGCTTGCCCTTTGCAGCCACAGCTGCTCCCAAAAGCCTCCCTCCTGCTGAAGCTTTGTGTCTCCTCTTTGTCCCCAAGACCACCTCCCTGGACCCTAACCAACAGGACAAGTTCTTGAGAGCTGGGTGGGGCATTTTCAAACGCACACGCGCGTCTGCACGCGCGCTCGCATACACACACACACACACACACACACACACACACACACACACACACAGAAGTCCCAGCTTCCTTGACACCCCGGAGGAGGTGGCCTGGGAGCTGTGTTTTGAAGGTGGGCTGTCCTGCCAGGAAGATAAGAAGATTCCAGTCTCTCATCCTCCTGTTTCTGGCAGGTGGGGGGACTTAAGAACAACCACAGAAACGCGTGGCGTGGCCAGCATGGGTGTCATAAGCTCCCCAAACATCCCCATCGCAAAGCTGCCTGCTCTTCATTCTCCCCTTCCCTCTTCCTGTCCCATTCTGCACCCAGCTGGAAATCCCAAGTCCAGAAGGATGGGGGGGAGGGGCCAGAGACAGAGAGCGCACACTCCGTGGAGCAGGAAGCCGACCTGCCAGCCACTTCCTCCGTGGTCAGAGGGCAGCGGGCCGGAGGGGCGTGGCAGGGATACACTGACATTCACAGGTCAGCCAAGTCAGCTCTGAGGTCCTTTTCCCACTACAGCAGCCAGGGGACTCACAGGCACCTAAGAATGCTCTGGAAACTCTCTCAGCCTCCAGCCCAGTGGGAGAGGAGAAAAGAAGGGAAGGGGGAGGAGACAGAGCCAGGCAATGCTGGTGAAGCACTCCTCCAAACTCAGCTCTAGGCAGGTGTGGAGGCACAGGCCTGTGATGCCAGCACATAAGAAGCTGAAACAGGAGGGTGCCCAAGAGGCAGAGGCCAGCCTGCCTATAGAATAAGACCCTGTCGCAAAATCAAGCCAAAAAGGGGGATGATGAGATGGCTCAGTGGGTAAGGGGCTTGCTGCCAAGTCTGACAACCTGGGTTCGATTCCCAGGACCCGCATGGTGAGAACTGACTTCCACAACACAAAGGTAAGTCCTTTGACTTACCACACACACTGAGGGACATGCGTGCACAGCCACACAGAAATAAAAGTGTAATAATTAAAAGGAATAAAGCCTTGGGGGAGAAACGCCTCAGTTCAAGGTCACCTCCTCTTAGAAGTCTTCGAAGACTAGGCTGCTGGTGTCTCTCTTGGGTCAACAGGAGTTGACAACAGGGCCCTGCAGCAAGGATACCAAGCTGGGAGGGATATGACACAGCTCCAGGGAAGACTCTGAGAGGGGTACGCACCTGTGGGAACCATGTGGCCTCTACACACCCAGGACTGCGATGCAGGCTCAGTCTCCACACTTCTGGAGCTTTGGATCCCTCTCCTAATAGACACATAGACCTTCTCCTCTGTCTCAGCAGCTGTCCACCCACAGGGAAACATCCAGCAGGTGATCAGGTGGGTCTGTGTGTCACAAAGCCAACAGCACGGGGTGGGAGTGGAACTAAACAGCAGCCCACTTCAGCAAGTCCCACAGGGATCTGCAGGTTAAACACCTGACACCTAAGTTCCATCTTCAGAGTCCATGGTGGGAGGAGAGAACCGACTCCTGCAAGTTGTCCTCTGACCTCCACATGTGTGCCATGTCACATGAACACATGTGCACACACACACGTCCACACATACACACACTTGTACACATGTACACATATACACACACACATGCACATACATACACACATGCACACACACACGTACACATGCACACACACACGTACACATATACACACACGTACACATATACACACACATGTACACATATACACACACATGTACACATGTACACGCACAGGTACTCATATACACACACATACACACATGCACACATACACACATGCACACACATATACACAAACATATACACATGCACACACACACATACACACATGCCCACACATGCACACAGACATACACACACACATACATACACATGCACACACACATATACACACAGATGCACACACACATATACACATACACACATACATGCATACACACACATATACACATACACACATACATGCATACACACACATGCACACACATATACACATACACACACATACACACATATATACACATACACACACATACATGCACACACACATGCACACATACACATATACACATACACACACATACATGCACACGCACACATACACATATACACACATATACACATGCACACACACACATACACACATACACATACACATATACACACACATACACACATACATGCACACACACATACACACACATATGCACACACATACACACACATATACACATACACACACATACATGCACACACACATGCACACATACACGTACACATATGCACACACATACACATACACACACACAGGAACAAATAAGAGCTGAGCACCAGCACTCACTTTTCCCTCCATCATGACCTAAACCCCCAAAATAATTTCTTAGGTGGCTTTTGTCAGGATTATGTAGCAGCAATGACCCTGAGTATCCCTTACGCCACCGAAGAGGCAGTGTCCATCACTCAGCAGGCCAACAGCCCGGAGGGGAGGTTAGGGGCGCTGACTGGGAACCAGACGGCGGGTAAGCCCCACATGCAGTTCCCACTTGCTGAGCGACCCAGGTTGTTTAACCTATCTGGTCTCCAGTTTGCTCCGCTGTGAAAGGAAAGTTGTCACAAGGACACAGGAAGCTCAGTGCACATCAACTGCCCAAGATCCCACAACAAAACGTGGATGCTGAGCCACCCCTCACAGAGGACGCTGAGGCTGGAGAGGTGACTCAACGGGGAAATGTCCTCCCAGCCAAGCCTGAGTCCTCTACAGGACTCCTGTGGTAGGAGAAAACACACTCCTCCAGGTTGCCCGCTGACTGCCCCACGCTTGCTTGTGGGACAGTTCCGGAGCTGAGGTGAGGTAAGCCTAGAACCCCGATTTCTCATTCTGAGAGCGGCAGGAGTCTGGCCCCTCCCCTCTGCGGCTCTGACAACCCACAAGCTATGCTGCCTGCTCACAGCAAGGCACCACCCCCTCAAAGGTATGCGACCTGGCAGAACTGTTTATCTGGAGGTGTAGCACTTCTCCCTATAGAACCAGATAAGGACTCTTGTTCCGGTCCCCAGAAAATACCTAGGTCCAGGCTGCGACCCCCAATATGCAAATACGGCTGCCTGTCCTAAGCCAACGGGTTTCCTGTGGTGTCCCTGGATACCAGAGACCCTTCCTCTGGCTATACATGTAATCCAGGCTCACAGATTGTCCAATCTAAGACCACATGGACCCACCACAGGTAGACCCACACCGCCACACGGCTTCCCGCCACTGCGGGATTTTTTCAAACTACACTGGCTGTGGCGCGAACACACGTGTACACACACACACACACACATGTACACACATACATACATCCTAACATCCTAACCACAGCTTGTCCCTGACAATGTTCCAAGGCCCACTCTTCTGGTCCCAAAGATCCACACAGCTCACCAGAGTGATGGAAGCTTCACCCCACAAGTCAGATCCTCATCTCCCTTGGCTGGCATGAGATGACCAAGGGTCTTCCTCCCCCATCACCCCAACACCAGTGTCCTGTCACCTTCCCAGGGAAAGACCAGCCCAGGATCCATTCTTGCAAAACAACCCCCACATACAAGGGCCACAGCAGGGCTGGCAGACTATACAACTCACTGTCAGGAGTGTGCAGCCAAGGAGGTGTCAGGAGAACTCTCCAGACCCACAAGCAAGCAGCCACAGGCATTGTCCAGGCAGGGGGATGCTCGTGTGTCATATAAGGGCCACAGGGACATCAGCATGACTTGCAAATGGGGAGTCCCTGCGGAAGCCACAGAGGCCAGGGCTGTTTGACAAGATAGCGAAGCTGGCCACATTTTGTTCAACTTCAGGACCATAGTGGCAATTCAGACAGCTGTTCCCAAAAACCCAGTGGTACTGAGTGGGAAGGGGCAACCACTCCATGGGGTGACTTGAGATCCTTCAAACTCCCTAGGAAACAGAACAGTCAATTCCCAACTCTGACCCACCAGCTGGGGTCTGAGCTGGAGGCCTGGGAAGGGCGGGGTCTGCCATCTCTAGGAAACAGATTTAAGTCCAGTAGGAAGGGGACAGGACACAGGCTTAGCAGCATCTCCTGGTCGTCATGTACACAGAGACAAACATGAGGGAGCTGAGGGCCTGTCACCTGTTACCACGATGACAGAAATCAAAGCAGCAGCTTAAGCCAAGCAAAAGTGTGTGTTTTGTGTTTGGGTTTTGTGGGGACAGATCTCTACATATACAACCCCGTCTGGCCTGAAACTCTCGGTCCTTCTGCTTCAGCCTGCTACTGGCGTGTACTAGCAGTCCTGGCTTTTTTGTTTTGCTTTAGTTTTTGTAAAAGAAGGTTCTGGAAGTAGAGAAGAGGAAGCCAAAGTAGAAGTCTATGGTCTTGGCCTGCAGTAGATCCCCTTTTTGGCAGCCACAGGACACTCTGCCTGGGCTCCAAGCCCCCACCACTAGGCAGCTGTCTGTGATGTAGGGATGGTACCCCCGAAGGGTCTCTTGGGCAGTCCGCGGTCAATGAACTCATATAATGCCAGGCATCTCAGAAGATCACCGGCTGTTATTAGTTGTAATTAGAACTACAGCTGTGTGTCACTCCCCACACTGATGGGCAGTTTCAGAGTGAGGACTGCACTTAAGACACACTTAAGACACGCCTAGACATCACGGATCCGTCACTTCACACGGTCTCCCGACGCCACCAAAGGATGCTAGAAACATAAACAAGATTGCTGTGTCCCCCCTAAAGTTCACAGCTGGCTGTCTCTGAACAGCAGGCACACGCTGCAATATTGACAGTGAGACGGAACCTCAGTGGCCTCGCACGTGACTACACGGGCACGTGCCCGGTGTATGGCACGCATACTGTGCTTTTATTCCACTGGTGGAGCAGGGGTTGCCCACACAGTGTCTCCCCAGACACCAAGGAATATGCTGCTCCCTGGTGCCGTGATGACCACTGTGTCACCAGGCGGGACCTTCCCGCTGCATCAGTATTGCCGGCCAAGAGTGGGCAGAAGGACTCAAAGCCTCTATCAGTGCTCCACAGATGCTCCACAGCCCAGGTAGGTTCAGCAAGGAGAGGGGGAGCCACCCCCTCAGGGAGGTCAGTATCCCCCAAAGGGCTCAGACAGCACTACACAGGGCCAGGGCCAGAAGGGAGGTTCCACTAAGCTGTGCAAAGTGGCAGCTGCAACTTCCCTCATCCATGGACAAAATCCCTCCGCACCACAAACCTCTCCTCCCTGAGGCTGCCAGTCAGGTGTTCTGTTGATGTAATGGGGACATTAAGGCAGCATCCAAGAAAGAAAATGCAGGAGCTGGGGTGCTTACCGTGTCCCTCGCCTGTGCAAGGTCAAGGTCTCGGGTTGTATCCTGGCACTGCAGAGCCTGGAGCACCTTAAAACACTTGGAACCTCCTGTATACTGAGGAATCTAGAAACATCTTTTGCCCTACCCTACTATTTAGTCTGTACCCGCGTTCCTGACCCAAGTCCCTAAAACCCTCATCATTTCCCCAGTGACAGGAACATCTTTTGTTCTAAAGAGGCAACGTAGAGGTTCCTGCATGGGACTGGTCGCAGAAGGACTAGGGCACCACGAGAAGCTTGGGAACACCAGCTCCCCTGTCTTCTGGAAAAGGGAGGGGCTGGAGTCACCTGTCCTGCTTTCGAGTGACGTGTCTGTAAAATCCCTGACCTATTGCAGTTTGGAGGGCTTCCTAGTTGACAAGACTCGCCCTCGTGCTGGGACAGTGGCCTCTTTTTGTTTTTTGAGACAGGGTTCCTCTGCTGTAACTCTGGCTGTCCTGGAGCTCACTCTGTAGACCAGGCTGGCCTCGAACTCACAGAGATCCGCCTGCCTCTGTCTCCCAAGCGCTGGGATTAAAGGTGTGCGCCACCACCGCCCGGCAACAATGGCCTTCTTAACTCCGGAGGAAAGGATGCTCCTGTGTTCTCTCAGACTTACCATGCCCCTTTCCAACCCATTGCTCATCTGGGTCCTTTGCTGAGTTCTATTAATAAACAAAGCACAAAAGAGAACTGTTTCCCAGGGTTCCACCAATGAAGCAAACCAAGGAGGGCGCAGAAATCCCACTTCCCAGCCAGCCCACCACAAGCTACAGCCTGTGCTTACACCTGGCATGGACGTGGGATGGTCTCGCGGGCTGAGCCTCAACCGGCAGCTCTGATGCTCTCCGGGTAGGTACACAGTGAACCAGACGACACCTGGGTGGTGCCCCCAGAGAGCTACTTGGTGTGGCGAGAGATCCCCACATGCCTGCCTACAGTGACAGAGGCACAGAGCTACGTGTGCAGTCTGTCTCCTGCAGTTCTCAACACACTGCAGCCAAATGCTGTCCAAATCATCTGTGCGTTCTGGGTTTACAAACCCACTCGCTAAAATGTACAGTATGCTCAGCGTGAAGCACGCTCACAGCACAGACTCGGTCACTTGGGAACAAGTGCAGTGAGGCGGGAAGTGTGAGTTCCTGGGGTACGCGCACCCCACCGGAATCAGATGGGCGACCTCTGACTCCTTGTTTCCAGCCTCGCTTCTGAGGAAGTGTCCATTTCAGGGTCTGTTTAGTGCTGTGCTCTTTGCACCTTTGTGTTTTGGGCTGGTGACAGCTGTTTATAACAGCCTGGTGCAGTGGGCAGCGCTCCCAAACACAGGAGACAGTGGCCTGATGGGAGAGCACATCACAGAAGCCGTGAGCAGGCTGGTGACAGCTGGGATCTGGGAGTTCCGTGGTATAATGAACCAACAGTGTGTGTGTCTGTGTGTCTATGTGTCTGTGTGTCTGTGTGTGTGTGTCTCATTGTGTGTCTCTGTGTGTCTGTGTCTGTCTCTTTGTGCGTGTGTCTCATTCTGTGTGTGTCTGTGTGTCTGCCTGTATGTATCTATGTGTGTGTCTGTCTGTCTGTGTGTCTGTGTCTGTGTGTGTCTGTGTCTCTGTGTGTCTGTCTCTTTGTGCGTGTGTCTCATTCTGTGTGTGTCTGTGTGTGTGTGTCTCATTGTGTGTCTGTGTCTGTGTGTGTGTGTCTCTGTGTGTCTTTGTCTGTCTCTTTGTGCATGTGTCTCATTCTGTGTGTATCTGTTTGTGTGTCTGCCTGTGTGTATCTATGTGTGTGTCTGTCTGTGTGTCTGTGTGTGTCTGTGCGTGTCTCTGGGTGTCTGCGTGTATGTGTGTCTATGTGTGTCTGTGTGTCTCGTGTGTCTCTGTGTGTGTGTCTGTCTGTGTGTCTCATTTGTGTTTGTCTGTGTCTGCCTGTATGTGTTTATGTGTGTATGTCTGTCTGTGTCTGTCTGTCTTTGTGTGTGTGTCTGTCTGTATGTGTGTGTGTGTGTGTGTGTGTGTGTGTGTATGCATGTGTGTCTGTCTGTGTCTGTCTGTGTGTGTCTATGTGTATGTGTGTGTCTGTGTTTGGTTTTTTGAGACATGTATTATGTCCCACATTGAACTAGGCATGAATTCAATATGTAGCCAAAGATGTCCTTCGACTCCTGATCTTTCTGGCCTCCACCTCCCAGTAATGTGATCACAGGTATGCACCCCCACAGCAAGCTCTCAACAGACTCAACACACTAAGGAAGGCATCTTTTCACAGTAGCACACATGGAGCCTGGTTATGTGTTGATCTGCTGTCCAGAGTCAGCCCAGGGCCTCACAGATAGCTCACAGATGGCTAACGCTGAGCTGGCAGCACCTTCGCAGAAACTCGAGCAGTCCTGAGGGCAGATCCTTACACACACTCCTTCCAGCTCAGCCCAAGTTCAAGGGTCACCTGTTGAAAGCTTTCTGCAGGAAACCATCATGCACACCTGTGTTCCCAGCACTCAGGAAGAGGAGGCAGGAGAGTCTCAAGTTCAAAGCCAGCCTGGGCTTCTTAAATTAGATAGGGAGAGAGAGGGAGAGGAAGGGAAGGAGGGAGGGAGAAAAGGAAAAAAGAAGAAGGAAGGAAGGAAGGAAGGAAGGAAGAAGGAAGGAAGGAAGGAAGGGAAGGAGGGAGGGAGGGAGGAAATTAGTTTCTCTCTGCCCAGGTACTGAAGTTAATGATGCTTCCATGACCATCAGCCATGAAATCCTAACAGCGAGGATCTGTGCATCTCTGAGTGCTCTTCCCGCCTCTAGGACACAGGAAGGAACAGAGTTTCCAACAAGATGAGCAGAGGAGGACTGAAGAGGAGGAAAAACGTATCCTGGGATGTCACATCCACCCCTCCACTCTGCTCAGCAAGCATGCCACAGGCAGAATGACAAGCTCTATTTAAAGCCACATGACAGCAGCCCTCCCTGTGTTTAAGGACACACAGCCTGCACCTGTCAAACAAGTTCATTGAGACTCCTAGAGGAAGCTGTTCATGGTGGCTTCTTTTCTTCTTCTCCTCCTCCTCCTCCTCCTTCTTCTTCTTTTGTTTGTTTTTCGAGACAGGGTTTCTCTCTTGTAACTCTGGCTGTCCTGGAACTCACTCTGTAGACCAGGCTGGCCTCAAATTCACAGTGATCCATCTGCCTCTGCCTCCAAGTGCTGGGATTAAAAGCGTGCACCACCCCCCACCCCCCAGCATCTTAAGCTGAGGCCATCCACACCTACAGTATGGTGCTCACACTCAACAGAAGCACCTGCAGTTCAGGGCCATGAGTCCCTCTGTACCACCCAAGAGCATACCTGGGCGTCATTCCGGCTCACTCAGATCCCCAA
Organism: Cricetomys ansorgei; assembly: GCA_026225945.1. NCBI lineage: Eukaryota > Metazoa > Chordata > Mammalia > Rodentia > Nesomyidae > Cricetomys > Cricetomys ansorgei. Next base: position 78,403,444 of record JAMJFZ010000199.1, on the reverse strand, counting down.
GGCTGGCAATGGATAACCTTTATTTTTTAAAAGCGTGTATGTCAGAAAAAAATAGTTATTTATCTCATGGCTGAAAGTATATCACCACAAAACAACCCACCAGAGGGAAGTTAACAGCTTCTGGGGTTGGGCACTGTGGACACAAACAGGGCCTCTCGGTCTTCCTCATTAGACGAGGGCAAATCCCCTCTTCCTCCCCTTGGAGCCCGAGAGTCTGAAACAGAACCACTGGGTGCAGGACCCAGATAGCTATAAGCAGCTGTTTTGACTATCTACGCCCTACCATTTCCTCGACTCCGGAAAACAACAAGGGCAACGATAATAAAGCGGGTGTGGCCATACACGCCCATCAACCCAGCACCGCAAAGAGGAGCAGGGGGAGCAGGTTCAAGGTCGTTGTTGCTTATGCAGTGGGTTTGAGGCCATCCCCGCTATCCAGTGTGGGAGGGGCTTGCTTATTATAATAACAACAGTAATGATGAAATTCAGTCACTAAATGTAGTCACAGTGGAGCCCTGGCCACTGTGGTTAGAGCGAGCGTACCCCTGGGACCTGAGAGTCTACTTAGTTGAAAATAAGGTATTGGAAGACAGGCTCAAGATGAGGTCGCCGCGGATGAGGCAGGACCAACAGACACACAGAGCAAGCACCCTGAGAAGGCAAAGGCAGAGGTGTGCAGAGGAACACTCGAAGTTTTTGTTATTTTGGTTCCTTTAAAAATGCAAAATGGCAATTGGATTAGGTTCGCGTTCCCACCCCAGGTGTGGTAGGCGTTTATGATTAGGATTTGGAATGCTTGACGCAGGTGGCTATAATTAGGTTGGGTGCGGTCGTTCTGGCACCTGTAGCTTGTCTTTGGGATTGCGTGCTGCATGGGTTGATGGGAACTTTTGACTCAGGGCATGAAAGGTCTGAAGCCCCGAGCGTACGGAGTGGGCACTGGTTGGCGGTTTGTTGGTTGGGTTGCTGTCTTTGGTTAGTGTGATAATTCCTGAAAGAACAAAGGTTGGAGAGAGTCGAGCTTAGGACAGCCTAAAAGGAGGCTGTGAAGATAGATGTCTACCTTTCTCTCTCTCTGTATTAAGGCCGATTGTAAAAGCGGTGAAGATTTTATCTTTCCTTTCTCCTTTCCTGAACTGAGGGTAAAAGGTTGCAGCGCACCGCTACAGAGGTGCGCAGTACGTCATGTGACATGGGAAAGATTATCACAGAGGTCAGCCTGCAGGCAACTGTTGCAGCTGGAGGAGACAGGAAGGATCCTTCTGGACCGCTGGGGCAGGGTCCTGACACCCCCTGGGCTGTGGTCACTACAGAAGGGGGATGGAGTGAAGCCCTGCTCTTCAAGCCAGCTGGCAATGTACAGCTAATACCGTCTGGTTACTTTTTAAATTCTTGTTTCTTTCGTTGTGTGTGTGTGTGTGTGTATGTCTGTGTGTGTGTTTTAAGAATCTTTTTTTTTTTAATTATGTGTATTGGAGAAAGGAGTATGCACCGTGAGAGTCAGTGCCTGCAGAGGCCTCAATTCCTGGAGCTGGAATTAAACGAGGCTGTGAGTCACCCAACACGGGTGCTGGGAACGGAATCCAGGTCCTCTGCAAAAGCACTACATGCTCTTAACCTCTGAGCCATCTCTCCAGTCTGCACATCTGTGGATTTTGGAGACAAGGTTTTGCTTCCACAGCCCAGACTGGCTTGAAACTTAATATGTAGACCAGGCTGGCCTAAAACTTTCTCCAATTCCCCTGTCTCTGCCTCTGAGTGCTGGAATTATAAGTACGTGTGGCCCCAGCAGCTGGATTTATGAGACAGGGTCACACTCCGTAGACCGGATTGGCTTGGAACTCGCTGCTTAGCGGGGGATGGCTTTGAGCCTGTGATGATCCTTGGCCTGCTACACTTTTTATTCTCAGGATCCCAGTTTGCTGGAATTTTAATTCCTATTCTAGACAAGGAGGCAACTAAAATTGGGAGAGGTCCTGCTCCAGCTTCAAGCAAAATGCCTGCCCAGAGAAGCTGGGGAGAGGAGGCTCTGGGTCACCACACTGGGTTCTACCTCACACCACACATGTGACCCACTGTGGCTCCCCAGAACCTAAACCTATGGCCTCAGGGCTCAAGTCCTAACCCAGGCTCTCTGGCCTCTGGCCTCCCTCCTCCACCATGCACGTGGGTTCAGAACGGCCCTGCCCCCTGTCTGAACGGATCAAGCAGTTTTATCTACCCCCTCTTTCCAAAGCACACAGCTTTATCCACCAGCCCCCTCCCTGAGAGGCCAAGGGAGCCTCTGCAGGGCCCAACCTGCTCACTGCCTAACAGACGCCTGAGGGCTGCAAGGACAGTCCCCACCAAGGTCGCAAAACCTCTTGGATGGCGCGTGGGCTCGGAGTGCCAGCTGTCCCCAGACTTCGTCCTTGGCCAAGATCCAGCATGGAGTCCTCCGACTTTGGAGGTTTTACAAACAGAAAGGTTATTTTTAGTCGCTGTTACTGCCCCTCGGCTATTCCATTAGTTTCAGAGGCAAATGATTCCATTCCACGAAACTTGATAGGTTCATACAGCGATCGCTCCAACCGGCAAATACTTACCGAGCATGCCACCGCACGCGCTACCCTGCCTGGCTCATTACTTTAAAAAATAAATAATTTACTTAGCTAATGATCACGAATCCTCTAATTTAATTTGCTCTTAAATGTGTTTAATTTTCCCATAATAGAACCACACACTTCTTCGAAACCAGGCATTTCTGCTTGTTGAGACAGGCGGCAAAGAAGTGAGAAGAAAGGCTAACAGAGGGGGAAGCCTCTGACCCAGAGTCAGGGGTGAGAGGGTTGTGAGTTCAAGTCTAGCCTGGGCTACATGGCTAGGCTGTGTCAAAACTCAGCAAACAAATAAAAACCAAGCAAGGCAGGTGCTGCTGTCCCCACAGTCTGGGGTTGGCATGAGACTTAGCCTCACCCAGGTCACTGAGCCACCAGGCTGAAATACACGAGGCCTTGGAGAAAAAACAGTGCAGGAGATGAAGCCGTTGGAATTTATTTCTAAATACCAGGCTGGGAAGTGGATGAGAGGATTTAGCGCCACAGTGGTACCCGGCTTTTACATAGGTGCTGGAGATGCAAAGTCAGGTCCTCGTGTTTGCAAGCTGTCTCTGAAGCCCTGCACTCTTTGAACTTCTGGCTAAGACCAAGGATCATGCCTACCTTGCTTGAAGCAGGCAGGCGACTTATACAAAGGCCCTGGAATCACTGAAGAGAGTCCACAGAAAGTGCCCAAGCTGGGAGAGGATGCTCAGTCGACCAGAGGCTTGCTAGCAAGCATGCAGACTGAGTTCAGATCTCCAGTACCCATACAAAAACTGGGTGCAGAGACTCACACACATAAGCTCAGCGCTTGGGGGCGAGGACACAGGCAGATCCTGGGGTTTCATTGGTCAGGAGGCCTAGCCAGGCTCAATGAAACACTACCTCAAAATACAAGTTGGAGGGGCTGGAGAGAGGGCCCAGATCTTAAGAGCACTGACTGCTCTTTCAGAGAACCCAGATCTGCTCGCCAACATCCACAGAGCTGTTAACAGCCACCTGTAACTACAGTAACAGGGGATCTGATTTTTTTTTTTGACCTCCAAGAGCACCAAGCACACATGTGGTACAAAAAAAAAAAAAAAAATATATATATATATATATATATATATATGTATATGTATATGTATATGTATATGTATATGTATATGCAGGCAATACATATGCTTAAAAATAATACATGCATGCATGCATGCATACATACATACATACATACTGTGGAAAGCGGTAGAAGAAGATAACTGAAATTGATCTCACACAGGCAGATACATCAAACACACATGCAGACACACACAGAGACACACACACACACACACACAAACACAGGAAAGCACTCCAAAAAAAACATACAGACACAGAAAGAGACACACACACACAGCTTCACACACCTAGAGACATGTAGATACACATGAGAGAGAGAGAGAGAAGCTCACACACACACAGAGACACACACAGATATACACACAGAGACACATACAGACACACACAAAAAAGAGACAGGACTAAATTGTGCGTCTGATCTATGGCATCAAAACTATGGCACAGACCAAGAGTCAGCAGATGACAGTTCAGGCAACTGGCCTACCTTTGTCAATAAAACTTTATTGGAACAGAGTCAGACTCACCTGTTTCCACACCATCTATGGTTGCCACAGCACAGTTCAGTGGCCACAACACAGCCAGCCTGCCCTCTGAAGACTGAAATATCAATTAGCTGCACCCTTAGAGAAGACCCCAGCTCTAGATAAAGACTGAGAAGGGAAAGGAGCCTGAGCTCAGACACAGGCCAATATCTACAACCATATATAAACTCAAGAAGGCAAGACACAGGGTGGCCCTGAGACCACGTCTAGATTAGCCCCACATGGCCAGAGCCAAGTCCAGTGAGGGCAACCATCCCCACGCTGCATAGCTACAGACATCGAGGGACAGGGAGTTCCAAAGCAGGCAGGTTCCCGGGGCCCTAGGTGCACCCAAGAAATCAAAACTGACATGAATTAGAACTCCAAAGGTCCAAGGGGCCACCGGCTGGTTCTTGGTGGGACGGGTGGAAAGGCTGGATTCCTGACTGTTCTGGAGGAGGTTGAGGCAGAAGGACAGGGTCATTTAAGGATAACCTGGGCTACATGGTGAGACCCGATCCCAAAATAAAGAGCAGAAAGCAGCCAGCTCAGTGGCGCAGTGCTCACCTAGCATGCACTAGAGCCTGGGTTCAACTTCTAGAGTAGAAAAAAAAAAATTCACCCTTGTGCATTGTGGTTGGCTGAGCCTCTGAAAAGCCACCTCCCAGGCAGCCACCTACCTCAGCTCGCAGGAACAAGGTGCCACTTTGAGTTTGATTTCCAGTTCCTTCTCTAGGGCTGTTGTGGGCCCCTAAGGCTCCCTACAACGTGCTCTGAAATGGTGCTTAAAATTAGATCATTCCAACACAGGGAAAATAATAACCAGTAAACAGGGCTGACGGTGCAAAGACAAGGCCTCAGCGGGCTCTTTACAGCCGGAGGAATCCAATATCTCCCATCGACCTCACTCAGTGTGACCTCTGCCATTGTCCCTCGGTGGATATTTTTATGCCTGTTAAAAAGCATAGCTCATGGGGTGGGCGTAGAACTCAGCGTTAGAGCTCTCGCTTAGCCTGTGTGAAGCCCTGGTTCAGTTCTCAGCCTCTCCCTCAAAGTGTGGAGCAATAGCCAGTCCAATCAGACAGAAGCTAAACCTGAGAAATGGGCTTCGATCCTTGCCTAGCAACAGGGAGGAGGGCCTCAGAGGCTGAGTGCCTGTCATGGCCAATGTCATGAATTTCACTTTGACGCTACTCCATCCGACTCCTGCGCAAGCCTCCCGGTGGGATAAGACTCTGTGAGATCACTCAGCGAGAGACCAGGCTTCTCGCCTCTCTCAAGGCCTGTTTCCTTATCTGTAAAATGAGACTCTCTTCAGGCTGAGGAAGCCAGCACAGGCCTGGTCTGGCAGCTGGGTTTCCGCAGCAGATAGCAGTGTGTTTAGGATTCCTGAGATGCTCCCACTCAACAGGCAGCGGTGAGAGTGGGAGTGTTTAGGATTCCTGAGACACCCCCCCAATACATCATTGGTTTTTTTACAAATATCAAAATAGCTAGACTCGTGTGTTTCAATAGGAGTTAGTGTCCCGCAGGAAGGGACGACCAGGGGCAACGGGAGACCATGAGTCAGTCACACAGCGTGTGTGATCCCATCCCCAGGGGCGCCTCTCCTGTTGGGTGCAGGGAGCGTGCACAGGACGTGAGGACTCCTGACTGACTCAGCCTGTGACGTGCTCAGAAATGACCTGGGTCTCCATACAGTTCCTGCTGCAAACCCTTAAAAGCCAGAGCCAGTTCCCTGCCTCAGAGCTCCTCCGTAGGAGCTCCTCCCACTCTGGGAGTCTCCTCACTGCAGTAAATCTCCCTCTCTCGTTTTGATCACTCTTTAACCCTGTTTTTTATCTTTTCTGAGTGCCAGACACCACTGGCTCGAGGCAGTTCTGATGACCATCATCGTCTGGCACCTAGCTCCCTGGTCACCAAGAACAAGAAAGGCTCATTGCCTAAAAGAATAAAAATAAAAAGCCACAGCTGGGCCAGAGAGATGGCTACAAAGCCAAGAGCAGTGGCTGCTCTGCCATAGGACCTTGGTTCAAATTCCAGCACCCACATGGTGGCTCACAACTGTCTGTGACTCTAGTCCCAGGGGCTCCGATGCCCTCTTCTGGCCTCCACGGGCACTGCACACACATGGTGAACAGACACACAGACAAGACACCCATATACATAAAAAAATAAATACATTTTAATTAAAAAATATTTTCCAGAGAATCAGAGAGCTGGAATACCCACCCAGAGAGGCAGGACATTCTGCTTTATTCCATAGAGAGGTTGCCAGCACACTGAGGGCATGGTGGTGTCTCAGTCTCCCTTTCTGGCCGGCCTTTGCCGAGGGTAATTGCATATTCTGTGTGGCTACTCTGTGTCTGTCTCATGGGCAAGAACTGTATCCACCACAGCTGTGGAACAGCCCTCATCTCTCCCTGGCCTGAGGAAAGCTTCTAGGCCCAGCTTGCTGCCTGCCTGAGATAAGCAAGAGTCTCAAGGGACAGAGGACACACACGGGAGCTACCATCTTCCCTAGAGTTACTCCAGCCCCACAGGGATGTGCCCAGTGCCCCAAAGCCCTATTCCCCATCATGCACACTGGCAGAATATCACACCAACGTCAAAAGCCCTAGTCAGAGCTCTCTCCTGCCTGAGCCACCTCCTTCCTGGCCATTTCCAAGACTTAGTTACTGCTACCGAATGAATCCTGCCCCCCAAAATATGCTGCACTCTAAATACCAGGACTCCCAAACCTCACCTTGTATAGAAGGTTCTCAGCTAGGTGAGGTGACGTATGCCTGCAATCTGTGTTCTTGGGAGGCTGAGGCAAGAGGAACTGGGGCGTAAGGCCAGCCTGGGCGACATGAAACATTTTAAGCTTTTTGTTTTGGGGTTTTGTTTGTTTGCCTGTTGAGACAGGATTTTGCTATGTAGCTCAGGCTGGTCTAGAACTCACTATGTAGACCAGACTAGTCTGTAACTCATAGAGACCCGCCTGCTTCTGTCTTCTGAGTACTGGGATTAAAAGTATATGCCACTGAACTGTCATTTTAAATTCTATGTTCAGGCAAACCGACTTGGATACATGTATATTTAGACTAGGAATTTTTTTTATTATTATTTTTACTTTAAGCGTTAGAGTGTTTGCCTGCATGCCTATATATGCACTGGAAGTGTGCAGTGCCCAAGGAAACCAGGAGAGAGTGACAGACCCTCTGGAACTGAAATTTAATACCATGTAGGTGCTGAGAACTGAACCCTGGACTTCTGCAAGAACAACAAGTGCCCTCAACTAGCAGGCTATCTCTCCAACCCCTTTGACCCACGATTTTAATAAAAATGGGGAAAACATTGTCATAAGTCAAAAGCAAAACCAACTGGGATTGGTGCCTTTAATCCCAGCACTGAAAGGTACAGATAGGTGGATCTCTGTGAATCTGAGGCCAGGCTGGTCTATATAGTGAGTCCCAGGCCAGCCAAGGTGACACAGAGAGATCATATCTGAAAAACAAAAACAAAAACAAAAACTGGGGACCTAGCTCAGGGTCTGATGCCTACCTAGCATGCAAATTGTCCTGAGCTCAATTGTGCACTCTAAAGAGAGGTCAACAGAGAGAAAGTGTAGCAGCCACTCTGTGTTTTATCACATGCTGGACCTACGTGTTCTGACCACCAACACAGGATCAGGAAGAGGCACATCACGCCTGAGGTTTCCCTGTTCTCAGTGTCCAGTGAGGAGATCATATCTGCTCAAAGCCTCACATCTGGACAGCACCAAGCCCAGCCTCCAGCCAGGGCATAGTAGTACATGTCTTTGATCCGACTACAGGAGAGGTAGAGACGGAGGATCCATGAGGCTTGCTGGCCCAGCCCAGTGCCATCAGTGAGTTTGATCTCTGACCTCGGTGTACACACACACACACACACACACACACACACACACACACACACGGAAGGAGAGAGAAAGAGAGAGAGAACTGAAAGAAGATGCTGAACTCCTTGTCTCTGCAGAGCTCTGCGTTTTACTAGCTTGATGGAGACAGGATTCACACTCTGTATAATTCCCCTATTTAAGACTAGTCAGTAACTTCCAGAGTATTCATTCAGAGTGTGCCATCATCACCACCATCAATTTAAAAATATTCTCCTCACCCCCAGAGCACCCATTAGCACTCATTCCCCAACCCAACCCCACCTCCAACTACCATCTGTCTTCCCTGGGGTCCTATCGAGTTGCCTGCTCTGGTTTTTTTTAATCACACAATTTTTGTCCTTTTGTGAGTGGATTCTTAGTGAATTCTAGATTCATCCATGTTGTAGCACATATCAATGTTTCCTTCCTTTTCGGCGCTGTAGACTATTCCGTTTTGCAGCTATATCATATTTTGTTTCCCCATCATCAGTTAATGGCCCTGGGGTTGTTTCAACTCTATGGCAATTATGGATAAGAAACAGAGCACTACAGAAACACTAAACTCACATTTTGGCTCTAATCGAGCCAGCTCTCGGCTTACAAAAGAATATATATATATATATATATATGTATAATTTTAAAGAATATATATAATCTCCTCCCCAAGAGGTCCTCTCAACAACAAGAACATTAGGAGTAGCATAAAAGCAGATCTCTGTGAGAGCAAACTAAATAATAATTGTAGAAATGCATCCTTGCAATGAGTCCTAAGCAAACAAATAAAACAAAAACACCAGCAGCTGCAGATAATAAGATTAAAATTCCGTGTGTGCTGCTCCAACAAAATCGCAAATCGTTAAAATCTCATTATACTAATAACACATCTCGGGCACACATCTCAGGACAACACTCTCTCCCCCGGCAAAGGGCTTCCAAACAACCGCACAGGAAGCTGGAGAGTGTCCTCGACGCCCCCTTGAGAGGCCCATCTTTCCATCTCATCGCTGTAGAAACCCACGCCTGGACCAAGTTATCCCGAGACAGAGATGGCAGAGACGAGCCTCCGGGCACCCAGCTCCAGTCCCTGCTCTGAGTCCTCACACTCGCCTCCCCAGAGGAAAGCGGATTCCCAAATGTGCCACGCTAGGTGCCCTCCTCCAACGGGCTTCTCCATTGGGTGAGCAGCGCGGGGAGGGGTGGCGGTGGGCTGGCTGAGGGTGAAGGGCTGGCACCCGTGGGGATCACGTGACCCAGAGGCCTTAAGTTAAAATCCACAAGCCTGGGAACGCAGAGACCTGACCTCCTCGCCCTCTGCAGGAGACCTCGGCTGACATTTCCCCTCTCCCCTCTCCCTGGTGTCCCCTGTCAGCAGTCCTGGGTGTCCAATGGCTGTGTTGACAAATGATCAGAGATAAAGACTTAAGACCACACGGACGTGCGACCCTTTAGTTCTAGAGGTCAGAAGTCTAAACCCAAGCTGTCTGCAGGGCTAGAGCCCTCGGGTGGCGGGCGGCAGGCGGCAGGGAGAACCACGGGAGAACCACCATTTAGCATCTCCAGGTCCTGCAGCCCTTCAGCAAATCAGCTCCCGCTTCCCGCAGCAGCTCCCTCCCTGGCTGCCACCCTTCACTCTCCAAGTGGAACCTTCAGGGCGCTTGCCTGCCTGGCAGGGAGAGGCCCTGGGTTCAATCCCCATTGTTGAAAGAGGAAAAAGAAAGCAAGAGAAAAGGGGGTGGGGAGGAAGGAAGGGGCCAATGGGAGGGCTCAGCAGGTAAAGGCGCTTGCTGCCACCCTGAGGAGTTGAGTTCCTTCCCTGGTACCCCATGGTTGAGGAAGAGAACAGATTCCCACAAAGCCATGCACACCGTGGCGCATATACCTACACAAATAAATAAATAAACGTACTAAAATTGTAATTTATAAAAAAAAAAGGAAGGAAAGGAGGAAAGCTGCCAAGACTCCTGTGTCAGAGGCTGAAGCACTTTGGGAAGTGGCTGAACCCTAATTAACAGTCACCCCCCTTTTATAGACTGACCATATGGATTATTGGTGGGGGGGACCTGCCTGAAGGAAGGTCCTGCTCACTGAAGACACCTTGTCCCAGCCACATCCCATCTCTCTGCTTTCTGGCCACAGTGAGGTGAACATCCCTGCTCCGACAGGCCCTTCCCATGATGCACTGCGTCACCACAAGCCCATAAACAGAGCCACGTGACCAAGGGCTGAAACCGAACTCCAGAATAAATCTGGCCTTGCCTCAGATGCTTCTCTCGGCTTATTCTGTCTCAGCAGTAACCAATGATCACTCCATGCGCGTGTGGAAAACCCAAGCTCATCGCTCCTCCTCAGCGTGCTTAATTTAATGACATTTTCAAGCTCCTCTGCACATAGGGCAGCACGTTCCCAAGGGGTCAGGCACTGGGTCGTACTGGCTGGTTCTGTGTCAACTTGACACAAGCTAGAGTCAGAGAGGAAGGAACCACAATTTTTTTTTAAAAAAATGCCTCCATAAAATCCAGCTGTAAGGCATTTTCTTAATTAGTGATTGGTGGAGGAGGACCCAGCCCACTGTGGCGGGTGCCATCCCTGGGCTGGTGGTCCTGGGTTCTATAAGAAAGCAGGCTGAGCAAGCCTTAGGGAGCAAGCCAGTAAGCAGCACCCCTCCACCGCCTCTGCTTCAGCTCCTGCCTCCAGGTTCCTGCCCTGTTTGCGCTCCTGTCCTGACTTCCTTCAGTGATGGACAGTGATATGAAAGTACAAGCCAAAGAAAACCTTTCTTCCCCAACTCATTTTTTGGTCATGGCAATTCATAAACCCTAAGACAGGTGCAGACATCTTTGGGATTGATCACACCATACATCTTATTTTTTCTTCATTTTGGGTACCTTCCTTACATGCATCCTGTGCAGACTGGAGCAGAGGGCTGGACCAGGCGGACTCATTCTGCTACCAGAGCATGTCCTGATTCTCCCTCGCCATTGCCTGGCCAGCCCTGCAGGTCCCACAATCCCCGGTGACTTGGAGCCCTGACTGCCCTGCCCTCCTGTCTCCTCTCTCCAGAGCTGTCGGTCAGTCATGTATAGGCCACGCCTTCTGCAGCATCCGGCACTGTGGTGGCACACACATGGCTTCAGTGTGCATTTACAGCCCTTTTCTTCGGAGTTGGAATTTACACACCATGGCACCTTCAGTGAGCTTTAACAGGTGGGTATGCCTGCGCATCCTACACCCTTCCCGTGATAGAAAAGCACACCCTGTCCCCCATTGCTGCCTCTCTGCTTCTCAGCCTCTGTGAAGATGAGCAACTGCACTTGATCACGCCCCTCCATCATGATGCCCTGCCTCACCTCAGGCATCCCCTCGGTGCCACCCCCAGAACGGCCAGTCTTGTAGAACTTTCTGGAATCACAACACCTATTCCTTCGAGGCTGGGCATGCCTCCGTGTGTGTTCCCTGTTACTCTTTGCCCACAAGTGCCCACTGCATCCATTATTTCTTTTGCTGCTGCTGAGCTTGGGAGCTGTTGCTGGGTTTCTGTCTTTTTAAGAAGACAGTGTCCATTTGGTTTGGGTAAAAACATCTGAGAGTGAAGCTGCCAGGGCAGAAGGAGGATGCAGCTTCCATTTTAAAGAAACTGAAGGTTAGCGAGATGGCTTAGAGAGTAAGAGTAAGTAAGTTAAGTCAGGTGCCTGACAACCTGAGTTCAATCCCCAGAACCCATATGCAGGAGAGAACTGACTCCTGAAAGCTGTCCTCACACACAGCCCCGCACCATACATACACACACACTGATGGAGGATGGGTGGGTGGGTGGATGGGTGGGTAGGTGGGTGGATTGATAGATAGATGGATGATGATGAATGGATAGATGGATGGATGGGTGAATTGATGGACTGTCAGACAGACAGATGTAAGAAAGTTGCTCAGATGCCTCTCAGCAGCCACATCTCCACCAAGCCTACAGCAACAGAGTCACTAAGGAGGCCCCAGGAGTGATAGCTTGGGTCTACCCTCTTCAGTGAAGCATCTGCTATGACCTCCTTGTTCTCCTGAGTTGTGTGTCTCTCTCTATCCAGTTGCCATTTCTGTAGGTCCAGGATGCCAGTGCTAATAACCCTTAGTACCCTATGTAGAAAAGGAGGCTGAGGTATGGGATAGAGGTGGCCTCTTTGCAAAGCTAAAGTCCATCAGGCTAAACCTCTACGGCTAGTGCCCCTAACCACTGGGACACCCAAACTTGGGCTTAATAAGTATAAATGACTGATGATTATTTCCCATCATGACCTCCCACCATGACACAGCTGACCCAGAACCTCAGGATAGTGGGAAGACAAGTCCTGGCCAACTTCTCATGAAGTCAGACACTTGACAGATGCTTCTACAGTGCTCCCATGTTGCAAAAGGTGTGACATATGAACAACAGTCAGAAATCTCTAGAGGGGGGGGAGGGAAGGTCAGAGCAGTCAGGGCCCTGAGCCAAGGAGGACTATGGGGCCTGCAAGACTGATCAGGTCCTCCTAGGCAGCAGCCAGGAGCCGAATGATATCACCCAGGCCTAACCCTCCACAAAACTCAGCACAGAATGCTGTAATTAATCCATGGCATCTTCCTGACTCCGGGCTGGTGAGGGCCCAGATGGTCAAATCTTTAGCTGAGGTGGGATGAGAGCATCTGCAGGCTATGAGACCCTCACCTCACCCAGTCTCTGCTCTCCTGTAAGACAGGAGTCACTACATGGCATCACTTCTCAGCCTACGTGGAGTAACCCAAGGCACCATGCAAGAGGCGAGCACAGCCCAGGCATGGAGAGCCCAGAGGCTCAGCAGCGCTGTGACCACTTGGCTTCCGTTCAGGCTTATTTTGACTTTTTTAAAATTCTTTTGTTGTTTCTCTCGTGTCTTAGGTAGTCTTCTATCAAGAATAAGTACACACACACACACACACACACACACACACGCATATATACATGTAAACATAAACACGCTTATATACATGCATACTGTGAAAATTGACTTTAATTGCCAACTTGCCATAATCTAGATATGCCATAATCACCTGGGAAGCCTCAGTGAGGGACTGTGTAGTCCGGGTTGGTCTTTGGGTATGTCTGTGGGGGGATTGACTCGATTACCTTAACTGAGGTAAGGAGACCCAGGCTACTGTGGGCGGCACCATTCCCTGGGCTTTGAGTTGCTTTTTGTCATGGCGTTATTTTCACAGTGACAGAAATGAAACACACATTCATATATACATAAATACACACACACACACACACACACACACACACACTTCAAATATGGATACCTATAAGCCTTACTTTGAAAGACAATGTTATTATAAAAAAAAGAAGGACAAAGACTTTGGGCAAGATGTCCCTCGAGTCTCGTTGATACTAAAACAGTCACCCACATCACATGGGCTGAGCTGGAGGCCACTCCATCCTATATTTAAGGCCTGGGGTTCCAGCTCCCTGCGGTAACCTGAGCCGTGGCAACAGAGCAGGCAGCCTTGGGTGGCTGAAAACCAGACAGCTGCTTCCAGCAGCTTCTAGTCTTAAGCATGCGGTATACACACGAGCCCTGGGAGATATAAAAATCTTTGTGGACTCTGTAACTTTGATGACTTTATATTAAAGCCTAGATTCTTGGGATTTGTAAATTCATAAATGAGAAGAAGCATAAAAATGCATAAATTTTCTAAAGAGCAACACTTGTTTTTTTTTTTTTAAAGAAGACACTCTCAAGGCAGAGCTGCCTGGGCAAGCCCTTGTGAAGGATGTGTGCTGATTAGGGTTCAAAGAACAAAATCAAGGTTGGCACTTCAGCTTGAACTGGGTCTAGGCTTGAAGACCCCTGTGTTCAACAACCAACCCACGCCTAGGAGAGAGCCCCGGGTCTGCTACGGTGCCCTGGCCCCTCAGGCTGGGCTACCCGGCAGGAAGGCAGGTGGGAGTGAAGCACAGGCCTCAAGTTGTGGTGCCCAGCACAGGGCTCAGAGGGTCTGCTACTCTGTAAGCCTGCTTCCTGCGGGACAGACCACAGGAGCACAGCAAGTGCTTCCAAGAGAGCGCTTCCGGGTGACAGTGACTAGGAGCAGTGTGCTTAGCTTTCACTGACAACTTGCCACACTCTAAATCACCTGGTTAGTGTCAGTGAGAGATTGTCTGGATCAGGGTGGTCTGTGGGTACATCTGCGGGAGACTGTCTGCTTGGGGGTGGAGGTGCCTGCGTGTATGGAAGTGTGCCTGGTGCCCATGGATATCAGAAGAGGGCTCCAGATCTTCTTGACTGGTATTATGGATGATTGGGAGCTACCACGAGGGTGCCGAGAACCAAAGGAGTCCTTTGCAAGAGCAGCCTGTGCTCTTAACATTAAACCATTGCTCCAACTCCGGGAAGGATTCTTTTGATTGCCTTAATGGATGCGGGAAGACAGCCTGAAAGTGGGCAGTACCATCGTGGTGGTTTGAATGAGAATGGTCCCTACTCATAGACAGGAATACTTGATCACCAGGGAGGGGCATCATTTGAAAGGATTAGGAGGTGTGGCCTTGTTGGAGGAAGTGTGTCCTTGCGGGTAGGCTTTGAGGTTTCAGAAGCCCATGCCAAGCCCAGACTCTCTCTCTGCTGCCTGAGATCTGGATGCTTCACCGGCACCCCGTCTGTCTGCATGCCGCCATGCTCCCTGCCATGATGACGATGGCCTGAACCTCTGACACTGTAAGCAAGCCCCAACTAAATGCTTTCTTTTATAAGAGTTTCTGCGGTCATGATGTCGTCTCTTCCCAGCAATAGAACTCTAAGACAACCATTCCCTGGTTTAGGGTCCTTAATTGTATGAGAGCAGAGAAAGCTGAGCGAGGACTAAGCCCGCTTGCATTCCCTCTCTGCTCTTGACTGGCTGTGGCTAGCTGCTTCAAGTCCCTGCCTTCCCAGAAACGGCAGCTGTAACCTGCAGTTGTGAACTAGAATAAATCCTTGTCCCTTATGTTTGCCAGGGTGTTTACCACAGCCACAGGAACGCAGCTAGAACAGAGTTAGAGTCCCAACACTCCTCCAGGTGGAGACTTTTGCAACTCTGTCACCAGCATCCAGCCACCCGTCAGGTGGAGCTCTGAAAGACAGGGCAGCCAGAGCTGCATCCAGGAAGAGGTTTCTGTTCCAGCAATGCGGCTTACACAGGTGGGGAGGCCTTGGTTCCCAGCACAGTTTTCTCTCCTGTATACCCTCAGAACTCAGCTTGATATGAGGTTAAGCAGTCACTGTAATTGAGCCAAGTTTGCTCCCAAGTAAAAACCCACTGGACCCCAATGGGTCCCCACCACACAGGTGTGCCTGGCCGGGGCTGGCAGCACACAGCTGATACTACGTGCTTGCTCTAGACGCAAACTCTTGTTCAGTCTGTTTTTACTTCTAACCAGAAGTCCCATTTCTGAATGTGTTACTAAGAATTAATGATGCAGAAGCCTGCAATGGATGGTTCATGTCTGCACTCTCTTACCCTAACAGCCATTAGCACAGACAAGATTAACACCATTTAAGCCAAGTTGAGTTTATATTCCACTTCATAAGACTGGGATGTTTTCCAGCCCAAACATACTCATTAGGCGTTTACGTTCCTAAAAAGTGAAGCACACAGCCAATGCAAAGAGAAGAAAATGTTTTCTTCGAGTGCGTTTTTCTGTGATGAATCACGTATTTGCCCAGAAGAAAATAGCTAGGTACAGGGAGCTGACCTCGGCCAGCCACAGCAGGGTGGAATCAATCAAAGGAGCGCTTTAGAACCAGCACGGCAGGTGTTGGCCCACTTACACCGTCTAAACACCCCTTAATTATTCTGAAGACTGGATGGGAGCGATGGGGCGAGCACCTTCGGAGTGTTCGGTAAATACTAATTCCACAGAGGTGAGATGGGAATTCAAAGCAGAATGCCGCTAAGGATCATTGGGTTGGATGGATGGGTGACTGGATCCTTCTGGGGAACCTATTACCATGGTGCAGCAGAATCATGGACTTAGAATAGAAGAGAAAGCCTAGCCCAGAAAGGTAGAGATTGAAAGAGACATTTTCTTTATCTGGTGAAGCCAAGTTTCTCAAGAAGCTGCCCCAAAAAGCACCCACTATGGATCAAGGTACTTCTGGAGGGCCACAGAACGCTTGGAGAAATGACTGGACTTGATAATATGATCAGAAAAGTAACAACATGAAAGCCCCTCATGTTCTCTCCGAGAGATGCCCAAGCCCCAGGGGGCGTGGTGCTCTTGGACCCAGTTGCATCAGAATTAGCAGGTGACAGACAGCTGGCTGTGTACTAGGACCTCAGCTCAGAGAAGGGAAGACTGGAGAGTAACTGAAGACACAGGAGCTGAGAGCCCAGACCACCTAACTAGACCTTTCCTCATGGATCGAGAGCCGCCTCCTCCTGACCAAGACGATCTGCTTAATGAGCATCCAGGGAAGAAGAGGGCCAGGGTGCAGCTCCGTGGTACCACAAGGGCTTTGCACACTCTCAGCCTTGGCTTCTGGCCCCAGTACCTGGTCCGGGTTTTGGAGAAAGGCTCTGTGGACCAGTTTCTCTTCATTGGCAGGGTCTCTAGAACCTTACAGCTCCCTGTTCCTCTTTCCACTAGAACGTTCTAGAAACCACAGCACACATGCCCCCATTACTCACCCGGCGACACCCACCCTCTCCCACCACCCTTCCTACCCCACTGAGACTGCTGTGCTGAAGCTGGTCCTCCTACATCCGCATCCGCATCCACACCATCCTCCTCACCGTACACTCCACACTGTAGCCTACGAAGCCTGTAATGAACATCACCCAAATAGGTCATTCTTGATGAACTGCAGGACCTCCCTCTACGGCTGACCATGGTCCCACACGCCACACCACAGCCCAGCCACAAGGCACCCCTGTACTTCCCCAAAAAGGCCTTATTTGAGGGGTCTTCTCTGGGAACTCTTCCCCTCCTCTGGCTAACTCCTGGTTTCATTGTCATCTTGACACATCCAGGGTGGTAACAGTATGGGGGGACCCCGGTGGAAAGGGGACCCCGGTGGGAAGGTGCTGCTGGGGGTTGGGGGGGTGCTGCTGGGGTTCGGGTACCAGAATTGGTACTTGATTGGGTACAGAATCGGGGAGTTAATTGAAGAACGGCCTCGATCACATTGACCTGTGGCCGTGTCTGTGAGAGGAGTTCTGGCCTGATGATTGACACAGGAGGGCTGGGGCCCTTGTGGCA
The DNA here is from genome assembly GCA_026225945.1 of Cricetomys ansorgei. Taxonomy (NCBI): domain Eukaryota; kingdom Metazoa; phylum Chordata; class Mammalia; order Rodentia; family Nesomyidae; genus Cricetomys; species Cricetomys ansorgei. The sequence goes on along the minus strand of JAMJFZ010000199.1, from coordinate 78,386,101 downwards.
AGCAGGCCTGGGCGGTATGAGCTAGCCAAACATGAGCCACCAAAGTGAGCCAAATAGCAGAGTTCCTCTGTGGCTACCGCTCCAGCTCCTGCCCTGACTTCCCTCAGTGATGGATGGTGACCTGGAAGTGTAACGCCAAATAAACCTTTTTCCTCCCCCAAGTTGCAGTGGGTCCATGTTTTATCACTAACAACAGACTAGAATAGGCCACTAGCTCCAGCTGGAACCCCAGCCCCTCAAATCTAGCTGAGTATCCCCACGGGTCTCAGTCCCCACATCTGCTCACCCCTCCACGGACCAGGCCTTGCTGTCCCAAGAATGGGGCCTGAGCCAGGTTGGTTCCTGAGGTCCTCAGTAAACAGCCAGCTGTCTGCCACCTGTTTCCTGGTGCCCTCAGGTCCTGGAGCAACGCTCCCCCTAGGGTTCGGGTCTCAGGGGATGGTGGCTTCCTCTCCCACTCTCCTACTAGGACTCACTGGGGTGTGGGCGGATTTGGTTACATTTTTCTTTCTGCTTTCACAGCACTGAGTAGATTTCAGAGGTTTGCGGCTAAGGATGCAGCTCAGCATGTAGCGTACTCACCCAGCACACGCAAGGCCCAGGGTTGGACTCTGAGCATCACGTAGTGGCCCGTAGTGGCTCACAGGCACACACAGAAAACTCAGCTGGACAGCGAGTGCAGGGAGCCATTATGAAAAGCCCCCTGCACTAGAAGTCCAGTTCTTGATTCTAGAAAAGGAGAAACTATGGAAATTGTTTAAAAAACAAAAAACAAGAGTTTCAGGGAAGGGAGTGCTAGGCAGGCGCTGTGCGAGAGGAAAGGATCTTGGGACCATGCCACTGTCAGGTGACCTGGCAGCAGGAATCCTTCATTGTCAACAATGGGCTTTAAGACAAAAGCTTCTCAAGTTGGTTTAGAACTGAGAAGTTCCATGCTGTCTGGAAGAACCGAGGGGTGGGGGCGGGGGCGGGGGCGGACTCCAGCCTTTACTCCATTTTGCTAGAAACCAAAAGTGGTATAGCTAGATAGGTAGATAGGTAATTTACTGATACATAGATTGACAGGTGATAGATACATAATAGACAATTGAGAGTGGATAGATACGGAATAGCCAATTGATAGAACAGATAGGTGACAGATAATTGATAGATGACAGATTTTATAGCTATGTTGTATTAATACATCATACATTACATGTGTGTGTCTTAAGGGAACTGGGGACTAGGAAACCTGTTGTCTGGAAAGCACGAGCCTGGTGGCCTGGGCTCTCTGAGAAATTCCAACACTGGTCTCTGCGGATTGGTGCCTATGATTGGATGCCTGTCCCAGAAGCAGAAGGGCCTCTCACTGATGGGGAGTTGACTCTTTACCCTTATCAGCCAGGGTCTCACAGAAGGACAGCTGTGCCTCTGGGACTTTAGATGGCAGCTGCGGTCCCAGCCCCATCCTTGGACCTATGGGGCTTTCCTCCTCCAGTCACAGAGGGTCCTGTGGGGGACATTCCTCAGCACCTAACACACACACACACACACACATACACACACACACACACACACCCCAACCTCCAGAGGCTGAGCTGGCTCCTAACCTCTCAGGGCACAGACTCGGACTCCCCGTGGCAAGGCCTGAGTGTTGTGGGCGTTCCCTTCCGTTTTCCAGTGTGCAGAGTTAGTCACACTTCCCTTTTCTGACCAGGCCACCCCGTGACACTATAGTATCTCCACTGGGCTGAATCACGCCCAGTACATTCTTAGATACTTCCTGTTCTGGGCACCCTCGCACACCCCACATCCTACCCCCAACTCCTGGAACATGACAGAACATTCCTCGCAGTGGGTCCCCTTTCTCTCTGCCACTCTTCCAGGCAGGATGGGGCCGAATGCCCCCATCAGGCAGAAGGGCCCTGAACCTTGAACTTCACCAGCCATCCCCTCCCCACTTCCGGGGTCCTCTGCTCGGGAAATGTCAGGAGCCCATCTTGGACTTCCTAACAAAGGAGGAAACACAGCTAAGTGTTCAGCTGGCAAGCTGGGAAGCCTCATGCCCTCCCCCTGATCATTCCTTCCTAGGCATCATGCATAAGCTCCCACGGCCCAAAGTCAAGGCCAAGAGCAGTCAGGAGGGCCAGTTGCCAAGACAACAGGTCTGCAGAAATACTGGCAGCTCTCAACGCTCAATTATTCAAGACCTCATTACACAGTCTTCACATTAGCCTTCCATTTCTTCTCCACTCCCCAGAGGACCACAGGGAAGCCAGTCAGCCCTTCCAAGGCTGACCCTTCCCTCCATTCCTGCCTCAGAGACCAATTAGAGGTTTGTGGCTTTCTGGTCACAGGGGTGACAGGCACTCCGACCTTGAGAACTGAGGCAGAGGGCCCAGCTAACTCACAGGGTGGCAACACCAGCAGAAGCAGCAGGCAGGAGGTGATACCGGGGTTGTGGGTGCATTTAAACTGGGCCAGACTAGCCCTCCATCATCTGAACACACATGATCTCATAAAAGCAATGCAGGGAAGCGCTTATGATCGGACAGGAGGCCAGTGCACCACTTCCCTTGCGCATCCCTCGAGTTCCAATAGTGTACGTACCAACTCGGAAGAACTGTAACAGGCAGGGAAGCCAGCTCAGGCAGTAAGTGCTTACATGAGGACCAGAGTTCTATCCCTAGCACTGATGATATTTAAAAACAGACAAAAGCCAGGTGAGGCTCGCCTGTAAGCCCAGGCCAGGGGGGTAAAGATGGAGGACTCTGGGGCTTTCTGGTCCAAGTCGAAGACCTTGCCTCAATAAACAAGATGGAACCCAGTGTAGTGGCCCATTGTCTTTAATCCCAGCACACAGAAGGGAGATCTCTTTAAGTTCCAGGCCAGCCAGGGTAAGTAGGTAGGAAGACGATAGATAGACAGATAGATTCTGAAGAACAATGACTAAGACACCCAGCATGGACCTCTGGCCTGAGCACGCGTGTGCACACACATGGAACACACAGAAGTTGTCGCCATTCACACTCACACATGTGCTTTTCTGTGAATGATTTTCTTAGGTTTCATCCCCAGCATCACCAGCCCCATTCCCGGGCCCTCTGACAGTTACAGCTTAGGATCCTGGGACTTCCCACTTCTACATAACGGCGTCCACTCCCGCGCCCTGAGGGACTGAGCCTCTACTCTACTTTTCAAGGTCTGGACTGTGTCTAGACCACAGGTTCACATAGATGATGAGCCATGAATGGGTGGCACACATCTGCAGTTCCAGATGCAGGGGAGGCTGAGGCAGGAGGATCACTTGAACCCAGGAGTTAACCCCAACTCAAAAACCAAAACCAAACCAGAGATAGCATGAAACGGTGGCCCATCCTTGTCTCAGAGCCTGAGAGGAAGAGAAATGATTTCTAGGGAGGATCACAATGACTAAAGGAGAAGCTAACCACATAGGCAGTGAATGGTCAAGGGAGACAACCACTTACATCTCATTTAGAAGAACTGCCAGGGATGAATGCAAGCCAGCCTGAAACAGTGGTTCCCAACCTTCCTGCTGCTGCGACCCTTTAATACAGTTTCTCACGCTGTGGTGACCCCCAACCATAAAATTATTTTCGTTTCTACTTCATAACTGTAATTTTGCTACTGTTATGAATCATAATGTAAGTATCTGATGTGCAGATGGTCTTAGACAGCCCCTGTGAAAAGTTCTTCCACTCACAAAGGGGTGGTGACCGTCAGGTTGAGAACCACTGGAGGGTCTGCAATGGAAGACTTCAGAGGGGAGGGACCCCCTTTCCAAGAAGGCTTGCAAATAAGCCTTCTGGTAGACCAGGCCTGCTTCACGAGGGGGGGGGTGTGTACCTGGGCAATCTAGTTTGGTAAAGGGTTGAAGGCCTAGGGAGGCAAGTCTGGGCAGGGTGTGGGGGCCACAGGATCTTCAGGGGTGCTATCGAAGAGTGGATAATGCCACACTTTCAGACAGGCTCTGCATTTCCCTACATGCCCTGTCTTTCAAGATGCCTCTAAAGGCCAGAATGAGTCTGCCCATAATTTAGGGTCTGGAGGCTCCCTTAAGAGTAAATATATTGCCCCTGTCCTTCCCGCCCACGGGTATGATTACCAGTCACCTTCTGGGACTAGCTTGTCCCTGGAGGCCCAGGAAGGCTTTCTAGGAGTCAGTCTGGCTTGAGTGGGTGGAGGAGAGCCTCTGCATACCGTAACTAGGTTGTGCCTACCAGATGATCCCCAGAGAGCCTGGCCCTGGAGTTTCTCTCTACCTGCCCTTTCTCCGCAAACCCCTCCCATTCCTGGTGAGCGCTGGGGATCTCAGCCCAAGGGCAAGAGCCTCCAGGCCAAAACAATAGAAAATTCAGGAATGTCTCCGCCAGGGGATGGCTAAAACTACCATTTGCTTAAGCTCCGGCCAGGGCGCAGAAGTTACATCCTTTGCAATTCTGTTTTTAAAAGTTTAAAAAGTAAAAGGAGGTCGCTTTTAAACTACTTTCCCGCGCAAAGGGCATGATCTTGCGGGGAGGGGGTGGCGGAAGCTCATGTCCCTGGTTCTAGGCTTCCCGGGCTCCTGGCCTGTGTGTCCTGTGCGCTTTCTCTGACTTCCAGCTTAGGGACCTAGCCCCGCGTGCAGGCATCAAGCAGTCAGCAGCCCGTCCTCTCCATCACGTCTCTGGCCAATCACTGTGATGAGAGTGTCGCACCGCAAGGGTAGGCGCGGGGACCGTAGCCTGCTCGGCCTGTGTCCAGAGCAGGACGCACGTCCTGGGCTCCAGGCCAGCATCGCAAAGGTCGCAGGGACAAGGACCGGCCTGTCTCAAAGGTCGCGGGCAGCAGCCGGGTCGCGGCGGGAGGGCTCATTGGCGCCGCCGGGGCGGGCAGGGATCGGACAGCCGGGGGACTCCGCTGGCACCGGGCTGGCGCCCAGTGGACGCGGGGGTGCACTCACCCTCCCTGGTCTTCTTTTTCCTCGCCAGCGTGCCGCCCAACTTGCCCAGGAAAGACTCGTCTTTCTTCATCTTGGGGCCCCGCGGGGTGGGCGATCGCGGTGGCGCGGAGGACATAGGCGAGTGCGCGCCACCCACCGCGGGCCGGGGAGTGGCCAGGAGGGCGCGGCCGCGGCTTCCCCGCCCCTGCCTACTGACCCAGAGGTCCGCGTGCTGCAGCTGAGCTCCTCGCCTGCAACGCAGCGGGACCCTGCGCGTGGTGCCAGGCACCACCGTCCCCCCACCCCCTTTGTGCGGCCTTAGCGTGCTGGAAGCCCAGAATCAATTAATCCCACAAATATGTAAAGTCAGCTGTTGAGTCTCTGCCAGGATCCCGGCACGGGACTAGAGCATCCCTTGGGTCGATTGGGGTGCAGTGGGTGCCTTTGTGGAACAGTGGTCCCACACACAATGACCCTTACCCCAAGGCAAGCTCAGTCGAAGGTTTGTTTCCCCGAGAGCCACAGGCCAGCTCCTGGCAGGAAGAATCAGCAAGGAAGAACGCAGGCCTAGGGAAGGGTGATAGGCTAACTGACATGGTCAGGTCTGAGTAGCACAAAAGCGACTGTTTTTGACTTGGGAATTATGGATGATGAACAAGGATGAATCCAGGCAGGAGGCTTTCTGGGAAGTGAAAGGGTTTCTAGAGACACTGAGAGAAAAAGCATCTTGAGAACTGAGGAGTAGGCAGAGGGAAAGCCAGATGGCCTGTGGCGCCAGAAGGGTGGGTGAATGGCTCCGCAGAGATAGGAGCTATCAGGACCTGGGCTGGGGTGAAGCTGCCACACCTAATCACAGGGTGGGGATTTGGGGGCGGGGGGGGGGGGGTAGAAAGGAGAGGTAGTTTTCCCCTCTCTCTCTGTGCAGGCTCAGAGTCTCACTCCCTCTGGTGATCCCTTTCGGTTCACTGTTCACATTGGCAGAAGGTGTGGCCAAGCTGACCCTCGAGCTGGGATGTGCCTGGCCTCACCTTGGCATTTGGCATGAAGAATGGGGTGCCCACTATTTATGGAGAAGCCGAGGGTGGAATGGGGGCAGTGGGGACCCTAGTAGAAGGTGAAGGATCAGAAGGCCAGGATTGAGGAAGAAATGGGGTGAGAGGGTTGTTGGGGGGGAGGGTTTCCAGAGACAAAGATAAAGAATTGCATCCCTCCACTAGGAGAGAAAGAAACTCAGAGGCAAAGGACAGTCATCTTTCACCCCAGCCCAGGTCCTGAGCGCTCCTATCTCCGCTGAGGCACCCTCCCACCCTCCTCCTGGCACCGCAGGCCAGGCCGCTTGGCTTTCCCTAGCCTACGCCTCAGTTCTGAGCTGCTGCCCCTTAACCATAGGGTTAAGCCCTGAGATCCCCAAGGTCCTGGAAATCTCAGGAAGGTGAACTCCCTACATCCCATGTGATCGTTAATCTGATTGTCACCTTGGAAACAAACATCTGCGCATTCTAGAGAGTCATCTACTTTGAGTGGAGGAGGGACAACCCATCTCAAACCAGTGCAGCTCCGAATTGCACAAAAAGGTGTAATTTAATATTCTTGGTTGTCAACTTGATGACATCTGGAATTAATTAAAACCCAAGAGCGGTTGGTGGCCCCATGATGGATTTTTCTTAGTTAAATCATTTGAGGTGGAAAGAACTACCCTAAATCCAGATATTTTCAGGTGAGAAGATCTACCTTTAATCTGGTCCATACCCTCTGCTTGCAGCCTATATAAAAGACATGGGAAAGGAAGCTGTTTTCTCTTTTCCTGCCTTGCCTTGTTCTTGTTAGCAAGTCCATTCCTTCACTGGCATTAGAGTCTATTTCTTCAGGATTGCAGCATATAGTGAAGACCGGCTGAGTCATCTAGCTTCATGGACTGAACATGATTCTTGTGCTTTCCATTGGTAGACAGCCATCATTGGACTAGTTGGACCACAGTCTGTAAGCCGTTCTAATAAATTACACACACACACACACACACATATCAGCTCAGAGCTGATCATGAATATATATACATATATATATATGTGTATGCATGTATATGTACTTATATATGTATGTATGAATATATACATATGTGTACATATACATATCTGTATGTGTGTATATGTGTATATATGTTATGTATATATGTATATATATACACGTATATATATATGTATGTATGTATAAATACATAAATATATGTATGTATATATATACAGATATATATACATATATATATACACACACACACACACATATATATATATTCTGTTCCTCTAAAGAACCCTAATACAAAGGAGAATGTGAACTGAGCAGCAACATTCATCTCTCTGCTCCTTGATTGTGGGTGCAGTCTCAACAGCTGCCTCACACTCTTGCCCCCATGCCTTCCCCGCCTTGATGGACTGTACCCTTAGACTGCAAGCCAAAATCAATACTTCCAGCCTTAATTTGCATTTGCAAGAGGGGAAGCAACTAAAGTACGTACACGCTAAGGGTGTCACAGAGGGAATGGGAACAGAGAGGGAAGGACTTTCAGAAGAGATGAGCAAACCCTGCAGAGTGCATGCCCAGGTTAGGGACAGGGAGGTCCAAAGGGGTCCTGAAGGCGTTTCCATCTCAAGAGAGAATGTGGATGTTGCCAACGAGCTGGGGAGAGCACTGACAGATCATAACTGTAGTTACTGACACTCCTGTGAGATGGGGCTCAGCTGTAGAGGACAGACTCTGGGACCCGAGAGCTGGAAACAGACTGTCATGTGTTTCTGGCTTCCCCTAGAGGAGCATATGCAAGACATGCATACTGTTTTGGGAGGCCCCAGCACATCCCGGATGGAGATCACTGACCTGGAAGGAGCAAGGGAGAAGGAACTGGGAACAGGGAAGCAGAGAGAAAACGGAAGAGAGCTGTCTCAGTCCTGGTAGGGTGCAGAACAGCCAAGGTTAGAGACTGATGCATCAGACGCTGCCCTGGACACAAGGAGGGGCCACTGAATCAACAGGCCGTGTGACTATTTCATCAGTGACCAGCAAGCACACAGAAACCTCAAATTCCTTTGGTAGTTTCTAATTTGAATACTGTAGAGACAGGCCAAATTCTACTTTAAAAAAAAAAAAAAGATTTATTTCATTTTTAATTATGTATATATGTGAGCGTCTGTGTGGGTTTGAACACGGGAGTGCAGGTGCCTCAGAAGCCAGAAGAAAGTGTGGATTCCCTGGAGCTAGAGTTACAGGTGGTGTGAATGCTAGGAACCAAATTCAGGTCTTCTGCAAGAGCAGTGTGGTGGCTTAGATGAGAATGGCTCCCATAACTCATATTTGAATGCCTGGTCCAGGTTGATAAAACTGTTTGGGAAGGGTGAGGAGGTATGTCACCAGAACGGGGCTTTGAGGTTTCAAAATCCCATGCCATGTCCAGTTAGCTCTCTGTCTCTCTGTGTCTCATGCTTGTAGATCAGATATAAGCTCTCATCTACTGCTCCAGTGCCACGTCGGCACCCCTGCGCCCATGCTCCCATGACTCAGCCTCTGAACTGTTAGCCCTAAATTACGTTTTCTTCTGTAAGTTGCCTCGGTCATAGTGCTTTGTCACAGCAATAGAAAAGTAACTAAGACCACAGTATGCACTCTTAATGCTGAGCCATCTCTCTACAGCCTGACTGCTTTTCAAATGCCATACATCATGAAGAAGGCGCTTCAGACTCCCGGCCCCTGACAAAGGCGCCTGTGTGTTTTGAGAGGAGAAACCACAGACAGGATGTTTGTTGTCAGGGAAACTGACATGGGCTATACAGGACAGTGGGGTTCTCGAAGTTGAGTTGCATAAACCAGAATCCAATGTTAAACACAAGCCTGTAACACTTGCTTCTCGGTGAAGTTTGTGGCACCCTTCCCCGGTGAGGGGCACCTTCTGCAGTCTCAGGCTGAAAGCTGCACATTCACCCTATTTTCCACGCCCTGCTTGCTGCGAGATGAGATGGTTCCCTCGTTGATGCAGTTACGAAGATGATGTGAGACTCTCGCAATGGTTAAAAATGGATTTTCATCTTATAAATGCCACTGACAGCATCCTTAGCGGCTAAGGAGATGGCTTGCTATGAAAGCCGGAGGACCAGAGTTCAGCCCCCAGCATCCATATGGAAAGCTATGAGTGGAGATGCACACTTGTAATCCCAGTGCTGAGGATGTAAAGATACTGGAATCCCTGGAGTTCACTGGCCAGTCTGTCTAGATTAGTCAGCAAGCCCCATTCCCAGTGAGGGATCCTGTTCCAAACAAACAAAGGTGGATGGATGGACGGATGGGTGGACAGGCTACAGAGACAGCTCAGTGGTTAAGAGCACTTGCTGCTCTTACAGAGGACCTAAGTTTGGATCCCAGCACCCACATGGCAGCTCGCAACCTCCTGTGATTCCAGCTCTAGGAGACCTGACGCCCTCTTCTGGCCTCCAAGGGAAGATACCTACATGTGCATGTATACATACTCAAAAAGAAAACATTTTTTAAAAATGTTTTAAAAGATGGACAGGTCCTGGGGAATGGCACCCGAGATTATTGACTTCCGGCCTCCACTTGCACACCTGAGTGCACACACACACACACACACACACACACACACTTCTTTGAAGGCTATGGTTTAATTGCATTTTCTTTATAGAGAGAAAGGAAAAATGTTGGCTTAACTCCCGTCTCTACCCTCGAGCTCTCCCTCCTGGCCAGCTTGCCTCTCTGTCTGGTATGACCCAAGTAAAAACTTTCCAAGATGCCAAACCTCAGCAAACATAAACACTGACGTAATCCCAAGAGAGGACCTAAAGGGATGCAGAAATGAAAACCTCCCTTCCATCTCTGCAGACTCCATCTTCGGTCTTCTGCCTCTTAGTATGCAACACACACAGCCTGCGTGGCTCCGCGGATGCATCCCATTTAGAGGATAATTAGGAAAATCGGGTTAGGCACAGCTGCTCCTGTCACAGAAGCCACTTGACTGGCTTTTGATCTGTGATTTCCAGAGATGCTGGTTCCTGTAAGCTGAGCGAAGGAGAGGACTCCACATTTTAAGAGCTCTTAATGCACAGGCCCAGACCTTCCACTGGGCTCCACGCTGGGTGGTCTCTGCCAAACCCAGTTACCTATATTCCTGTTATGTTCCCCATAAACCTAGAGTCACAGGGCAACGCATACGGATGGCCCAGGGTCTGCTGTGGTCTCTCTGGGCTATGCTGTAAGAATAGGAGTCCCAGAGTGGCAGTGTTACAAACACCAGCACCTCTCACCTGGCCCCAAACTTCAAAATAGGCAAAACAGACAGTGGTCAGAGATGAAGGAGAGAATGAACAGCCAGGCAGTGCTTGCACACCATGCAATCTTATTGAACGAATACACCATGTCAAGGCTGGGAATGGGGCTCAGTGACAGTGTATATTTATTTCCTTTTTTTTTTTTCTTTTCTTTTTGGTTTTTCGAGACAGGGTTTCTCTGTTGTAACTCGGGCTGTCCTGGAACTCACTCTGTGAACCAGGCTGACCTCAAACTCACAGAGATCCGCCTGCCTCTGCCTCCCGAGTGCTGGGATTAAAGGCGTGTGCCGCCACCGCCTGGCTTAGTTTCTTTTCTATTGCTATGATAAAACGCCACAAGCAAGGCAAACCGTAAAAGCGTTTATTTGGGCTTACAGTTCTAGAGGGTTAAAGTCCGAGATGGTGGAGCCCACGCTCAGTACCATACTTCCTCCATCAAGGCCACATCTATAGCATGACAGCACAAGAAGCCAGTGAACACCAAAAAGTACCGCCTGCAGGAGCAAACACCCTCCCTAGCAGTTAAGACCAAGCTGTCTCCCCAGTGGGCACCAGCTAGCTCTGGTGATCACACATTCCCTAGCCAGGCCCAGGAGAGAATCTCAGGGGTATACATTATCAAGGGAGAAGTCACCCACGTATGCCCAGCCATGTTGGCATTTCCACAAGCATAAATTAACCTCCGTAAGGCCTTGCTGAAAATGGCTCATCGAGTAGAGTCCCTGCCAGATAACCTGCAGGCTGTTGCTGAACTGCCTCACTCCCTGCCCCCATCGTCAGTCAGCTCGTTCGATGCCTTCCTTTCATCTTTGGGCTCTTTGCTTACAGACGCGTCTGAATCACCAGTCACCTAACTTTCTCATCACTGCGACGAAACCCCTGACAGAAGCAGCTTAAAGGAGGAAGGTCTATTATGGCTCACCACTCCAGGGGATTTCAGCCTAGGAGGGTAGGGAGGTCATTCTGTCCACGTTGGAAAGAGCACAAAGTCACATCACCGAAGCCAACTAGAAAACATGGAGTCAGAGCAGACCTGGAAATTCGCACTATCCTGCCCCCAGTGAGCCGTCTCCACCTAGACCCTGCTTCTCAAAGGCTTCACAACTCCCCAAACAGTGCCACCAACTGGGGACCAAGTGTGCAAACACACAGCCTGTGGGGAGATTTCTCATCCAAACCATCACACTCTATCACTGAAGTGCTTTAAGAGTTTGTGTGTGTGGTGGTGGTGGTGGTGGGGTTGTTTGGGGTTTCAAGACAGGGTTTCCTGTGTAGTCCTGGCTGTCCTGTAGACCAGTCTGGCCTTGAACTCACAGATATCCATCTGACTCTGCTTCCCAAGTGCTGGGATTAAAAGCTTATGTCCCCACTGCCTGGAGTGCTTTAAGAGTTTTGAAACCACCGGGCAGTGATGGTGCATGCCTTTAATCCCAGTACTCAGGACACAGAGGCAGGTAGATCTCCGTGAGTTCAAGGTCAACCTGGTCTACAAAGTGAGTTCCAGGACAGCAGAGTTACAGCACAGAAACCCTGTCTCACCCCTCGCCCCACAAAAAAGAGTTTTAAAACCTGCAAAGTTAGTCTCATTTCCTTTTCCCTACGACTAAAAAGTTGACATCTTCAAAAAAAAAAAAAATTTTATACAGACAGTTTTTAAAGATTTAGGGAGAGGGAAGGAGCCTTGAGTGGGGGAATCCGACCCTGGGATGTTTGCATCCAAAGCTCCAAGCAATTTCAGGAGCGCTAGAAGTGTGCCCAGAAGGGACAGGCAGAGCTAATGGATCTGCTGATGGAGAAAACGCTTGATTCCCCAGGTTACACTGTGGAAGCAATCTTACTGCCCTTCAGGGTGGCCTTCGGGGCCTTCTGTAATCAGACTCTCTAAACTAGCGTTTGGAGCCATGTTATTTAATCAGTTTGCTAATTTAGTGATTTGGCAGGAGAGTCATCTGTGATTTTCGCTGTAAAGGCTAAGAGCATGAGAGGAGAACCAAGCCAGCCTGGAATCTTCAAACTGCCTCGACACTCTCCCCTACCCCGCATGAACCGTGGGGGACGTCTCACCAGCTGCGGAGACCAACAGCCTTTCATCCAAAATGACTCTGGGAGCACAGCGCACGGAGACAGCACGCACTTGCATTCAGCAGCGGGCCCTTGGGTTTTCCTTTTGCAAACCAGGCGAATGAAGTCACAAATGCACTTGGTGCTCCTAAATATTTTATAGCAATGAGTGAACTTGACACCTAATCTCCCATGGCAATCTCCGAAAAGAGACTTCCCCTGGCCTTGGGGGATAGATGAGCAAGCTCCTTTAAATGTGCCTCTCTTCCCCAGGACCCCCCACATGAATACAGACAGTGAAAAAGACAAATGCCTTTTTCACTTTTTCCGGGAAGGAAGACAAAAGCCAAGCCTGTTAAACATTCACACCCTAATCTGAGTTTGTTTTGCCCTTTACCTGCCCATCACCGTCTGCAAAGTAAAAGGCTCTGCTCCTCTCTCCCACCTAACTTGAGAAAAGTTTTTGGGGGAAGAGGGATGGATGGTGAATGGTTATGGGAGAACTAAGGGGTGGTAAATTTTGGAGTGTGAACTTGATCCAAGCTGCTGGAGACCAGGCAACCAGAGCACCCCGGGAGGCCACCACTAGGGGCTGGAGGACAGTGTGGTCTAGGGCAGGGCCTGCTAGGGCCAGCCTGGTACTCATCTTCACAATGGAAGCCTCAGCACAGCCATGGACATAGAGCTCTCGGGGCTGTGTACAGAGAAACTACTCATGAAGACAGAAAAGGGGTTCATTGCGCTTTCCATGTCACAGAAGCTTTCCGTGTTTTTTGTCCCAAAAGTTAGAAGTAGGAACACTAACAGGCAAGGCTGATCTGGGGAAAGATGATCCCAAAGAGCCTCATTTCCTGACCTGCCTCGTGGAGGGGAGGAGGAGGCTCTCCAAAACTCAGTGCAGGGGCTCAATGGCTGAGTGCTTGCATGGTATGTTAGCTGGGGTTCTCTAGATGCCCCAGAACCAACAGCATAGATACAGGCTGGGTGGTCAGTCACAGTGGCTGCTTTACACTGGACAGGCTGGGTGGTCAGTCACAGTGGATGCTTCACATTGGACAGGCTGGGTGGTCAGTCACTGTGGTAGCCTCATACTGGACAGGCTGGGTAATTAATCCCAGTGACTGTCTCACACTGGAGAGCAGGGCAGAGGCACACTGTGGTTGTCTGACACTCAGCCCATGACACTCAGAAAAAGCCCTGGAAACTTTAGGTATGATTCCACCAGTGACCAAATCCAACAAGACTTGCTATGGGGAGCTGAGACAGGTGTGTCACACCTGTTCACCAGCACTCGGAAGCTGAGGCAGGAGAATCACCAAAGGCTCCAGGCCAGCTGGAGCTACAGATGAGATCCTGTCTTGGGGGGGGGGCACAAGAGGGGTAGGAAGGGGGTAGGAAAGAGAGAGAAAGAGCTTGCTGTGGAGCTCACACTGTGACAGGAAGGAAAGTAAGTTTTAACTAAAGAATCTATGTGTTTTGTTTGCATAAACCTTATATCTATGTGTATCCAGACACATTTGTTTTCTATATATACACGGTTGGTTGCAAGATGGCTCAGCAGGTAAAGACTGACCCTCAGAACGCAGAAGTTACCCTTTGACCTCTACAGGCTGCCTGTGGCACATGTGTACCCCTAATAATACTTAAGATTTATTTATGTGTAAGGGTGTTTCTCTTGCATGTATATCTGTGTAACAAATGTGTGCCTGGTGTCCTTGGAAGCCAGAAGAAGGTACTCACTCCTCTGGAAGGAGTTACAGATGGTTCTGAGCTGCCATGGGGGGTGCTAGGGATCAAACCCAGGTCCTCTGACAGAACAGCTAGTGCTCTTAACCACTGAGCCAACCTATCACAACAGGCTTTAAATATACATATGTGTATCTTGATAGAAGTCTGATTCTTTTGGAGGGGCTGCTAGGGGTGTAGTTCAGCACCCCCACCCCCGAAAACTGAGCTCCCCCTGGATCTGAAAGCTCTACCTTTAACCTTGGAACAGTTTGTCTACGTGACACAGCTGGTTTGAGCCCTTTTCATCTGCTGATGCAAAAAAGAACTTGAAGAAGTACATTTATGAGGAGTAAACAGGCCTGATTTCAAAACCAATTAGAATGTGTCTTGATTGAGAAAATGAATACCCAGACAGGCACAGCACGACCACAGCTAAAAGCACAGCCCAACACGAAGGAATGAGGCTTCATCCCGGGTATCAGCTTCTCAGCAGACACACACACACACACACACACCCCACAGTGGACCATTAGCAGAGACCAGAGTGCCAGGTGGCTGTGAGAGTGACATTCTTGAATCAAGAATGTGTGACACAGCTCGACTCAGTGTTGGGAATTCTCCAAGTACTGTCAACATTTCAGATTCACAAGGCAATCAGTAAAATGGAAGGTTCAGAAAGACTATTCAAACATCAGTGGTTTCTGAATATTTATTATCTAGAGCTTAACATATGGAGCTTAGTATTTTCTTCAAGGGACGCTGGACAGAGTGGCTTTATGCGGCTGACCACGCAACTCTCAACAGGATAGTCCCCAGTTATGTGGTCAAGGATGGTCAAAGTGTGTCACAGCCCAAAACACCTCACAGTGGAAGGTTCTGGTTCTCTGTGGCCTGGAAGAAGAATGCAAAGGAAACACGACAGCTCAGAAGCTTCATGCCTCAATCACGGTTGAGATGCAGGTGTACCATGTGCCTACCGTGCCCACTGAGGCCAGAAGAGGGCATCAGGCTCCCAGGAACTGGAGTTATAGATTGTTCTAAGCTGTCATGTGGGTGCTAGGAACTAAACCGAAGTCCTCCGGAAAAACAGCTAGTGATTTACTTGTTTGTTTGTTTGTTTGTTTAGTTTTGGTTTTTCAAGACAGGGTTTCTTTTTGTAGCCCTGGCTGTCTTGGAACTCCCTCTGTAGATCAGGTTGGCCTCAAACTGGAGATCCACCTGCCTCTGCCTTCCAAGTGCTGGATTAGGGATGTCCACCAACACGTCCAACTTAGCCGTTGCTCTTAACCACTGATTGGGCTCAGTTTTTAAAAACAAGAACAAAAAGGTTGTCATAGAAGGACAAACTTGCTACTATAACATGACAGGAAAGAGAGGTAGAAAGTGGGGCTGGCTGTTGCCCAGTGAGTGCAGACTTTAGTTCCGGAGAGGAGGGCTGGAGAGATGGCTCAGTGGTTAATTTCACCTACTGTTCTTCCAGAGGTCCTGAGTTCAGTACCCAGCCCCGTGTTAAGTGGATCACAACTACCTGTATATGCAGCTCCAGGTAATCTGACTCCCAGTTCTGGCCTCAGGCACCGGCATACACATACAGATACATAAAAAATAAAAGGTTCTAAAAAAGGAAAAATAAAAAGCCAGAATTAAGATCCCAAATGAAAGGCTACTGAGGAAACTCTGAGTACTTACTTGGGTGTCAGTAAAGAGAACTAGGGAGGAAGGAAGAAAACACAGTCAGTGTTCTGTGGCCACATCCTCAGATCAAAATTGTCTTTTAAAGCCAGTCTTCTTGTTCACGGCCTATAAATCCTCAATGTCAGAAACTGGCAGCTAAGTATCTTTCTATACCTCAAATTTTATTAAATAACAATAAATTCCACAACTGCATCAGTAACGACTTGCCAACTAGTCCCCATTTCCCTGGACAGCTGGCCATTGGCAAACAGACTCTCAGACAGGAACGCTGGCAGAGAGCACATATTACACAGTAACACGTGCGTGACAGAATGACAGCTAAAGTTTAAGAGACCCTCCTGGAGGGAGAGCTGTTACAGATGCACAGAGGCCCCAGAGCAGGCGGGTAAGATACTAACAACCCAGCTGGAGGACTGCTGGCTGTGCTCAGAGCTGCAGTGGAGTTACAGGTCAGGCTGGGCTGCATAAGTATAGGACGGTTGAGATGAGGTGAAGGACTGGGTCCAGACAAATGGATGGATGATGGATGGATAGATAGATGGATGATGGATGGATAGATGGATGGATGATGAATGAATGATGTATGGATGATAGATGAATGGAAGGATGGGTAGATGGATGGATGAATGGATGATGAATGGAAGATGGATGGATGATGAATGGATGATAGATGAATGGAAGGATGGGTAGATGGATGGATGAATGAATGATGAATGGAAGATGGATGGAGGATGAATGGATGATAGATGGATGAATGGATGGATGGATGGATGGATGGCAATGGAGTTAGTGGTATCAGCAGATTTTGCCATGTTTAACTGAAGCCCCTGGGGCAGTTGGGAGTTTCCTGCCTATCAGTCCCTGAACACACACCAGGTGGTAAGACAGCAGGTTGATAGGGCCATCCCTAGTGCAGTGCTCAGTGTTCTCATTAAGGAAGGCTGGGGATGTATGTAGCTCAGCTGGTACATAGCTCAGGGTGTTTGTCTAGTATGCATGATGTGATGCACACTGGTAATCCCAGCACTCTAGAGGTGGAGGCTAAAGATTAGAACTTCAAGGCCATCCTCAACTACATGGTGAGTTGGAGACAAGCCTGAGCTGCATGAGACCTTGTCTCACACACACACGCACACACACAAAACCATAAAATAACAACAACAAAAAAAACCCTAAGGAACTTGGAATAAATCATGGTCTCCAGTTAATACTAATGCTCTCAAATTATTCCAGGCAAACACTGGATGTCCCTAGGTCACACCCCAACTGCCTCATTCGGAATGATACAGAGAGGGACACTGAGGTAAGCGAAGATGTGCACAGGGCCTTTGAGCCACAGGATGCCCTTCTGCTCTGAATTAGGGAGGAAGCCACGTGCACATCCTATACTCTGCCAGTGTCTGGCCTGTATAGAATCAAAGTATTAACAAGCAAAGGAAATGTAGGCTCAGGAGCTCTGGAGCGCAAGCACCTGATCTTTCCTTTCCACGTGGTTTCCATTTCCTGCCCCGGAAGAGCTGGAAGGAAGCTTATGCAGACAGCCTGGGAACACTGAGGGCCCAGGCTGGGGACTTTGGAAATCGAGAGGAAGGGTCAAAATCAAGGTGTCATATCTCTCGTGTGGCTGAGATGCGTGTTATTATCTCAGCTTTAATGTCAGGTGGCAAAAACAGTGAGCCCAACCAGACAGGAAATCCCGCTCCATTTGGTTTCACTTCTTCCCTGTTAGGTAACACATCAATTTTCAACCCCAAGTCCAATATTAAGGCCACAGTGTTGTTTTTTTGTGTTCTAATTTGTCCAGCAGGTGCTCTGTTGGCGTGATATTTCGGGGAGATCAGGTTCCAAGCAGTAATTTCTGGCTATGATAAGTGGGAGAGATTGCTTTCAGGGCTCGGACTCAATATAGGGAGGTCACCTTCCAGTCCGTGGTGATGGATGGGTCCAGGCCTGCTATTCTCTCCACTAGACGAGGCAGACTACTTTAATTGACCAGCCCATCTCCACCGTGACAAACACAGGAAGGCTTCCTCCATTAGGGGCTGATGGATCGAAGCAGGGCGTGGAAGAGAGGCTGTAATTTTCTTAGTGGGTCAAATTCATTGAATGTACTTTCTTTTCAAAAATGATTGCTATTTATTTTTCTAACAAGATCATGCAGCATCTCCTTTTGCCTGCTCGTCCTTTGTTCTTAAAAGTTATCTAATGATTTGGCGAGGAATCCTGCAATTTACTTGTCAGGAAAGTGCCACATTTGAAGCAGCATTCTGGTGCTGAGACAAGTTGCCAACGATTACCATTAGCCCAGGGCAGAGCATGGCTCCTTCCAGCACAGCTCCCGCCTGGGAAGGCAGTGTTGAGACAGCCTCCCACGGCTTCTTCTCAAACCGAAATCTGCACTGGAGAGTATAACAACATGCCAACGCTTAACTCAAAATCGAGCAGTGATTTTCAGTCTTTAAGGTTCATCAGAGCAGGAGAGGCCTACTCCTCTATCTTCCTCTACCCCCACCCCTGTACCACCCAGATGCCTGGCTCTGCCTCCTCCCAATACCCTGGGCCTCCTCTCAACTAGCTGCTGTGGCTTCTGGGCTCCCAGTGGGTACCATGCCTCCTGCCCCCCACCCAACTCTGTTTCTTGCTATAAACATACCCACCCATCTCTATTTCACAGGGATGGGAGGTGAAGAGAATTTATATTCCATAATAAAAGGCTTTTGCTCTTTTAAGGTGCTGGGAATCAAACTCAGGGCCTCCTACAAGCTAGAAAAGAAGTGGCTGTTTGTTTTGCTTTTTTTTGAGACAGGGTCTCATTATGCAGTCCTACAAGCCTGGGTCTCACTATGTAGACCAAGCTGGCCTTGAACTCATAGAGATTCCCCCTGCCTCTACCTATGCCTCCTGAGTGCTGGGATTAAAGATATGCACCACTACACTGGGCTGGAAAAGAAGGCTTCTAATTCATAGTTTAGATCTCAGCTAGCATCCTGTGCTATGAGCATGCTGAAAATTATTCTATCGCAGTAACTGATCTCCCTGGCACCCAGCACCCCTTGCTAACAGGACCCCCACAGCCTTGGAGTTGGGCATGGGGGTGGGGGTGAGGCAAGAGGATCAGAGGTTCAAGGCCAGCCTGGTCTACATGGTGAGATTCTTTCTCAAATACAAAACAATACTTTGTGATGTTTGGTTGAACTCTTCCAGGGGGCCAATGAAATTGAAACTATTTGGGGATATTTCCTAGATGTTAACTGGTTTCAGGGGGCTGGCCTGAAGCCAGTGCACTGGTAGCTATGAGTCACTCAACAGATGAGACCTGGGCCCAAATCCCCCTGCATTCAGGATGCACACAGGACATGCTCAGTGCTTTGTCTTTTCTCTCCAGGAGGCTGTGGTCTCACCTGCTTGCCAGGGCCTCGGTGTCACGACAACCCGCTGGCTCTTCATTAGAAAGACAACTAGCACTGGGGTTACCAGGATCAGACATTTCCTTGAAAATAGGAGCAGAGAGTCTCAACGAAAGCATTTGGTATCAAGAGAAATCCCAGTTTCCAAGTGAAACTGGGTTGGGACATTTGTATCTACCACACGGAGACTGGCAGTCCCCCTGTCCCCACAGAGCTTCATGACACAATCAGCAACAGTATTAATGGCATCTTTTTATTTTGGGCAATTGTGACATGTTGGCGTTGTAAAACTGGGATCACTCAGGAACCCGTTCCCCCCCAGTGACCATGCTGCAATCATGCCAGGGAGACCAGAATCCCCAAAGAGCTTTCCATGGAGATCAGAAATGAAGCTCAGGACAGAATGCTAAGAAGGTCAGCAGCTCCTGAATCAGCCTTGGCCCAGAAGATGGGGGATGGGCACCATCACCACAGGGTCTTCTCTAATTATCAAGATAAGGTTCGGCACAATCAGCCTCGGGATACAGATGACTGAGCCTGCACACTCCAAGCAAGGAATCCCGGTCCTTGTCGGAACGAACAGGCAAGCTGGCTACAAGACTGATCCTTTTCAGAGTGGAGCAAAGGTTAATTAAACACATCTCAAACTCTGTCCCCGCCTAGATCCTTCCTCATGCAGAGGAGAAATGAAGCACTAAGCTGCAAAGAATCTGGGCCAACACCAGCTCAGGAGCTGCCTGCCCTCCTTAGCTTTCTAGCTGAGCTCCAGTAAGCCCTTTTGAGGATCTTTGGCAGCTGGCTTTGGTCTGCCCACCATACTCCTGAGAAGGGACAGAATTTTCCTTTCTACCCTGGGCCTCTGGTTTTTCCACCTTGGCCCACCTCCCCTTACCTAAGAGCAGCCTGCAGGGCAGCCTGCAAATCAAACAGGTCGGGCCACGCAGGAGACAGAAGACTGCTTTCATTAAGGAGCCAGAGGCAGCTCCCAGGGCAGCCCAGCCTTGATTAAAACCAGACTTTCACATGCCTTCTCTGGGTTCTCAAAGGTCGTGGAGTCTGCAAACCTGTGTCAGTTTCCACAGCTCCCTATTCTTATTCAGAATGCATCAGGGTCCTAAAAGGGTTCCTTCTTTTGCTAAAAGCATCAATGAGAAACTGTGAACTGACAACATTCCCAACCATTGAAAGAAACAAGTTTATTCTCAGCAAACACCAGCTCCCACTGCAGGTTGTGAGGGGAAGGAAGTCCTCAAAGGCCTGGGAGCCTGGCAAGGGGCTGATGCGGATGTGTGGGTGTAGGCTGTTACCCAAGCCCCAATGTCATTTAGCAAAGACATAAACAAAAGGCCACAGGGAGGACAGGACCTGATTGGAACTGAGACAATGGGGGTTGGGGGAAAGCAAAAGATACCATGGAGCTGAGGTCCCAGGCACATCCTGTGTTTGCAAAAACTTCAAAGAAGAGTAATATATATATTTATATAAATTTCTTTATTGCTAAGAATATCCCCAAGGAGCTGGAATGGTTAACAACACTGGCAGTTCTTGCAGAGGACCTGTTCACTTTCCAGCACCCATAACATGCCTACAACCACTTGTAACTCCAATTCCAAGGGATCAAGCACCCCTTTTCTGACCTCCACAGGCATAGGGCACCCATGTGGTACACACATATACACGAAGGCAAAAATACCCATACACAAAACATAAATAAATCTTATAAATAAATAGAAAAATATCACCAAATACCACTTACAGAGACCTTAATCAGAGTACGCAGATGCTCATGTCCCAACCCTGGGACTCAGGACAGCTGGCCAGCACACCCTCAGGCTCCACACCCCAGCATTCGGCCAGTGCAGTGATAATACTCAGGAGCTACTGGGGATGTGCCTGAGTAGAATGCTTTCCCAGCAGGCACAAAATGCTGGGTTTGAACCCTAGTGCTGCATCAATCCAACATGGTGGTGCATGCCTGTAATCCCAGCACTTTGGGGGTGAAGGCAGCAGGATCATAGGCTACATAATAAACTCACAAAAACTGTGTCTATCCCAAATACATCCAGACTCTTGACATTATCCCTGAATAATTCAGAATAACTATTTTAGCATGTTTTTTAAGATGGGGGTGCTTCAAGACCAAGCTGGTCTTGAACT
Organism: Cricetomys ansorgei; assembly: GCA_026225945.1. Lineage (NCBI taxonomy): Eukaryota > Metazoa > Chordata > Mammalia > Rodentia > Nesomyidae > Cricetomys > Cricetomys ansorgei. Next base: position 78,364,805 of record JAMJFZ010000199.1, on the reverse strand, counting down.
CATGGTGATCCTCCTGCCTCAGGCTCCTGACAGCTGGGATCACAGATGTGAATTATCCCCCTTGGCTCAAGCCTTTGTATTGTAACCTCTAGGTAATTCACAGCCTGGAGCAGCTGTGTGCATTCTGTATGCATATGCTGTGGCATCACTCTGATGTGGTGTGCACACCAGTGATCCCAGCACCTGGGGGCTGAGGATCCCTCAGAGTTCAAGGCCAGCCTGAGCTACAGTGAGACCCTGTCTCCCACCCCCCCAAAACTCCTGTAACATTTTATACGACAGCCTTGAGCATCTGCGGATCCTGGTATCCAAGCAGGGGAAGGGGTGGCTTCTAAGTGATCCCCTTTTAAAGACTGAGGGACAACATGAACCACATGAAGCCAGAGCAATAGAGGAGCAGGTGGTAGGCAGAACTGAGTGTGCTCATCAGCCAGCCTTGAAATAGGGTTATCTGGCCCATCTGGGGACCCGATGCCATCAGAGAGCAAAGGCAGAAGTCAGCCCTACTGGCTCTGAAGAGGAAGCATGAGTGTCCTTAGAAGTCAGCCTTGCCCAGTGGCACCTGGGCCCAGGGATCCTCTGGACATCTGGCTCCTTGCAAGATGATGGCTGTGCAGCTTGTGACACGCAGGAGCAGCCATGCAATCAGCAGACAGCATACATCCCCTAGGCCTTTGCATCCTAGCACCATACCAGCACTGGGAGGCCACGCTTCCCCGGAAGTGGCCTCCTGTGACAACAGGGCCAGCGTCCTTTGGGGCCACCCCACAGCTTAGCCCTACTTCTGGTAGGTGGGATCCCAAGGGTAGACTCTAGGGGGTCTATGAGGAAAAAGCACTTGGGGGAGGTCACCTGAGAGCCCTTAGGCCCAGGACTGCGCAGGTCAGACTGTCACATGTCCTCAGGAAAAGCAGGCTGTCCAGACAGACGCATGGCCTGAAAAACAGACCACATCCAGGACATAGCTGAGTATTTAAAATTTATTGACGTGATTTCCCATAAGGATAACGGCCCAGAAGCACTCAACTGCGTCACCTCCAGACAGGCATATGGCCTGGGAGACTCCCATTGCTTGTCCAAGCTGCTCCTAGGGACTCAAGTTACAGGAACCGAATCCCAGCACCAAACTGGACGCCATCACAAATCCTAAAAAGAAAATCAGAGGTTAAACACGGCACTCCTTATGCCATCACGAGGCTGCACTGGCCCCTGGAGTTCTGCCTAGGATAGTAAGAATCAGACTCTCTTTGCTCCACCCAACCTGAAGTTCCCCCACCTGCCTGTCAGGGCAGGAAGAAGCAGGAGGCCCCATGTTGGGGCTGACCCAGAACTCAGGATGATCCTAGGGTGCACAGTGACACAGCAACCCAGCCTCAGAGAGCCCAGCCACCAGCCAGACCTGTTCCAAAGGGCAACCACAGTGTGCTCTCTGGAGAGCTTAGCTCTGGGGTGTCCTGTGTGGGCCTGTTTATACTGGCCAGGACCAGATGCAGGCACCACATACCCAGTTCAATGTACTCCAGACACAGGCTGCTGAGTGCTTGTGCCACACTGGAGGGTCATGGCACTGATGAGTGGCAGCAGTCACACTCTCTCCCCTGAGGAGACTTCCCCCTGAGGGTGAGGCTCTGGGCCCAAGCTGCAGCATACGCAGTGTACTAGTATCTCAGCTGTGGGCCTAGGCCACCAAGCCTGTCACATTTCAGACTACAAGGTCCATAAAAGGGCCCATGGCTGCTGTCACTGCCTTAGAGAAACACCTAGAGAAATAAGCCTTGAGATGAACACACCAAGTTCTTCAGAGAACATATAGGCATTCAGTACAGCTCTGCTAGTATAACTGTAAGCAAATCAAAGATGTTGTGCTGCGACACACACACCACAGCAATGCCCATTGTGGGGACTCAAGATGGCACCAGGGTCACAAGGCCAGGGCCCTTCAGTCCTCTGCATACCCTGTTGGCCTCCTCAGCCTCTACCTCTGGCACTTGTGCAGGCTGCCTTCCTGCCCTCAAGATGGCAGCGCTCACCCCTCACACCAGCCCCACCAGGGGTCATCAGGAAAGCCCACTCATGTTACCCTCCAGCTCTTAACCCCCAAAACTCTGTCCTGTCCCCCGAGTCATGGGTGGTGCACTAGGTGTGGGGCATTCACAGGCCCCAAACAGAGCCCCTGACAGGCACCAAGAAGACATCAATGTAGCTGGGGGAGGGGTGAGGACAGAGAATGAAGAGGCTCATTTGTCAGCAGCCATTCCCTCGAGGCTTCTGCAAGCCTGCATATTCTGCCCACCACACTACAACCTTCCCCCAGACAGCTGTGCCCACAGTCAGGATGCCCTCCCCACCCTGTGTCCTCAGAAAGTCCACCAAGGTCCCACCTTGGGGCCTCTTGTCCTCCCCAGCTGTGATGATGAGCTCCTTCCTGCAGCTCAATGAGCAGCTGGAACAGTGCTGATTCATCGCTGGGTCTCCAGAGACCTAGCCTGAGGAGACTGCTGTGACAGAACACTCAGGTCACAGAGAAGACAGTGGGTGCCATAAATCATTCAGAAGTCAGAAGCTTCCAACTGTCTCCTTTTTGTAAAGGCCTCAATTGTCAATTACAGAGCACCTGGCTTAACCCTAGGGGCGGGGCTATGGACAACTGTCCACCTGCCAACTGCCTAATTTTAGAAACAAGATGAAATTGAGGTCATTTCCTTTAAATGTTACCAAATTCCACTCTTGCTAACAAAGCTACAAGACAACCCACATTGGGGAAGGGTATTTCCATGTTTAAGGCTGACCCTGGATGGCCTTCGCCGCCCACAACAAACACCTGTTGCCACCATCACAATGGCAAACAGCTGCAGCAGCCTGGACCGGGGCCTTCCTCCACTCCAGCACAGCAGACTACTTCTTTATGAGGGCTATGTTCTGGATTAATCTTTGAAACATGCTTCTCAGGTTTAACTAAAAGAGAGGCGCAGCTGAGGGCCTGAGTTGTAAAGAGAACTCATTAAAAAGCCAATTAGCAAGAGGCTCAACAGCAAAGCAACTGCTTGGTGCGTACTGCCACCGTGTGGCTGCTGTCAGTATTACAGTAGCATGGGCCACAGAAGCTGAGCCACTTAAGAAGCAGCAGCAGTCACCACCGGAGCCCACCACACTCCCAAAGCAGATGACTGGCCTCAACACAGTTTGAGAAGCAGCTCCTGGATTCTGGTTCTGACTTGGCACCAACCCGTACTCACAATGCTTCCTGTAGGGCTTCCTGGCTGGGATGGGGGGAGGGGGGAGGATGGTGCTAACAGCCAGCTGGCCATAGCTCTGGCTCCACCTGCATGGAAGGTTGCACAGAGCTAACCCCCATGCTGAAGACTGAGGCAGCTGTTGAGAAGCTACCTACTGTGCACCAGAGACCTAGGAACAGCTTCTCTTCACATCCCTGAAATCAGCATGTCAAACTGCAGACAGCAGGCATGATGTAGACAGAGGACACCACAGAGAAGGGCAGAAGTACACCACCAGCAGTCACAGGAGGAACAGACACCACAAGAGCAGACCCAAAGCTCTGAGCACTGTCTTTGTTGCCTTCCATTCTCTGGATGGAAAAACAGACCCAAAGTAGCTAAGTAACCTATTCCAGGCCCTACCACAGGGCAAGGTGGCATTGGCCATGTGGCCTTCGGAAGTGATCTAGCTTGAATAAAGTCCTGTGGGTGGGGCTCGGGTAAGGGGATCTGAGCCTGTGGAGAACACCCACGTGCTTGTGCTGCCTCCCTGTGAGACTGCTTGTCAAGAAGTGGCCCTGTGCAAGCCAGGCAAAGTACTCTGCCCAGGAGCTTCCCACCAGCACCTGTCTTGATACCTGGCTCAGAGCCTTGTCGCTTAAGCTTCCTGTTTATAATCCCTCTGGGTCTCCAGACACTTGCAGAATGCCTATAATGTAATGTAAGAGATGGGGCAACTTCTTCAAGCCTGAACGGCCCTTGGCCAAATTCACCCATGTAACACAGCCCCTGCTCCATGTCCACGGGTGGGGTCCTCCAGCCCCCCAGCTAGGCTGTGGCCAGCCCCAGGCCAGTGGCGGCACAGTGAAGCTCTCTCTACTGCATTGCACTTCCAGCAAGCAGGGCCAATACTTCCTACCTTGTTAGCTCCTCAGTTAGAGTGGCAGGGGCTCACTCTGTCCTGGAGACAGCAGCAGTGTTCCAGGGAAGGGGTATACACTTTCCTTTTCCCCTCCAACTAAAAGAGAAACTCAGCAGAGAACCCACATTCTTTCATTCTTTAGTTGACTATTCTATTTCTCTTCAAGTCCCAAATCTTAAAGCCACTGAAGAAGTAACAAGCCCAGAGCAAACTGCACAGAATCTCCAAAGAGCAGCAGAGCTGACAATGGCCTCACACACCTGTCACCCCGCTGCACGCCCATAGGAATGCAGTAGTTTAGCTCCAACCGAGCGATGTTGCCGAGCCGGAGGACGATGCCCGCTCCATAGGACCAGCGGATGCATTCAGCCAACTTCCGGATGTGGGCTTTGGGGCCCTCGCCTGAAACAACAAAGCTGGTGAGCAGAGATGTGTGTGTCCTCCCTGGCAGAACCCCACACAGCTGGGCCTAGCTAGTGGTGACAGGTATAGGATTGGGTATCTGCTTCCCACTCTTCCAAAACCAATTGAGTGTCTCAACTCCCTGGGTCTGGCCGTCTTGCCCTCTCTGTCTAGAAAGGCTCTCCCAGCAGAGGAGCTGAGAGGCCTCATGTCACCCTCTACACCTCTACACCCGAGGCCTCCAAACTGTTCAGCTGGACAAATGCCCTGTGAGCATCCTCTGGACAGAGCCTTGCTGAGTGCTAGGCCTTAATGATACCTGGAAACACTTGAAGCTTGTTTGTAGAGTTAGAAGCAGACTCCCCTTATACAAGGGCATCAATAGGGAAGGCACGAGCCTGCATGGCCAGGGCCGACTCACCATAGTTGAGGTTGCACAGGTTGCCAGCGTTGAGGAAAAAGTGGGTTCTGAAAAGTTCTCCGAAGCCACCCTGGCCTGGCCGGAAGGGCAGTGGGGTGTAGAGGTGCAGGCCCCCGGCCCAGTATGCCTCTCCACCCAGGTAGTCTCCTAAGGAGGGAGAATAGAGTCTGTTGACCCAGTACTGTGGACTCCTGCTTTCGGTTCTGCTGCACAAAGCAAGCAAGCCTAGCTCCTCCTTTTCAGTATCCTTCCCACTGACACAGCTGAGAAGCTGGATACTGCAAAAAGAACAAAACTGCCATCTGCCCTGTCTGCAGTGCCTGGAGCAAAAAACCCATCTGTTCTCCTTCCTAAAGTGGCCATACTGAGCCTCCTGCCTTTCACCATCACTGTTCTCGTTAGTTGGCACATTGGGACAGTGTCCAATCCCAGCAGAGTCCAGGCTTTTGCCTGAAAAGCTCTGGTTTCAATGTTGGAAGGCAGGCCTGGAGGAAAGTTCCTTCCTGGAGTCAGTCAGTTGCTCAAGCTGCCCAGGAGAAGAAAGCTGCTGGGTTCACTTTTCTACCTTAGCACCTCAGCCTGATGCAGCTGCCTCTACCCTTACTGAAGGAAGTGTCTGGACTCTGGGACCCAGAAGCCCGAGACTTGGTAAATTTTCCCCACCTGTGTGTCTCGCCTTGCCCTTGTCCACCCTTTCTCCTGTCACTTTCTAGGTCCCTTGGGTCTGTGTTGTTTGCTTTGAGGGCTCTCACTGGTTTGGTAGGAAAGTTTCAATTCTCTTACTTTCATGTTGGCTGTCAGCAGGGAGGGGTGTAAGAAAATAGAGAAGCAAGGGTGTTGGAAACCTTTAGTATAGCTTGTGCAGCTGTGGGTCATTCTAGGTCTGTGAGGCCTTGTGGAACCCAGGGGGTGCCAGCTGACCAGCCCTCCATAAACGCAGCCATTGATCTACCAGTGTATTCCAAATGCATGTACTTGCCATATGTCTTTTTAAAAATAAGTATGAGGACTGGAGGGATGGCTCAGCTGTTAAAAGCTAGGCTCACAGTCAAATATATGAAAATGTGTATGACAGCTGGGCATGGTGGCACAAACTTTTAGCCCCAGCACCTGGGAGGCAGAGGTAGGCGGAATCCTGAGTTCAAGGCCAGCCTGGTCTACAGAATGAGTTTCAGGGCTGCCAGAGTTACATAGTGAGACCTTGTCTCAAAATACTAAAAAAAAAAAAGTATGACTGTCAGCAGTTATGTCTCTGCGCACCTCATGCATGCAATGCCTACAGAGACCAGAGGAGGGGATCAGAGCTCCAGAACTGGAGTTACAGACAAGGTTGTAAACTGCTAGGTGAGTGCTGGAAACCCAGGTCCTCTGGAAAAACAGCTAATGCTCTTAAGTGCTGAACTATCTCTCTAGCCCTTGTGTCATTTTACATCTAATACAAAACAGGGCTAAATTTAATCTACCTCTACAATGCCTGAAAGTAACTGAGTGTCAAATCTGTGGCTGCTTCATTTCATCTCCTTTGTTTGTTTTTTAACTTACTGAGTGCTAAAGTGTACTTGGCATGCCTGATTCGAAACAAGTATGCATGCATGTAAAAGCAGATGTTTTCAGGGTAGCTTCTGAAATTAGAATTACAGCATTAGTGGATAGAGCTATTGTCGGTTTAAAACAATCAAACAAAAAAAACCCCCAAATCTCGAGAAAATCCCCTTATCCATAATCACAGACCTACGCTACTTCTACCTGGGAAGGCACACGATCCACAGACCTTCAAAGCAGCAGAAATGGCACAGCACATGCTTCTGCAGTCTCTGGGAGCAAAGGCATGGGGGATGAGCCCACTGCGTCTTCAGAGAAGGGATTGCTGCCCAGGGCACAGGGCTGTTTGGATTGCTCTTTTTGAGCAAAGGCTGAGAACAGGAACTGGCATGGCTGCTGGAAATGCTCCTATCCTTACACTCAAAGAAAGGGGCACTGAAGTCACGGCAAGTCCTGATGCCCCTGCTGTCGCAAACCACTATTTCCACTGCTTTGGCCCCCTCACAAATGACATCCCATAGAGACGGAAAGGACTGCATGTCTCCAAGTCTAAGCTCACTGACCTTCGCTCTGGGGTCCGATGCTGTGCATGCTAAATCCTCGGACGCTCGTGGGGCCTCCCAGGTAAAACCTGCAGCAGAGTGACAGGTATTGGGTCATTAGGTGGAAATACTCAAGACTCACAGCAAGTGAGACAGCAGCAGGGTCAAGCTGGTCTCCATACAGCCAGCATTAGCAGAGGGTGGGGCAGATGCAAGTGAGCATGTGACCTATCAAAATCTACCTGACACCGACAGCAGCTCATTCTGGTGATATGAGCAGTAAGACACATTTGAGGAGGAGGAGGAGGACCATCTTTATAAAGGGTAGGCAGCTGTATAAGAGACTCACCATGAGGTTCGCTCTCCAATCACTGAGCTACAGCCTCCCTATCCACATTAGGTTGAGAAGACAGTGTCCACATCCCACAACAGCGCGGCATACACCCCACAACAGCGTGGCACACCCCACACAACAGTGAGGCACTCACCCTACAACTGTGTGGCACACACCCCACACAACAGCGCAGCATACACCCCACAACAGCGCGGCACACACCCCACAACTGTGAGGCATACACCCCACAGCAGCGCGGCACACACCCCACAACTGTGTTGCACACACCCCACACAACAGCATGGCACACACCCAACTGCGGGACACACACCCCACAACTGCAGGACACACACCCCACAACAGCGTGGCACACAAGAGAGGCCAGATGATACCAGAAGGAAAGACCACATAGAGCTTTGGTTTTCTGCAATGAATTCTATTGCATTCTATCTGCTGAGGATAGAACCCAGGGCTTCTCTGAAGGTTAGTCAAGTTCCTTATTGCCACACTATGACCTTGAGCTTTGGCAATGCTTTTTAATTAAGGGAAGGTATCCTAACTTTTTAAGTATATCTACATCTATCTACCTATCTATCTATCTATCCACCTACCTCTCTAACTATATCTATCTGCATCTATACAGATATATTTTAGAGGTTTCACTATGTAGCCCTGGCTGGCCTCAAATCACCTTGACTCTCCCAAGTGCTGGGATGAAAAGTGTATAACACTCCACCCAGCTAGGTTTAACTTTCAATGGCCAACCATGTGCAAAGCGCTCCGTGCCCTGGGAAGAGTGGTGCAAGAGGCTGAGACAGTGGACACGGAGCCGGGAGCAGTTTTCCTGCCCCACAGAAGTCTCTCTGATGTGTTTCTATGAACTCAGGAGAGCGCAGAGGTCCACAGATACTGTCTGATTTACTGTCTGATTGCTAAGCAAAGCTTTCTTGAACAGTCTGCTGACATTAATAACACAGGCCAACGGCAAGCTCTGTTCTTGGATGCTTTTTAAAGATTTATTTTTATTTTATATGTAAGAGTGTTTTACCTACATGCCTGTCTGTATACCACATCCATGCCTGGTGCCCAAGGAGACCAGAAGAGGGCACTTGATCCCCTGGTCCTGGGGTTACAGACAATCTCCCATATGGGTGCTAGATAGATCCCTGGAACCCACATAAAAAGATAGATGAGCAACGTGCAACTGCAATCCCAGCACTCCTATAGTGAGACGGGAGATGGACAGAGAGTCACCTGTCAGGTTGGGCCAGCTAGACTGGTGTTTGCAGCACAGTAACAAAATCAAGAGTCCCTGACCCAGAACAAAGTGGAAGGATGTCTTCTAACTTCCACACATGATTCGGCATATGTGAGCCTGCGCAAGCGATGCGTGCGCGTACACACACGTTCACATATAGTATGTTACTTATAAAGACTTCCTCACGACTTAGAGAACAATCTGTGATCTCTTTGTAACATCAGCAAATGGGAAAACAACTTGCATATGAAATAGTGTCCTAACAGCTCACTCACACACAAACACACTTCTAATTTACCAAAAGGAGCCAGCCGGGGGGTGGGGGGGTGGGAACGACGACAGAGCACCCTACTTTCTAAAATGTGCCTTATTTTCACTTCTACAGGTACTAACCAAATTCTTCCATAATTAAAAGAGAAAAGAACGTTTTATGTTTGTTGTTGCTGTTGTTTTTAGTTTTTTCTTTTTTGGATTTTCGTGTCAGGTTTCAGTGCGTGTCCCTGACTGTCTTAGAAGTCGCTCTGCAGAGCAGGCTGGCCTCAAACTCAGAGATTCACCTGCCTCTGCCTCCCAAGTGCTGGAATTAAACACGTATATCACCATGCCTGGCTAAGAAAAATTTTAATATAATAAAGCATCACAACAAGAAGCAAGCAGATACTAAGTATGAAGAGTACTGGCTACTTCAAAATCTATTTCCACATGAAAATAAAAAGCAATTTGAATACTTCTCTCATTCATTAAAAAAAGAAAAGAAAAAGCACCCAAAGTCCCTGAGGAGAGTAGGGGAGCCTCTGCTGGCACTGACCTGTCAGCAATGCTGGACGGCTTGTCACCAATGGGCACCAACATTCCACCCCAGAAAGATGTGGAGAATACCTGTGAGAAGACAAACAAGGTGTTTCTCTCCTCCCATGAGTACCAGCAGGAAGGTGGCTCCACTCTGAATGCCCTTGACATGCAGAACAGAGCAATAGTGGGGACACAAGGGACCAGGGGTTGTGAGGCTGAAGAACTCAGTCAGAGACAACCTTAAATTATAACAGTCACACAGAAGTGCAGCAGGGCTTGGCTTGTGTTCCAACCAGGACAGGCCCCTCTTACACAGTCAAGCCCACAGGACAACCTGATGGCAGAAGGCAGCCAGGACCCTGGATATGAAATCCTGCATCTACTCAGACCACAAAATGTGAGGAGACTGAGGTATGCAGCCCCTCAGGCTGAAGGTCTAGGCAGGCTATGATGCTCCTGCAGTCAAACAGTGCAGAGACGTCTGACTAACTCCCCATCGGGGGCAGCACCATCTAGTCAGGGGGCTCAGTGACACACTCTTCAAAGTATGTGGATCACCCACCAGTTCTACTGAGTACCACAGCCAAGCTGAGGCCTCTCACTCAGAAGCCCCAGGCCTCATGGTGTCAGACTGCCAGAGCCTCTGCTTATCTTGGGTCCTCCGCCTGGCCAGTCCTTGTGAACTCCATGGCTGCTCATATGGTCTTTTTCTAGATGCTTCAGTGGGAAGGTCTACAGATATCAAGTGAAAGTCAGGACAGAGCCACTCAACACACAAGACAGTCCCCACACGGCAATGAAGGGACGGAATCTCCCAACTTCACAACGGTTTGATGGCACACTTATGAGCCCATCTGTCTGTATGGCCTTCTGGAAGCCATGTAAGCTACACTACACTCGACTAAAGTCACCTTTGCAGCAGACTTTGGAAGGCTAAGGGAAGGGCTCCAGTCTGATGAAGGTTGGCCGGGCTGAGCTAGCTATACAGCAGGTTACCAAACTTCAAACACTTTCAACTAACTAGGTTTATTGGGAAGTGACTCCATCGGGAAGCAAGTCAAGAAGCACTCATGCTGTACTCTGACACTGCCAACTCGTGACAACGGTGCCGGCACCATGGGGATCATGACCTGTTCATGGGGACGCTGCTTCCACTTCTGGCCCTCCACTGGGTGAGGCCTGCCTCTGCTCTCTGGAGACCTAAAGGCCTCAGCAGACTCCTACCCTTGCCCCAGCTCCACCTGCACATGCCACTACCACTGGCCAGGAAGGCAGCTCATTGTGCTCTTCTGGAAAGAGCCAGGCCCTGCTTTACTTCCTTCTAGCCCTGCACCTACTCCCACTCAGAGGCAACTATACTCCACATTCCCATCACCAGACAAGGTCCCAGTTCTTTCCTGCCAGAGCCAAATATCCTGAGCCCTCTACCCCCCTCCTCTCCACCCCTCATCTATTCCACCATTCACCTATCTGGACATTCTGTTATCCACCCATTTGTGCACCCACCCGCCCACCTACCCATCCATCCATCCACTCATCCTATCCACCCATCTACTCCCCTACCACACACCACTTCTAGAACCTTCAAAGGAGCCATTCTGCTGCTTCTGTCCCAAGTTCTCTCCTCTCTGTCTCTTCAAGTAAGTATTTATTTTGAAGTGTTTTCAGGTTTATAGAGGTACAGCCCCGGTCCCAGGGCTCTTCCTCAGCCAGCCTCACACAAAGCTGAGGGACCACCCTGCTCCTCACTACTTGCTGACCTCTGACCTCTGATGCAAGCGCTCCACGAATGCCCCCCTGGGTGCCACCTGCACTAAGCCATTCCCTCCACTAGCAGTCACTGCCTCCACCCATGCCGCCCACCTCAGCCATCAATCCTCCCTGCTCCCCTGGGTTCTACCCTCATGCTCCCACCTCCTGATAAGCACCTGGAGTGCTTGGCAGCCAGGATGCAGGTGTGTGGTGGGAGAGTGGATGGGTGGGTAGGATGAGTTGACGGGATGGGATGTGGGTGGGTACACAAGTGGGTGGATAAGAAAACATATAGGTAGACAGGTGAGTGGAAGAAGAAAGAGTAGACGGACAGCTGGGCGGATAGGTGGTGACAGATGAACACACGGGTGCTTCTACTACATGAGCGCAGTGGAGCCCTCTGCCCCTCAAACCCCAGGCTGAAAGAAAGAGAAGGTGGCTGGAGACATGCCTGTGCCAAACTCCTAAAAGCCTGGAGCAGGAGGCCATGTGGACAGGAGACAAAAGGACGTTACAGTAGCAGAAGGCAGATGAAGGACAGTGCCTGGAAAGGAAGGGCCTCATCCCTCAGAAAGTGTCCTGTGAGGCCAGCACGGGCAGATGAGTGCAACAGTGAAAATCAGGGCGTCCCAGGCACCGCTCTAGGAGCATGGGCTCTCAGGAAAGCAGCAAGGTGTGCATCTAGGTGAGCTCGGCTGGGGAACGGGAGGAACCGGGGTGCAGGGAACTCAGAGCAGGGCTCCACACCTCAGGGACGGGCAGCAGGGTCTGAGCAATGCCAGGCAGAGAGAAAGGGAATAAGGGAGTTCTGTGGTAGCTCTGAGAGTGAGGCCCAACACAGCCTGGCACGCCACACACATGCTCACTGGAGGGATCTTAAGTCCTGTGGGTTAAAGCATCACAGCACTGAGCTAGTATCAGTGCTTTGGACACTCAGGACCCAAGGTGAAGGGTGACTACACAGGCACAGCGCAGGCTGGAGACTCACCGAATCCAACATGAGCGGCTTATTCAGCTGAAGCTCAAAGTCTTCCTTGATGAAGCTCACGTCCCCTCCAGTGTAGCCTGCCAGCTCCTGAGGGAAGAAGCCACTGGTCACAGAGATACAGGGGGCTACTAAACCCTGCCTCTGCAATGACAGTTTTGCTGTTTGTGCCCTGGTCTGCTTAGCATCTGGAAAGAGTGAGCCACTTTCCTGACAGGAACATTTTACATACAAACCCCAGGACAGTTGCTCCTCTGAAACTGAAGACTAGGCAGCACAGGGCCCTGCCTGCACCATGACTCCTGGGAGCACCTGGATGAGATTGGGTGGACCGGCACAGGCCACAGTGTGTCATCCAGTTCCTCCGTACCAGCAGGGCAGCTGACCACACTACCTTTAAGGCACTCCCCATGGGCAGCAGCTCCAGCAGTGTCCTCACTGGCCCTGCAGGCCTGTGCTTGACAGTCCTGCCTACAGCCGTTCCTTCAACTCTGTTCCTGGCTATTAGGTGACACCCCCAAAGAAGCTGTCACATCAACCATTGTGTCTTTGCAGGAAGACACAAGATAAACTGCAAGGAACAAGGGCTGACTCTGAGGCCAGGACCCTGAGAGTGGAGCCAACAGGTTCTACAGGCAATTCTAGAGTATTTTTCCTATCTGTGGTGCTGGTATGGAACCCAGGGCCTTTGCCATGAAGGCTAGGCAAGTGCTCTACTGAGCCACATAGCCAGCCTTGGATGACTCTGCCAATTAGAGACAAAGTTTTGTGTTAAGCATGCACACACTTCATTGGCCCCGCAGCCAGAGGCCCTGGCAAGAACACTACCTGGTTGACTTTGAGCAAAGCACCTCTTCTTGGCAAGATAGACGAATTCCGAGAGTCTATGACCATGGCATGCTGAAAGAAAACAACACAGTGCATCTTCACTTCAAAAAGCTCCAAGGACAGTAAAACTTGCTGTGCACTGAGGGCTGTGCTGAGCATGCCCGCAGTATTTCACCTGTTCCTGCCTTCTCAGGACGGCACAAAGTTCTGAGATGGCACACCCAGAGACACCGGGGAGTTTCCCACTGACACTGACCAGCCTCACTCCCTCAGAGAGCCCAGTACCTGCCCTAAATCAGCTCACTGCATTTCTTTTAATTTCTGGAAGGTAAAATTCCACAGCCAGCTCTTAAACGTGCATGTATCTGTTTCCACTGACGTTACTTACAGAAAACAGTAAGAGGCAGTGGGCAGTGTGGCTGGAGGCCACTGTCCCTAGTCTCAGTGACCTTCAGTCAGCCCCACATCAGCAGAAACCGGCCAGTGGCCCACAGGGCTCTGTCGACACATTTTCCCACCCAGAGAGCAAGTCCTACCGAGAGAGACGACTTCAGTGAGTGTCCACTTTCCTTCCGAACAGCGAATGACGCAGTCCTCGAGAGGCAGCCCAGTTCCCGCCACACACCCTCCCATTTGACGGTGTGACTGGTCTTCCATATAGGAAACTGTAAAGGCATGAAAGGAAGTCTTGTTCTGCACTGCTCACACTGAACAAGCTGCTGCAAACCATTCTTGGAAATGAGGCATCATTGAGTAACACACTGATAATTTCTTTTCTCAGCACCAGGGATGGACCAGGTCCTTGATGGGAAGTGGTCTTCTCCAACCCCAGGATAAACTATTTAAATGAAATAGGGAGGAAGAGGAACAGAGAGGATACTCAAAGGAAGATGGGAGGACTGTTCACTGAACCAGAGCAGTGCTGCCCTGAGCTCCAGGTGAAGGAACAAGGCCAACTCAAAAGTTAGGGCTGACACTGTCAACAGCAGGTGTCAGTCTTATCCCATAACTGGCTGAAGGCAGGCCCAGTGACCTGTCACCTGGATGCCATCAGTCCCAGAAGAACAAGGAGACCAGACCATGTGGGGCCATGGGCTTTCCTCCCACAGCCAGAGGAAACGAGCAAAGCCAGGCCCAGGGAACTTGCCTCTCAGCAGGTCTGCCCAACAGCCTGCCCGGACCCTAGAGCCCAGAACTGCCCCATTCTGAATCCTGAGCCACGATGTCAAGGAGCTTTGGGAAGTAGGCATGACTTCACTTACAAGGACATCAGATGCCAAGCTCCCCAGAAAGCATCCCAGCAAGCTCTGTAGCCTGTGAGCCTGGAGGAGAACATAAGGCCTCCGAGGGTGAGAAGTGACCAACCAAAGCCCAGTGCACTCTCTTGGTATGCAAGAATGTGGAACAAAAGTGCCCATGTCAGCACACAAGGGCCCTGTGCAGATCCGAGGAGCCCACAGAAGGCCAGGGAACAGCAGCCAGGCTTGGCAGTTGCTCTACACCACGGCCCCAAGACTCAGGCTTTCCCCAGATGACTGCAAGAAGTGAAACTTCCCAATCAACTCTTTTTTCCTTGAACTCTGGGTAGCTCTTAGCAAGCAAGCCACTTACTCAGGGAGACACTGCTGTCTCCACAGTAACTGTCAGGATTCACAGGGCCGGACAGTGCACCCACAGTGCTGAGTTACACTTAGGGTGCCCCGAGACAAGCTCTGCCTGTCTTGTCCCTCAACACAGCTGCTCCAGAGGCTGCAAGCTCCATGTCCCACCCCGGCCCACCCGCACCGACTCCACACCATTTTACACTCTAGCCCTTTTGCATCTATTGCTCCATGTGGGAAGAAAGGGGTTTTGACTCTTTCAAGGTGTGCTCTTTACAAAGCTTAGGGAAAAATAAAAGGGGGTGCCACAGAGAAGGGTGGAAGAAACCACTGGGTGCCACAGCCAGTCAGCACAGACGCCATGTGGCCAGTGTGGACACCTGCCAGCTGTGTCCCCTGGTTATTGCATTAACTAGGGAGGAGGTGTCTAGCCAGGAGAAGGCCACCGAGGGGTGAAAATCCGCACTCACCCACCCGTTTCCCTCTCTAGAGTCAATGAACTCACTGTTCCTGCGCTGCACCAGGGCCTGGTGTACTCACACTGTACTCAGCAGACACTCCTCTGTCGGTCTCCCGAAGTGAGCTCCACGGGAACTGCCCAGTAACTTTATATAAGTTTACAGAGAAACTAGGAGGCAATGGGACAAAGCTTTAACAGTGAGTCCGTGCAAGGGCTTGCACACAGCTAAATAACAGGCCAAATTAGATCACACTGGGGCTCATCCTCTGGACAGTGACCTCGGCGGAGGCAGCTGGCTGCCAGGTGTCATTTCACACTCAAGCCATCTACTTTAACTTTTAAACCAGGCCACTGAGCTCAAGGACTTGTTTGGCTTCCTACTTTCTCTCGAAGTTTCCAGGCTGTGGTTTGAAGAAGGACAGGCCGTAGGAAGTTTCTTTGGTTCCATAGGAAAACTGAAAAGTCACTTTTTCTGCACGTCCTAGAAGATTGGGGAGTTTGAGGCCAAGTACCTAAGGGAGGGAAACGATGAAGCTAACATTGGACGGTGTAAACATGGCTCACACACACAGCCTGTTTCTCACAAGATGCCCTTGCCACATAGCACCCCACACAAGCTGACCAGGTAGAAGATGGCCACTGACCTTCTGCTAGAAGGTAGACGTCTCCCAGCCCAACCCCAAACCTCCCCTACTGGAGCATAAAGGAATCTAAGCAAGACCATTAATGTGCTCATCTGTCCTTGTACTAGAGTTAATAACTAAGGTTAATTTCACTTCAAACAACCTCAAACTCATGCCAACCAGTTCTAGGGAGGTTGAAGGAAAATTACGTAACAGCCAAGTCTACAGTCCACAGCAACTCCCACTTTTTTCTAACAAGCACATCTCAAAAGCTTACACTGAGAACTCTGAACAACGATGGAAGCCACTTCCTACCATACTGCCTTCGTTGTTTCCAACCATGGTGTTGTAACTGCCCGTCAGCCTCCTTAGCTCCGTCACTTCAAAGGTGACATCTAACCCATTTGGCAGTGCATCATCACCTAAAGAAGTAAATATTAAAAAGGGTCAGCATGGCTTAGTGGGTAAAGGTACTTACCACCACACCTGCCAACCTGGGCTTGATTCCCAGGCTCCATGTGGTGGAGGAGAACTGATTCCTGCAAGTCCTCTGGCTGCCACATACACATAAATGCACACATACACATAAATGCACACATACGTACATACATACATAAATGTAATTCTTAAACACAAAACTAAAACACACCTTTACACCCGACCCTGCTCTCTGTACTGGATATTCCCAGCTGGGAATGTGCCCTCCCCTGGGGAGGCCTTGGAAAACATTCTGAGTCCCATCCAACCAACATCAAAGCATGGGATTTGTATGAGGGTAAGGATTTCAGTAACCCAAGAGAAATGAGCAACAACGGTGCAATTAAATGTATCTATCCAGAGGGCACAGCAGTGTCTACCTTACAACCCATCAAGGCCTGGGATGCTCTCTGCAGAGTAAGGTCTAATTCTGCAGGACTGTGGTCTCTTAGAGGAGGGGAGAGGATGCTCTTGCCTTCCATCCAGGACACCTGCTGGGTGTTCCTGATTGACACTTGTGCAGCCATCTGGCAAGGAGAAATCTATAGGGTCTCCACAGACCAGGGCAGGAGATATCAGGCATGTAGAAACCCACACAGTCCCTACAGGCTGGGACAGGAAGCACAGGGTGAGGCCCTGGTACCATTCTGGTTTTGTTTGTTTGGTTGGATTTTTCAAAACAGGGTTTCTCTGTTGTAACTCTGGCTGTCCTGGAACTCACTCTGTAGACCAGGCTGGCCTCGAACTTAAGAGATCCGCCTGCCTCAGCCTTCTGAGTGCTGGGATTAAAGGCATGTGCCACCACAGCCCAGCACCATTCTGGTTTTTATTTTTATTCATTGAGACAGGATCTCTCAATGCAGTCCTGATTGCCTGAAACTCACCATGTACACTAGCTTGGACTTAAACTCACAGATCCCCAGTCTCTGCCTCCTGAGTGCTGACTTTGAAGATGTGTACCACCACACCAAACCCTCTATTATTTTCTTTAGAAGACTTCACTCTTCAGAGTGGTTTTGGTGTAAGACAGAGCAAAAGGTGGAGTTCCTATCAACTCTTGACACTATGACACATGTCCTCACTATTAATACCTCACACTCACAAGGTTCACTGTCACAACTGTCAAGTCCACAATTCACATTGGAGTGAGTGACATGTGGTTTGACGTGTGCACAATGACAGGTTCACAATGCCCTAAGTCAGCCTCTGCTCTCAGGTAATTCTAGCATGCAGCCAGGGTAAGGAGCTGAATTCATAGCCAGCAGAGAGCTGATAAGTGCAAGGTTCAACAGAGACTGGAGAGAGATGAGGCCAAGTGTCAACGAACTGGGCACTGAACTGACCCTGGGGAGGCGGGGCAGGCCTGCATGCTTGAACTGTATTATCATTCACCACTAGATCAGAGACAAGTTCCCAAAAAGGCTCAGAGCCTTCATGAGTGAAATGTATCTGAACACTCACCAATGTCCCCAGGTGCTCCCATCTCCCATCCGACTCATCAGTGGGTACTGAGCTTTACCACAAATTAGATCACTGGTCCCCGCCCACTCTTCTGCTATGATAAAACCTACAAGTGTATCTTCTGAGACAGCTAACTAACTCAGAGACCTGCCTGAGAAACCTTTGGGTGCATCTGCATCTACCACATAGCTGCTCTGTGACCCTGAGGCTACATGGTGGTACAGGAAGGATATTCCCCCATGACACCTACCACGACATGTGTCGATCAAAACATCCACTTGCCTAAAAATTCCTAGGCGAAGCAGTTTTTCCCGGGCTTCATGAGATTTTCGCATGACCTGGGAGAGGGACAGACAACAGGGAATGAGCTCTTCTAAGACCCAGGAGCATAGAGGGCCCTGTGACCAGTGAGTATATACACTGAGAAGTGCATGTAGCAGGAAACATCTGTGAAAATTATATGAGGAACAGTGTAATGGGCAGGAGCATACTAGGGGCTCAGCAGAGAGGATTGAGAGTTGGGGTGCCCTGAGCACTAAGCTGAAACCACAGCATGTGAAAACAACACTCTGGAGATAGACACAGGAAAAAGAAGCTGACAAAGGAGCCACAAAGTGAACCTGGCAGCCAGCAGAGTGAGTACCCAGACACAGAAAGCAGGCAGTAGGATGAGTACCCAGACACAGAAAAGGCCAAGGATGCACAGGAAGAAAGGTAACAGGAAAAACACTCAACACTGGTGACAAAATGATACAAAGATCTCCTGTGAATTGACAAAGGCTGAGAGCCCATAGGAAAGCAGGTGCTTCACAGTGAGAACTGTGCCTGTAATCCCAGAACTCAGAGGCTCAGGCTGGAAGAACCAAAGATGGAGGCCAGCCCTGGCTATACAGTGAGATGCTGTCTAAACAAACAAAGAAGAAAAACAAAACAAAACAGGAGAAAGATGAATGTCAAAAAAAAAAGTATCCGAGGATTGGTGAAATGGCTCAGAGAGTGACAGTGCTTGCTGCCAAGCCCGAGTTTGATTCCGGACATATATACAAACTGAAATAATGAAACAGTGCTCTGTCCCTAATGGATGCTGTGGCTCTCAGCTCTGGGGAATGGACCTTTCCTATCCCACTGCAGGGGTTGGAAATGGTGGATCTCCTTGAAGATCAATATGATGACCCTTGGAGTGCCCTTTGACCTTGTAACCCTACCTATAACGTGCACACTATGACACAACAGTAAGATGCCGAATGCACAGCCATCTGTGAGAAACAAACTCTGTTTAGTTAATGTCCATCAACAGAGAGAGACACAGCAACAATACAGTGTGTGCAGTGAGACTTCCAGACTGCCCTCACAGTGACAGAAGAGAATGTCAGTGTTCCAAGCCACCAGGGTTCATCCAAGTGGATGACACATGGAAGGACATGGAAGAGCCTGAGCTGGCCTCTGGGAGTGGTCAAGCAGTGGCAAGGAAGTGTGCACATGCACGCCAATATGCTCCACACTATGACAGTTTACACCTCTGTATGTAACTGTTCTGAAATATCACCTTAAACTTTAAAAACACAAACTTTCGATTGTTATTTTGCTGACATTGCTCAAGATTAGTAAGACAAAGCAGAAAGAAGCCAGTTGACCTGGCCACAAGGATACCACTGATGACCTCTGCTAGGCAGGTCAGTGTGGTCCAGAAGCAGGACAGGAGGAAGCCGCAGTCAACCTCCCAAGAGTCTATGCAACAAACAGAGCAAGGGCCCGGGGGATGTGCAGTGGGTTTCCACAGAGGATCTCAGGATGCTCAGCAGGACCAGGGATAGCTCTGATGCTGAGAGTCAGGAAGAGTGCAGGATAGGCAGAACAGACAAGAGGGCAGACTGGTCCTTCTCAGGAGGAAAAGAGGTAAGGGAGGCAGAACCAACTTACCTCAATGAGGTTTCTAGCCTTAAAAACATCTCCAATTTCACAAATGATGATGTCATCCTTAGTCCGTCCAAGTCCATCAAAATGAACATGCTGAACAACCACCTAAATGTGACAAGGGAATAGAGGTCACCACCCCAGCACAGGAAGTAGTTGGAGTAAAGCTAGAGGCAGGGTTTGAGACAAAGAGCCAGGTCTTTTCAAGTGTAATAATGGACTTCTTACTCCTGACTTCATTCTTTTTTAAAATTTTATGTGTACAGGTGTTTGCATGCATGTCTGTGCAGCACTTGAGTGCCTGGTGCCCAAAGGGGCCAGAAGGCAGAGTGAGCTCTCCGAGAACTGGAGTTGCAGATGGTTATGACCTGTCATGTGTGTGCTAGGAACTGAACCTGAGTCCTCTAGAAGAACAGCGCTCTTAACCTCTAAGCCATTTCTCCAGCCTCTGTAGTTTTATTTTAAGATTTAGTCTGGTAGGTCAGTGGAGGCGCATGCCTTGAATCCCAGCACTCGGGAGGCAGAGGCAGGCGGATCTCTGTGAGTTCGAGGCCAGCCTGGTCTACAGAGTGAGTACCAGGACAGCCAGGGTTACAACAGAGAAACCCTGTCTCAGAAAAACAAAACAAACAACAAAAAAAGGATGCAAGAGGCTCTGGGTTCAATCCCCAGTGCCATCCAAAATATATACATATATATTTAATTAAGCAGAATTTGAGTCTATCTCTGAAAAACTTTTTAAATTTTATTTTGTGTGCATGAGTGCTCACCTCTATGTGTGTATCTGTACTACAAGTGTGCAATGACTGTGGAGTCCAGATGATCTAGAACTAGAGTTACAGATGGTTTTGAGCCACCATATGGGCAATGGGAACTAAACCCAGGCCATCTACAAGGGTAGCCAGTCGTCTTACCCACTGAACCATCTATCTCTCCAACCACAAAAAATGGTTTTTGTTTCATTATTTTTTTCAGTAGAAACAAAATGTGTTCGCCTAAACCAGCCACATCAACTATCACCCAGGAAAACCTGAGGAACACGGACTTACTGTCCAGAAGTCAGGTTTCTCTACTTGAAACTGGTGACAGGGTTAGCTCCTTTATTTCTCCATAGGGGCTTACCAAGAGGAACATTCCAGAAACAGCCATACCAAGATGTTCCATGGAATACTCACATCTTTGTTTTCCAGAATTTCCTGTTTCGATTCAGGTTCAACTTCCACAAACTCGGCTTCTTCCCCCAATCCTCCAAAGTCAGGGCCACTCGATGGAAGAGGCTCCAGACTCTGAAATGGGTAGAGGAATGAGGTAATTGGAGTCACAATGCACATAGACCAAGCCTGCACCTTCGAGCTTCAGATGGTACCACAAAATCCAGCTCAGCTGCGCCCTCGGGTGTGACTGGTGGTGGTGGTGGTGGTAGGGCAGAAACAGAACGGGATACAGAAGGAAGGCAGGTGCAGGTCCTGGGGGCAGCAGTTAATAACCGTGTTCACTGCATTAGTAGTGAGTAAAATAAAGGTTTAAAAAAAAAACAAACTTGCACATGGTCATCGATGGGCCAGAAAGCAGGCCCTTCCCACAACTGTTTGTGTCACTGGGGACTGACCTTTGCACACGCTGCCCAAGAGCTCTACACCAAACTGTATCCCCGAACCTTCTGAACTTGTTTTTTTCTTTTCATTAGAGACAAGGCCTCTCCCCTCAAACACACTGCAGCCAAGGCTCCCCTTGAAACTCCTCCTGAGCCTGCCCCTGCTTCCCAGGTGACCATCTGAATGGTCACCACCTCAAGACACCACAAAGCCAGCAACGGTGGCATATGGGACACTCATTAAATACAGTTCTCTTTTGTTCTTTTACTAACAAAACCACTAAGTCTCTGTGGTGAAGGCTGAATTGTACATAAGAGGGGGAAAGAGAAAAAGGAAAAAAAGAAAAACAGGTGCACGCCTATAACCTCAGCACCCAGACAGATGGAGGACTGTGAGTTCAAGACCAGCTGGGGCACAGGGTGACAAATATATCACTTCATGTCATTGTTCACTGGTTTTTGTTGTTAATGTTTTTAAAACTAAATCACTGCTAATTTATCATTAGTATGGAAATAGTAGCAAAGAACGAATGCACAAGTGAATCCATTCTTAACCCAACAGCTGGCAAATATGCTTTGTTTGGGCAGAGTTTGCATTCTATTGCTCTAAAAAATTCCAATACAGTTCCTAAAATGTCAAAGCATGACACAAAGTTCACCAAGACCACAGACCTGCAATCTGGAGGGAAGATGTCAAAACATGATATCACTAGTTCACCCTTCTGCGGTCCTCCAGGACCTGTTTACTAGTGGAGACTCACTCACCACACATTGTTTTTTAGACAATGTCTCACTATGTAAGCCTTGCTGGCCTAAAACTCACTAAGTAAATAGGGCTGGGCTTGACCTCGTAAGAAATCCAACTGCCTCTGCCTCCTGAGGGCTGAGATTAAGGACATGCACCACCATGCCTGGCAAATGGAATCTGTAATCCCAGCTACTCAAAAATATAAAGGATTCCAAATTAAAGGCCATTCTGGGCTACAGAGTGAGCTCAAGGCTGGGCCAGGCAACCTAATGAAAGGCTGTACCAGAATAATAAATAAATAAATAAACAAAGCTCTAAGGATACAGCTCAGTGAGAGTGCTTGCCTAGACGGTACCTGTGGTACTTGGGAGGATCTGGCCTCATAGGTTCCTGCAGTATTCAAGAAGGTACTGGAAAAGTAATTTGAACTGAGTTCTAAGAGATGTTGACCATTTTGCTAGGTAAAGCTGGGTGTGGACATGAGCAAGGATAGGGAATGAGCCCAGGACAACAGCATAGTTCAACGAGTGTGTCACAGGTGAAATGGTATGTGAAAAGCTGTGTGGGGTAGTGTGCCCAAGTCTGGAGGCCAGGCTGAGATGCTCGGGCGTGCTGTTGGAAGTAAAGGAACGCTACCAGAAAATGAGTCACAGGGAAAGAGATGCTGTCTACACTCTGTGGGGCTGGGTCCCACACGTCTTGATTTTAGGACACTCTGAGGCTCTGTGACTCTGGACAGACAATTCATTCTCTGGCCTTTGGGAACAATTACAAAAAGAAAGATTTTGGCAGTAAGTAGCTAACTACTTACTCAGTAACACTGATTGCGGCTGTTTGTTGGAACTGGGGTACTACCCTGGGCCCAAAAGACCAAACCAAAAAAATGAAGTTGGTCATGAAGTTCTGTGTCTCTAAGCAGAAATTAACTAGTTCATCAGACCTTAGGAGACATGAGAAGAGGAAGAGAACAGGCAAAACCCTCAAAAAACCACGATTACAGATTCAAAGACAGTAACTGAGCCAAGCATACTGATACACGCCTTCAATCCCTGGCTTCAGAAGCTGAGACAAGAGGCTAATTTAAGACCAGCCTGGGCTACAAAGCCAAAGGCAGAAAGAGGGAAAGAGGAAACGCTGAGACAGGACAAGTCTCTTCTCCCATTTGTTCTGCCCACTCACGGGAGGGAGAGCTCATCTGTTGTATAGAACAAGATGCTGACCAATTCCAGGTAGTAAGTAAAAGCCAATTCAAGAATGTTGATGGCTCAGCAGGTACATGGGGCTTGCTCCTGAGACCTGATGAGCGGATTTCTAATTCCCCAGAGTTCACATGGTGGAAGGAGAAAACTGACTCCGGCAAGCTGTCTTCTGACCTCCACTTGTACACATATGCAAACACACACACACACACCGCACATAAAAAAATAAATGCAATTTTTAAGGCAAGAGCATTGGGCTGGAGAGATGGCTCAGCAGGTAACAGCACTTGCTGCTCTTGCAGAGAACCACAGTGGTTCTGGACACCCACCTAGCGGCTCACAACCCTGAATAACTGCAATCTCGGGGGGTTCATCGCCCCCTTCTGGCTTCCACAGATTCTGCACAAAGTGCATACACGCATACACACACACACACACACACACACACACACACACACACACACACAGAGATTCTGCACAAAGTGCATACACACACACACACACACTGGAGTTTTAAAATCAAAACTGTTAAATAACTTGTTCGCATCTTGTCTTCTAACAGAGCCTTCTTCCCCCGGCAGTCCTATCGAAGCCGGTGCTGTGAAGTCACCCGGGAAAATTCCACTGAGTGACCTTGGACGAGTCACCACCCCGCTCAGGACCACCACGGTCGCAGGCCCAAGCGACTCCCGCACCCTCCCCGCTGCCCTCGCCCCGGGCGCAGGCGCGCGTGTCCCGCCCGGCCGCCGCGGGGCCTCTCACCCGGGCGTGCACTGTCCCCATGGCTCCCTCTTCAGCTGCCGCCTCGCGAGATGCCCGCGCACAGCCTAGGTCAGCTACTGACAGACGCGCAGCCACGGGTCACGGAAGCTGCGCGGCCATGTTGCCCTGCCTAGGACCCGCCCCCTTGCTCAAGAGCCTCCGCTCATTGGTCCGTATGCGACAGTGACCCGGATGTTCACAGGAACGACCGGAAGCCGAGCGCGGAGCGTGAAGTGACGGCCGGATAGCTGCTGTTGTGGACAGAGCTGGTCAGAGGGAGTTTTGCCGAGCTCTGGGCGACAAAGCCTGGCCCTTGTTCCTCGGTGGCTTACGCCGGCGTGGTCGTCGGATCCTCGTTTCCATTTCCAAGGTGCGACCAGGACGCAGGGATGACAGACGAGTGCGTGCTCCTGGAGCGGGCACGGAGCATGACTTGGTTATAACGCCTTCGCCCGGATCCAGTAAAAAGGCTGTATGTGGCGGGGAGCGCGGGAGTCTTTCAAGATGGTTCAGCAGGTAAGGGAGCTTGCCGCCAAGGCTGACGGCCTGAGTTCAATTCCCAGACCCATGGTGGAAGAAGCAAACCGACGGACACCCAGAAGTTGTCCTCTGGCCTCCTCCACACATATACAAAGTTAAAATAAAATTAAAAATCAGTAAAGAACGCCTCCGCAGACTCCCCAAAACCTGTTTTTTTTTTTAAATTTTGTTTTTCAATTAAAATAGGACGGCATCATCCCTTCCCCCAGAGTCATGTTTTTAAAAAGATTAGTGGGACTCCCTTGAGTGTCCAGGTGAGGGCAGTCACATCGGTAAATCAGACAGTTGGGAGCTTATGGTTTGGGGACAGAAACAGCTACCATGTCTCAAAAGAATAGTATGTAATCAAAGCCACTCATAACCATGAACTGCTGGGTAGGATTCCTCTCCTGTGACCTGCAGTCAGCTAAACACCACTGCCCCTGACTACTAAAGTCTATCTTCCTTTTCCATCCCTCTCTCTCCCAGAGACCCTTGCACTTTTTTCTATTTACATAACACCCCTCTGGCCAAGCCTTCAGAGTCCACATCCTTCCTGTCTGGAAAGAGGCAGAACCCTCAAGCAGCCCATCAGCCAGCCCTGTCCCTGCCAGTCCCTCCTTACCTATCTGGTTTCCCAGTACCAGGTCAGTCCTGCAAAGATGGGGCCCATGTTGTCTGACTTTCGTAAATCTGGAGCCTGGCACAGTGTAGGGACTCATAAATATTTGCTGAGTTCCAGTCCTAACCTGAGCCAGATTACACAAAGGTAATGTTCAGCCAATTTCCTTCCCAAAGACAGATTTCAAAACTGAGGACTGGGTTCAGCGGCACACACCTTTAATACTAGAACTTGTGAGTCTGAGGCCAGCCTGGTGTGCATAGTGAGCTCCAGGACAGCCAGAGATAAATAGTGAGACACATCTCAAACTGCAACCTCCCCAAATGCATGAGTGTTTG
Organism: Cricetomys ansorgei; assembly: GCA_026225945.1. Classification (NCBI taxonomy): domain Eukaryota; kingdom Metazoa; phylum Chordata; class Mammalia; order Rodentia; family Nesomyidae; genus Cricetomys; species Cricetomys ansorgei. The sequence goes on along the minus strand of JAMJFZ010000199.1, from coordinate 78,339,494 downwards.
TCCACGTATATGTCTGTGCATCACGTGTGAGCCTGAGGCCAGTCCGGTCTACACAGTTCCACGACAGCCAGGGCCACATAGAGAAACCCTATCTAAAACAAACACCCTGAGGATCCAGAGTCCTTCCCCTGTTCAATTATTAGAAAGCAGCTGGAGAGAGAGAGAAGGCAGAGAGGCCTGTTTTGACCTTAGGCTGGACCGTGTTTGTTACCCACTTGCGTAGATGGCCAAAATGGCTACAAGGGAAGATGGGATGCAGCCCCTTATAGAGGAGCAAATGACTTCCTAGTCTGCAATGGAAGCTGGGAAGTGTAGTCCTTCAGCAGGAAACTACCCCTAACCCCTTATTCTTGGAGCTTAGAACAGCTTCACTGGGTAAATAAGTCTGTGATGTCATCATTACATGGGGGAAAATTGAAGGGGACTGTGCCTTGAGCACTCTGCCCATGATCCTAGCTTTTGTTCAGGTTGTCCCTCTGTGCTGGGTGCCCTTCCTGGCTGTGCCACCTAGGAGTGCTTATATAGTCTTCAAGGGCGAGCGCACTAGCTTCACCTGTGGCCTAAGAGAGCCACGCCCACCTAGTCCATCGTTTGCTCCAGTGTGTTCTGAGGACCATGCCATTGTCCTTTGCCAGTGGTTACTAAAAGTGCACATTCCAAGCTGGTGTGGTGGTACATGTGAGAGAGGCACTGGGAAGGCTGAGGCAGGAGAATGGAGGCTTCCAGGAAAGCCTGGGCTGCATAGTTCCAGACTGAGCTATACAGCAACAAACATTTGTTTTGCAGTGTGGAGGACATCTAGTCAGCAGGCCTAGCGGGGAAGCTGTCCCACAGGCCTTTTGGCTATAGGAGGAGAAAAGGGGAAGAGTCAGAGCACATTTAAATTATATTTATTTGTATTTATTTATAAATCCTATTTTTTTCACATTTATTATGAACCCTTTCCCCATAACAGCTGTGGGTATTTTGGGTGTGTCCATTCAGTTCTTCTGTGGACATACTCATTTGCATAGGCACACCCACATTTGTTTCATACCAAGTGAACCAGCTTTGCTACTTGCTAACCAGGTCAAGATGTTGCTTCCTGATGGTAACCGCCCCACCCTGGGTGTTCCTGAGAGTGACGGGCTCCAAACCAGCAGGAGTCTTATCTGATAGGGCCGTAGGTTTCTCTCTGCTGATGAGAAACATCCCAAAAGGAGGCAGCTCAAAGCAGGGCAAAAGAAGCTCCTGCAATTTTTTTCGTTGGTTGGTTTGTTTTTTTGTCTTTTTGAGGCAGGGTCTCATTTAGCCAAGACCGGCTTTCAACTCTCTAAGTAGCCAAGGGTGACCTTGTCTTTCTGATCCTCTTGCTTGAGTGCTGGAATTACAGTCACGTGTCCCTGCCTTTCAAAGCACAGATTATATGGTGCTGAGACAAACCCAGGACTTCATGCATGCTAGACAAGCACTCTACCAACTGAGCCACACCCCACTCCTGGTGCCTTTTTTGTTTCTTGAGATAGTCTTTCTGTGTAGCCCAGAAGCTTTGCCTATGGAACCACATTCTCCACCCCAGACTCATCTCCTATCCAATAAGAATCCACCCTGCTGAGTGTCCCAAAACAAATGAGATCTTGTGCACCAGGGTATGATGCTTCCTCTTGAAGTGCTTGTGTGAACCTGGAGCGCACTAGGGCTCTGGGAGACCTTAACCTTCACTTAGGGGTCAATGCTTAGGGGGTGTGAGTAGGTCCTTGTTTGTTTGTTTGTTTGTTTTGATGTTCTAATCTAGTGTTTCATTTTTTTAATGCTGTAGTTTAATGTGTGAATTACAGAAAACACATCACAGCCACAGCTGTATACAGACGCCTGAGAAAAGTGAGTGCTTCTCCCCCTTAAGGCTGGTGGAGTAGACAGGAACGGAGAGAAGCAGTGATGGTTGATGACAGTACAAAGATTCGGAGACAGTGGGGAAAGCAGGCCAAGTTCAAGTCGAGGGTGAGGAGGCAGAGGTCCACCGTGTTCCCTACCTGTGTGGTTTCTGCCTCCCACGAACAGGGGATTTGTTTTAAGGTTAAACAGCTCACTGATCATATATGGAATTCACTTCATATTCCCTGGCGTGCTTACATAAAACTCTCTAGAAACTATTATAGTAAGAGCCAACGGTGTCCTTGAATGTAATAAGTTATCACCACTCAACCGGCAGGCCCTTCTCAGGGACGGCCACATCACACGCCTCGAACAGTCTTCCTTCCGAGATGGCACGAGATTGCCCAGTTTCGTTTCCTGTTTCCAAACACTGGTGCCCTTGGCATCTCCAAGCATTCACAGGCTGAGAGATAGTGGAGCCTCTTCTCTGAGTTAGCTCTCAGGCACCAGACTTCACCCAGACCAAAGTAGCTTCCTAAACACCAAATCATTGTCTTTGGTTTCTATAAACTACCAGTTTAGCCCAGACCCTGTCTATGATCCTGCGGTCACAGACGTGAGGTCACTGCACAGCACCAAGAGGCAACTGCACAGGCAGGAGGATCAGCTCCTGGAGAGGAACTTCCTGGATGCCTCCGAAAGCAACAGAACCCTTCCCACTGGGAAACAGAGAGTTCAGCACCCCCATCCACCCACCATCCAGACACCGTTGCTCCAGAGGAAGGTCAAGCAGGACTTGGGGTGGAAGGCAAGATGACCTCAGCTTTGGCCCCTCTTGGACCACACAGAGAGAACACCAAGTTCATAGGAAGCAGGGAGATGAGCAATTCACAAACCAGCAGAGCTGCCTTGGGGTTTGTGTAGAGACGAGCAATGTCCACACTTCGGTGTTTGATGGTCACTCTTGGGTGCTTGGGATCTAAAAGAAAAGAAGGAAGCGAGATTGGAGGTCTCTGCCAAGGCCCTCGGGGCTTCAGTACTGTAAGAATGCAAGGTTGGAATCCAGCCTTTGCTCAGGCCTCCTCTCACAGCGATTGACAGGTACCGCCGGGACACTGTGAATCTTTGCTTGCTGGGGCACCCTATTTTACCTGAGAAGAGAGTCTGCGTCAAAGGGATGTCACATCCCGTCTCCCACCCCCTTCCCTGCCTCCTGCCTGAGAGTCAGAGAGCCTGGCTCCCTGCTTTGACTGTAAACGTCCTCCATCATTAAAAGATCTAAGAAGAAGCTCCTCTGCTGTGTTGGCTCTGATTCTCTTCAGAGACCCCACCATGCTGTCCGTCTCTGGTGCTGGGGCACAAACTCCCTGGGAGTCCCCACCTGTCCGTCTGTCCATGGTGTTAACAACCCTCCTAATAAACTCCTTATTCCTCAGCAATCTTATCTCAGTGTCCTCTTGAACTCCCCACCCCACCCAAAACCTAGAGGTGCCAGAGAGAGTGGTGCCAGGCATTGAACCACCATCCCCCAGCCATTGCAGGGATGCCGCCTGGAGCCACAGCCTCCTCCTACCTTCAGTGCTGAACTGACAGTCTCTGACCCCTAAGCCTGTGCCCTTCCCCACCACCTAAACACCTCCTTTGGGAATCCACAGCTTCACCCACCAACATGCTCTCAACTGGGCCACGGGCCCCTCCAGAGAAACATGCTGTCCCACCAGGGTCCCCCGCCTCCCCCACCCACTTCCCATAAGTCACGGGAGCTGCCCCCACTTTTCAAGCTCCCCCTTCCTCATGCCCACAGGCACACCAGCGCTGCTCAGTACCCAGATCTCCTCTCTCCCCAGCCCACAGCTCCTCCTCTTCTCCATCCTGTCACTCCTCTCCCCTCACAGCCAAGTGAAGGATCCCCAGAGCAGCAGATGTCCTGGTATATCTGATGGGCTCAGGGCCTCCCCCAGGATGCACCCTGCACAGAAGGGCTAGGTGGTTGTCACCTGCTCCACACTTGAGTCAAATGTTCCTAGAATGTTGTATGTAGCCCCAACACAAAACCCTGTAGTGATTCTAGCAAGAAGAGACATTCTGAAGAGACTGCTATGCACCTCCCTTTGGCTCTCAGACCTTTGAAACACAGAATCCCAAGGAACTGAAGTTTCCCCAGGAGTCTCATGCTCGGGAGAGAAGGAAGGAACCTTGCAGGAGAGTCTAGAGCCCAGACAGTGGTGGGCAGGACCACAGCTTGGGCAGGATTGCTTAAGCATACCTCTACTTAAATTTAAACCTGTTGGGAACCCAAAGATTAATTTGGAGTTCCATGACCTTTTTATTTTGTGAATAAATCTCCTTTCTCTGCATTTCACTGTTACAGTTTCCTTTAATGGCCTGTTGTGGACAAGTGGCTGAGCCTTGTTTGTTAGGGCTGTCACAATCCAGGCTCTGGCCCTAAAAGTTCTGGGCACAACAAGGATGCCCATCTGGCCCACATACCCTGGGGCGAATTATTTACCTGGTAGAGGGGAGCAGACACATCGTCATGCGGGTGCAAACCTGGGATGTCAGCCACTGTAGCCATTGGATATCGTCAGGCATGTCAGGGAGCCACATCACCAACCTAAGAAAGGAAGCCAAGGACACTGCATGTGTACAGCACATATAAACACACATGCTTATACTCACACACACATCATGCACATGTGGGTTCACTGTATTAGCCCGAAGGTAAATCAGAAAAAAAAAAGTCAACAAAAAGCAGCTATCTCCCAACAGTATCCTTTGGTCCAGAAGAGCTGCCAGCATCACTTTTAACCCCGATCTGATAAACCCCCTAAGGCAGATTTGGAACATCATCACAACAGTGAACCTTCTAAAATCTCTAAACCAGGTGACTCAGGGTTCCAGGAACTCTTGGGAGTGAATGGGAAAGGGCTCCACGTGGTGGGGTCAGTCTACCTAGTTCCTCAAGGGTTGATAGCAAGTGCAGCTCAGCTGTGCACGGCCCTATGAGCCCAACGGTCACACTACAGAGGTCAACCCCACTTGTAGGCTGTGGCAAGCGACAGGTTACTGGTAAGTGCCTGCCCAGAGCAGGAGGCTGACTCCAGAAGGGGATACTGGATCAGTAAAGCTGCCCAGGGATTTTGACGGAGAAATTATAGAGGTTGGGCTGGTGCAGCATGCTAAAATGGAAATACAGAGGAAGCACCCAAGACTAGCTTGCTGCGCGTCCTATTCAGAGCGAGGTATGGGAGCAAAGCCACAGGGTTGGTAGGTTTGCCATGGGATCAAGAGAGAAGCACAGGGAGGCTGGCCTAGCTTACATTTATTTCTTTTCAGACAGGGTCTCATTCCTTCGCCAGGCTAGCCTAGACCTCCAGGGCTCTTTTGCCTTGGGGTCCTAAGCAGACAGGCTGTGAATGTGAGCCAATGACCTGGTTCAGTACCCTCCGTCAGAAGTGGGGGCAGACATCGTAGAACACTGGTAAACAATAAAGCTTGGCAGAGTATCCAAGCTCCAGGAAGGACAGGGAGGCGCCACCCCAGGGACACCTGCCTCCTGCAGCAGTGGGCCAGACCAGCATTAGTCACAGCCTGGGAGCCACGCAGGCAACCATGAAACAAGAACATAAGTGGTGTGTGTGACACCCTGCACGTGAGGAGCGGATGTAGCAGGTTTGGCTTTAGTTTAAGGTCATTCTGGCCTACACAGTAAATTCCAGTCCAGCTTGGGCTATGGAGCTAGAAAGAATTCTAGTCTCAGAGGTATGTATACATGGGCCAAAGAGGTGGTTCACAGGGTAAAGGTGTTTTCTGCCATGTCTGATGCCTTGAGTTTGATCTCGAGGACAATGGAAGGAGAGAAGTAACTTCTGAAAGTTGTCCTCTGCCTTCCACGCACAGGCTGTGGTGCACGCACACACACACACACACACACACACACACACACACACACACAATCAATGCACACACATAATAAAATGTAAAATTACCCCCACCCACATAACAGACACACTCACACCCACAGACACCCCCATTTCCCCACAAACACCCCTCCCCCAACTCACACACCAAGAAGAGGATGCTCACAAAGAAGAACAAGAAAAGAGGACTATTCAGAGCATAGAAGTTCACTTACACCGCTACGTTAAAACCCAGAGAACGGGACTGGAAGGTAAATCTGAGGAGATGTCAGATTGGAGGCAAAAAGTCAAAGGTCTAAAAAATGTAGAAAAGAGAAGTTTCCTGAGACCAGAATCCAACCCAGAGGCAAAGCGTCTCACAGGGGCCCTGGGAAAAGTGGAGAAATGGCCATGGGAAAAAAAAGGAATTACAGACGTAACTACAGATGGTCGCTTCTCAAAACCACAGGAGAGACAGAGGCTTTGAGAAAGTGACAGTGGCTGGGATGAAAGACTAGCTTGGGGGTGGGGTAGAAAGACCAGAGCCGGTCAACCAGAGACAAGAACAAGGCAGAACCCGGCTCCTCGTGAATAATCTCATGGAAACCTGGCGTGGGTCCCAGAGGACAGACTTTGAGGCTGCAGGTCTGTGAGCAGCTGCCCACAGTCAGATGCGGAAAACAGGTGTGGCTCCAGGGAGGCCGTCAGAACCCTGTTTCCTTAGGGATTTGGTAAGGCTTCTGAAAAACAAGGGAGGGTACCAAGAAAGAGAGGCAGGGTGCGAGGGAATGGAAGGGCAGGCTATGTGGTCCCGGGGACCCAGCCCAGACGAGACAGGACAGGGGCGCAGAGAGGACCAGGGCACATGACACAGCCGGAACCTCCAGATGACACCCCCCATCCATCCCTCCCTTCCCTCCCGCCCTCTTCTCCTCCCTCCCTTCCTTTCTCCCTCTGCCCTTCTCTTTCTCCTCTCCTCCCTCATTCCACCCTTCCCTCCCTCCCTCTCTCCCTCTTTCTCTTCTCTATTCTTCCCTCCCTCCACCCTTCTATCCCTTCCTCTCTCCCTTTCTCCTTTTTCCCTCCCTTCCTCCCTCCTCCCTTCTCTCCCTCTTTCTCCTCTCTCTTTTCCCTCCCTCCTCCTTCTTTGTGGTACTGGGGATGGAACCAAGCTAACTATCCACTCCACCACTGGGCTACATCCCCAGCCACATTTTGGTTTTGAGACTGGGTCTCTATATGTACCCCAAGTTGGCCTTGACCAACTCTGTGGCCTAGAATAGTTTTGAACTCCTGATCCTCCTGCCTCAGTCCCCATCCAGCATCTAGGATCACAGGTATGCACCACCACATCCAATATAAAAGTCTGAAACATTCTGAGCATTGGCCTGATGTTCAAAACATTTCTGATTTTTTAAAAAAATCTGTTTGAACTTGCTTAACTGGTAAGCTCATGCAAATACCCACAATTCCAAAGCAACCATAATAAAACCAAACCCTCTGAAGTCTGAAACACTTTGCTTCTAAGCATCTCGGATAATGAAAGTCAACCTGAAAACAAATCGCTGCTGCTAGCTGGACCTGTGAGTACACGCCACAGGATCTCACTGGGCCTCCTGATCATTCTCTGCCTCAGGCAGTCTCATTTCCTTCTATTTCCTCAAAGGCAAGATGAAGCACAGAGAGGTACATTAATTAGTCCAGGGCCACACAGCTGTAGAAGGGGTGCAGACAGGTGTTGAACCAGGAGAGTCTGATGACTGAGCAGAGCTGTTGCCCTGCTGCACCGTTTGCGAGGGAACCCCATTCCCAAATCCCAGGACCACATCACTCTGTCTCTGAATTGCCTGACTCACATTATCCAACCATGGCCAGAGGGAATGGGTGTGTCCCCACTCAGTACTGTCCACTTGTGATTCTAAAGTCAGGCCCAGGGGACATTAAGCTTACTGTGGCCACATAGCTTTGGCCTCTAGCTCTCCCTGCCTCAGTTTCCCCAGGGGATCATGAATAGCTGGGCCAGGTGCTAGGTAAGACCATTGCCAGCTCTATGAGTCTCAGAGCTTTATACCACGTTACAGATACTCATGGCTCAGGGAAGGAAGGCTTCATACAGCCAGCCTGGACTGAAGCCACCATCAGCTCGCTGAACAGTCACACCACGCCTGGGTGCTCACCTGTGGACTGTAGCGATGGCCGACTCCACGGGCAGAGTGCAGGGCAGCATGATGTACGAGAGGATCCTGATGGGCAGGAGGTCCCACACTTTGCTCAGGTAGCCTCCCCTGTCCTTAATCGCTTCGCTCAGAGCTGAAAAAGGCAATTTGGAACTACATCTGTATGGCTCCTGAGAATACCAGATTCAAGCCCCTTGGCCTCACGGGGCTCAGACTGGCTTTGAAATATAGGAAGCCCAGAACCAAAGGGCTGGCAGCTCGGATGGGTCACACTGGGGCTTGTGAGCCGTTCCTCTCACAGTAGGGTGATGCAGAAGTCAAACATGGTGGTTCAGGCTTCTAATACCAGCCCTTGGGAAGCTGAAGCAGAAGGATTTCAAGACTGAGGCCAGTGTGGGCTACACAGTGAGGCAGTCTCAGAGAGAAAAGAACAAATAGGAAAGAGCCCCTCTTCCCTCTCCCTCCCCTCTGCTGGCACACCTTTAGGTCTGTGACTCTCTCATGTTTCCAGATGAGGGAGCACACAGCTTCCCAGCAGCCCTTGGCCAAACCTCCATCTCTCAGCTGGCTCTGTCTTCATGTGGCTTCTCCTTTTATCTCCCTAATGACCTCCTAACACCTCCCTTCGAACACTGCCTAGAAGGCAGACACTGGGTTCCATTCATGTCTGGACCTCTCCTGGGCCTGGTTAGAAGCTGGTTTGTGGACTTGTCTGTCTGGCTTGGCAGATCACACCACTTGTCACACAATGCAGTTACCCAGAAATTTCTATCACAGATCTGGATGCTGGAAGGCCAAGTGTTGGGGCGCCAGCAGACACTGGTGTCTGGTGAGGGCCCAGGGCATAGATAGCACCTCTGCTTCAAGATGGGTGGAGGGACCAGAGGATTATCTATTGGCCCTCTTTATGGTACCAATCTCATTTGGAATGTGCTACCCTCAGGAGTTATCCCAATGCTTGCTTTCCAACACTATCCTCTTGGGGGGCTTAGATTTCAGTATGAGAATTATTTTTGTTCTGCTGATCGAGAACTCATTATATAGCCAAGGCTCACCTTGAACTCCTGATCCTCCCAGCTTCACTTCCTAAGGACAACACCACATTCGGCTGTCAGCACAGGAATTTTGAGGGACCAAAGATGTCATCGGCCACTTGGTAGCCAATGGCGAAAAATACATCACATGGAGGTATAAAACTCTGGCTGAAGGTTGAGGGCATTAAGGAGAGGCAGGTGGGGAAGTGAACAACAGTGACCCCAAAGGCATTCTGGATGAGGAGTTGGGAGACTGAGGCTGCCGCTGGCATGCCGGTATTGCAGCCAGCACCGAGGAGCACAGCCCACCGGTTGGTAACCACCATGGGTGTGTCTCGCAAGGGCAAAGCCCGGAGAACTACATCTCCTGAATGTCTCCTGCTGCCGCTTGGCAACTTCGTACTTCCCTCTCCTTGTGTGAGTGGTATGAAATCTCAAAAGGGGTCTTTAGCCCCTCACTGGGCAGTGTCACTGGCACACATGACAACAGTGGTGGTTTTCTAAAAGGCAGTGCCACTCAGCTGAATTGGTAGCTCTACTGAAACTCCAGGAAGAATAACCAATCCATAACATCAGATTGGGGTGTTTCGCCAAGCTGCTTTGGAATAACTAAATAATGTTACAATATTAATTATATTAATAATTAACAATAATTAATTAATAATTAATGATTAATATAATGATTAATTAATAATATGATAATATTAATAACATAATAATGTTGGAACTATATAAGAAAACACATTCTTGGTAGCTGAAGATTTGTTTTGGTCACGGTTAGGGAACACGAACAAAGAAAGCCTGGTTTCTAGGGCCCATGAGTTTCATCTGAGAGACAGGCCTATGATTAAGTATAACAAATGAATTTCAGTGCCACTGCTAAGCATTAACTTTCTTGACCACACCTTGATATTTTCCTAGTTTTCACATAATAAAATTACTGATGAGTTTTTGTGTGTGCCTTGGGGACATATGGGTATGTGGCAGGTCGACTGGACAGATTCTCCTTTACCTAAGAAAAACCAAGACCCGTGACTTAAAGTTTTCTAGTTAGTGACAAACTTGTTTCACTGTGCTAACTAAGTAAAAATTGTGTTAAGTTAGGGTACTATGGCGTGTACTTGTTTCCTAGTAACTGCAAGACTGCTACCTGCCAGCTACAATAGAAGCTGGCTGTGAGAATATTTGGCTTGCTAAAATTCTGTTAATCTATAATAAAAAAAAAATATTGTTTTGGGGGTATAGATGTATTGTGGAGAAAAAGTGCATGGAAAACTGGGTGTTCATGTGTAATCATGTGTGGGAATTGAAAACAACCTGTTTTGTAAATACGTAACTTGTAATCATTCTCTGGGAAAAATAGGACTCATGATTATGATGTCATTTCTTCTTTTGTAGAAGGTATTGTTTAAAAGCTATAGAGGTGTATGGGAAATAACAAGGAAGAAGGAAGCTTACAAGATGGGTACGGGTAAGGGGTGTGTGTGTGTGTGTGCGTGTGCACATGCTGAAGCTTTGCTTCTTCCGCAGGATGTATGTGAATGTGTATATGTGTGATTCTTTGGAGAGAAGGGAAAAGCTGCAATAGAGGCACAAGTTTAAAGGAAGAGAGAAGCCTGAATAAAGAGCATATGACCCGTCCATGAGATGTCTGCGTGTTTTTCCGCCCAGCTCCACACCTTCTCTTTGGAACCCTGACCTGCTATACTGTGATGATACATTAAGATCCCCCCCTCCCTCCTCTTTCTCTCCTCCTCTTCCTCCTCCTCCTCCTCTTCTTCTCTCTGTCTCTCTTTCTCTCCCTCTCCCTCTCTCTCTCTCTCCTCTCTCTCTCTCTCTCTGTCAATTACATTAGTCATCTGACTCCACACCTCTCTTGGGACCCCTGACTCTAGCTAAAGCTGGACTCTGGCAAGAGGCTGAACCCCAGGTCTACTCTCACATCCTTAGCAGAGCTGGAAACAGTGGGGAGCCAGCTTGGCAGAGTGTGCCTGGGCCTAGATGCTGGGCTGAAGCCTGTTGGGTAATCCTGGGCAAAAAATGGATCAGCTTCCCTCCTGGTCATGACCTCTAAGGAGGGGGAGGGGATGCTCAGAAGGTACAGGGATGGGTGGTAGTGGCCAACTTGTGCAGTGGATGAAGATGTCCCTGTGGCCTGTCCCTGTAACCCCAGAGGCTTCTTGCGGGAGGAGCGCCATCTTTTCCCTCACACAGCAAGTAGCCCAGTCGTTCACATCGGCTGGCAGGCCCCGGTCCCACCCCACCCCAGTACAGCGGTACCTGTGCTGAGCTCGGGGGACAGGGTCTCCCATATGCTCTCATCCCAGGGCACAGCTGTATGGCACAGGTTGCTGAGCAACTTGTTCCCCACAAGGCTGCTGTTTGTCAAGCAGGCTGTTGTGGCCTCTGGCTCCATCTCCTCTGAGGACAGACTTGGGCTTGGCCGTGGACCATTACAGATGCCTACAAAGAACATAAAGGTACCCGTGAGGGGAAAGATGGGAGACAGTCATCGTTTACCCAGACACACTCAGCCCAAATGGCAGGGGAGGCAAGCCAACACGGCAACTTCATGCCCACGGCTATCCCACACAGGGAGTGGGTTAAGGTGGCTACATCAGAACAGAGAGAAGTGCGGCGTGTGCAGCCGGACAGGTGGGAGTGTGGCTCCCGCCTCGCTCACTCTCTAGCTGTGTGGGATTCTCTCTGCATCCGTTCATAAGCATCAAAGTCAAACCCTCCAGTGAACAAATAACTCTCCTCTCACAGGCTGAGCACAATTTCCAGGGGCCCTTCAACAGCTACCAGAATCATCAGCTCCACTTGTCAGCTGAGGATTCACAAGCGGAGAGACTCAACCACAGTCATATAGCCATTACTTGGCAGAGTCGGGTCTGGTGTCCAAGATAAAACCCCTCCACCTCACGGCTTCCAGCACTGAGAAACAGGCAGAGCCACATCCAATCCTGGTCTGTCTTTCTCCGTTTGACTCTCTCTCTACCTCTGTCATGCTTTTTGTTTTGTTCATTTGAATCAAGGTCTCGCTATATAGCTCAGGCTGGCCTTGAACTTGAACTGCTCCTGCCTCAGCTTCCTAAGCCCTGGGACTGTAGGTCTGTGCCACCAGCTGAGCTGAGAAGCAACACCTTGGAGAGTTTTTGTTTGTTTGTTTTGAAACAGATCAAGCAATGTCTTTCTATCCCAAGATGAAGTAGCACTTTGGATAAAGTACCCAGCCTGTCCCAGCTCCCGCGTCTGTGCACTCTGTGTGAGCGTCTCCTTGTGCATGTGCACCTGTGTGTGGTGCTGAGCGCTGGCTTGCCCTCACAATACCGCCACTCTCCTCTGGCTTGCCCCATTCTTGCTTTAGGAGCCCTCAATGGTTCCTTGTGGCTATGGGTACAAACCCCTCCCAAGCCCAAGTCACTCTTCCTGACAATATGATAGGGCCCTTGACCTATTTATGCAGAACAAGGAGTTATTGTATAGCTTTAAAAAAATGTTGTTTTTATAATCATTATAGATGTTTGCCCCTTGTCTTATCCAATTTATTCACAAGCAGGTGTCCACCATTGTCGATGTGCCCACTGGGAAGACATGCCCAATATATGACACTACCGTCTACTACTTCAGACACCAATGTAGACTCTAGTCTTTATTAAGAGAAAAGGAGATGCTGGTGGCAAAGGGATCCCGACAGCGGGAGAGAGAGGTGGGCATCAGTACCTGCGCTAGGGCTAGTACCTCAACCCGCTGCACATCGTGTGGTCCTTTAAAATGGTGGTTCCTGGCACACCGGTTGAGCCCCAAATGGGAAAGCCTGCCAGGTGGCACCTGCTTCCTCCGTCTTTACGGAAACCTTGTTCACCAACATCAGCGAAACAGACAGGCTAAGAGCTTAAACATACAAACCTAAAGATGGTTGGACTTTTCCCGGAACTTGTCCGCTCCCCCTGCTATAGCAAGCTTTAGATAGACTGATTAAAGTGTCTAGCAAGCATGGACCAGCGATTGGACCTCTCCCTTATGCAACGCATGGCTTCCTCTATAAAAGCCCTGCTTCTTTCTAAATAAAGTAGATCGGCACCATGAAGCAGTTTTCCCGGAGTCTGAGTTTCTTGGGCTAGTGACTCTGTTGCCACTCACCATCTTGGGGATCCCTCACTCCCACAAAAAAAACCCAAAAAACCCACACATGTGACTATATGATGTCCCCGTGTAGACTAAGACTGACACAATGTCAAAACGTCACCCCACTGTGTGTCTACATGTCCACAGCCCAACGTGGCCACCCAGGAGAAGGAATGGAGCGCAGGTTCATGCTACGAAGAAGACTCATCCAGTGGGTGGATGGGACTCATAACCGGCTGGGGACCAGATCCTGATGGCCTCCACAAACCCTGTCAAACCTCAGCCCATTATGCTAAAGACTCACAAAGGAGCTCAAAGAGAAAGGAACAAGCTGACTGCAGGTGAGGTGTCCCACAGTGGAGTCAGGCTGCCCAGGTTCAAATCCCAGTTCTGCCTCAGGATAGCTGCCTTTACTCTCAATGCTAGCCTCGTCTCCCAAGCCTACATCCCATTTATAAAAATGAGCAAAGGATTACTATCCCAGAGGGCTGAGGAGTGGACCAAACGAAACTATGAGGAAGGTCATGAGACTGGGTCACAAAGCCAAGGAACTCTGCAGTGATCCCTAGCCAGGACCTACCGTTCTCTGCCAGGAACCGGAAGGCATCGAGGTACCCTTGAAAGCACAGCTCTCCCATCACCTGTGAGCAAATCAGGCAGGTTAACCACAGGGGCTACAACTTCCATGCTCTTATCTTCTTGAGGACCGAGGACATCCAAGGCTTGGAAGCCCCCCGAGTGGGTTCATCTGACTCTGTGCTTCCCCAGGACTTGGCTCCAGTGTCTTCTCCACAGAGACTCAGCCAACTGAAGCTGGCACTCTAGTCAATACAGTGCATCCCTAAATGGCACAATCTATCCTGTTTGCTTAAAGAGGGACTTACTGGTGTCCCCAGCTATCTGGGAGGCAGACAGAGGCACCCTAACACCCTGCTCACCTTCACATCAGGGGGGAAGAGCGCACTGGTCAGAAGTTGGAGGTTCCCGGCACAGAGGCGGAGACTGAGGTTGGTGATGGAAACATGGAAGAAGTTGGTGGACTTGACTTTGGGGCAGATGTCATGCTCGCCATAGAAAGGGGACACTGTGATGGTAGTTTTGGCATCCAGCAGGGGAACGTTGTCGCTCACTCCTCCATCTACGTAGCGCTGTGAAGAAGGAGGAGGAAGAGGAGGAGGAGGAGGAGGAGGAGGAGGAGGAGGAGGAGGAGGAGGAGAAAAAGAAGAAAATGTGTTCTAGTGTTCTCCAAGACACTGTAGCCAATATGGGGGCCTGGGAACCACTCTTCTGGTAGCTTCTTACTGGCTTTCAAGGTTGCTGTGTACTGTTGCATAGGATGTCCACCATGCAAAAGTGCCAGGCAAAGAGACATATAGAGATGAGAGTCCACCCCATGTTGTACTTGTCAAGTCCAAGGGCCAGATAGACACCCACCTACAGGTGAATCCCTATCATGTGCATAAAAGGGCCATATGAACTGGGAGTGCTGTTTGTACTGGGGGCAGAATGTGATATGAGCCCTGCCCCAAAGGGGACACATGACCTGAGGTCATGGGAGATCTAGCATAAGGTATTTAATTAAGCCTGTTCTCTTGTAACACTTTTCTTTTGGGGAGAGGGGGTTATAGGCTGACCTTGAACTCATGATCTTCCTGCCTCCATCTCCTGAGTGCTGGGGTTACCCAGGCAAGTCACCATGCCCATGACAAACTCTTATGTAGCTAAGACTGGCCTTGAACTCCTGACTTTCTTGCCTAGAAGAAAGGCCAGGAATGCATTCTAGGGGACATTGTTAAAATGTCCCTTCCAGTTAGTTCTGGAAAGATCACATGCCTACATTATGTCACAAGAAGACTGGAGACCAGTATCAAGACCCAAGCGATGCTTAGTGGCTAGGGTCCCTAGTAACCCAGTCTTGGGGCTATGCCCACAAAGAACACACATGTTTTCACACGCAAACACTTAGGCCAAATACTCATACATATTAAGAAGCTTTGTTTAAAAAGCCAACAAAAGAAAATGTAGATTGTTCCACTGTTGGGTGTGGTGGTGCATGGTTTTTAGTCCCACTTCTTAAAAGGCAGAGGCAAGCAGATCTCTGTGAATTCAAGGCCAGTCTGGTCTACAGAGAGAATTCTAGCCCAAGTTACATAGTGAGACCCTCTCTAAAAGCTTTTTAAAAATGAAATATACAGCTAGCCTATATTCTCCTGAAAATCAACTACCTTTTTTACAAGAGTAATTTAATTTCTAAGCATTTTACATTTTAATTAGGCTACCAGGAGGATCCCTAGGGAGCAGATTAAGGGAGCCAGGCCAGTGCATCCAACAGACAGCAGACAGGTATGCTGGTGTCTGAGGTGGAGGGAACCCCTGGGGGTGTTCATGAGTGGGTCGATCTGATGGAAAGGCCTGGTATGGATTCTGTCCTTCAGGCTGAAGATCCCAGGCTCATCAGTTAGAAAGTCATGGGAGCCAGAGCCCAGCTCACTACAGAGGAGGCCTCAAAACACTCAGCTGCCTCCCCCACCACTGTCCCCACCCCTGCCCACTTACCTCACCTCGGAAGGAAGGAGGGATTAGGCCAGAGTAGAAAGGGATGAAGCAGGAGCACACCAGGGCCTGTGAAGACAAAGGGACATGGACAGTCACACGGACTTCCCCGTGCCCTTCCCCAAGTGAGCAAGCAGCACGAGTGAAATGTTCTCTGCACACAGTAGGTTTTTTAACACCTGGGTGAATGAATGACACTCACACTTGTATTTGAGGCCCTTGGGTCTTATCAGCAATGCCAGCTCCTTAACCACACTGCAAACACTTCAGTCTTCTGTCCTTGCCTCTCAGGCTGACCACACTATTGACTCAGTGGCACAAGGGGCTGGAACCATGCATCTCACCCAGGGGCTAGAGGAAGCACAGACCTGGGCCTTCCCTCACAGTTCTCTTGCAGCCAGTTGGAGGCCATCAGGTTACAGCGGTCCCCCAGACCACACTTGGAAAATCTCTGTGCTGGACAGCACACTATCCACTGAGAACAGATAGATATTGGCAGCTCAGAGGCTACTAGAAATTTAAGCAGAGAACTAGACTGCATGCAGGGCTACTGGCCACACGTGCAGCCTCACAGGGACTCACAGTAAGTCAAACACAGTTATTCATTTAAGAACTATAAGGCCTGACAATGGTGGCACACACCTTTAATACCAGCACTCAGGAGGCAGAGGCAGGCGGATCTCTGTTAGTTTGAGGCCAGCCTGGTCTACAGAGTGAGTTCCAGGTCAGCCAGAGCTACAGCAGAGAAACCCTGTTTCTGGGGGAAAAAAAAAAAGGAAAACTCATTATGGGCTAGAGAGATGGCTCAAGGGTTAAGAGCACTAACTGCTCTTCCAGAGTACCTGAGTTCAAGTCCCAGCAACCACATGGTGGCTCACAACCATCTACAATGGGATCAGATGCTCTCTTTTGGCATGCAGGTGTACAGGCAGATAGAGCACTCATTAAATAAAATAACTAAATCTTAAAAAAAAAAAAAAAACCAGCCTATAAAAAGCTTGGGCCCGGAATGGCATTTTGATATGGCAAATGATCTTCTCTGTGCCAGATCTTAAGATTAGAGGCAAATAAGAACGGTTCCACCCTGGGGAAGCTGCATTTAAAAAGCCAACCTCACTGCATAACATGCATAGGTTGGGGTGTGGGGCACACCCGGGACCAGTTCTCTGAGTCTTGAAGGAGGAAGGGAAACTGTGTCAGGGTGCGGTTGTAATGGTAGAGCACTTGCCTGGTATGACCAAGGCCCTACCTTCCATCCCCAGCACTGGAAATATTGGGAGAATTAAAGAGTCTTGGGCCTAGTACGGTTTCCGGGAGCTACAGAGACACCTGGCCCCAGTCCAGTGAGACAATGACAGCCCTGTGGCACTTTTTCATTTGATCACACCCAGGTAGGCAAAGTGCTTACATCCACCACTTCATCTTTTGAATGGAAATCAGACACCAGCACATTCTTCCCATCCGACACCCTGGTGAGCGAGATGTAAACCTTTCCAGAAATCATCTGGTGGACATTGTCTGGGAGGGCCTCCTGGAGCCCGTCTCGGATGCACTTCTGGAGGTTGAAGAACGGATGGAGGATGCCGATGTTGCGTCTCCTGGCTTTCCGCACGAGGTCCATGAGGATCTCCATGATCCGGTCTGGGGACAGAGGACAGACATACAGAGCACACTGGAGACCAGAAACCACACAGAATCCTGAACTGCGGCTGGTCCCAATTAAGACACCTTAAAGCACACCCTGTATTTTGGTCATGATTGGACACATTTAAAGAGGCTATAGGCGACTCCCTGTGTCTCAAAGGTGTGCTCATTGACATTATCTCCTTAGCTGTTGTTGACAGTCATTACAAGGTGATAAGATTCTGGGCGTGGCTCAAAAAATCAATTTCTGACTTTATTCAATGGAGGACCTAAGCAATATAAAATGGCTCGTATGGTGTATGGTGTATATTTCTTGGATGGAGCTGGGCTAGACTTTCCAGTGGCCCATGAACCTGAGAACACCCACCTGCATGTCCGTAATGCCACAAGCCACCAATACACCAGTACCCCAGCCTCTGAAGAAATGGACCTAACAGATGAAATAAGCAGAACCTAAATGTGAACCTGAATCCCACCTCTGCCCAGGAAGGCACTCTGCCACCTGTTTATACCTCAGACTGCCTTTAAAAAAAAAGATTAATTAGGTGTGTGTGTGTGTGTGTGTGTGTGTGTGTGTATGTGTGTGAGCTTTTGTTCACCACATGTTGCAGGAGCCCACAGAAAACAGAAGAGAGTGTCAGATTTCCAGAATCTAGAGTTCCAGGTGGTCTTAAGTTGCCATGTGGGTGCTGGGAGCTGAACTGGTCCTCTGCAAGAGCAATAAGTGATTTTAATCACTGAGCCATCTCTCCAGTCCCTAAACTGCCTTTTTCAAGGAGAATAAACTTTACCCACCTTTTGGAGACAGAAAGGATTGAGTAAATTGACATGTATAAAATGTTCAGTCCAGAAAAGGCTGCTTAAGTAGTATTCTCCATGTAAGCCTCTAACCCCAGAATTCCCAGATTGCACACTGGGCACATGGCACATTCAAGTTCCATCTGCCCGCACTCAACAGCTCAGCCTTCTCTAGTCAATTCAATCTGCCCTGGTACTTATGACCACTTCTTTCAGCCATAAGCAGCACAAATCTTGGGCTGCACAAGGACAGACATATCCCAGCCTGTCCTGATCCAACTCTAATCCTGACTCCCAGTAAACCTTACCCCCTTGATGATCCTGGCTTGAGAGTGAGTTTACACACCGTCCGCAAATCCTATCTACCCCCTCTGCCAAGTCTAGCTAACAACCAGATGCCTCAAGTGAGGATCTGCACCTGTCACAAGCCCTGGGCAATGCACCTTAGCAGCTCCTACCAGAGATAAGCTGTGGCTCTGGCCTCTCTGTGACTTGATAGGACAACCCCAGGTTGCCCCTGTCCTCTGTGCAGTTACAAACACCCTCTGTATGAAAGTGGGTGTACTTCAGATTCCTGGGTCCAATGCATCTAAACCTTGTCCAAATAAACATCCGTCTATATGAGAGCCCAGAGCCCTCTATGTAAAAACTGCCTTTGGTCAGTGCTGAAGCCCAGGGTGTGTAATGCCTATTGCTCTGGTTTAGTCTTCCCCGAGGCCACTCTCTCTGCCCTTTGCTCTGGTCTCCCTCCCTCACTGGGGAAGACAGACAAGCAGGCTCACAGCCAAGTCTGCTAGTCTTCTAATCCCATCAACTCAGGGTCTGCTCACTGATTCTATCCAATGGCAGAGCTCCTCTCATCAGCTGGGGTTTCCTCATGCCTGCCAAAGTCACTCCCTGCTGGCCGGGCCAGCAGAGCAAAGAGTAAAGTGTTAAAGAGGCCCAGATCAATGAGGATTGATAAGGGGCATTATCTTGCAGCCTGGAGACATTTGGGTGTCAGCAGTCCCTCAAGTGGGCACTTGCGCCAGGCCCTGCCCCTCCCTCAATCTCAAAAGCATCCATATATGACACTGGGGAGGACATCACATCCTAGTAGTTTAGAGGATGAGAGAAGTAAACTCATCTCTCGCGCATGGATGCACGGGTTTAATTAGGCCAAGATTCAAATGCCCAGAATGCCAGTGACATCAAACTGGGATGGGCTGCCGGCCCAGGCTAGGGAAGACAAGAGAGGGTGGAACCAGACCTGTCTGGGAATTCATTCCAGCCTTTAGGGAGGATTCCAAATACTTTCCTAACCCATGCACCCCATTCCCAGCAGCCGCCTCTCCAAGACGACCACAGGGCGGGACTGCCACCAAGGGTGTTCAAGTCTGGGTACCTTCTGCCCCTCCTGGCGTCACCCCCCATGGGGCACTAGCCCACAGAGAGCAAACCCTTCGCTGCTCAGAGAGCTGGGACCAGAGGGCCCCACTCCCCTGCGTTGCTCCCCGCTCCTTGTTCCCTGCTGCTTCGGGATGGCCCGGCTGGAAAGACCCAGGCGGAGGGCCCATTTCAAACAAGGGCGCCGGAGTGGGCCGGGAAGAAGATGCTCAAGAATCTCCGGTGTAGAGCGCATCCGCTCCCGCCGGCCCTGGGAAAGCCCACGCCAGAGTGACAGGCAAAGTCTGAGGTCCCCAGCGGGGCCCCCACGGCATCATGAAGGATGAGAGCTGTGTGGGCAGGTTCCTTCGGGCACCCGGAAGGTGTCACCGATTCCCCAGGTGGGACGCCCCTCCCCGCACGCGGGCCCCGGGTGGTGGCCGTGGACGCACCGAGAGGGAGTCTGCACACGAAGACGACCGCATGCAGTGCACCGGCGGAGCAGCCGAAGAAAGTGCGCGCATCGCGGACGAGGTGCGGGGCGCGCTCGCTAAGACACAGCGTGGCTCCGACGTGGTAGAAGCCCAGGAAGCCGCAGCCGGCGAACGACAGGCTCCAGCGGCGCTCTGGGTCGTACATGGCGCTCGGCTGCCGGGGCGGCGCTGGCCGTGCAGCTAAGCTCGGTTCTGGCGCGGCTGCTGGGAGCTTAAGGAGCCGCAGCGGCCCCAGCGGTCCTAGGGTGACGTCAGCCGAGGCCCCGCCCCGCTCGGACCATGCAATTAAGCCAGTGGGAGGTCCAATGAACATACAGGGCTCCTGCCCCGCCCTCACGCCCCGCCCTCGCGGGCTTTTCCCAAACTCTAGGTTTGGAAGCTTCCTGGGCAGAAGCTGCTCTTTTCTTTCCCTTGTTCTGGGTCCTGGATGGCATACCCGTAACACTCTGTCCTTTTCTTTATTACACGGGAGATGCCACTATATAAAAAGAACTTACTTGTTCTCTTGTAGGTTTTCTGGTTTTGCAGTTATTTATTTTGTTTTTTTGTACGTTTTCAATTTATAGGAGACTTTTTTCTAAGATACTAAGGGTTTTTTGTTGTTGTTGTTTGTTTTGTTTTTTGTTTTTCGTCGTGTGTGTGAGTATTTTGCCTGCATGTATGTCTGTGCACCACAGGTGTGCAGGGTCTACGGAGACCAGAAGAGGACATTAGATCCTCTGGAACTGGAGCTAACAACACCTATGAACCATCCTGTGGGTACTTGGACTTGAACTCCGGTCCTCTGTATTAGTAGTTGTGCTCTCAACCACTGAACCATGTCTCCAGTCCCTTGTTTAATTTTACAGTACTTAGGTACAGTACTAGTACTGAACCGGAGGCCTCCTGCATGCCAGGAAAACGCTCTACCTCTGAGTTGCACTCCCCACTCTTTCTTTTGACACAGTCTCTGTGTTACTCAGCTGGCTTTGAACTCAGTCTTTACCCCAGCCTAGACTTCAACGTCTGACCATCGTGCCTTAGCCTCCTAAGTAACTAGGTTTATAGGATGACACCACCAAAGTGTCACTTATAAATAAAAAAAATATGATTAGCAGGTGCCAATCAAGGCAAGAGTTGGGGAAGCTAAGAGCTGGAGGATTTCTATTCCTGCCTATGTCTGTTCAGGCTTCTGACACAGAGTATCTGGATGAGGTGGCTGCGATTCTAAAAACCAAATTTTATGTATAGCAATACAATGTGTACGTTGCTCTATAGTAGGATATTTTCTATTTAAAATTTATTTTTAGTATTTTTATGTGTATAGGTGTTTTGGATGTATGTATATTTGTGTACTGCATTCATGCCTGGTGCCCACTGAATCTAGAAAAGGGTGTTAGATCCCCTGGAACTGGAGCTACAGATGCTGTGAGCCACTCTGTGAGTGCTGGGGACCAAACCCAGGTCCTCTGGAGGATCAGCATGTGTTCTTAACCACTGAGCAGCTCTCCAGCCCCAGAGTAGAACGATTTGATACAGTTTTAAGCAGAAGGACAAAGAGGAAAAAGTTAAGTTACAAAATCCCTCACCCCACAGAAAAAATCTCTTATAAAAATACTATTTCGAAATGGGTCAACGCAGAGAATGTGTTTAGTGACTAGTGGTATCTGATTCCTATAGCAAGAATGGTCAGTAGAATTAAGAGGAAGTCCTCATTTGCAGTCAGTACCTCAAAGAAAGAACACAGGCTGGATTCTTTTGCACTGAGAAAATGGTTCTTGGTACTTCAGTACCCAGAGAGTTGAATTCCCAGATCCATTATGGAGGGGGAAAACTATTGCCGAGTTGAAACTAGAAACTAGTTTTACATCCTTCCTCATGACTGGTGTGCCTTCTTGTCTACATCCCTCTCTTGGTCTACTTTCTAAATTTAGAAAAATGTAAGGGCCTGTTCACCTACCCTCAGGCGCTGAGAGAGACAAAGGGACTCTCTGCCTCACACCTGAGGAGCATCACTTACCCACCCAAGCCTTGGTTTGCTTCCTAGTTCTGTGGTAGAGAAAAGAGATGCATGGATGCGTGAGGTTCACTGCAAGGCTAAGTGTGGAGAGCCGGCAGCTGCCAGCACAGGGCCAGCAGGACTTCTCTCTCCCCATGCTGGTCTCTCTGTCTGCCTCACCTCCAGCTCCTCATCTGGCCCTTGCACAGCCGTGGCCCAGCCTCCGGCTGGCCGTGCACTGGCCTGGTGACATCTGTCTGCTGTGCTGAGCTCCCCATCCGGCCTCAGGGAGTTTCTACAACTATCTGTCCCTGCAAAATAGGAAGTAATAGCTCTGCCCATGGTAAGAGGACTTGTGGCTGTGCCCCGCGGGCACCAGACACACACACACACACACACACACACACACACACACACACACTGCTCTTGCAGGGTGGGGTGTTAGAACCCCATGGCGATAGTAAGGCTGTCCAAGCTTGAGTAATGAAGGATTCTTTGCCAAGAGAAAAAGCAGCCATTTTCCCCAGCTCTGGCAAGACTGATAAGAGCTGAGCATGAAGGCTGGGACAGTGTTTCCTGTGGAGCAGGTTCGTATTGCCTTCGAATCACGTGTAATTACAGAAACTACGAGGCCTTCACTATAAAAACTAGATGCTTAGGAAACAAGACACGGGGGGGGGGGGGGCGGTTCAAACAGACTTTTATTTTGATAAAAAAATAACTGAAGTTTTAATATTTAGTTATGGTAAATGTTTAGGTTTAAAACTTCACTATTTGTAGGGAGAGCTTCAGGAGTAGTTCAGCTGTTAAGATCACTTACTGCTCTTGCATGGGACAGGGGTTCGGTTCCTAGCACCCTCATGGCAGTTCACAACCATTTCTAATTCCAGTTCCAGGGAATCCAACACCCTCCTCCCAGGGCTCCTTTATGCACATGGTGCAAATGTACTCATATAGACTCACACTCATTACTAAATAAGTATATCTTGTTAAAATAAGAGTTGAGTTGCTTATTAGAGAAACTGAAACCAAACAAACAGCACTATTTTCATGTAATCTTTCAGGTGACTGTGGTGGTTAATCTTGCCTGTCAACTTGTATAGAACTGAAGCCACATAGGAGCCATTCCTCTGGCCATGTCTGTGAGAAGTTTCCATTTACCTAAGGAGAGAAGACCCAGGCCAAGTGTGGTACCACCCATCCGATGGTGTCCCAGACTACAAAGGACTAAAGCACCTGAGCACCAGCATTCAACTCTCTGTTTCTTGGTGTATGCATTGCAACTACCTGCTTCCTGCTCTTGTGGCCATTCCTTCCCACTGTGATGGATCCTGCCCTCAGACCAAAGCTGAATTAAACCTTTCCCGGGCCAGCGAGATGGCTCCACAGATAAGGACATCATCACCAAGGCTCCTGACCTGAGTTCCATCCTAGGACCTGCCAAGTTGTCCGTTGTGGTTTTTTTTTTTCTCTCTCTCTCTCTCATACACACACACAAATAAAATGTAATAAAAAAATCAGAATAAACCTTTCTCTCCTCAGGTTGCTTTTAACAGATATTTTGTCGGGACCAGGGACTGACAGAGACCGAGCCACTTCCTGGTTTTCACAGTGGCTCCTGCCTCCAGGAATCCTTCATTCCAGATAAACTGGGATAGCTAAGGAGCCCTAACTCCTTGATCAGGGCCTTGCAAATGTCAGGAATAGATTTTCAGCCTTTCTCCAATAATCTTGCAAAGGCTAATAGCACTGGGCAGGAGATATCCAACTCATTGGCCCAGAGACTGAGAACAGCTCAGAAGGAAACAAAGCCACTGTGACTCTTTCAGTATTCATAGATTTTTGCCAAAGTTTAATTATAACTCTTAGGCCATCATTTGTGAGTTATTTGTGGACGCTTGTGGACATGCACAAAGATGAACACAAATTTGAGTTTCTTTACTTTATTCGTCCATTTCTGGCTGAATGTAAATAGCAAGCCTTCTTGTTTGGCTCTCTCTCTGTAAACACTGTCCTTCGCCTGGTCTGGCAACTGCCTTTCACACTGGGGACATTCTTCTCAGTATTTCGGCTGTTTCAAATGGCCTGCTGCATAGCTGAAGCTCTGCCTAGGGATCCCTGGAGCAGGGAGCCTGGCATGTGTCTTACAGAAAGAATGCATTTAAATGAGCAGGAAAACCAGAATTCAAGGTCATCTTCAACCACCTGGGGGCTACAGGAGACCATGTCAATGAACAAACAAAAACAGAAAAACATATTTTCAGAGGGAGGGGTTGCCAAAAGAACAAAAACGATAGATACATAAAAGGAGGTTTGTTTGTGACGAGACATTTGCAGAAATGTAACTGTGTATTGATTTGGAGTTTTGTCAGGTGAAATCAGAGTTGCCTGTGTGCTGAGGGTGTCCTAAGGCCCTTGCCTCATGTATATGAGGCCCTGAGTTCTCTCCCCAGCACTGCAGAAGGGAAGGGAGGGAGGTCAGAAGTACCGCACGCTGTACTGGCCTTCAGAAGCAGGGAGGGAGATGTGTGAATTCCACGTTTATAGTACTGGAAATACAGCGAGCGGCCTGCTCTGACCACACAGGGTCCAGGAGGCAATGAGGGGCTCCTGGGAAAAACTTCCTCCCTCTCAGCCCTGCTGGATACATGAGTGCCAGCATCCTTCACCCAGTTACCCAGCCTGACACCCAGGGCCTGACTGCCCGGAGGCTCTTGTTCTCTGCCAACCTGCCAGATATCTGGATCACCCTCAGGGAGAGTTTCTGCAAGTGGTTGGCATACTTGATTCAGCCCAGGACACAAATGGGGAATAGAATTGTGTTGGAATGGGTGGGACAGAGCATCTGTGACCATAGCCTGAACCCCAATGTCCTCCGCACAGTTCAGGTTCAGACTGGCCGCCCATCGCCCCACACCTTACCCTGTGGAGGACTCTTCACATTTTAATGCTGTCCCCACTGAAGGTCCAGTCCCCAACCCCCACCACCCTGCAGTCTGGTTCATTTGATTGATCTCTTTGTTTCACTGCTGTAGGCAATGGGGACATTAGCATACCCAGGCAGTCTTGCGCAATGCCAGAGTTTATCGAGTAACAATAAATCCGCCAGCCTCTCAGTCTCCCCGCTTTCTCTTGATCTTGCTTGGTAACCGTGGCCTTGCCCACCTGGAGTTCTTTACTCCATTCCCATGTGTTGGCGGTTTTTTGTTTGAATTTGCTTATGTATATAGGTATTTTGCCTACAGAGGCCAGAAGAGGGTGTTGGATCTCCAGGGGCTAGAGTTACAGACAGCTGTGAGTTGTGGGTTCTCTGGAAGAGCAGCCGGTGCTCTTAATGGCTGAGCCAGCTCTCCAGGCCCCCGTTCTAATCTTAAACACTAGTTATCACTAACCCTCAGGTCACATGACATGAAACATAGGTTATAGACTGCTAAGAGAGGGTGAAGACAGCTATAGGGGGTTCCAGAGGCTCCCCTGAGCCAGAGGCTGGACTGATACAGATCAGCTGGTCAGATACGGGATGGACCTAAGCCCAGAGCTGTTCCCACACCGGCTGCCAAGGTACCCAGGAGGTTTGGGCAGCAGAAACTTCAAAAGGCCAGTCGTACACAGAGTGCTGTCCTGACACAAGGCCCAGGGACAGAGTTGGGGGTTCATCCCCCTGCCCATTCTTGACATACACTCTGAATGGATGTGGGTGGGTGCTGCCCTACTCCAGGGGTTAGTGTCCCTCTTCTCTCAGGTGAGAGATTACACCATCTGCCAGTGTGTTGCAAGCTCCTGGCTTGATTTCCCTTCAGTGGCTTTGACAGGATTCAGTGTGATATGTCCAATAGTGATCGTTTTGTGTTTGTGTGGATGAGTGATTGATCAGCCAGTGCTGGACACATGACGGCTTCACTCAGACACCCACAGTGGTCATCTGTCTCAGCGTTTTCTCTCAGAGGAGCCAACTGTTGTCTTGATAGAGGAGTCATTCCAGGCCAGGAAGGGCCGAGAGCAAATGTTCTTACTGCGGACCATCCCGACCTAGCAGGGCATGGTAGTAATCCTCACTTGTACATGTGGGCCCGTGTGTGTGTGTGTGTGTGTGTGTGTGTGTGTAATCGGCTTATTTAGCATGATGTCCTGAGCTGTGCACAGAGCACAGTGTCCTTCCTTTTGTTATCCAGACCCTCATGTAGCCCAATCTAGCCTTGAACTCTATATAGTTGAAGATGACCTTGAATTCCTGATCTTCTTGCCCCCACCGCCTGGGGACTGGGAGTAAAGGCATGCATCACCCCTTTTCTTTCCTTCTCCTTCCTTGCTCCTTCTCCTTTTTTATTAAAAAATAAAGTAAAAGACCAAAATTAAGGCCTCACACATTATGTTGATCAGACTTTCAGCTGGCTGCCCTGACAAACACCCAAGGAAAACAAAAGGAGAAGTGTTTATTTGGTTCCTGGTCTCAGAGGTGACAGTCATGGTGGTTGTGGCTCCAGGCCTCTCCTTGGAACCTGGAAGCGGGGTGGGAGGTGTGGGGGTGTGGGAAAAGTCTGGGGACAGTGTATACCTTTGCAGGGTGGTTGCACCTCCAGAGACCTCCTTCCTGTAAGTAGGCTTCATCTTCCAATGATGTCATCTTTTCTGAAAGCCACCAAAGGTTTGTTTTAAGTCACATGTGGCCGGAGCTCTCAGGGCCCAGTCACCTCTCAGTGATGGAATTTATCAGTTGGGGACCAAGTTTCCAACATTGGGAGGCACTGGGGGGCACTTTGCATTCAAACTCATAAGCAAACATCTGGTGTCTCAAAGGAATAGTCCCAGTGGGACCCCGTGACCCCCGCACAGGGAACGTTACCACAGTGTCTGCTTGTTCTTTCCCAGTCTCTGCACCTTGGTATACCCTTACACTGGCAGAGCAGAAATAAAGCTATTCTAAGGGACACTTGTGTCTCTCAGTCAGACTATCAGACTTTGGAAACAGTGCACCCTAAAGAAATGTGAATTTCTCTAGGAATCTCATGCTGGGAGAGGAAAAAGACTCCAGCCAGAGGGAGATCTTGTTTCCAGTAAAGAGATCTCCAGGAACTGTAAATCCCAAATCCAGTTGAGGCTATGATTACTACAATTTAGCCAAATTTGAAGCAAGCAAGCTTTAACTAAATTAATTAAATACTGGTCAGGAAGATGGACTCTGTCTGACCAGGTCCATTCTGAGGTATCCATGGAGTGAAACTGCCACCGCCAGAGCTCTCACAGAACAGTCCTGAATCACATGGCACAGGTGCTTAAAAGGGAAGAACAGGTGAGGCTACATACTTCCCACCAGGTCCAATCAGTAGCAAGCAACTATCCTGATGTACTTACTGTCTGGGTTATTTCCCACCTACATGTGACCAGGCACATCCGGTACAGTAGGGTCAACTTGGGATCTAGCCACCTACCCAATAATCCAAGAGGTTATGTCTTTAGGCAAGGCAGATTCAAGACTAGCATTCCAGGGGGTTATCTGTTTTTCTTTTGAAGATATCTTAGGCACAGTAGCTAAATTTAAAACATAACTTTTGCTGTTACACAACTTGTCAATCAGCCTTGCAGAGTGAGACTGAAGCCCAGGCAAGCACAGGTTAACTGTGTGGGGCCATGCCTTGACCAGAACTGCTCAGCTGTACAAATCCCTGGTCCTCTATTTGGACTTTAACCTCACTTCAGGATCCCCAAGACAGACTTGGGGAGTCTGCTCTGGATCTCTTAGTCTTTCTTTCTACGGCAGCCACTGAGGATGGGTGGCCCGGACCTGGCTTAGGGCATGGTCTGTGACCCTCAAGATTGATAACAAAGCGGCCACGAAAGGACAGAAGGTACATTCTGGATGTGCGTGTCGCTCGAAGTGAGCTGGCTCTGGATGCAGAGGACCCTCAGCGGCCCTTTCTCTCTCCTGGTGAAGGGGGGAGGTGAGTTTCAACCATTTTAAATTCTCGAGAAAACTTGGCCCTTCGTCAAGTGTCTCTCCAGCTGGAGC
Source organism: Cricetomys ansorgei (assembly GCA_026225945.1). Classification (NCBI taxonomy): domain Eukaryota; kingdom Metazoa; phylum Chordata; class Mammalia; order Rodentia; family Nesomyidae; genus Cricetomys; species Cricetomys ansorgei. Next base: position 78,311,560 of record JAMJFZ010000199.1, on the reverse strand, counting down.
GTACCAGGCTTTGCTTTCCTGTTTACCTTCTTTCTCTTTTGAGTAATTTGGGGTTCCTTTGACCACTTGGGGGTTCCCATATGGTGACTAGATTTGCCTCTCAGGGTTCTTCTGTTGACCAATATTGGGCCTTTGTAGTTGAATACAGAGACTTAGCAACCGGCAGCAGAGGAGAGGGTGAGCTGCTGAAGGCACTGGGAACCTGACCAGGACTCCAAGTCAGGACCGCAGAGATGGAGGGACATTCTCCGCCATCCCTGCAGCGGGGGCATCGGGGATCATGCTTAGGCCTCCTTTAACTTGGGTTGTATTTTAATCCTCCCAGAAGGGGCCTACTAGCTCTATGAGAGAGCATGACTTGATTCTCATATCTTAAAGGGACAAGCCCGTAATCTATCAGTAATGCCACTTGAAAGTCAGGCCTTGTTAGTTTGGAAGATCTTTTTAGCAAATCTGGAGTCCTACTGAACTGTTTTGGGGCATCTGTCACATGACAGGAAAGTTGGGGCTCTTTTGAGCCTTTGCTGCCAGTTTATATGGCCCTGAGGATCAGACCAGGGCTTCACGAACTCCAGGCACGCGGTGTACCAACTGAGCGCCATCCCTAGTGCCTGGGTCATCAGCTCCTAAGCGTCTTGACTCAGCGTCGTGCCTGTTAGTTAAAACCTCTGGAATGTGTACCTCAGCCGATCACTACTGTCCCCAACCCCGACCCTAATGAACGCTGTAAGAACATGGTGCTCTGCCCACCTCAGTGAGCACAACCAGGAAGGGAGAGAGCAAAACAGAGTTGTCTCCACTTGCCGCCACCCTAAGGGGTCCCTGGGATAATTCCCAAATAGCGTCTCCTCAAACAAAAAAATCACGCGGCTCCTCGTTTTTCAAATGTATCATGTTGGTGTATGTGTGCATGTGCAGTGGGTGCCACGGAGACCAGAGGCATCAGGTCCTCTGGATTTGGAGTTGGCGGAGGAGGTTGTTGAGTGGGTGACAGGAACCAAGCTCCAGTACTCTGCAAGAGCCCCAAGCACCCATCCTCTCTGAGCCATCTCTTCCTCCGCACTCCTCCCTTGAGGGGCTTTGGCGAAACGTACACACCCCTGTGCAGGCAAATACTCATCACCGAGGGATACGTGGGCACATTCCTGGGCAGGTGCAGTCTGAGGTCACGCATCACACGTGCAGGGAAGGGTGGTTGGCAATGCCCCCGGGCGATGGACTTACTGTTGTCACCAGCAAGGCTCGCTGTACGGTCGGAGCGACTCAGTGATTTGGGATGGTTTCTCTGGCGCACTTTATCTGAGGAAACACAACCTGGGGCTGTGCGCAAGACAGACAGGTGATCTACCCTGAACTATGTTTCCAGACCCATAAAACAACTGTGAAGAAGCATTAGCAGGCATTTGAAGCCTCTTTCTCCTCCCCCTCCCGCCCCCAGCATGCATGACTGCTCACCCCCAAACTGACCCTCTCGAGGTTAACACGGCCAACCCAAAGCATGGACAAAGTCTCCTGAGGCTAGAAGCTACTGAAGACTGGAGGGCAGAGGGAGCTTTTGGCAAGATGCCCAACGGCCAGAGACAGACAGGCAAGGGTTCTGGATTTTTCTTTTTCTTGACTGCGATGGAGAGGCGATGGAGGGCTCGAGTAGGAGAGCGACCTGGCCTTGTGTGTAATTAGGGAAATCTGGACATCAGGAGCCAGTGGATGGGGTGCAGCAGGTCTGCATTGCCACCTTTACCACCTCTAGTGGAAATTGAGCATTTCCTTCAGACAAGAGTACTGGCAGCAATCACCGGCGTCAGCAGGGTCTACAGACCAGTAGCTGGCAGGAACCACCCATGTCTCTAAGCTGTTGTCAAAGGTCAAAGTTGCAACAACGTAGTTTAGCAATCTTAATTGGCTTTATTTTTCCCTTCTGGAATTGGGCAATGACTCTGTGAATTAGAATAAGTGTTCTAAAGAGCTAAGCAGAAGGGACTGGTTTTATAGATGAGAAAGGGCTTGAAAAATGCAGAACAGATTGGGATGTCAATGTCACTTAGCGGTTGAGTGTATATGTGCCTGCAGGCCAGCACCCTAAGAGACCCAGACAAGAGGGTGTCGTGAGTCTGAGGTGCCCCTAGGCTACAGAATGAGACACTGGGGATATATCTTGTAGCTTAGTTGACAGAGCACTTGCCTAGTATGTACAGGACCTTGGGTTCCACCCCCCAGTGCCACATAAACCAGGCATGTTGGTGTACACCTGCTATCCTAGCAGCCAGGAGACAGAAGTGGGTGGATGTGGTGATCAGTTTTAGGTCGTCTTCGGCTGTGCAGGCTGCTGGAGACCAACCCAAACTACATGAGAGCCTGTCTCCAAAAGAAGAAAAAAAGATAAACGAAAATCACTTATCCTGCAAGGTGAGGAGACAGAACAGAAAAATACCGAGTGGTGGGCGCAGAGTTACCTGCTTTGTGTAAGGTTAAGGCAGCGAACGCCATTCTCATGCCAACCGGAACTGGCCTGTTCAGGACATTTGTGCGGTAAATTCCTCTAATCGGAGAAACGGTTTACAGATAACATCTTGATTTCGACACAGGGATCTGAGTGAACATTTAGCACGAGTGGATACATTTTGGTTTTTAACCTGGTTTGCTGGAGTTCGGAACAAGACACCGCAAAGACCCAGAGTGGGACACCCTGACGGGCCTTGGGCCCTTCCTCAGAGTCCAGGTCTGTGTTAGTTACCGTGCCGATGCTGAATAAAACGCAACGGTCAAGGAAACTTGTTGAACAAAAACAGTTTATTTAGGCAATGGTCCCAAAGGAATACGAGTCGATCACAGCAGCAGGTGGCAGGCACGGTGGCAGGAATGGCAGGCCGCAAGATCACATCTTGAACCAAATAAAAGTGGGAAGCAGAGAGAGTGAGCTGTAACCAGGGAGAGGCGATGCTTTCTTAGAGCCCACCCTGAGACGCACAACCATCCTCCAGCAAGGCCACGCCTTCAAACCCTCCCCAAACAGCACCAGCAACCAAGGGACCAAGTGTTCAAATGTCCAAGACTATGGGGGGCGTTCTCATTCAAACACCACAAGGCTCTTCTGTGCTCTGCTTGTGTGGACTTCGACTTTCTGTAGAGTTCCCTCATTCATCTGAGCTGACCCCCCCCAAAAAAAAAAACAATGAACACAGGCCCCCCCCCCAGTCTTCATGTGGAGGTGTCTGTTGTGGGATATTTTACTCCTGTGTGCTGTTTTGGTTTGTAAAAGGGCTTTGATGCCTTGCAGCTGTGATGCCGGATGCCTTGCAGCAGGTGCAGGCCTTGCTTCCTACCCATTCACACCCTTGTGCTAGCCCTGCTGAGATCTCCACAGATAGGACTGTTTACAGTTGAAGGGGACCGATCATGATCAAAAAAGTCTGCAGGCTGGGTGATCAGAGAAGACTCCGATCATCCCCAGCCAGGTATGCTAAGATACCATTGTGTATGGACACATGGAGAGGGGGCTGGGGAAAAGTTTAAAGAGTCTAAGACAGAATGAGGAGGGGAGAATGGAAGGGAGAATGGAAAGGAGAGAAGCAAGAGAGGATGATGGAATGAAGTCTCTGCCTAGCCACCCAGGTATTGAATTCTCTGAGATTTGACATGGCTCGTAATTAATAAAGAACACTGGAAAATTCAACGATGGACTCGTATTAAGCGATTGAACATAATTTAACAGATGTCACACAGGACGAGAAGGAACTCAGGGAGGGAAGGAAGACTGAACTGTCAGCAGACTCTTGTCATACGCTGTGCCTCTGCTTCTGTCCAGTGACAATCATCAACACAGCCTTTAGGCCAGCAGCTTTGCCCCAGATCACTGCATGTACACACCCTGTGTCCATCAAAGATCATTCCTTATTCCCATACGATTCTCTGTCCCCTCATCTCCCTCCTTCCCTACAGGAAAAGGAATCATAAAAGAGCGAGAGGGGTTTGTGGTGTACGTCCTTGCCTCTTTGTAGTGAACCGCCGGCGTGCCCGTTCCCTTCCCGTGTTGATGAGCCTGCACGTCCACCATCCATTTTATTCAGAACACGAAGGTGTCCCGGGCCTCATTCCGAGTAACCTCAGTTCAGCCTCACAGTATTTTGTGCTTGGCTGATTTTGAGCAGTGCAGTTGATAAGCAGAATGCAACCTTGAGCACACATTCCGGCTTCAAGAAGAGCTGACCCTGGAGGAACTTGACTTCCTGCTAGCAGTTTCTTAACAATTTTTCTTTCTTTTTTCTTTTTTCAATTGTAGTTTATTTTCGTCTCTCATAAATACATACTGACCTCCATCTTTCCTTCCCTCCATTCCTCCCAGCTCCCCCTTCACCCCTCTCCCCAAGATCCCCCCACTACACACACACACACACACACACACACACACACACACACACACACTTCCTCCATTTCAGAACAGAGCAGGCCTCCCAGGGCCTGGCACAAGACCTTATATCAAGGCAATCCTGCAGGAGGAAAAGAGTCCCGAGGGCAGGTAAAGGGGTCACACCCCCCCAACCCACACACACTCTAGCTTTTAGGAGTTCTACAAGAACACCAAACTGGACACCCATATGATGTATGTAGGGGGCCATGCAGGCTCCGTGTCTGCTGCTTCAGTCTCTGTGAGCCCCTAAGAGTGCTGGTCAGTTGACTCTGTGGAGCTTGTTCTCCTGGTTTCCTCAACCCTGTTGGTCCCCACAATCCCTCCTTCTTCTTTTCCTAGGGGTTCCTCAAGCTTCGCAGGATGTTAGGTCCTGGGCCTCTGCAGCTGCTCCAATCAGCTGCTTGAAGAAATCTCTCTGACAATGTCACCAACCTGCTATTTTCTCTGATCTCTTGATAGTCATGGTTGAGCACCTGAGGGTTGTCATCAGGCAAGAGGGCGACAGGATTGACGGCGTGGGTTTCTCACATCCGACTCCAGGGTGTTCCAGGAGAAGCGCCTGGTACCGGGCCACACAGTCATTAGACAGCCAGTGTTCTGGTTCAGAGGAGGAATTCAACCACGTCATGGGGTGCTGAGCCCCTGCCGGATGGCCTTCTCATAGATTGAGATAATATTTTCAATAGGATTTGTGATTGGTTCAATACGTTCTCGACATATCCAATATTTAGCAAGTTTTTTTTTTGGCATATGGAATATTATGAATCAGGTCATTCAATGTGCCTAAAAAAATTTATTTATTTATTTATTTATTTATTTATTGACTTTAGGTATGAGTGCTCTGTCTGCATGTACACCTGCTTGCCAGAAGAGGGCATCATATCCCATTATAGATGGTTGTGAGCCACCATGTGGTTGGTAGGAATTGAACTCAGGACCTCTAGAAGAGCAGCCAGGGCTGCTCTTAACTGCTGAGCCACCTCTTCAGCTCCTGGTCATTCTTTGTTAATCAAGTTTAGGCAACCAGAAATTGTTTTGTATGCATTTTCAGTAAATAATCTCTGTTCATTTTCTACCAGTACAAAAGAGCCCAACTGGTTTTCATTTTGTCCGTTTGGCTCAGGTTGGGTAACTATTAAATTGGCAGCTCTTTTTAGTTCTCTTACTTTGCCAGGTCTCCACTCAGTCGCTGGAGCTCAGGAGTCCTCTAGACATGGCTTGCCGCTTTTCTCAGCATAGCTGTTCACTTTGATATTCAAAAAACTGAAGGCAACCTCAGAGTCTTGAAACATCTCAAGGCATGGCCTCATGAGGCAGTCCCTCAGCCCCAGAATTCCAGAGAGAGGGTCTGGCTTTACAATTTGGGTGAGTGGTCTGAATCTTGCTGGGAAGTCTCCAAATCAGAAAACAAACAAACAAAAAACAAAACAAAACAAAAAACATTGCCACAACGTTTGCATGAATTTTAAGCAATCTTTAATTAAATTAATTAAATACTGGCTAGGAAGACGGACTCTAACCATGACCATTGCAAGGTTCCCTACTCCCTGGTTCCCAATAAATGGCTGACAAAAAAAAATTTTTTTAAGGAAGCTTTGCTGGTTTAACCCTTTGGCAGAACAGAGAGGTTGTTTCTTCGATCTCTTCTGTGCCTGTGCAGGGCATGGTGCAGGAAGTTAGTCCAAAACCACAACCTTCTGCTGAAGGACCAGCCTGCTTCCATCTTAGACTTAAACACCTTCCCACAGTAAAGACAAACTAGGTTCATTCTGGTTTATGATTAAATCTGCTTATATAATTAAAGGTTTGGGGTTTGATCAGATGCCTGCTAAGTTAGTTACTTTTCTTGTTGCTGTGACAAAGACCTGGCCAAAGCAGTTTAATAAAGGAAGGGCTTCAGGCTGGGGAGATGACCTCACAGTTAAGAGCACTTGTTCTTCCAGAAGAGCTGGGTTCAATTCCAACCACCCACGTGGCAGCTCACAACCATTTATAACTCCAGTTCCAGGGGAATATGATGCCCTCTTGTGGTGTCCTCTAGTACTGCACCTTCCTTCATAGTGCACAGACACACATTTTGCAAGGCAAAATAAATCCATACACAAAAAATAAAGACAAATACATCTTGTTTAAAAAGAGAAAAATAAAAAATAAAGGGTTTGTTTTGGTTCATGGTTTGAGTGTACGGTCCATCACGGCAGGGAAGTCATGGTGCTGGGAGCCTGGGGCCAGTCACATCATATCCAGAGTCAGGTAGGAGGGAGAGATGAATGCACTTTCTCCTCTTTATTTAGTGCAGGACCCCAGCCATGAGAACGTATGGGCCGCATTCAGGGCGGGTCTTCTCAGATAAACCTCTCTGGAAACTCCCTGTCAGACATGCCCAGTTGACTCTTAATGCTGAGCCATCTTCATGGCCCAAAGCAATGGATAAAGGGGACCCCCCATACATCTACCAGCTTAACAAAAAGTGGGTGCTGGAGGTGGAGAGGTGGCTCAGCAGTGAAGAGCACTTGCTACTCTTGCAGAAGACTGGAGCTGGGATCCCAGCACTGCGGGCGGCTTGCAGCTGCCTATAACGTCAGCTCTGGGAGACACGACACCCTCTTCTGGACTCCATGGACACCTTCACACATATGCTCATATACACACACATGCACATAAATAAAATCTTTTTAAAGGGCTTGAAAGTAAATCTTTACTTCTGGGCGATCATTACTGTACATATGTAAATGAGCTTTGTCTCTTCTGTCAGTGTGTATACTGTCTGTTAATTTGCACATTCCTGATCATGGAACCTGAGAGAGTAGGAAAAACTTTTTTTTTCTATCACTGTGGGAGAACAGCTTGTTGGGGAACAAGTTGGGGTTCTGGAGCCAGAAGACTGTGGTGGGACCTCTGACTTTGAAGGCCAAACAGTTGCTGGTGGTGATTAGGTGACGATGGGACCCATGCATTACTGGACATAAGGTCACAGCCTGAGTCCAAACAAGCCAGGTTCAGCCGCCCATCCTCCATAAGCTAATTAAACTAACTAAATTTATATTGAAAAGCAGAAGAAAGAGATTTATTCAATGTGGCTACATTGGGAGGAGAGACAGGTCCAGCCACATCCCAAACCTATATTCCAGGTCCCAACATGGGTGTTGGGTTTAAAATTTACTTTCTTGTATTGTATGTGTAAGGGTGTTTTGCCTGAGTGTATGTCTGTGCACCAAGTGTGTGCCTGGTCCATGGAGGTCAGAAGAGGGCTTCGGATCCCCTTGGACTGGAGATACAGCTGGTTGTGGGCCACCATGTGGATGCTGGGAATTGAACCTGGGGCCTCTGGGAGAATAACTAGTGCTCTTAACCACTGAGCAATCTCCCCAACCCCAAGGGTAGGATTTAAATAGAAAGCAAGAGATATCTCTAACTAAATAGTCTGGTTCATGTGTGGTCCAGGCCACCATTGTTTCAGCTCCCAATCTCCCTTGCAAGGTCCACTAACAAGCTGTAATCTTTCTCCCAGAGATAAATCCATCTTCTGGTTAGTCTCAGGACTTCAGCTTCTTCCCTCTTACTGCAGATTCCTGGGAGACCTCTAATTTCTTAGGGGGGGGGTGGCAATTATTTCAACAGTCTGATCTCCAAGGGAGTGGTACAGGGCGAGGCCATTTAAGAGGTCGAAGGACAGAGAGGCTGATGTTGAGGGCGCCATCAACCAGGACAAGAGAGGGGTGGAAAGGAATGGAGTGGGGAGTGGTACTCCCAAAGTATGTTGGCAACAGGCGTGTACAAGTGTGCATGGCAGAATGATGAATGAGTCACAATAGTGAAGTTGGAAGAGGAGAAGGAGGAGGAGGAGGAGGAGGAGGAGGAGGAGGAGGAGGAGGAGGAGGAGGATTTCGAGAGGGACAGCCTCCAGGAGCGAAGGTGTCCTCTCAGTGAGGCAAAGTGTCCTCAGACAGAGGAGCCGAGGCAAGTTAAAGGTATGGGGAGGGCTGCAGGTGGCTCTGGTGAGGAGACTCACTGGGATGGGGATGGGGTTTGGCCAGCTGGTTTGCAGGTGTTTATCAAGCAAAAGGAGACACAAAAGAGAGAGTCCTTGATGGGCCAATTTCCCTGAATGGGAAGAGATCCCCGGTGAGGGCAGGGCCCCGGCAGGTGCATCCTGGTTTCCCAGAGCCAGGTATGGTTCTTCAACCTCACTGGCTGCTTTTTTCTAACAGAAGAGGCAAGGCTGGTGTTAGGAGGAACAGTCAGAGTTCAGGCTGACGCAGTGAGCGGGGCAGGTGCGAGGCACCAGGCCACTCTGCACAGGACACACAGCTGCCTCACATAAAGAGCGATAAGCAGTACCTGGCTCATTCCTGGCTTAGTGCTGCCTCCAGAAATAGCCATGAAGCAGGATATCTCTATAACCAGAGAGGCAGAAGCCACAGGGCACTGAGCCCAGGGTGCAGGACGCAGCTTGCTGAAGGTCACGGAGGAATCAGAAGCCAGGCCCAGGTCTTCACTGGCCTCTGTAACTTTGGAGTCTGAGAATTCACCATATTCAAAACTATACTGCATCTTCCTTGGTGATTTGTGGGGAGAATTAGAATTAGAAATGCTCTTGGGAAGAGGAACTAGGAGGATATGAGTGTTATGTTTGCTGGTGAACTGGAGAAGGGAGGAGACATAGCTTAGGGGTGGAGTTTAGGCTTCTGGATACCTGAGCTGGGAGAGAGACTAGACTGAGAAGGGAAAGTGGGTGTGGTGGCATGTACCTATAATCCCAGGAGGACCAGAAGTTTGAGGCCAGCCTTGGATATGTAGGGTGTTTGAGGTGAGTATGGTATTGTGAGATTTGTCACACACACACACACACACACACACACACACACACACACACTGCAAAGAATCAAGAACCCAGTCAGCCAGCTGCAGGGCCTCTCTCAGGTAACAAATTGGCAGGTAACAAATCCTTGCAAAGTTGGAGGTGAGGAGGCCGTGGTCCCCAGTCCCTGCTCTGACTCCTCAGCTGCTCCAATCTCCAATCTATCCTCTGGGGTCCCCTTTGTTTGCTCTCTGGATCTCCTGTCCATGCTGTGGCTTGAGAGGTCATTGTGAGCTTGGCACCTCCCACCCCCTGGGCACTGTGCCCCTTGGCAGTCCAGGATCCCCGGACACCACTTTACCCTACAGGGGTACAGAGCCTGGCTGCTCAGTTCTGGATAACAGGGCCACAGAGGGCTCAGCACTCACCCCGTCTCTGGGATTAAGAAGTTTTTCTGCCTTCCACATGGAGCATAGTCTTTGTCCGGGTGCCCTGTGTGAGTTCCACTTCTTCAGAGGGATCAGCAGACTCCAGATCACCGTTGGAGGAAGCTGGGGGCAGTTGAAAAGGAAAGCAGGCCAATGAGTTTCAATGACCTGTAGAAGCAGCTGTTCTGGCCATGGTAGCGTGATGACCTGCCAGCCTGTGCCCTGGCACTGGAGGCTCCCAAAGCTGGCAGTCTCCAGAGCTGGCTGCCTGCACTCCTGGCCTATGTTCAAGGTGACAGGACTCAGACTAGAATGGTGGGGTGAGTGTCTAGGTCCTGGACTGGGTATGAGGCAAGGCTCAGACCACTGTCACAGGGCCTGCCCTTCCAGGAGTGTGGGCTGATGATCAGCACTGTCCACACCCTTCTGACTTGCCCAGGGGAGCCCTTGGACATTGGAACGTCTGATGCTTGCGTGTTCCATGTTATAGGCCTCTCACTTGTTACAGGCCCAGTACTTGCTCCTGTGATCTCCTTAGGTCCATGCACCTTGGGCCTTTGGGTCACACCTGTCAGTGGGCACAGAGGGGTTCCTTGTCTCCCTGGGGATGGATCAGTGGGAGTGGGAAGGAGAACCTCCCATGTCGACCTCGAGTGACCTTAGCAGAGCAATCTCTGTGGCTCAGTACCCTAGCTGCTAACTGCAGCTGATCTGAGCCCTCTAAGGCATTCTGGCCCTGCCCTCCATTCTCTGTCCTCATTTTAGTAAGGATGCCAGCTCCTAGCTCTGGCACCTAGGACTCACTCACACAGGTGGTAGTGTACCCTTTACTCTCCTGGGACAGCTGTCCCAGACGCCCTGCTGCAGCCCTTCCTGTCCTGATTTCTGCCCCTCAGCCTCCACCTCTGCAGCCCCATGCATTGTCTCACTGCACACGTGACCCAACCTTGGGCGGCAGCACATACAGGCTGACCCTCCATCTGTCCTTCTTGAATTGTGAGTGCCTGCCTCGCCTCCCTGTGAGTAGCATTTGCCCACATTCCCAGGAACTCCTGGAGAACAGGGTTGAAGTAGAGACCTTCACCCCCCTAGGTCTCTGCCAGGAGCCATTTCAGACCATCACACCTCCCCCCACGGGGAGGGGGCTTCTGTGGGGACAGCTGACATCCCTGGCTGGTTATGAGCAATGATCAAAGCAGTGATTGACAGGCTCCTGTCTCCCAGATTCATTGAACTGAGCACCATTTAGCCACAGTTCCCCTGACTAAGACCTGAACAGATATCAGAGCCGCTCTACTCAGGGATGGGAGTGGTAGGTGACAGCATGCTTGAAGGGACACTAAGACCAGATGGAATGCTCTGCACGCACCACCTTTTACATATATGAAAAGTAATTTACATTTGTGTGTGTATGTGTGTGTGTGTGTGGAGGTATTGAAGACATTTATTTTTAGTTATGTTTAAAATAGTTGTTTTGTGCCATGTTGGGTAAAGGGCTGCCTAGGCCTTGGCATTCTGTATTACCTGCAGGTGTTGGCTTTAGGTAAAGGATGTTTGATTGCTCATGATCTGCACGTGCTCACTGCTGTCAGGCAGAGCTAGTTTCAATAGAACACCCGAGGAGCTTAGGTATCAATAAAAGCCTCTGAGATGAGACACTCAGGGTTCCACTGTCAAGGATGGCACTTGCCATGATAGTGATTCCCTCTGCTGATGTCTGGCAGGGTTTGCATCTATGAAAATGCTTCCTTGTCTTCTGTGCTGAACAACACCATAGATGTACTGCTACAAGGAGGTCAGAGGACAAGGTGTAGGAGTTGGTTCTCTCCTTCTATAATGTGGGTCCTGGGGGACCAAACTCAGGCCATCAGGCTTGGAAGCAAGGGCCTTTACCAGCCTAGCCATCCTTTCTAAAGCCATAGTAATGCACTAGAAATAATTTAGATAATTGCCCAGGAGAGCCGGTTGGACATTAAATGTTCTGATGCTTGTATGTCCCATGTCACAGACTTCTCACCTGCCCAATACTCGTTTCTGTGATGTCCTCAGGGCTGTCTACCTCAGGGCACCTGTGAGGGAGGTCCTGTCAGGCCCTGTTTACAGGATCCAAACTTGATGTCTAGTGATGCCAGGGTCTATCTACCCTGAGTAGCTGGTGGGCCAAGGATGTGAGGTTAGGGCTAGGAAACAACATATGGAGAAGTGTTTTGTGAAGTGGACCTCAGTCCTGCCTTAGCTGAGTGAGGGGTCAGGGCCCACTCAGCCCATAGAAAGGAGGGGGGGACACAGAGACCTACAAGGGAGAAAGGGGGGTCCAAAGGGCAGGGGAAGTAGAGACACTTGGCTAGAGAGAGGGGAGTGTGTGTGTGTGTGTGTGTCTGTAGGTGTGTTTCTCTACGTATACATGTATATATGTGCTTATAGAGGCCAGAGGTTGACATTAGGGGTACCTTCCTCCATCAGCCTCAAGCTTATGTGTGGAGGTGGGGTCTCACTGAACCCCATGCTTCCCAATTCAGTTAGTCAGGCTAGCCAGTTTGCTCGAGGAGTCCCCCGTCTCTGCCTCCCCAGCTCAGGAGCTCTGATGTGGGAGCTGGGATCCAAACTCCAGTATCAAGACTGAGGAGTGAACGTATTACCCACTGAGACATCCCTATGGCTCCTTCAGGCTGTTGAAAACTCAGCATCTGAGCCAGGAAGTTTTGCACAAACATAAGAGTTAGAAGATATAAGGAGAAAAATATTCATATCAATAATTAAAATGTATTGATGCATATGTAATTTGGGGGTGGGTGGGGTACATGCTGGGGATAAACTCAGGGGTTCACCTATATACAAGCCAGCCTCCTGCCTCAGCTTCCTGAGTACAGGGAATACACCACCACACCAGGTTTCAACAAGATTAAAATGTAATTTTTTTTTTTTTGAGACACAGTTTCTCTGTGTAGCCCCAGCTGTCCTGGAACTCATTCCGTAGACCAGGTTGTCCTCGAACTCAAGAGATCTGCCTGCCTCTGCCTCCTGAGTGCTGAGCTTAAAAGATATTGCGCCACCACCTCCCAGCCCAAAATTCTCATTTCAAACTCGAAATCAATAAGGACTAATAAAATATTTTTCTCCTTATACTTTCTGAATCTTCTGTTTGTGTAAAATAGTCCACTACCAAGCTCAATCCCGGCCCAAGTTCTGAATTCTATTCCTATAGGACTGGCTTAGCCTCCAGTTCATTTAGTCTGGATTTTTAAAAAGAAGAATAGGTCACCCAGGCCAAGGCCAGAGGGTCTGGTGTAAGAAAGTCCGAGGTGTCAGGTGGCTGGACACCCTCTGTGAGACGCCAGCTCAATTGAGCTGAGACCCTGGCTGTATCACCAGAAGCTGAGCGCTGGTAGAGGAGGAGGTGAAGGTGTGCGGCTGTCCCAGAGGACAGGGCTTTGTGTGGACTTTAGGCAACACCATTCGCTGTGAACAGACTCAGAAGCCCCGCTGGGTGCAAGCTGGGATGCGGCGGCTGAGGACCTGTGGAAAGCCGTTCCTGGCTGAATCCAGGACTGGAAATAGGCTCTCACAGTCACACCTGTTCCGAAAGGAAAAGGGCATTCCCCAGCTGCAGCTCTGAGCCGTTGATGAGCCAAGTCCTTAGTGGCTGCTCTCTCAGGTCCAGATGGCTTCTTCCTGAGGCACAGACACACCTGTGGGAGAAGGTGGTTCTGGCTAGCTCCTAAAACTAAGTCTCGAATTGTACCTGCAGCTGAGGGAGTGGGCCGTCCAGGTGAGTCAGCGCTGGCCAGTTCCTGATGCAGGGACATGCCTCCAGATGCAGGAGCTACTAAGTCCCATAAACACCCACACTGTGTGAGCAAGCCTGGGCTGAGCTGTCCCACTCACCTCTCAAGTGTGCTGACTTTCCATAGGGTGAGAGGTGAGAGTACCCAGGAAAGCAGACTCTCTGAGCTCGCCTCTGAAAATGGCTGGATCCTACCCACTCACACAGCCTCACTTCCTGTAGGTCCGTGTCTTACCAGGCAGTGACCTGGTAAGTCATCAGAACAATGAGGTTAAGCTTCTTGAACACAGGGTCACCTGTGCTGGGCTGTTCTAACATCTGGGCCATATGAACTTATTCATCTTGAGCATCTGTCTATAGAGGAGGCAGCCTGTTACCCCCACTGCAAGGGTAAACTGAGGCACGGAGCAGTGGACATCCCCAGGTCACCACCTAGAAAGGGTTAGTATTGGAATGCACCAAGACAGCTTTGTCATGGACACAGAGCTCAGGGTACGCAGCCTCGTGCTGGGGCAGTGGATCCTCTTCTTTGCAAAGCTGGGCCTTGGGAAGTCTTGAGGACCTGGGGAATGGGTGGACTCCTGAAGAAACCAAACTAATGTAAGGGCATATGCCCCACAGAAGCATGAGAGTCTCTCCCAGTTTACATCCCGAATACCCTGTTCATGGAAAACCAATGACTAAGCTGGAAATGGTGGCACACGCCTGTAATCCCAGCTCTCAGGAGTCTGAGGCAGGAGGATTACCGAGAGTTCAAGACTAGCCTGGATTTAGAGTTCCAGGCCAGCCAGGGCTCAATAGTGAGACCAAATAAACAAACAAAACAAAACAAACAAACAAACAAAACCCCAAACCAAAATAAACAGCAAATCCACAAGCTCACCAGGGGTCACAGCTCAGCAGCACTCTGGGGATCCCCCCACCCCACTGGCTGGTGCAGGGCTCCTCCCCAGCCGCCACGGTCTGATACTGTCAGTACCAGAGTCTGTCTTGTTCTGGTTTGCTGATCCATTCCCTGCAGGGCTCGAGATGTTCTTTGCTCTGCGTCTGCTTCTGTTTGGCTGGCCTGTTGCTGGGTGTCAGTGATGTAGGTAGAAGAGTCCAGAACCACTGAAGGGTGACTGCCAGCCTTTGAAGAGGGCTGGGTTTTCAGGTTTTCCTTCTGCAGTGTGGTAACGTTAGGAGGTGGGGCAAGTTTGTGAAACTGGGACCAGTCTCATCTTGCTGAAAGTGGGAACAGGATGGCCCAGGGACAGCTGGAGGTGACCGCAGCTGCCGGGTGAGAGGTGACAGGCAGGCACACAAGCAGGAGGGAGTAAGGAGCTGGAGGAAGGGGTTGGGGAGATGCCAGAGCGAGTGTGGCAAGGGCTGGTGGCAGGGACTTCAAGTGAGGTAGGTGAGATCAGGGTTCAGATGGGGCAATCGAAGGAGACAGACAGAGGAATATCATGAGCATTCATAGGTGGGTAGCATGTTCACTGGATAAGGTGATCGCTTTTTTCCTTCCACATCATGGCAGATTTAGTCTCTTTTTAGGGTCTTTATTCCCACAATCCTTTGTAAAAAGTCCAATGAGGAGTTCACAATCACATGCAGATGTAATGAAGTCAAGGTTCCTTCACCAGTTCACAGGTGTGGGAGAATGCCTTGGGACTCAGTTTCTTTCCTTTCTTTCTTTCTTTTTTTTTTTTTTATTGTTGTATATGCCTGGATTTCTTTTCCGCTTGTATGTCTGTATGTATGCCTGGTATCCTCGGAGGTCAGAAGAGGGCGTCATATCCTCTGGAACTGTGGTTACAGATGGTTTGTGAATCACCATGTGGGCGCTGGCAGCCAAACCCAGGTCCTCTTCAAGAACGGCTGTCAGCTAGGCTGTGGTGGCACACGCCTTTAATCCCAGCGCTCAGGAGGCAGAGGCAGGTGGATCTCTGTGAGCTCAAGGCCAGCCTGATCTACAGAGTGAGTTCCAGGACAGCCAGAGTTGCAATAGAGAAACCCTGTTTCAAAAAACAAAAAACAAAACAAAAAAAGCACAGCCAGTGTTTTGGCAGCTGAGCCATCTCTCCCCACTCCCACCATGCCTCATGTCTGACACAGCGGGACCAGCCTAGCGGCAGCTTCCTGCATCTTCAACCACACAGGGACGCCTTAGTCGTTAGGAGACAGCCACCAAGATCAGCTGCAGTTTTCCTTGGTGACTTCAGACTCTGGTCCTTCCCAATCACCTACTGTGCACCAGCTCTGTGCTGGACTACTGTGCTGGACCCTGGACATGTGTGTGTGTGTGTGTGTGTGTGTGTGTGTGTGTGCGCGCGCGCGCGGGTGTGTGTGTGTGTGTGAGGCCCTAGGTCAGTGTCTGCATTACTGGAGACTCCACTGTAGGTGGAGGTGTCTTGTGCACAGGTGTTTTGCTTGCTTGCCTTGAGTGTAATTTCCTCACCTATCTTTCCCAATGTGTCCCTGAAGCTGTGGGCCATCTGGGATTTCTTCCATGGATGCAAGGATGATGGTTGTTGCTACATGGCACCCCAGGGACATTGTGTGTGGAAAGCTGTGGTTCAATTCCCTAACCCACAAGTAGGAGATCTGGGGCCCTTTAGCCCCAGTGATAGTTTATGAGATCCTGGTACCACAGGGTCCGATTCTTGAGTCCCTGGTTCTTAGGTCTTGGGTAGAGTGCTTTTTGGGAAAACCTGCTGCTCCGGAGACAGCAACTAGAGGAGAGGCTCCAGAAACCGAGGAGCCATATGACGAGGTCTGCCTGCCGCCAAGGTCATCATCTCTTCCTGCTCCCTGCCCGCTGAATGCCTTAGTGACATCATCACGTGTTCACATCACAGTCTCCCAGATAGAGATCTCCAGACCGATCCCTTCTCCATCATTCCCTCAGCTCTTCCCACCATGGGCAAGGCTGCCTGGCCAGTGGGGCCCATCGAAGTCAATTTCTTTAGAGTCCCCTGCCTGGCCCTGCTGGCTTCCCTCAGGCACACTCCTCCCTGTCCACAGACCCTACCATAGAAACTCTCCTGCCCTTTCTACCCCAAGAACTCCCTAGATGGAGACACAGGGGCAGAGCGGGGAGCACAGTGTCTTTTTGTCTTTTTCTCTTGACCAGGAGGACAACAGCTCTCCCTTAGTGGGCCTTCGATGCCATGGCAACGCTCATGAATGCTACAGCCTGTCTCTACAAGGGCTTATCGGGCACTCAGTATGGTCTTAAACGCAGGGCAATCCTCCTGCTTCAGCTTCCCAAGTGCCAGGATCAGGGGAGTGCTCCACCATGCCCGAGTGGGAAGTGATCCTTGTATAACCACACCGCAGCACTCAGAACCCACAAACCAACCACCGGCTCAGCACTGCCATACGGTCCTGTTCAGTTTTATGGTCTTTGACTGTTGAATGGTATCCTGTCTAGAGCCTCTTCCATGCCTCCATTATGCTGCAGAGATGCCATCGGCAAGATTGGTCCACTAGGTGATGTAACTGCATTTCTATTTAGGGTGTTTTTTTAACCTCTAAGGGTCCATCTGGGGTGTCACCAGGCCAGAGTGGAGGGCCATTGTGCTGCACTCAGCTGTCACCTCTCCTAGTGCTCCAGTCTTTTGAATCTCTGTCCTTCACCGTCTCAACACCATCCTTTCCTCCCCCCTTTCCTTCCCCTTCCTTTCTTTACCCGTCCCTTCCTCATCTCCTTCCCCCTCATACCTCCCTTCCTCCTCCCACCCCGCGGTGCTCGGGATCGAACCCAGGACCTGGTGCACGCACGCTAGGCTGTCACCCACCACTGAGCTAAGGCCCAGCCCTCTTTTTACTTTTTATTTTGAGGCAGGGTCTCACTAAGTTCCAAAGGCTGATCTTGTTTTTGCTCTGTAGCCCAACCAGGCCTTGAACCTGCCATCCCCCTGTCTCGGTCTCCAGGGTGCGCATCTTCTTCTGTCGGACAAAAGCAATGCTGCTGAGCTTCACTGCCACATGGGGTTTCCCAAACCCCAATCCACCTGTGCACATCTGCAACCTACCCCTCCTTTAGCAGGGACCCCAGCTTTCATGGTCCCCACCAGGTGTTTCCTCCAGGCTCTTCTGCATTGCCCCATTCAGCCTTGCTGCTGGGCTCTCCTGGGTTCCTGGTATAGGCCTCTGCTGCTCCATCTGTAAAATGGGGCTGGTCATATTATCCCACAGGGCCGTGGTAGAGACGAAACAATATTACCAAGAAGCTCCTCGCCTAGAGCCAGTGAAAAATCTATGAGTAAGGAGTGAAAAATGGGGGGATTGAAAGAAATATGGGCGGGAAAGAGCCTCTCAGCCCTGAATCTGGCTGGGGGTCACTAATAGGGCCGGATTACCACTCAAGCTGGTGCTCATCTTCCTGAAATCTCAGACAAGAATGCTGGAGACTACAGGGTATGGGAGTCCCCAAAATGGCAGAGTGGGTGGAAGTGCCTGATTTCCATCCCTGAGACCCACAAGTGGAAGGAGAGAACCAGTTCCCTACCACAAGTTGACTTCTGAACTCCACACCTGCACCATAGCACATAGCGTGAGCCGGCACGCACGCGCGCGCGCGCACACACACACACACACACACACACAGAAATAAAACGTTAACCCCCCAACACATGGCTGCTTAGTGCATAGATTGCCCTCTTCTTCCACGACTTTGTCTCAGCACTGAATAAACTCAATAGGTTTGCTTCATTCTGTCTGGTTTTGAAACTCTGCGGTGAAGTCAAGGCCCTGGTTCTACCTAAGTGGAGTCCCTGAGTGGGAAGGCGCCTCCTCAGGCTGGCAGCAGGCACCATCACTGTGCAACTGCCCACAGTTGCAAAGGTGTGTCCTTAACCTTCGCCCTCCAGCCATACCTGACCTTCTGAATCTCATTGCCACGGAGACTGGCCTCTAGGTGCGCTCCTTGCCCTGTAGGGGGAGTTATGGGAGTCCTGAAGGTCCTGGCTGTGTTTTTAGTGGGTGTTGTGCAGGGACCTGCATGTACTCAAGCTGTGGGCCACCATTGTCAGCCCCTGGATAGAGTTGAGGTCTCTTCCTACCTTCCATTACCATGGACTCCTCAGAGACATGCCTTCTAGGGCATTTCGTCTGCAACCTTTCTGGTTTTTACAATGTTAGGGGCAGACGGAAGGAGGACCCCCCCCCCCCCCCCCCGCCCCGAGAAATCACCAGGACTCGAGATCAATGCAAAAGCAAAAGGTTTATTTTCAATGCGTTGGGGTCCACCCTCACGGATGCCTCAAGCGAGGCAGGTGAGAGTGGCCCAACGCATTGGGGTCTACCCTCACAGGGCGACCTATAGGAGTTTCAAAGGCAGAGCTTAGCAACAGATTATCAGGCATGTTTCTATTGGTTACATAGTGATGTGAGTATTAACTTTTCAACTGATCGGTGCTGGCATATAGCAAGGTCACGGGCTCCTAGAAAATGTAAACTTAGGGTCTTAGTCAATGTGAGTGGGGGGAGATTCTTAGCCCAAGGCCATTAGTCAGTGGTCCATATCTTGTTTTGCCTTAGAAATTGTTTCTCTTACAGAAATTGTTTTTCTTACTTCAGTTCTGAGTCACCTTGCCCTTGACTTAGGCCTACACAGTTCTGGTGCTTTTTAGAAGCCTGACTAAAGTTTGGCTGCTTTGGTCTTGTCCTTTCAACAACACAGGGTAACATTTAGATTTGGATTCCACTTATTTATTTGTGTGCGCGCATATGTGTGTGGGTACATGTGGTGTGGTGCGTGTATGGAGGTCAGAGGACAACCTACAGGAGTCAATGCTCTCCTTCCACTGTGGGGAGAACTCAGGGGGTCAGGTGGCAGCACTTTCACACAATGAGCAGCCAGGCTGGGACCAGCCTGCTGGGGAAATGTTTGCACAGGCAACCTGCGGTGTGTTGTTATCTGACCTTACTGGCTACTTGTAAGGTCCTCTGATGCCCAGTGTTGGTCCCACTGGGTTCCACTCACCTCATTTCTTTACTGGGGTCCTCTTTGCTCACCACCCCACACACTGCTCCTGTCTCTTCTTGGCATTCTGGGGTGCGCTCCATTTCCCCTGCCCATCATGGCATGCTGTGGCATGCCTGGCTTCTATGCTATGACTTGGCTGTGTAAGCATCTCACCTCACCTGTGCAGATGTGTGCAGATGTCTGAGAGCCTGGTCCTTGCTAGGTGGCTTCTTGGTGACTGTAGTGAGGGACCTTAGAGCATCTGGAGGAACGTTCTATGGTGCCTTTTCCCCAGGGAGCCCAGATTCCAGGTCTTTGCACTCCCATGTACCTTGCTGACCCCTGACCCCTGACCTCATAAGTTAGGCCCTGAGGGTCTGGCTCCACCCTTCCTGATTGTGTCTCTGTTTTCTCTTTTGAAATGCACACACCAGAGGTTAGGCAACTGCAATCAGGAACAGGGTGGGCATGTGGGCCGAGCCAGGGTGCCTGCAGCTTGCAATGATTCTAGTCGCAGCTGTGCACAACTGGAGAGGGTGGCCCTGTCAGCCCCTCATTTGCTAGGGTCAGAGCTGACTCATCCTAGGGCGGGGCCACTTTGCTGAGCTATCAGGAGCTCCAGCCCCATGTCCTGGTCCCAGCCTGTTGGCGCCGGGTGCGCGGTCCTTCCCGCTCCTGCACTGCATCCAGACTGTGTTGTCTGCAGCTCCACATACTAAGCCCTCAGCTAGGACTTCCTGAAGGCGGATGGCGGTTGGAGCCTGTCCTTCTCAGGGGCAGGCTATCTGGGCCTCTACCACGTGGGCGCCACCCAGTGTCTGCGCCAGCGCGCCGCGCCTTCTTCAGGGCGCCCGCCGCTTCTGTGGTTCCTCCTCGGTGCGCTCAACGCCTTGAGCATCATCTGCGACAAGTCGGCAGGTGCTTGGGGAGTTCTCAGGGGTTCAAGGACCACTCAGGGAGCTGATCCTGTCAATGTGCCCCCAGGGCTTTACACCCAGCCTCTGAATCTGAGGACTGTGGTCACTTCTGTCTCTGAAGACTGGATCCTGGCTTCATATACTACTTGGGAGCTTTGGCTACAGGACTGGGCTGAAATATCACGAACTGACTCCCAGGCATTCCTCAGAGGGGTGGGCTGTTAGTAGATGTGGGTGGCCCTTAGTGGTCCCAGATGGCTGAGGTCTTAGTAGCCACTGCTCTGCAGATGAGTGTTGCTCCCAACTCCTGGGCTTGGTGAAGCACGTGGAGCGGCTGAGCCTGGGCATCCTCGACCCGGCTTATGCACCCATTGAGCACATCAAAAAACAGCTGCAGCTCAACCTACCTGACAATTGCCACAACCTGGCCTCCCAGAGGCTGGGCATCTCTATGACCGGATGGTCTGATGGACAGAACCGCATAGTCACTGATTTTGCCTCTCGGGATGAACTCATCCAGGTGAGACGGAACTGGGCTGGGACCCTGAGCTCAAAGAGCATAGTCCATCAAATAACAGAGTGAGCCCAGAGGTTTCTGTGGGTGACCACCTGTGTGTGTGTTGTGGGGGGGTGGGGGGGAGCTAGACTCTACCTAGTACTGGTCTGAGTCCGAGACTTTCTGGGGGATAAGATAGAGAGGAACCTGAGGTGCCCAGGGACAGGGTGAGGGGTAGTCAACTTCCATAGTCAGGGTCTTTAGGGCTGCTCTTTCCAGAGGTGTCCACCCACTCCTGCTCATTCTTATTCTCCGAGTGCTTTCTGATCACCAGAGCAAACATTTACTGAGCATCTATTATGTATGGGCACTGTCGTATGCTGTGATTTTTTTTTTTTTTTTTTGCTAGGGAGTGGCACAGATGAAAACCCTTGCCTTCTTGGGGCTCCTACCCAATGAGCATGCCTCCTGGGAAGGGGTTAGGAAAGGGCCTGTGTGAAACTCAAGCAGGAGACCAACACAGGGAAGGAATGGAGCCTGTCTGACCTGCCAGGTGCTGGCTAGGAGGATCAGGAGGACTGAGCAGGGCCATAGAGGAACACTCAGCAGGAAGATGGGTCTCCATGCTGGGGGGCCTCAGACCAATGTGAAGAGTTCCAGTGTCCCACGATGCAGCTCTGCCCACCCTTCCTTGTCATGGTCTCTGTCTGCCCCTGGTGCTGAAGTCTGCATACCCCCAGCCTCATCTTGGTGCCCTGTACCTGACACTGGGAGAGCCCAAGTCAGCAGCTGCTGGAGCAGTAGGTGTCTGGTTCTCCGTATGCTGGAGGGGTGTTACTTGCTGTGGGTTGAGACCCAGGGAGGGACTTCAGAGCCTAGACAGCACATACCAGGTGCTCAGTGAATCTCAGCCATCATCAACTGCATCCATTTGAAACTCACGTTTCAAACCTTGAGAGCCGGGGCTGTGTCCGCTTCTCCCAAGGAGAGTGGGAAGAATGCCTTTCAGGGTTGTCAGGTGAGGGCCTGTGTTCCCTGAACTTAGAGCCCTAGGTCTGCAGTATTTGTCCTCCACAGCCCCCCAACCCCCAGCAGAGTTGACTGTGTTGGAATGATCCTTGCCTGTCACACTCTGAGTGTGTCTGTGCTTGCTGCTGGCATCTAGCAGACGAATCTCGGGGTGATGCTAACATCTTAGGACACAGGGCAGCACGCATAGACTATTACAGCAGGGCCAGCATAGGTGCTCACAAGCTCAGTCTAAGTGAAGAATCTTTTTTTTTCTTCCCACAGCAGGACTTATCAGGGCTTTTACTGGGGGATGGCTCACTCATGGAGAGGGAGGGCATGGAGTTCCTCCTTGTTTGGAACACCTCTGAGAACACTCTTGGGGAGACATGTAGGTCTTTGGTGGCATGTTCTTACCAGACCCAGGGCGTGTGTGGGAGTTGGTACTGGTGCCTTGGTTTATACATTAGGGGGCATCCCCCTGCAGTCTCCAGGCAGCCAGAGTACCCTCTGTAGAGAGAGGAAGGTGGCATGAAGGAGGCCTGTGTTTGTTTTTCATTTGAGCACGTGCCTGGCTGCACAAGGGCAGGCGGGGAACGCTGGGCACGGACGATGGTCTTGTCTTCCAGGCTCTGATCTGCACCTTATATTTTCCCTTCTACTGTGGGATGATCCCCCCAGCGTTCAGAGGGGAGGTGAGTGTGTTCAGGAGGGCCCCTGTCTGCATCCCACTCTGGGCTCCAGGCAGCTGGGACAAGGGCTTGTCCAGAGGCAGAGGTAGAAGTGGAGACATCACCTCCCTGTGAGCACCTACTGTGTGACGAGCCTCCCTGTGATGAGGCTCAGCACCTAGGTTGGAGGGGATAGGGACACCAGTCAGCACAGTGAGCGTGTGGTGAGCCGATGGTGTGGGCCATTGCCTCTCTGTCTTGCAGTGCTATATCGACGGGGCTCTGAGCAACAACCTGCCCTTCTTTGATTCCCCCTCCACCATCACTGTCTCTCCCTTCCGTGGGACGGTGGACATCTGTCCCCAGAGCAGCTCGGCCAGTCTGCATGAGTTAACAACCTTCAATGCCAGTTTTCAGATCTCTACCATGAACTTCTTTCTGGGGTTCACATCCCAGGTCCCCTGCAAGCCTGAGGTAGGTCACCCTGCATGCATGGTCCTCACCCATGACCCTTCCCCTCAGCTTCATTTACTGTCCAGCCTCATGTCACACCAGCCCTGGAGCAGAAGCCTGAGTTCAGGTGGGTTCTGACTTCCTTCCTGGGTGAGGGCCAGAGTTCAGCTGTGGCCTGTGTGGCCCTTGTGGCAGGCTCTGTGAGCAGAGGCAATTGTTCCATTCTTTTTCTAGATTTATTTTATATTTATTTATGCATGCGTGTGTGTGTGTGTGTGTGTGTGTGTGTGTGTGTGTGTATTTGTGCATGTGAATACATTGCCCACAGAGGCCAGAAGAGGACATTGGATCCCTAGAACTGGAATTATAGGTGGTTGTGAGTCACCCAATGTGGGTGCTAAGAATTAAACTCTGCTCCCCTGCAGGAGCAGCCAGTGCTTTTAGTTGCTAAGCCATTTCTCCAATTCCTCAGTAGTTTTCTTTTTTTTTTTTTTGAGGCAAAGTCTCTTTATGTAGCCCTGGATAGCCTGGAACTCACCATGTAAACCAGGCTGGCCTCAAAGTCACAGAGATCTGCCCGTCTCTGTCTCCCAAGTGCTGGATGAATGGTGTATGTCACTATGCCTTCTAGCCCCTACGGAGTTCCATTTCTCGGAGGACGTATGCTCAGACAGGTTATATAACTTGTTCAGTCACATTGCCCAGAAGTGGCAGAGCCAAGATCATATTGTTAGTTCAGCATAGCCTTTATTTTTTATTTTTATTTCACGTGTGTTGGTGTTTTGCCTGCATGTGTGTCTTTGTGAGGGTGTCGGATCCTCTGGAACTGGAATTACAGACAGTTGTGAGCAGCCATATGGGTGCTGGGAATTGAACCCAGGTCCTTTGGACCCCACCCAAGACCACACACACACACACACACACACACACACAAGAGCAAGGTGGCTTACCAGGTAAAAGCACCTGCCATGCAAGCCTGGTGACTTAGTTTGATTCCAGGAATGAACATAAAGGTGGAAAGGGAGAGGTGTCTCCATAGAGTTGTTCTCTGAGCTCCACTTTCACGCCATGTCATATCCCTGCTGAGGGGAAATAAGGGGGCTTCCCTGGGTTTGTGGGGAGACAGGTGGAGACCCTGGTGACCCTGACCAGACCTTGTCATGCTGTCTAGCAGAGGGAAACCTCAGAGGGAGGCAGGTGCCTGAGCTCTAGGTAAGGAGTGGGCTGGCCAATGGGAGGGGATGTCAGGAGCAGATCTGCACCGTGTACACACTCCGGGTCTCCCTGATCAGTGTTGGGTTTCTGAGGTTCCTGAGCCCTGCAGAGGGTCACTGGGGCAGCAGGCTGGGCTGGGGCTCTGTCCATCTGTTGACATGTCTTCAGCCCACGGCTTGTTGCTAGAGGACCCCAGCCTGCCCTCTGTCTGCTCTGTGTGTCCCCTACTGCAGACAAGGCTACCTGGATGCCCTGAGGTTCCTGGAGACACGGGGTAGGTGACAGAGGGCAGTAAAGAGGCAATGGCAGATGGATTCTGCCCCTCTGGTGTTTGAACACTGGTACCTCAGTGCCTGCTCTGTGTGTGACCAAACCACACAAGAGAGACCGAAGGGAGTCACCTGGGTCCCATTCTGTAGCTTCGGAAGACTGAGGCAGGGTGAGAGGGATGAGCCTAGGAGTGAGTGACAGAGAGTTTCCCAGTGATGAGAGGGCAGAGGAAGGGTGGGGTGGGGGAGAGAAAGCATGGAGAGCTTCCTAGAGGCGACAGCTGAGTTGGGTCGGCACCAGCTGTGGGGTGTCTGGTTGGGATGGGAAGGCAGAGGCAGATGACAGAGGCACTCCAAGGGACGGGCTGCCTGGCAGGAGGTGCACAGTACCCAGGACTGAGGAGCATGGTTGAGAGAGGAACCCAGGCTATGGCTTCCAGACCTGCCCTTATTCTCTGCACTCCACCCCAACCTGCAGTGCCTCATTCCAGACCCGACCTTGAGAATGCTGCATTTAACTCTCACAACAGAGGCCTTAGGTTCTCTTTACAAAGGGAAACTGAGGCAGAAGGGCTGAAGCTCACAGTGCTGGCTGGTGGGGGTAGAGTAGAATTTGAGAGCAGTGCCGTCTCTGGGGCCCCACAGCAGGCTGTGCAGCAGGGCCCCGTCGCAGTCCAGCCTGTAGCCTGAACCCTGGAGCTGGTTTGAGCACTGAGACACGTGGATAATAAGACACCATTTCCCAGAGGCTGCCTGCCATTGCATCGACTCTCAGATCTTCTCCCTCCCAATCCAGGACTCACCAAGGAGCCAGTGCTATGGTCCCTGGTATCTAAGGAGCCTCCAGCCCTTGTGGAGGAGCCCAGGGGTGCTGACCATGACCAGGGTCAGGAGGCTGGCCTGGGTGTCAGGTGGGACATCCCCTACATGCTGGTCAAGGATGTGCCTGACTTCGAGCTGCTGTCACCGGAGTTGGAGGCTGGTACTGCTCTTTCCCACGCCACTTGGCTGTCTGGGTGCTCAATGTCAAGTGTGGCTGGCGGCTTTTCCTGCGTCGTTCACTCATGACCACAACCTGGCACCATTTCACTGGTGGGGAAACTGAGGCTCTGAGAGGAGAGGGAACTCAGCAGGTCTTTCTATCTCCCATTAGGGTATTGAGCCCAAGTCTGTGCCTGGGAAAGCCAAGTCTATATGCAGGCCAGGGTGAGGGGCCTAGGGACAAGCGCAGACACAGTGGCAGGTGGCGTCCCAGAGACACTTTAAACGGGGGGAAGGGGGGAGGTCAGGGGGGCGGGGTGGAGCTGCCAGTCAAAGGCAGAAAGATGAGAGTTTGGGTGGAGGGCATCACATGTGCAAAGGCGGGGGGGGGGGGGTGTGGGCTGGAGAGGTTGAGCCGGTAGGGCTCTCAGGTTGCAGCATAGTGGATGAGTGACATGGCAGACATGAACTTGAGGAGTACTGGATAGGCAAGAGGAGAGAGCTAGTGTCTCGGTTACTTTCCTATTGCTGTCATAAAACAGCACGACCAAGACAACTTATAAAAGAACGTGTTTAATTGGACTTCCGGTTATACGATGCTGGCACAAATAGCTAAGAGCTCACGTCTCAAATTGCAAGTAGGAGACAGAGAGCACACTGGACATGGTGTGAGTCGTGAAATCTCAGACCCATCCCCAGTGGCACACTTCCTCTAACAAGGCCACACCCCCTAACCCTTCCCAAACAGTTCCACAAACCAAGGAGTCGAGTATTCAGATATATGAGCCTATGGGGGGCATTTTCATTCAAACCACAGCTGGGGAGCCCCGAGGTACAGTGGAGCTAGTGGGGGAGGGAAAGAGGCCAAAGAGATTGAAGTTTTAATGAAGGTCCAAGTAGAGACAATGGGGACAATGGGGTGAGGGATAAGGGTAGAACATTAACTTGTGTCCAGAGGTTTTTTGGTCTGCACTGAGCTCTAGGCCCAGGCTTCTGGATCTGGACTCGGTGGCAGGTGGCTACTGCCCCTGTGCACTGCAGCTGGCTGGAGTATGGAATGGGAGAGTAATTCTGATGCTTAGACATCCTTAGGCTGCCTTGGAGGAATGTTCTGCCGGGGACCTATTTCCTGACACTACGGGATAGATGGAGTTGGTTGTGGTCCCCTTGGCTGCAAACCTCAGACTTCATTGCTCAAACTTGAGCTGCAGTCTGAGCTACCAGCAGTCTGGAGCGGGCTCCTGGATCTTGCCCTGACCAGCCTGGTGAACAAGGGGGTTGGAGCTAGTAACATCGACACTGTGGTCACAGCTGCTCTGAGGCTATTACTGTGAGAAAGTCCTTGGTACCATGACAGACTTCTGGAAGGAGGAGAGGAGGGTAGAGCTCAGGACAGGAGGCTGGTGAGCCTCAAAAGAGGTCTTGGCTCTGCCTCTTCCTGGAGGAGACTCTTATTAGGCACTTCTAAACCACCACTCTGAACCTTAGTCTCCTCTCTGTATGGGCCTCAGTGAATTGAGCAGGCGTGTAGAGGGCGACCCCTGCTGGCAGTAATGGCTCCATCAGTGTGGAGATGCTGAGGGTGGAGCCCAGTGCTTGGTGGCCCCAGGATGACCCCGGGCTGGCTAGGGGAGGCAGCTCCACAGCCCGAGGATACCAAGGGGCCATGAGCCTCTCCCTGTTTTGCAGCCCTGAGGAAGGCATGCAGACAGGACTTCTGGGCCAGCCTTCAGTGCTCTGTGCCAGGGAGGATGCTGACCTACCTGCTTCTGCCCTGTACTCTGCCCTGCGAGTATGCCTACTTCCGGAGCAGGAGGTGAGGTGGCCTGGGCTGAGGGGGCAGGCTTGTGGCCAATGAGAGCAGCCAGGTGGCTAGAGCTGGCAGGCACCTGCCTTCCCCATACTACTTGCCATGGGCTGGCCCAGGGAGTGCCTGGGTAGTGCCTGGGTAGGTCCTGCCAAAGAAGACTGATAGGGAGGAGGTATGGCTGATGATACAGATCTTGGTTAGTACCTAGACTGATCTGTGACCTTCTGCCTTCTGCTCCATGGTCAGAGTTTCAGAGACAGTGTGCTGCCCCGGGCAGGTCTATCTCAAATTGGTTGTGTGGTCTAGGCCAGCTCTCTTGACCTCTCTGGGTCATGGCCCATTTCCTAAAAACACGTCAGGTCAGTCTGGATGCAGTTGAGCCCTCCCTGCTGCTGAGCATTCTGCCTTGCTGGGTTCCTCTGCTCACTCACCAGTTGCTGAGGGCTGATCAGGGACGACGGGTGTCAGCTTGGGGCCAAGCAAGGTGGGTTCATCCCAACCTGGCTCCTGGCCCGGGGGAAGCACACAGTTCACATGTGCACTTGTGCATTTTTAGCTTTTAGGAGTGAGCCACACTAACACTGAGCTAGCCTGGCCCATACTCAGAAGTGTTTGTCCAGAGAAGGCAGGTGATGACGTCTGAGCTATATAGTCTTAAGGCTGAGCCATAGTCCGTTAGGCAAGAAGGAAAAAGCCTTCCAAATGGACAGGGTACTGTGCTTAAAGATCCTGGGGCAGAAGGCAGTCAGGCACATACAAGGAACCCAAGGGGAGGTGGGTATGGCTGGAGTGAAAGCCGGTGTCTGTATGAGAGGGGGCTAGAGAGTGGCTGCGGCCAGATGCTTGGGGTCTGGTCAGGTGAGCGAGCTTTATCCGGAGTGGCATTAAGACACAGAGATGGTACGGGATATGATTTTTCTTTGAGATAGGATCATGCTATGTAATTCAGAGTAGCCTTGCGTTGAAGACCTCATCTGCCTGGGACTCCAGACCCAACACCAAACCCAAGAGCTATTTCTAAAAAGCTACTCTAGACAGTCTATCGTGGTGAGCCTCAAGATTCTGGATTGTACTGAGCTGCATTAGTAACCCAGTTAGCACTGGTGTTAAACAACCAGTGGCTCTAATCTGGGAGAGACCTTCCTCCTGATAGACTTGCCTCACGCAGAGCTGTTTACTAAAACCATGAGCAGAGATGAAAACAAAGAGCTTTAAAGGCTAACCATCTCTATGGCGAGAGCCTGCTGGAGCCTAGAGCACACCGTGTTCACCCTTGATATTTCCTATAACCAACACACGGGGCATTTGGAGCAGGAGAAGGCACTGGTCTCTCAAGAGAACATGGGTGGATGACACGGGGCAGGAAGAGGGATAGATGGAAGTAAGGGGGTAAGAGACTATACCTCGTTTGGCAGGTGAGGAAAGCTGAGGCCCAGAGACATTCTCTGACTCTCCAGGCTGCATTGCAGAGTAGCCTCTAAGCTAGTATCATACCACACTCTGCCCTTTCTACCCCAGGCTTCCCATTGGAGCACTGTGGAAGTTGACCCCCAGGGTTTATCCCTCCCCAAAGTTCAAAGTCTACCTCAGGTCATCCTGCCATGCAGGTCATCCTGCCATGTGTATACCCCGTGGGGCCATCCTGAGATCTTCTTGCCCAACCTAGGCACTCCTCCTTCCCCCCACTCCAGCTGTTGCCTGGAGAGTAGGGACCAACTCTGATCTGGGGCCATCCTAGGGCTCCCTGGGAGGCTGAAACTGCTCTTTCCACAGGCTGATGCTGTGGCTGCCTGATATGCCAGCTGACCTGTGTTGGATGCAGGGCCTCCTGAAGAGCACAGCCCTCAAGGTCTACTCCATAGCAAAGACACAGCTTCTCAGGTTGGGCAGGTGAGGCAGGTGGAAGGGCTTCAGTGTTTGCCAGGGCTTAAGCATGTTGTTCACATCCTTTCTGCAGCACTCAGTGACCAGTACCCAATTCACAGAACTCAGAACCTAGCACCTACCACACAGCATCTATCTAGTGTTCAACACCTAATACCTAGTGCCCAGCATGCCTTGTCCTTCTGCCCGTCCACCCAGGGAGACCTGTCTGTGTGTTCATTCATCGCTGTGTATGCCACCCGGCATCTGTGGTCTCTTAACCAGTCACACTGGTCTGTCCAGGCCATCTGCTGAGGGTCTTTACCATGGCTCTGTGGTTGGCACAGATGTCCCTATGAGCCTCAGGCAAGGTTGGCTCTATGTGGCTGGGGGCTGCTGGGCTGTCTTCTAGACTGCTTCTCTGCTTCAGTAGACCCAGTGTATCCCTCTGACCCTGTCCTCTCAGGAAAAGCCACCTGGAATCCCGATATTCTTGTGTTTGGTTCCTCTGAGGACCCGAGACTTTCCTCAGAGGGCTGGGGATGAAGTAGCCTGCTCTCTATAAGGGCTGCTCCTTGTGGTCCTCCCTACCTTCACCAAACTCCAGGCCTTGAACTCACACATTTCTTGCTTCCTCTGCAGCTCACCTGTCACCAGCGCAGACTCTGGTCTCCTCCAGCTGGGGAGAGCTGCTTTTGAGAACCTGGCCCTGAAGCTTCCTAATCGTGCACTGGGCTAGGCCAACTGTGTCTGTGACTCCCTCCCCCAGCCCCATCCTTGCCCCATCCTATGCTTATACCTGACTCAGGCTGTGGTGACTCTGGCAGGTGGCCTGTGTCGGGCTCGTCCCCCCAAGAGCTCTGAGCCCAACTCCCAGCTCAGGGAGGTGGCTGAGTTACTGGCAAAAGACCCCATCTCCTGCCCATGCCAGGCCCTACCCTTGGCAGGTGGCTTCCTAGAGTGGGACACGGGCCCTCCAAAGGACCTCTCTGGATGCCCCCAGGCAGTGTGCCTAGACCAATGGCCTCTTCCTGCCCATCTTGTCAGGGGAGAAAAGACTGAACAAGTTAAGACTCATCTCAGTTCTGAATCTCCATGTAGGGGGCACAGAAGGTACAGGGGTCCCACAGAGGTGTGTCTCACACTGTGCAAAGAGTACAATGCAGGAACTGGAGCTGATGCCCCAAGGCTCAGATCATGGTAATGACTGTCTGATAGGGCTCCCCCACCTTTTTTCTCTGCTCTGCACTTACCAGAAGGGTTGCCCCAACCCTCCTATGACCAGTGCAATGGAAGGTGGCTGGCTGGGGAAACATTTTGTGAGAAATCCTGATTATGGATGTTTCTGTTGGGGATGGCACTTACTGCCACTGCAGCCTGGTTCCTTGGGAAGTTTTCTGGGTGCCAGACACACCAAATCTTCCCCTGGCTTCCTCTTGGGGGTCTCTGTTTTTCCTTTCCCTGAAGAACCCACATTGTGTCCCTGGCCAGATTGTAAGGGACACTCAGCCTGAGTGGAGATGGGACTGTAGGAAATGAAGGTGCCAGTGAGAGAAGATATTAAGTAATAAATAGCAGATAGAAGAGATGATGTGTTATTCATTTATTCATTCATCTTCAACTATCATTGGTTCACCATTCACCATTCATTCACCCATCATTCCTTTATTCATCATTTATCATTCATTCATTAATTTGGCTCTCAGGAACACAGGTGGAAAATGCTGCCCTGAGCCCTCCCAGGGATGCTGAGAAAGGAACATAGTGAGTGAGGTGTGAAGGCCAGTGGAGAGCCCCAGGGACCACGCTGTCAGGAGACTGCTCCAAGAAGGGTGCTGTAGAGCTGAGATCTGACAAGAGGCCAGGAGTTTTGCAAGGCTCTGGAGGGAGCAGCAGGTACAGAGGTCTGGCAAAGGGAATGAAGTCCTTGCCACAGCACAGCCATAGCTGTGGGAGGATGGAAGGTATGTTGAGAGCCACAGGCAGGTGGTGGCAAGGTTGTATCACCAAGGAGTCTGAAGCCTTCTTTATTTTTATTATGTGTGTGTCTATGTGAGTTTATGTGCACCACTTGTGTGCAGGTGCCCATAGAGGCCAGAAGAGGGCATGCAATCACCCGCAACTAGAAGCAGTTGTGGGAGATGCCTAGTGTAGATGCTGGGAACTGAACTTGGGTCCTCTGCAGGAGCAGCAAGCATTCTTTCTAGCCCCATCCGGGCAGGGGATGAAGTAATAAATGAAGAGCTGGTGCAGGGTTTGGGGCTCAATGCTATAATCCAGCACTGAGGGGCAAAAGCAGGGGAACCCCAAGTTCCCTGTAAACATCTAAAAGAAAAAAAATCCCAAGCCCGTGGAACCTCAGAGGTGTGAGCCAGTGGCACAGGGATAGACCAGGCTGAAGGGACCAGGTGAGCAGACAACATGAGCAGGAGGTTCTCCAGCCCCTGGCAGTGCCAGAGCCGAGCCAGCTTCACCTCATTGCTGTCTTTCATGTCTCCCAGGTGGGCCAGACACAGACTCGAACCCTTACATCAGGGAAGGCTGTCCTTTGTGGGGTTAGGTGGTTCCAGAAGGCCATTCTCTGTCTCTATTGAACTGCCATGCCCCTACTCTCAAATTCTAGTGTGAACCCTGACCAACTGGGGCACCAGGCCAGGGGCCTTGAATCTCAGGACCCCCTTGAGAACATTCTCACCCTTGTCCTGTGTATCTCATCATGGACACAGCCTCCTCACGCCACCCCGTCTACCTCAGCTCCTCACTCCATAGAGTACCGCTGGGATGCTGACAGAAATGCTGGGTATACTGCCACACCCAGTGTAGGTGGCACTGGGGATGGAACTCAGGGCTTTACTTCTAGTAACCAAGCATTCTACCAACTGGGCTACATCCCGGTCTGTCTGTCTGTCTGTCTCTCTCTCTCTCTCTCTCTCTGTGTGTGTGCATGTGCGCACACGCAAAGGTCAGAGGAAGACTCTGTGTGTCATCTATCGCCCTCTGCCTTGTTGCCTTGAGATAGAATCTCTGACTGAAGTGGAAATTTATCCTTTTGGCTAAACTGCACTCTTGGGATCTGTCTATCTTGACTCCCGGGATTGCAGGCACGTGCAGCCATACCAAATATCTTTTTAATGTGGGTGTTGGAGATCCAACGCTTGCACAGAAAGCACCTTACCCACTGCACCGTCTCCCTAGCACGTCTTACTTCTTTTAAATGAACGACACCGTGCTGTGGGCTGCACACAGCAAACTGGTTCTTACAGTGAAACAGGTGTGTTTGTCATCTCAGTCACTTTTGTGGTTGGAGTTCTGAGACAGTCCTCATGTAGCCTTGGTTGGCCTCAAACTCACTGTGTAGTTGAGGATAACCCCAAACTCCAGATTCTCCTTTCCTCCAGCTCCCGCGTGCGATGTCACATCTGACTGATCACCCCAATAATCACTTTTAGGTTGTGCCTCTCTGTTTAGAATGTGTGTTTTCAAAGAGCTTTTAATCTTAGAGATCTGCGGGGAAGTATGCATGAATGACAGCATGTACCAACACCTCAGTGTGTGCATGTAAGCTGATCAAATGAGCTGATAATAGACATTTGTGATGAGATATGACAGATGCATAAAGGTTATTTCATTCACTCAAATTTTGTTTATCTTCGGCATTTCCAAACTTAGGAAAAAGTTATTTATTTAAATCACTTGTATTTAAATCACACACATTTCTTCATTCAAATAAGTTGCTCATGTGAATGTTATTCATTCACCTATTTAATGTGTGTACGTATGTATGCATCTATCTACCTGTCTATTGTGTGTGTGTGTGTTAGTGTGTATGTGTGTGCGCCACAGCAAATGTTTGGAGGTCAGAGGACAACTTGGATCTGTTCTCTTCTTCCACCACATGAGTTCTGGGGTGAAACTCAGGTCACAGGCTTGGTGACAGGTGCCTTTACATGTCGACAGTCCTTAACCTTAGGATTTTTAACAGTACAGGCAAATAGGAGAATATGCCTTCAAATAGAACATAAATAGAAGGTAGGTTGCAGATGTCAGGCGGCAAGGGCCAAGCTTACAACTTTCAGAACCGCGGACAGCGACACTGCCAGCGGCCCATCACACAGCGGGTTTCCCGCGCTGTGACATCAGCCCTGGAGCCTGGCGTCTCTTTCTGTTTCATTAGGTTTTCTTCCATTTTTCTTTTGAAACATTTGTACAGTTTTTGGCACAAAATGTTCTCATGGGTTCTCTTAGGCTTGTCTGAAGGACTTGGTGCTTTTTGATGTTACTGTAAATGTTACCAGAACCTTGGACATCAAATGTTTGTCCAACGTGTTCAATAGAATAGACTTGGTGGCCACATCTACCCAGAACCCACTAAACTCACTTCTTAGTGATTTTTGTTTCTTTGTTGAAGATCCCTAGGAATGTCTTTGTTGAGGGAGGATTTTCTTTCGGTTGTTATTCTGAAGAAAGTAAGATAAAAAAAAATCTACTTAAAAGTTTATCGCCTCTGAGGAAGACGGAATAACATGCCCTCCAGAGATACCAGAATCCACCCAGGAACTTGTCAGAATTATGGCATGTCAAAGTAAAGAAGGGTACAGCAGAGCATTGAGGTGACTCTGTCAGAGCCAAGGATCAAAGTTTCCTCAAGAGTGGGAGAGAGAGACAAGAGGAGAGGGCTGGCTTTGAGGATGGGAAGTAACCAGCAGCTCAGGCATGAGGCAACTTGTAGGAAGAGCCGGTGCCTACTGATAATCCTGTCAGAGGCTAAGCCAGGAGGACCTGGTGTTCAAGGCCAGCCCCAGCTATATAACAAGGTGGTCTTAAAAAAGATAAATATATTAATTTTCAAGATGGTGAATCAGAGCATGGAACTCTTGAGTGCAGGGATCTGGTGTGCATGACGAAGCAGGGTCCACATGGGTGCCCATGCCTGTCATTACTCCTGTCATCTCTGACATCTTGTGACCGTGGCTGAGGGCAACACACAATGCCACCCAGAGTCTATTCCCAGTAGATCCCTAAGCCCCAGGTCAACATCCTTCAGACCTCTGTGTCCAGCACTGGTTCTGTTTGAACTGTGTGCCTCTTTACTCCACACTGAGATGGCAGCTTACCTGAATTGTCCTGTGTGCTGGCCAGTTTTTGTCAACTCGACACAAGCTGGAGTTATTTGGAAAGAGGAAACTTCAATTGAGAAAATGCCCCCATCAGATTGGTCTAAAGACAAGTCTGTGGGGCATCTTCTTGATTAATAATTATTAATTATTATGGGGCAGGGCCTGGCCCATTGTGAGCAGTGTCATCCCTGGGCAGGTGGTCCTGGATCATATAAGAAAGCAGGCTGAGCAAGCCATGGGGAGCAAGCCAGTAAGCAGCTCCCCTCCATGGCCTCTGCTTCAGCTCCTACCTCCAGGTTTCTACTCTGAGCTCCTGCCCCAACTTACCCCAATGATGGACTGTGACCTGTAAGTGAAATAAAACCTTTCCTCCCCAAATTGCTTTTGGTCAAGGCATTCAACACAGTAGTAAAAAGCAAACCAGGGGGCTGGGTTGATGGCTCAGCAGTTAAAAGCACTGGTTGCTCTTCCAGAGGACCTGGGTTCAATTCCTAGCACCCGCGTGGTAGCTCATATCTGTCTGTAACTCCAGTCCCAGGGGACACCCTCTGCCCTCTCTGGGCACCAGGTGCATAGA
Source organism: Cricetomys ansorgei (assembly GCA_026225945.1). Classification (NCBI taxonomy): domain Eukaryota; kingdom Metazoa; phylum Chordata; class Mammalia; order Rodentia; family Nesomyidae; genus Cricetomys; species Cricetomys ansorgei. The sequence continues at coordinate 78,276,809 of JAMJFZ010000199.1, read as the reverse complement.
CATATGTACAGGCAAAACCCCCACACAAAAAATTAAAAAAAATAAAAACAAACAAATGGAAGCATAAACTTATCATGTATGAGAAATAAACTCTTTACCCCTCTGCGGCAGGGACTTTGTCCTGTGAATACTGTGACCGCAGCTGGTCCTCAGCTTACTCCAGTATCTGCCCACCACGCTGAATCTGACAGCGACTCTGTGACTGACACAGCCAAGATGCTTTCTTTAAATTTAAAACCTTAAAAAAATTTAAATTAAAAAAATTATTCTGTGTGTGTGTGAGAAGTATGTAAGTTGGTGTGTATGTGAAGGTCAGAGACAGCTTGTAGGAGTTGCTCCCCTTCCGCTATGGGCTCCAAGCATGGAACCCAGGTTGTCAGGCTCAACAGCAAGCTCTTTACCCACCGAGCTATCTTGCCAGCCTGTTGCAGAAGTTATTTTTAGTTATATATAAAATAATTGTTTTATGCACTGTTAGGTGAGGGGCTGTCTAGGGCGTTCTGTACTGTCTGCAGGTGTTGGATTTCTGTGGGGCTGTTTAATTGCTAATGATCTGCATGTACTATCAGTAGAACACCTGAGGAGTTCTGAAAGAATAAAAGCACCTGAGCTCAGAGGTTCGCGGTTCCACTGTCCAGTCTGGTGCTGGCCAGGATGGTGGTTCCCTCTGCTGAGGTCAGGCAGAGTTTACAAGTATGAAACCAGCCCTGGGATGTCTTCTTAGTGCCTTAAACATGTCCTGTTCTCACTCAGCAGGGCTCTTCCTTGCCTCCTCCTCTTCACTCGGCATAACCTCACCTGAAACTCTGGCTCTGGGGCCCAGCCTTTGACTGCAGTCCCTCTGTCCCACCCTAAGGCCCGTCTGTATGGAAAGCCAGCAGGTCCCATCCCCTCTCCCTACACGCAGGCAGGCCTGGGCATCTCCTGCGCTAGGCAGCAGAAAGAGCCAATCCACTCTGCTCCAAGCCTTGTCTTGAGCCAGGCTCTCACGCATCCTACAGGCCAGGTTCAAGTGCACTGTGTCGCTGAGGTCGGCCTTGAATTCTCGATCCTTCTGTCTCTACCTTCCAAGTGCTGGGATCTCAAGTTTGTGCAAGTCCAACTTTGTTTTCCTCTTCTCCAGTGCTGGGAACGGACCCCAGGGCTTTCCGCCCACTAGGCAGGAGCTCTATTCCTAAGGGGCTTCCCAGCCCCTTGGGTTCTTGTTAGCTGCTTCCCCCACCTGTGGCCCCTGGAGGTAGGATCCCCATTCTCAAGGAGGATACAGACCTGGGCAGGTGTGTGTGTGTGTGGGGGTCCTCTCTGCCTGGGGGTTTCCTGAGGGTGCATCTCTGCTGGTGGGGGGTTCCCCTCTGCCTGGAGGTCTACTCCGGTGTTCCTCCCTGCCGGGAGTCTTCTTTGTACGGAGGTTTCCTCTCTGGAGGAAGGGTCCCCTCTGCCTGGGTGGCCTTTCTGCGGGGATCCCCTCTGGAGGGGGCCCGCTCTGACGTTCCTATCTGCCGGGGGACTCCTCTGCTGGTGGTCCTCTCTGCCCGAGCTCTTCTAACTGGGGGTCTCCTTTGAGGCCTCTCTGCCCGGGTCCTCCGGGGTAGGGGGGAGTCCCCTCTGGCACCCGATTCCAGGCTCTCCAAGCGATGCCTTTGTCAGCCGCGCTCTGACGCGGGCTTCTCCATCTCTGGCATCAGAAGCTTCCGGGGGTGCGGCTTCCCGCCCCCCGTGGCTCGCCCTGGGTCTGCGCCAACGCCCCTTTCCGCTCCGGGGCTTAGGGGCCCTGACCCCGCACGGATGACTGACAGGCGGCGGCACGGATCCGACGCACCTCTGCGGCGGGAGCGGGGCCTCGGCGCCCAGCGTCACGGGGCGCGGCGTGCGTGGGTGCGGCCATGACGTCATGCCCGCGGAGCCCCGCGCCGGCGCCGTGACGTCACGCCCTGGAGCTTCGGGCCGGGCCGGGCGGCGGCATGGCGGAGAGCGAAGCGGAGACCCCGGGCACCCCGGGCGAGTTCGAGAGCAAGTACTTCGAGTTCCATGGCGTGCGGCTGCCGCCCTTCTGCCGCGGGAAGATGGAGGACATCGCCGACTTCCCGGTGCGGCCCAGCGACGTGTGGATCGTCACCTACCCCAAGTCTGGTGAGCCGGGAACCCCGCACCGTTCCCGGCGCCCGCGCGGCTGTGTGACCTTGGGCAGGTCGCTCAACCTCTCTGTGCCCCAGTCCTGTCCAGCTCCCCGTGTGGTGCGGGCAGCGGGGGCGGCGGGCGCGCCACCAGCGGGGGCTCTGTGGGGGATGGGACCGGCATCCGCTGCCCCTGCGTCCATGTTTACCGGCTGTCTGTCACCAGGCGGGACCTGGGCACGCAGGTCCCCATCAGCCTTGCAAAGTAGAGCTTCTAGGCAGAGGCTCAGAGAGGGGAGGAGGCTCGTCCAAGGTCACACAGCTGGGTTGGGATCTGAGCCACCCCGTATCCAGGCCTTTTCTGGGGTCTATAGGACGTGCACAGCCCGCTCTCCTGTTCGCTGTGCCTGGAGGGCGTCCTTGTGACCACTGTCCTGCAGGCTCAGGGTAGTTAAGCTGGCTGGCCATCACCCTGCTGTATCTAAGCAGGCGGTTACAGGAGCAAATGTAAGCAAGGTGTCACCCAGGGTGGAGTCCAGGACCCAGGGCAGCTGTTCAGCATTCTCCCAGAGATTGGGGAGGCGGGGGTTAACGGCAGAGGGTGAGGTGCAAACGTCCTGGGGCTAAGTCCAGGTGCGGTGCTGACCCACCACCCCATGTACAGCCTGCTGGGCTGTCCTGGAAGAGGCATGGCGGGAGATAGGCTGGGCTGACTGAGGCTGGAACCACCCCACAGCCCTCACCCCAGCCCTGGGTCTCTGCTGGCCTTAGCCAGGGTCAGCTTTCAGAGAACGCTATGTACTGGTCATCATGCTAGGTGCGCCACAGCTGGCTTTGGGGCCGTACCTAGTGTTGTCTCTTTTGGGCCGGTGTCGGATAAACCAGGGCTCTGCAGCCTTGTGCTTGGTGTATGTTCTGCCTCTCAGCCTGTGTCCCCAGCCTCAGAGTGGTGCTTAAGGAGGACTCATGGTTGGACTGTCTTTGCCACAAAGTGTATGATGTGCACATGGGTAAGGAAAGATTCCGTTTCCCCTCCTGGACCCTGGGAATTGTGGGAGGCTTGGTTCTCAGAGCTCTTAGGACTGGAGGATGCGGCTGGGTTTGTTGTGGGGATGCTGGGGCAGAGGGGTATGAGTTACTGGAAGGGACCTTGGCCCAGGAAACCTGAGGGAGTAGCCGGGCTGGAGGCCCAGTTGTGAATGTGGTGGCTGTTAAAGGCACCCAATGTTGTGGCCTGGTGGGTTTGGGGGAGCTTCCAGGACACCACAGGGAGGAATCAGATGAGAAACATTTATATATGTGTGTGTATATATATATATATATATTGTGTGTGTGTATGTGTATGTGTGTATATATATATATATATATATAAGAATATATATAAGAATATATATATATGGCACGGTTTTTGGGTAACAGACTCACGTCTTGTGTGTAATGAGCAGCAAGTACAGAGAGAAGCACAGAGTTGGTAAAGGCATCAGCTTCCTTCCCTGGCAGTGAGACCCCAGCGGCGGCTCAGAGACCCCGCTGTGTCCTCTCCGCCACATCCCATCCTGCCTTCCTAAAATGACAGTCCCACGCCAGTGGCCACTCCCTGTCTCTCCCACCTCAAGGCCACCATGCTAGAGCACAGGTGAGCTAGGAAGAGCCAGGAGCCAACCCGGGGCTCTGGGGCGGCTGGTCGCCTGCAGGCCCTGTCCTGGCTCTGCTCCTAGCCCTCTCCTAGTGCGTGAATGAGCAGAGCACGGAGGGCCCCACAGCAGCGGGGACAGTGGTTCTGGTAGTCACCTGGGTGGCAGGCTCCAGGCTTTGCTGGGAGAAACACCTTTCCGGGTCCTCCCCCACTTTCTCTCTTTACTCTCCCCGTTTGTGTCCCTCTTCTTTTTAGAAGTCATGTGACCAGCCCTGGGCCACTGTGAGGTCAGTGCTTTGGCACCAACACTGCTGCCGTAGGTGCCGCTGCCATGCCCACGGTGCTTTGTGCGTGACGGCGTTGGGGTCACCCACCTCACCTCCCAGGGAGGAGCTGCTGTCAGGAATGAGCCTGGCTGCCCCAGCCTTCCTGACACTTCCTGGACCCAGTGATCTCCAGGGCTGAGAGTCTGGGCCTGACAGTGGGGCTGGGGTCCTGGAGAGTGGTCCCCCATTAACCAGGATAGGGAGTGACCTCAGCTGCTAGCAGGGAGGAACCAGAACCAGAGATAGGCAGCCTCTGTGGTCTTCTGCCCAGTATGTGGGGCCCTTAGAGAGACAGGATGGACGTATCTCAGGATCTATGCCTCTGGGAGAGAGGTGGGGGGTCACTGCCAGCTCTTCCCCCCAGTGCTTAGGGCTATTGCTGCTGTCCTTTGGCTCCGGGCCGAGACCAGGCACCTTCATACATCAAGGAGCCATCTACCTCAGTGTCAGGACCCCCAGTGGCTGATGGGAAGACTCTGGTTGGACCTAGGTTTGGTCTTAGGGGTCAGCTCCCAGTCTGTTTAAGCTGGCCTTGGAGCCACTCATGTGGCAGCAGGGGGCACAGGCTAGCTCCAGGTGAGAATAGCCAAGCCATGCTGCTCTCATCTCCTGGCTTTGGGATGAACAGCCTAGCCTGGAGAGGCCCTCACAGTGGCGGAAAAGTGGAGAACAGCCAGAAGTCTGTGCTGGTTACAGCGGGTCATGTGGTTCTGCCAGAACTAAAGCAGGATCGTTACGGCTGAGTTGCCCCTGGGCGTCCTCTGTGCCCTCATGGTGTCCCTCATGGTGTCCCCACTTGTCCTGAGCTCTTCCTTCAGGAGAACTTGCCCAATGTTTTCTAGTGTGTGCTCTTTCAGGGGTGCACATGTCACCCCACAGGTCCTGCGCTCTGCTGCTAATGGACTGCCAGATGGCACCTGCCACCTTCTGGGTAGCATGGATAGCCTCCACCTGAGTGAGTGCTCTCTCAGAGGGTTGCAGGCCCAGGAGATTGGCACTGTGAGGAAACGGAGGTCCAGAGGAGTGGTGTCTTTCCTCGGCTCCTAAGTCACTGGAGGACCAGGCTGAGCATCCTAGTGTGCTTTCTCTTGTAGTAAAACACCATAAACAAAGCCACTTGGAGGAGGAAAGGGTTTATTTGGCCTACAGTTTTAGGTCCTGATCTATCAATGGGTTAAGCCAGGACATGGATTCGAGGCAGGAATCTGCAGGCAGAAACCATGGAGAAGCACCGCTTGCTGGCTTACTCTGTCTTGTGCTTTTTAGCTAGTTTTCTTACACAGCTCCCAACCACCTGTCTAGGGATGGTGCAGCCCACAGGGGGCAGGGTGGGGCCCCCACATCAAGACCATTCCTCACAGATATGCCCGAAGGCCAGTGTGAGCAGGGCAGTCCCTCAGTTGAGACCTCAGGTGCCCGTAGGCTGTGTTGTGTTAACAAGGGAAGCAAACTAGGACACTGGGGTCCGGGGTCCAGGTTCTTGGGGGTTTCTGTGGTATGGCAAGGTGGTGGGGCCCAGTGCAGTATAGCCACGTGGTGTTGTTTCAACAGAAGGAGCAAGTCACACTTGGTGACTGGAGCTGCTCTTTCCTCTTGGTGCCCAGTGGGGTCCTGGGCCTCTGGAAAGGATGCTCAGTGGAGATGGGACCATCTTCTGTCTCCCAGGCCGAGGGGAAGCTGGACTTCTGAACCACAGGTGGAGTGTGTCCCACGGCTTTCTATTGCCATCCCTCTTGGCTCAGTCCTCAGCTGGGGAAGAGAGGTCCTCAGCAGCCATCAGGGTGTGTGTGCTCTGAGGGGTAGACAAAGCACAGCACTGACATCATTGATGGAAAGCTGAGAGCCCACGTGGATAGTAGGGGTCTGGAAGATCAGGCTTGGCTGGCCAGGTGCTGGCTGAAGATAGGAGAGCAGTTCCTACTGCAGAGCCCTGGGAATTGGTGAGGTGGTCACCCCATGGAGGTTTCTTTGGGGTCGCTGACTCTAATTGGCTCTGGGTGTAGGGACGCCGGGCATAGGTGGAAGCTGGACACAGGCCTTGTTAGCAATGGGGGTCCTGTGCAAAGAGTTCTCTGAGAGATGAGGTTCTCAGCCCCTCCTGTCCTTGACAGGATGCCCGGGCCCCTATTCAGCCCCACATCAGAGGTTGGAGGTACCCATCTTTGGGATCATAGACACCAAAGAACTGATCTGTGGGACAGTAGAGAACCATGGAGAATGGAAGTGACAGGTCCTCTCTGGGGAAATAGATAGGCTGGGCAACTTGTATTCTGTCAGCCTGCCTGTCCGTTTTTCTGCCTACCTGTCCTTGTCTGTCTGTCCCCCCGACCCCGCCACCCGTGTGTATATCTGTCTGTTTCCCCTCCTCCCCATCTTATGTGTGCACGTACACCCGGGTTCCATTCCTCCCCTAGCTGCTTCTGCACCACCCCCACCCCCAACTCTCACCTGGGAGGGTTCCAGCCCAGGTGGTGAGGTAGTGTCATCATCTCTGCATGATGACAGAGACCCACAGACACTTGTGTGTGGGAAGAAGACACCAAGGACTGTCTTAAGTGTCCCCTCCCATGTGTTGGTGGCTTCTGTCCTCAGAGTGAGGGCGATGCCTTCTCAGAAAAAGCAACATGGGAGAGAGATTGTCAGGGGTACTTTGGGCTCCCCAAAGCCTTGGGAGGAGAAAGTCTAAGAGTTGGGGTGCTAAGTGTGGGGCTGCAGGGTCTAGCTAAGGAGATCCATGATTGAAGAAAAGATTTATAAAACACAGCCAGATAGTAGGAGGATAATTAAATTGGAAGGTTAACATCAGAGTTCTAGAAGAGAGAGCAGGGCAGAGATGTTAAGACCATGGCTTTCAGAACTCAGGGTGTGAGCCTCCCTCCCCCACAGCATCCAGCTTAGAGCAAATGAAAGACCCTGGGGATGTGTAGAGTGGTTCCATTGCCAGATGACAGTCATGCCAAGGTCATGGTTCCAGGAAGCACCCCGGGAGACCAGGACACCAAGGGCACTTTCAGCAACTAAGGAGTCTGTGCCCAGCCCAGCATGGGATGGAGATGTTTGAGGAAGGAGCATGGATGAGGGACAGCATGCATCTGAGGTGGAGGGAAATTCCAGGGAGACGCTCAGGTGGGACCAGTGGTCTGAGTGGCAGGGTGTGTCTCCAAGAGATACAGTGATTTTTCCAGCCTGATTTCAGTTACTCACGGTCAAGTGTCTCGGAAAGCATTTCTACAGAGCTAGCCCAGCCTAGCCTCAAACGCGCATGGATCCCGCAGTTTCTGCTTTCGAGTGCTGGGATTCTGGGTGTGTGCCGCGTGACCCGAGACATTCAGAGAGCAGCTGGGGAGACGGCTCAGTTGGTAGCGTGAGGCAGGTATGAGGACACGAGTTTGATTTCCAGCACCCCTGAAAAACCCGGGTGTGGTGTATGCGCTTGTCTCAGTGCTCGGGAGGTAGCAGTGGGAAGGTGTCTGAGCGTGGTCGCCGGACAGCCTGGCCTAACTGGCAAAGCTCAGGCTCCAGTGAGACACACTGTCTGACCTCCACACACACACACACACACACATACACGTACACATGCATCTCCTCTGAGAGGAACCACATTCATGTAACTTTTATTACAGTATATTGTTGTTTTGTGTTGTGACAGGGTTTGTCTGTGTAGCCCTGGCTGTCCTGGAACTCCCTATATAGACCAGGCTGCCTCCTGAGTCCTGGGATTAAAGGCATGTACAACCACACCTGGCTGTATGAATTATTGTTAATCTCTTACTGTATTTGAACTTCATCATGTGTATGTATTAGATGTGTATGTATGTATGTATGTAATGTAATACATACATAATGTATGTATGTAAATGTGTATGTATTAGAGGAAAAGCATGATTTGTACAGCTCAGGGCTGTCACAGCTTTGGACACCTGATGTGTCTTTGAGTCCATCCCCGTGGGCAAGGGTGACCGCTGCAAACTGAGCTGAGGGTGCCCAGGTCTCTCACCACACAGGGAGTGTTTGTTAGACCTGAACTAATGACTGTAGAAAACCAGACATACACAGGCAGGAAAACCAAGGTACTGCGTGAGACACGACACGTGATCGCTGCATGCTATGCTGATAAAGCGGGCAGGGGTATGCCTCCAAGAAGTACAGTCTCCTCTCTTGCTTTAAACACATGCTAAGTCCCACATCATGCTGTGGCTTTTTGGGAGGAAGGGCTGTATCTAGGTCCTCATTTCCTGTGTGGAGATCAGTACATTATTTGAGATGCACAGGCTGTGAATGATAGCACATCACCTGGAGGTTGGTGGGTAAGCACGAGCTCAGGGTTTGCCTCTGGGAGAAGGATCTGGAGAAGGAGATGAGACATTCTGCTGTATATGCCACTGTACCCTGGTTGGTTAAACTAGATAGTGGTGTGGCTTTGGTGAACGATAGAAATGAAAATTAAAGGGCTCATGCTTAGCAACCTGGTGGTACTGGGCCTGCTCTGATTGGCTCTGATCATACAACGAGGCATCCTGTCTCCAGAACTCTGAGATTTTGCTGGTCTCTTTGGGTGTGTTGACAGGCTGCACCCCAGATTCCTGGACAGGTCCACTCTGCAATTCCAGGGCCTTCTATGCGTCTTGACCTAGGACTCAGGTCAGAGTTTCCTGCCAGCCACCACAGGGCATTGATGCTTTGCCACTTGGGCATTCGCTGCGTCAGCGAAGTGAGCTGCGGATGATGGCGTTGGTCCGCCAACACACACAGCCCATGCAGCCTGGCTGTGTCCTCAACCAACAGCTGCTTTCCCTGCAGATTGTGTCTATTGGGGTACAGCAGGCTGAAGTCTAGGAGCTCCCTTCTCTGGGTAGCACAGGGAACCCTATCTTCTTTTGTGCATCTCAGGATGTACCAGGATGGCCGTGACCACCACAGCAATATGAGGGCCTGTTGGGACTTCCCTGCTCTGCCCCGTGCTCCTGTTCCCTAGTATTCCTGGAGTACTACAGAGGTGCCTCTGTACTCTGCCCCCAAAACCCAGGATTGGGGGCTGGGAGACCTACACGGGCTTTCATCCAGGAGCTATCCTGTTCCGTTAGCCTGTTGTCGGGGGCCCAGCTAGGGGCCCACAATGTGCATACTCAGGACTGCTCAGCTATTGAGAGGCCATGACCTGAGTCCTTCCTGTGTCTTCTGTGTAGAAGGGAAGTTTTCTTTTCTTTAGTTTTTAAACGTAATAGCTTTACTTATTCTTAGAGAAGTTCATACATGTATAAGATGTATTTTGGTCGTATCTATCCTCTGTTTCTCCCTCCGGATTCCCCAGGGCTCCTCAATACCTCCCCTTCCCAACTTCATGGCTTTAAAAAAAGTAACCCACTGAGTCTAATTAGTGCTGCCCGTGCACGTGGGTAGCTGGCGGGTGGATCGCTGCCTTTGGCTCTCGTGGGTGGTGCTCCTAGCCTGAACACATAGTAGAGGTGAGGGTGGACTTGTGGATGGAGGTAGTTTTGGAATACAGCTCAGGTCTGTTAGGGACATGGGCCCATGTGGGCTGGAGGCAGGACAGGGCACATTAAAAATAGACCATGAAGATGGCCCAGGGCCTTTCTGGGAAGCTGACTGAGCCTGAGCGGACAGCACAGGAGGGACAGGCAGCCTGGCCAAACCAGGGTCTGTAGTCTTGGCACTTTCTGGCCTTCTAACTTCATCTGTAAGTGTGTATGTGTGTCTGTGTGCCTGTGTGTCTGTGTGTGTGTGTGTGTGTGTGTGAGAGAGAGAGAGAGAGAGAGAGAAAAGAGAGAGAGAGAGAGGGGCAGGGGTGGGGGAGAGACCTTCCTCCTCCAGCTGTAGCCTAGGCTGCTCCCATGTCATGGAAAAGCCGCCCTGTTACTTCACATGGGTCACTTCCTCCCTGATGTCTCAGCTGCCCCCTGTACCTCCTGCATGCTAAGTATGTGAGTTGTGTCCGAGTGGCAGGTCTTTGGGGGCTGGATGGACCATGGAAACATCTTGGCTTTCTGGCTTCAGCTAAGATATGGACTCAGGGAGCGGGGGGGGGGGGGGGGGGGGGGGGGCAGGGGCATGGCTCCTGGAATGTTTTGGCACAACAGGAATAGCAGGAAGGACAGGCTAGCAGACTTTTGCTGATGGGTAATATTTGAGTAGATATGCAGAGGGAGGCAGCAGGGAGAAAGGGCTCTTACAGAGGAGCAGCAAGGAGAGTGAGGTGGGGAGGCACACATGTCAGGCCTTACAGGCTTGGTAGGGTCTTGCTTTTTAAAGATGGGGTCTTGCTCTATAACTCAAGGTGGCCCCCAACTGAATCCTCCTGCCTCAGTCTCCTGAGTGCTGGATTACAGGTGTGTGTGTGTGACTAGACTTGGTTTAAGTTCTTACTTTTACGGTGTGCACAGCCCTCTGGAAGTAGTTGGGCAGTGTGATGTGGCTTCCAGGGTTAAGCACCGGCTGTGCTCCCTTGAGGTGTGCACTGGACAGCAGCTGAGAGAGGTGTGTGGTCCTCACAGGAAGTGGTTTAGGCACGAAGACAGCATCGTTGTGGGTAGGAAGGGTCACACCTGTGACAGGGTTGCAGAGGGGCTGTGGACCAGGCTCCACTTCCGCTGGCCCGGTGGGATGTGCACAGTATCCACAAGGCCTGGCTGACTGCGTGGGGCTGAATGAGGCCACCTAGGGAAGGTGCTGGGATGACAGAGAGGAAGAACCAGCTCCAGGGACCCAAGTGAAGGGACAATGTGTTCAATGGTGCCCCTCTCTTCCTTGAGTTCATGGAAGGTTAAGTTAGCTTTCAGAGCAGTACCTGCTTCCATGCTCTGGGAGCTGGAGGGCACAGGGGCTGGAGAACTGCAGAGATGCCTGCCGGCCTCCCTCGGCTCCCAGCTGACTGTTGGTTGGCTGGCCTGCCTGGCCCTGGGGCCCCCTCTCGGACCGTGTCTAGTAAAACCCAGGCGGCCTGCTGAATGTGACTGACGTGCAGGGATTGGAGTGCTGTGCGGGTGTGGATGGCAGTGTCATGGAATTGATGTTGGGGCTTCTGAGAAGGCAGGTGTGGGGGTGGAGATGCTGCAGCTTCATGAGAGTTCCTGAGGAAGGAACAGGCAGAGGGAAGGCCTGGACTCTGGAGCCTGGGTCTGGTTGTGAACAGTGGCAAGTTGGAGACAGTGGGAGCCGGGTCTGAGGGGAAGGATGGGCCCCAAATTCATCAGGGGATCCATCTGTATCATAGTACTCTGGGAAGATGGGGGTTCACTCAAAGGTCTGTAGTCCTGTGGTCCACTGTGCCTGTGTCCCTGGTTGGGTTCCTCTCTGTATTGCATGGCTTACGTGTGACCTCAAGTCTGCCCTTAGCCTTGGCTGTCTCTTGCTGTCTCGGGGAGCGGACTATGCAGAACAGGCTGTGTAGGCAGAGGTAGTTCCTGCCTCTCTGTGAACCCAGCTTCCACACACCTCTCATGAGATACAGTGAGAGATCTGAGATGCTGGTCCCCTGTGTCTCCAAGTGAGTGACCACTCCACATGGTCCTCTGTCACCCCAGCTCATTTTGCAAAGGAACAGCCAGAGCCACACTATGTGCTGTTGGTCCTGGGTCCTCCATGCATTCCTTGAGTCCATGGGAGGTTAACCTAGCTTTCTGAGCAGTACCCGCTTCCATGCTTTGGGGGCTGGAGGGCACAGGGGCCTTCCTTGCTACTGTGTCCCATCATGTGACCATCAGCATGTTTCCAGGGCTTGGCTGTTTCATGAATGGCAAAGCCAGGAATGATCCGGAACCCTTGGCTTGTTTCCCTCGATGTGTTCCAGGAGCACGGACTGCATGTGTGCTTAGCTTATTAGACACTGGGCAGACTGAGGAATCAGTTGGGAGCTGAGATCACACACACAGGCGCGCGCACACACATAGACACATACCCTACTCCCAGCTTGGTCACTCCTGAGTCCAGTGGAAAGTCAGTCCCTGGAAGCCTCAGTTGAGAGCGGTCCCTTCCAGTCTGTGAGTGGCAGGTGAATTCTGCCTGCTTTCCCAGCTGCCCTGCTGAGCACTGAGAGAAGCCGCAGGCTGGGCGCTGGCAGTGGTGTGGGCTGAGACTTCAGGCTCATCTTAGGACTCTCTCTTGGGGCTGTCTCCAGGTTCCTCTTCAGGTTGCTCACTGGGCCCTGGGCCCACTGCTCAGGCAGCAGGAGTTTTGTTGACTGTGAGGCCCAGTGGCTCCTCTGAGCACCTTCCCTGCCTCTCCACCCAGGTACAAGCTTGCTGCAGGAGGTGGTCTACCTGGTGAGCCAGGGCGCTGACCCTGACGAGATCGGCCTGATGAACATTGATGAGCAGTTGCCAGTGCTAGAGTATCCACAGCCCGGCCTGGACATCATCAAGGTATCCGTGTGATCCCCCTCCTTCCACAGTTACATCTGCTCAGTGACAGTGGCTTCTCAGGGGATGGGGGCTCTGAGGGTGGGGACAACTGAGGGCCTCCAGGCAGTTCCTGCTAGCCAGGCAGGAGAGATCGGCAGGTCTGAGTCCATGACTGTGACTCTGGGAACCTATCAGGCGCAGGTGACTGATGTCAGCATCGGGGAGTCTGTGAGGCAGGGAGGAAGTAAATACATGTGTTTGGTCATGGGCTGAGGGACCATCAGTGGGGAAGCGGGCCCCGGACCCCTTCCTCATCTGTCACGGGACCCAGAGAGACATGTTTGAATAAAATCTTTGATATCAAGAATGAAATTAGCTAGGTGTGGGGGCCTCTACCTATCATCCCAGAACTGAATTGGCTGAGGCAGGAGGATCACATGAGTTTGAGGCCAGCCTAGGCTGCCTGATGAGACTGTCTCAACAGCAAAAAGTGTCCCTTAGAGGTATCTGGACCTTTCTTTCCATTCCACTGAAATCCCTGGCCACCCTGGCCTCACCCGCTTTTCTGTTAGATGAGCAGTCGGGACTAGATCTCTGAGAGCCTCTCTCCACATGTCACAGCAACTGATCCCTCCCGCTCTTGGTGAGCTTGTCTCTGACTGTACCTGGCTCCCAGAGATTGCCCTCCCATCTGCAGTCCGTGCCTGGTCACACTGGCTCCTCTCTAGAAAACACTGTGGGTGTGCAGCGCCTCTGCTCTAAGCACCCCACATGCAGGTGCTGCTCCTGGCATCAGGTTCAGCTGACAGCTTCCCACCTCATAGGGCAGGAAGTCATGATGGTCGCAGAGCTGGGGGCAGTGGATCAGGAGGCAACAGACATCTTAAAAATGTCTGGAGGGAAGAAAGGAACAGAGGATTGGATGGGCACCAAGACCCATGGTCCAAGGGGAAGCTGATGGGATGAGGGCCTCCGAGGAGGGCTGGAGAGCCAGAGCTGCTGCCTGTGACCTCGTGGACTGCTGTGAGGGTCCAAGTTGGAGGTAGCTGGAAGCTCTAAAGCTAGACACCCTGATACTCCTATACGTTCTATTTTATGCCCGTGTTTGTGTTTCCACTGCCTCACAGACCCTTCCTCATTCTCAGCCACTCAGATCAAATCCCCACGGCCAAGAGGGGTTGACACCTCAGGCTGGGGACAGGCGTTCTCATTATCATTTCTCCTGGGGTCCAGCTAGCTGTGTGCCGTGTCAAGTGGGTAGTTGGTTAGACCATGAACTGTGTTCTGCTTAGTCAGGGTCCTCCAAGACCTATTAGAGAGAGTGGGGGTGGGGGGAGAGTGGGGAAAGAGAGAGGGTGGAGAGAGACAGAGGAGAGAGGGGGAGAAAGGGAGAGAGAGAAAGGGAAAGGGAGAGAGAGGGAAAGAGGGAGAGGGCGAGAGAGAGAACACATGCATGGATATGACAGCCCTCTTCCTGCAGGAATTGACATCTCCCCGTCTCATCAAGAGCCATCTCCCCTACCGCTTCCTGCCCTCTGACCTCCACAACGGGGATTCCAAGGTAACCTGCCCCACCCCCACTTTCTCATTAAGAACCCTAGGTCTCTGAAACCACTGCAGGTGCCACTCCCCCTGGCCCAGAGTCCATCTTGGATCATGTCTTCAGTGCTTTCTCCACGCTTACCAGGGGGTTGGGGGGGTGTTCCCTCTCAGCTAAACATTGGAGGATGGGGCTCACTATGTTTCCTGGTCTTGCCTCTGTCATCAGTCATAAGGTACACAGGAGACCCTACCAGGGCATCTGTCTCCTACTGATTACAGTAAGACACAAGCTCATCCTGCAGACCCAGACTGTGGACCAGAGCATGTCAGTGCTGGAAGCTTACAGGGGCACACTTAGCCAGGAGGAGAATGACCAGTTTTTCTGCTACCCGCAGGTCATTTACATGGCCCGTAACCCCAAGGACCTGGTGGTGTCTTACTATCAGTTCCACCGCTCCTTGCGGACCATGAGCTACCGGGGCACCTTCCAGGAGTTCTGTCGGCGGTTCATGAATGACAAATGTAAGTGCCAGCCGGCGTGCTCTAATCTTACAGATCCCAGCTGGTGCTGGGGATTCATGGGAGGCCCTGCGTGTAACGGCGCCTCACCTGCAGCTCTGGAAGTCCACTGTGCAGATGGGGCTGTGGATCTCAGAGGTAGTATGCAGCAGCTCCTGGGACTCCCCACCACCCTGAGGGCCCTCCAGTTAAGCACCTGTCCTTCCTGCCTGGGTTCTTAAGGAGGTGAGAATGAAAACTGTGAACCCAGAGGCCCAGATCTCTTTGCTGTGAATAGCAGAGACCAGTGTGAAGGCTGCTACTGGGTGTGAATCGTTACGTGAGCTGGACTCAAGGGGCTGGCAGTGATGGGGAACGGCATACTTAGGGAGCAGGGTGTGCTGGGCTCCTTCCTGCCCAGGGTAGAGGGAGCAGGGTCTGGCCACCCCACTGCACTGGTCTTCCAGGAAGCCAGGGGCCATGGGAGGAAGCAGCCTTAGCTCCCTTCCCTGTCTTTCTTCACCACACAAGACACGTGTCTCCTTGGAGCAGTTCCTCTTTGGCTGTGTCCCCACCTCCCCCTGGTCACCCTCACATCTCTGCCTGTCTTGCAGCTGGCAAGGGGCCGTGTGGTGTGCACCCAGTCATGGGAAAGGGGTTATAGCACACTCTAACTAGTTCACCCTGAGATTGTCCTGGTCCTGGATCTGAAAACACTAACCGCTCAGTGTGGCTCATCGGGGGTCCTGCAGGGAGGTTGAGAGGCAAGATGAGAATAGAGTGTGTAGCAGTAACCTCAGGTGCAGGCCTCAGAGAAGCCTCCAGGAGCTCTTACCCAGGCCGTGGTGCAGACAGGAGTGGGGTGCGGCAGGCATACTGGGCTGCCTGCAGTTGGAAACCCACAGGGGCCTAGAGACACTCAGTGAACTGTTTCCCTCTGTTAAGCATGACTTCAGACATGCTCTGCCCAGAGCTGGGCCCCATCCATGGTGGGAAACTGCAGTACCTGTTCCCCAGGGTCCCTGAACCTGCTGCAGCCCCCCACCCAGCTTCTTTCTCTGACTCATGCACTATTGGGGTGCCCCTTGCAGTCTCCCAGGTGTCTGACCATCCCCTTCTTGGCTCATAGCATCGTACCTTCCGGTCCTGGTACCCATTCTTGCCTCATGTACGTGGTAACAGTCCCGAGGTGACAGCAGGAGTCTGCCACGTTCAGCCTGTGTATGCTCAGCCAGAGCTGTTAAAATCTGTCTTGACACAGGTGTCACCGTTCAAGCGCAAAGCCCCAGGGTTCAAGGCCGTGTACTCCGGCCGGCATCGTATTCCAAGTATGTGACTTGGGTGTTCACTTCCCTCGCTCTGCTCGTAGCCACTCAGTGATCACAGCAGTGCAGGGGATGTGGTATCCTTTCCTTCATGCCCAAAGCAAAGAAGAAGGTGGCAGCTAAGAGAAGGAGCATTAGAACAACATTATTTCCTAGCAAGATGGTGGTACAGAGCTGTAATCCCAGCTGCTTGAGGACTAAGGCAGGAGGCGTGTGGACTCAAGGCTACAGAAAGAATTCAAGAGTAGCTCGTCCAACTTTATGAGACCTTGTCTCAAAATGAAAGGTAGAGAGTAGGCTGGGGATGCAGGCATGCCTGTCTGGCATGTCAGGCCCTGGGCTTGGGGTTCCCAGTACAGGGCAGAGCAGAGAGCGGAGCAGGTTGGCAGGCACTGCGAGGAAGAGCTGCATGAGAATGTTGGTGGCCTGAGACTCCAGGCTGGGGTGAAGGGATGTTCAGGGATGTGCACAGTAGAACTGGTCACTAGGACTGCTGTGGCACAGCTTGCAGACTGGGCTGAGTCCTTTCACACCTGCCAAGTGCCCAGCCGAGACCCGTGGTGGTCTGACCAGGCAGAGCCATGCTGTGGCACATGTTGTCTGCGGGACAGTGCAGGGCTCCCACCTCTCTTTAGATCGCAGGAAGTTGTGGGTCAGAGCCTTGTTCTGCAACTGTCTTAGAGCTCCCCACACCCAGCCTTCCCACGTGACTCCTGATTTCTCGGGACGTGCACACCACGTCCTCAGGGCGCTCCTGTCTTGTCAGGTCTTCAGGGCATCCATTGTCAGGTCTTCAGGGCATCCATACTCAGGCTGGGTAGGAGCAAAGGAGCTTTGGCAGGAGCAAGAGGCAGCGAGACTGCTTATGGTTACTTCCTTCTAGGAGACCGTGCCGTTTCCTTCACAGCAGCTGGGCAGGAGCAGGGCATCCTGTGGTGGCAAGATTGCCTGGGCAGTTCCCTCCCCAGCTGTGCCCCTTTCCCTGTTTCCACAGTGGGCTATGGCTCCTGGTTTGAGCATGTTCAGGAATTCTGGGAACATCGCATGGATGCAAATGTGCTTTTCCTGAAGTACGAAGACATGCACCGGGTGAGTTGCTGGGGAGGACTGTCCACCAACCAGGAGACGCTGTCCGTGGTGCTGGAGCTAGCCACCAACCTGGAGTCGCTGTCCACGGTGCTGGAGTTGTCCATGGTGCTACCAGTCTCTGGGGCTAGAACCAAGCAGAGGCATGACCTGGGTAGTCAGAGCCAGAAGGCCACAGAGGAAGCATGGGAGGGATCTGCACAACTCCTTCCATGCCCAGGGATGCATGTGGGCTATAGAGAAGACTTGGGCTCAAGTTCTGGTCCAGCAGATAGCCTCTGACTGGCCAGGCTGGTTCCCAAGACAGGTTCCAGACTGGCTGACTGTGGTGTGTCTTAGCAACAGAAGCAGAACCCCTGCCACTCTTACCTGCTGTCTCAGTGCCATCACCTTGGTGATTTTGTGAGGCAGTAAGCTGGGGTAGCCAGTCCCTTTACCTTCTATATGACTTGTGTGTTGGGCTGTGGTGCCCCCTTCCTGTCTCTGCTGGATGCTCAGGGAAGGATGTTGGTATTGGCTAGTGTGGATTCGAGGTCTTGCCCTGTACAGGATCTGCTGGGTATTTTAGAGGCAGGGAACACTCAGTGTGTGAGCATATGAGGTGTCATGATAGATGCATTGTCTCCCTGGACCTCCACTGCTGTGCATGAACGTACTGATGTCTGTGTGTCTGTCTGTCTGTCTTTTGGTTTTGGAGGCAAGAGTTTCTCATTGTAGTCCCAGCTATCCTGTAACTAACACTGTAGACCAGGTTGGCCTCAAACTTGGAGATCTGCCTGCCTCTGCCTCCTGAGTACTGGGATTCAGGACATGTGCCACCTCTGCCCAGTGGTTTCTCTCTTAAAACAGGCTAAGGGTAAACCTGGCCTTGACCTTGCTCCATCTCAGTGTCTTACCCTTATCTTCACTGTGCTGCAAACCCTTCCCCGTCTGTCTCAAGCCTCCTGTTGCTCTTGCCCCACAGCTCCCAAGCTGCTCTCTGTGACGGTCCTCAGTGATTCCCTGCTTTGCTATAGCAAGTGATGGTTGTTGGGTTCCTGTCACCTAGTCTTCTAATGACATTTGACATGACCCCTCCCTTCCTCCTTTGGCTGCCAAGATGCCACCCTCATCTCCCTCACCCCCTTTTCTCAGATTTATTTTATGTTGGTGTTTTTGGCCTGCATTTATGTATGTGCACCACGTGCATATTGGTGCTCAAAGAGGTTGGAAGAAGGTTTTGTGGGAACTGGAGTCAAGGATGGTTGTGAGTCGCCATGTGTGCCAGAAACCAAATTTGGGTCCTCTGCAAAAGCACCAAGTGCTTTTAACTGCTGAGCTGTCTCTCCAGCCTTACATCCCGTAGCTCTCACTGTCCCCCATCTCCCAACTGCAGGTGACCACATCCCCACATCCCGTAGCTCTTGCTGTCCCCCGTCTCCCGACTGCAGGTGACTACATGCCCAGATCCCGTAGCTCTCACTGTCTCCCATATCCTGACTGCAGGTGACCACATGCCCATATCCCGTAGCTCTCACTGTCTCCTGTCTCCCGACTGCAGGTGACTACATGCCCAGATCCCGTAGCTCTCACTGTCTCCTGTCTCCCGACTGCAGGTGACCACATGACACAGGCCTCAGTTCTGGCCTACGCTTTCTTTTCTTCTGTCCACTCCCCCTCGGTCTTCATCTGCCAGCTTTGGAGAACTGCCAGCACTATGCCCCAGGACACGTGCCCATGCGGTTGTCCAAGGGAACCTCAAGACTCAATGCATCTCAAACCAGCTCTGACACTGTCCCCCATGTCAGCTGCCCCCCATCTTAGTTCTTAGGCCTATCCGCCTTCCAGTGTTGCCAGAATTCTCTGTTTGTCCCGATGTCTCTTTTACACCATAGGTCTATGTCCCAAGTCCCATCCGGTCTGTCCTTAAATCCTCACACTTACCCAAACATCGGTGCCCAGGTCTGTTGTCTTTCTGTCCGTGCCTGCATCTCTCCATCCTGTTACTGCGGCATACTCTGAACCTGGCTCCCTCCCTGGCCTATCCATCAAGTCCCCTCATCATAGCAGCTGTGCCTACTGGCGCTAAAATGTGTCATTGCTTACCTTGTCACAGCCTGTGTGGCTGCGGGTGATCGTCAGACCTCTGCAGCGGTCCCTAGTCCCTGGGTACTTTAACCTCCCCGACCACCCTTGTTATCGCTTGAACCCACTCCTCCAGCTTCTCTATTGCAGGGCTGTGCATTTGCTCCATCCATCCAGAATGTTCTTTAGATATCTACGTAGGTTGCTCTCTCACTTCTCTCTCACCTGCTTATAGGTCACCTTGTCAGTGGCAGCCCTGCCCCCTTTGGGAGGTTTGCTCATATGCTTGAATCAACATCTGGTATGTCAGGCTCTCAGCCATTGCTTTCTGAGTGACCTCCAGGGTGGAGACACCTACCCTCCTCTCCACAAGAAGAATGTGGCACTGAGAGTCAAAGGCCTGTGCAGGCGTCTTGCTGGACTGCAGGGAGTCAGGTTCAAGTATCCTCTGGAGGTTTTGAACCAGGCAGACCAGGGCCAAGCCATGCTGCCCACTGTGTCTGTGATGATTACTGGGAGGGGCTGGAGCAGAGGTCAGAGAGATTGGAGAGTGGCATTAGAGAGGGAAGCAGCCCTGTGTGGACTTGGACATGACCTGGGAAATCTGATCGGGCACATGGAGAGGGCTCTGGGTGGAGGTCAGGAGCTCATGAAGCTGGTGATGATCGCTTCTGAGCACAGGGAAGGGCTGAGTAGAGGTGGTGTGTGGCATCCACCACCTCCTGGTACTCTGTCTGGGATGTCCTCTGTGCAATGACTCTAGGTTTGGTTTGTGCATTGGAGCCAATGAGTGCTCAAAAACATGCTACAAGGGAAGGTTTGTGCCTTGGAGCTTGTCCTCACAGAGGGTCCCCACAACCTTGTGGGACACAGCTGTCCTGCCTGGAAAGCTGCAGGGGTGCAGCAGGCATCGGGTGGACAGCCTCACTAACTGCTGCTAGTGGCTGAGAATCCCAGGGCAGTGAGGCTTGCTCTTTAACCCCACACCCACATGAAGATCCGGGCGGCCTGGAGGCCCAAGTGTGTGGAGAACCATGGGGCGATGGATGTATTTCAGCTTGCACTTTCAGAGGATTCTGTCTATAGTCTGGGATTTGTTGATTCTGACCCTTTGGTGGGATGGGACCATGCTACAGGGGTCACTCACCTCATGGAGATCAGGAAGCCAGTTGTGAGCTACCATAATGGGTGCTGGGAATTGAACCTGGGTCCTCTGGAAGAGGAGCAAGCTCTCTTAACCTCCAAGCTATCCCTCCAGCTCCTAAGATTACATTTTTAGGAACTCATGTCTCATCTTACTATAGAAAGCTAGTCATGAGTGAGCGTCTACATTTTCAGATTGTGGAAATGGTGGGCATGCTCTTGTGCTGGTGTTACAGGCAGAGGTGGGTGTTCTCCATGGCCCATTTTGTGTGTGTGTGTGTGTGTGTGTGTGTACTTGTGAGTTCATGTGTATGAGTGGCTGTGTGTGCATTGCACTGTGCATTTGGAGGCTAGATACAACCTTGGGTCCTCCCTTTTCACCTTTTGTTTGAGACAGGGTCTCTTGTTCTCTGTGGCACATGCTAGGCTGGCTTGCCCATGAACTTGTAGGGATTCTCCTGTCTCCATCTCCTATCGCTCTGAAGGAGCACTGGCATTGTACATGAATGCTTCTACATCCAGCTTTAATCAGATTCTGGGGATTTGAACTCAAGTCTTCACACTCGTGTAGCAAATGCTTTCCTCTCTGGGCCACCTCCCTGGCCTCTCCACTTTCCCCTTAGAGCCTAAGCTGTCTCTCTGCAGCCAGATATCTCTGATACCCAGGTATCCAGATAAGGCCCCCCTTCATCCTCATGGTCACCCCGAGGGGTAGTCCCCTGTCACTTGAGTTTCCCTTGATAGTGACAGGTGACTGGCCAACACTCTGGTCCCTGGTTATAGTTAGAAAGCGCAGCTCAGATGAGTGAGGTGTATAGGTAAGTTTGGCCTGGTAACCATTTAATAGTCTCCTTCATCATGTGGCCAGATGTAGATGTGGTCCATTTCCAAGAAGGATATTGCATAGATACAGACCTGTCTGGAGCAGTCTTGCAGAGAGCCCCAGACATCTGTCTATCCGCTGCAGCCGATTCATCGGGTGGTTTCTTCTGAGAGGGAGTTTTATTTCTCTCTTGGTTTTTCCCCTCCCTTTTAAATGCCAGGGTTAGGAGAAACTGACTCTTGTTTCCCTTGTGCTTGCTCTGACACTTGTCCACATAACCCATTGTGCCATCCCTTTCATGGGACTTTGGGGCTCTGTGCCTACGTGCCCCTGGGAGGTGAAGAAGATAGGAGTGGGAATCCAGATCAAGGCTGCTGGGTGCGTGCCGCAGGAATCCGTGGAGGAGTGGACACTTCCACCACAACACGTTAAAGCTAACATTAATTAACCTGAGTGTGCTGCTGCTACCTTGCACAGCTTTAGGGCTTGACCTAACTGGGATAGTGAAGAAGGAAGAAATGACAGACACACATACAGAAAATCTAGGATCCGGTGGGGCGTTCACTCCAATGGTGATGTCGCACCACCAGCTTTGAAACTCATTGGGTTTATTGTATACAGCTGAACAAGGAGGCAGGCTTAGCTAATCTTGGTAGTGTCTGTAGGGGTGCAGTCTCAGGACATAAGCATCCAGGAGAAGGAAGTCGTACATACGACACCATCCGCACATGGACCAGGGGCAGGCTTTGCCATGAGTCAGAGGCACTGGGAGCCATATCTGTGCTCACGGAAAGACACGTCCGATCAGAACTTCCTCTACTCCCCATACAAGTGTCTAACGGGGACCTCCCTGAGGCATCGGGTGCTAATTTCCTTCGAGAGTGGAAATAGCCTCCAGCATTTTCCTAATGTTTGATCGAGGCAGCTGCCAGCAGGCTTTTGGGGTCTTGAGAGTGACAGCTCAAGGTCTCACTGGGATAGGAGGCTCCCGAGCATTTTCCAGGGAGAACACGGAAGCAGCGAGTGGTATGCCCACTCCAGCTGTGTTCCTCCTTCAGTTGTTGGCACTGTGGGGCCCATGAATGGCTCTCTGTCCAGTGAGTAGCTTAGTGGGCTTTAATTTCCTCAGTCTACCTTCTTGTCAGTGAGGTGAGTGGAGCATGGGCCACGTGGGGCACCTGCCGGTGCAGAAGATTCCAGAATCTGGGTGGCGGCTAGATCTTGCCAGTGATGGATAGTCTTTGTTCATGCTGTTTATAAATGAGCCACAGCTCTGAAGACCTCTTCTTTGCATCCCAACCCCTCCCTCCTCTTCTCAGAGCCATGGGTTCAAACCCAAGACTTGCAGATTTTGAGCTGAGTGCTCCAGACAGCCTCTTAACCTCCTGGTTCATTACCAGACTGGTCGCCTGAGCACCGAGGAAGGAAGCTATGAATACAGTATCCAGTTCAGCCCTGTGCCCTGGATGCTGCCTCTGATGGGCTGCCTGGCTCTCTGTCCTTGTCTTCCAGGACCTGGTGACCATGGTGGAGCAGCTGGCCAGATTCCTGGGTGTGTCCTGTGACAAGGCCCAGCTGGAGTCCCTGATTGAGCACTGCCACCAGCTGGTGGACCAGTGCTGCAATGCGGAGGCCCTGCCTGTGGGCCGGGGTATGTGTGCCCCCCTGCCCCCTTGCTTGGGTATTCCCTGTCTACCTAGGGCCTTCTGGACTAATTTCTTTCTGAGCAGCAACAGTTGCTGGCCAGTGCCTGGTGAGGGAACGGTGCTCCAGGAATAGAGCAGGGCATGCCCTGCCCACCTGCGCACGTGGTGCTGCAGTCCAAGGGGACAGCAGCTGCCAGGGCTGGCTCAGGTTCTGGGTGAGGTGTGTTCATGCAGAGCCCTTCCCACTGGCTAAAGTTAAACGCCCACAGAAAAGACCCAAGGCAGGGCTATGGTGCCCTGCCTATACAAAGCAGGCCAGTGACTTAGCAGCCATCCTTCTGGTGGCTGTTGAGTCGTGAGCTGTGGTGGATAGGAAGAGAGATCCCATGTGAGGAGATGCTTTCTTCTGTCCCCGGCCCAGAGGATGCTGTCCAAGGGAGAGGCCTTCTGGGTTCCAGTGGCATAGATGACAAATGGCCCAGCCTAAGAGCAACCAAGCATGGGTAATCAGAGCCAGGGCACTGTGGAGATGGGCCAGATGGAGGCAGGATACATCTGTGGTAGCAGAAGGCAGTTGGTGGGCAGGCAGTCTTTGGGGGTGATATTCCAGATAGGAGTCCTCCCAAGCCCACTGAGTCAGTTTCCCAGCTCTTCTGGGCATGTGCTAGCGTGTGCTCGGTGGGGCAGCCCAGGTACTGACGTCCCAGGATGTCTTAGAACAGCGGCCATGTTCTGTAAGTCCCCTCCAGGTAAGTATGGTCTAGGCCTGGAGCCAGCTTCCAGCACTGAGAACTGGAAACTTCCAGGGGCGGATGCGCTATGAGGGAAGCTCTTAGGACTTTGGGTGGTACCCAAGGTGGGGAGAGAAGCTGGGCTCTGATTGCAGCCTGGCGGCCTCCAAAGGCATGACTTCTGTCAGTCCTGGAGCAGCCATGACTTCTAGGCTTTTGTCTAAATCCCAGTCGTTAGGGGCTGAAGGGAGTTCTAGGTGTCAAGTGCTCAGGGCCTTGCTGGGGAACTCTCCTCCAGAGAGCAACTCGCCAAAGCTCATCCCTTGTCCTGTATTCCTGGCTGTACCTACACAGATGCTTATTATTTTGAGTTTATTTGCCATTCTTCTGTTTTGTGTTTACCATATTTCGTTAACCCTGTCCGTGACCACCTCCTCGGCCCCCTTTTGGTTTTGAGTGTGGTGTGTGGTTTGCGTGCGGCGCACCAGATCCCATGTGCTCTGCTGCGTGCCCCCGCAGTCCTTCAGAGGCGTCTGCTCTGTCACTGTTGGCCTTGGTTTTGCTTTATTTCAGTTCTGTGGTTTTGTTTTCTTTTAGCACATTGCCTCTTTACCCAGAAGATCGCCTTGAGGGGGCGAGGATGCAGGGGCTCGGGGAGCCGGCTGCATTGCTTAGATTTGGTTCATGTCACAGCATAAATTGTCTTGATTCCAAATCCTAAACCAGGTGGGTGACTCCTCTGACAAGCTCTCAACTGGGGAAAAAAAAATAATCACGGAAAAATATACTTATAGTGTGGTTGGTCTAGAAGCTTCTAATTTGGGACCGTTGGTATCATTAGAAGGTGGCAGGAGCAATTTTATTTTACTTTTCCAACGCAGACAGATAATTTCTCACGACCAAAGTGAAAGTCCTAGCACGTCGGGAGTTTTAGCCTTGAGGCTGCAGACCTGAAGCCCTGCTAAGACAAATGTTTCGGTTAAGATCCAAGCAAGGCTATTTGTTGGAGATGACCGAGTCCTGACTTCAGAACTGCCTCTCCCCCGACCTGTTTAAAAGCACAAAGCCAGCCCACAAGCCTGCTGACCACGCCCATGGATGGGAGGTTTGGAATCTAACCCCCATCCCCACCCAGGCTGTTGGGCTGGTTCTAACAGCCTGGGACAGCAGCTAGGGCTGTGGCAGACTCACTCTGGAGTAGAGGTACAGGATTCTTAGGTGTGACATTTTGTATGCAGCCCAGAGAGCAAGCTCATGCCATGGGCGTTTCGTTCATTTAAGTCATCGAGGCCCAACTCTTTTTTTTAACTTTTTAAATTGTCCAGAGGCAACCATTGTGCCAACAGCAGTTGGTACTGTGGACCTGTGAGTCAAGGGCTCCTCAGAGCACTGCAGTCTGCCCATGTACTTCCTCTCTGGCAGGCTTATCGTAGGATCGCCTGCTGTGGTAGGTTCTGGGAGCTAATCTGGAGCAAGAGAAGTCCCTCCCAGGTCACAGGTGTGGGTCTGTGTGACGCCTGATGCGTAGCTGACAGGAGGTGGTAGCAGGAAAGTCTCATCGAGTCTCATCACAAGCAGGACTCATGTGGCCTAGCTCAGGTGTCCCATCCCATCCAGCTGGCCAAGTTCAGAGGGGTCTGAGTCCAGATCTGGAAGTTTCCAGATCCATTCCCAAGGCTTCTTTTTGTCCAGAAACTGGTAGATACAGCCAGCTGTGCTCTGGTGTGTTGCAGGACGAGTCGGGCTGTGGAAGGACATCTTCACCGTCTCCATGAACGAGAAGTTTGACCTAGTGTATAAACAGAAGATGGGGAAGTGTGACCTCACGTTTGACTTTTATTTATAATACCAGAAACCGCGAACTTGCATGCTCACGGTCCCCAGATGCTCTACTAGCTAAAAGTCCTGTTTGCGTTCATTTATTCCTTGCTGGACACACTCTGGAAGCTGCGTGGAAACAGCAGGGGACGAGCCCAGTGGAGAGAGCCGAGGAGTGTGATGATGCTGTCCACAGCAGCCGCCTGGCCTGTAGCATTTGAGTCTTTATGGGGTGGCCACGGCACAGGCAGCGTGAATGTCTGCCCTGTACCCCATGTTACTCACTGTATTTTATAGCGCTTTTCACTGGAAATCTAAACAAATATCTGTCAACCAATGCAAGTCCATTTCCAAGGGGAAGCAGGAGCGCACTGTGCCGGGATGGTAGGAAGCTCTCAGGGTTCTCTGTAATTTTGTAGTCTTTTCCCTCGGCACAGCCATTCCACCTCATTCTGAGATCAAAGGACAGGTTGGGGTCACATTGGGGTAGCTGGAGAGGTGGGTCTAGCCTGTGGAGTTCAGTCTTCTGGAGCCACCCTGACACGAAGCCAGGACCTGTCCCAGGCCATTTTCAGAAACACCTCCAGCACGCAGCTCTCTGAGCCCAGTACACAAGAGTCCAAGGAATGTTCCGGAGGGAATCTGGTCTGAGGCTGCAGGTGGCATCTGAAAGCATTGATGGTGTGTCAAGAGTCCCCACAGACACCAGACTGCACCAAGAATTGATATCTGCCTTCTTTGGGTTCCCCAAGGCAGTGACTGACACTCCTGCTGGAAGAGCTATGACATAGGAGACACAGCATCGTTCTGAAATCCCAAGTCATCTGTTTCCCAGCTGTGCCAAGGCTCTCTCCTGGGAGACCCAGCCTGCAGGTTGAATATCCTCTGTGCTAATAGAACTGGCAGGCCCACCCGTCTGAATGGGTACCTTGACCTCAGAGTGTTTGATAGAGCAATGGTCCTGTGTGCTACCCACCCACCCACACATTCCTGCTCCGTCTTCTGGGTCAGATTTGGCGCAAGTGATGGCCAGATGAGAGGTAGACCACAGACTGCTGCTTCATGGGGACCAACTTGTTCTGTTCTTTACCAGGCTGGGAAGAGCCCAGCATGGTGGTGGGAAGCTCTGGCCGTGGAAGGGGCCTCTGTGGGCGGTCTCCAAAGCAGGTCTGCAGGTCTGGGTTGCAACTGGCATTACCTCTGTCCAGGGAAAAGCTTGTGTGGGCCGGGTGCATGGCTCTGTGAGGTGGGCATGGCAGCACCTTTCCTGTGTGTCTGGGAAGGAAGGCTGCTTTCTGTGAAATTTTATTTCTATTTTTCTATTTTTAGTACTGTACGGATGTTCTGGAACCACACACGGTACTCTGTGCTTGCTTGCATCTTTAATAAAAGACACCTCCCCTGCTCGTGTGGCATGTGTTCTGGGAGGAGGGTCTCTGTGCATTTTCCTCTAAGGAGTGTGTCTCTCCCTCCCTGTTCCCTGGGAATGGCTACAGAGGGAAAGGGCCTGGGTGGGTTCTGGTAAGGCAGAATTTAGTGTTTTACCCACATGCAAACTTCAGTGAGGGTTGAAGTGTGCCTACTACTTCAGTGACTTTTGACCTCCTGAAAATGAAAGGAACATTGAAGGGAGAAAGAAGAAAGGTGGGGGTGGGACTTGGTGTTCTGTGGGTGTCTTCCACCTCCACGGTCTGCCTGCCTTTGGCTTCAGTCAGGGCATGGACAGGTGGAGACTGACCTGGTAGATCCCTTCCTGGCTGTCTTCCCTAGTCCCGTGGGAGGCAAGTCTGGGCACCATTTACTCTGAGAAGAGGAAGAACCTGGGGTAAGTAATAGATTCTGATTAGTAATCTTGTGTCCCCATGCTGTGCCTAGAAGAGTCTTCCCTCAGTCATTTCCAAACTGGACACACATCAGGGAGCCCAGAGGGAGCAGGGTGACAGACTCCTCTGTCTGCTCTACCTGTAGCCACTTAGCTCAGGTGGGTACCTCAGTGCTGCTGGGTACCAAGTATTGTGTTGGACAGCAAGGAGACCAAACCTTCTGGAGCTTTACTTCCAGTCAAGGGTGACCTAGTGTAAGGGGACACTTTGCCAAGAAGCTTTTTGTGCTCTGCGGCCTTCCTTATGGTTACATGCTGCTTGGACTTCTGGGAACAGCTTGGGGGGGCACTATTTAAGAGAGTGTGTCTGTTGGAAAAGACAGTTGGTGGTGTCAGGGGAAGAGTGAACTCCAGAATTGATGATAGGGAAAGCAGGCTCTGATAAAGTGGAGCTAATGGGAGTTTTAAAAAGTTATATTAGGAATCTTTCTCAGTAACAGCCAACAACTGAGAACAGAGGGGTGGAGTCAAGTTACTAGTGAAAAGTAACAGTTACAAAAGCCTTCAAGCTGAGATACAGCATTTAGAAATGGCTGCAGCCTTTAGGAAAATAGTTACTTACCTTTTAAAAAACATTTACCTGTTGGTCCCCAAAGAAGCCTAGACCTGAATGACAGAAAAAAGCAGTATATACACTCTTAAAACAAACAAACAAAAACCAACCAGCCAAAACAAAAAACAAACAAAAAAAACCAGCTGAGCAGTGGTGGTACACACCTTTAATCCCAGCACTCAGGAGCCAGAGGCAGGCAGTTCTCTAAGTTTGCAGCCAGCCTCGTCTACGGAATGAGTTCCAGGATAGTCAGAGTTACAACAGAGAAACCCTGTCTAAAAAAACAAAATGAAACAACCTTAGCGCTAGTTTAGGATCAGGAATGCTGTCATGGGTCATTGAGATTGCTCAGTGGGTAAAGCCCGTGTTGTACAAAGACTGGCATTCAGATCCCCAACAGTGTGTGAATGCAGCCACCTGTAATCCCAGCACTTGGAAGGCTGAGACGGGATTCACGGAATCAGTTAGACTAGCCTGTATTGGTGAGCTCTAAAAGTCTGCCTTAATATATGTCAGCGAGCAAGCAAAGAGAATACTTGATGTCAACCTCTGGCCTCCACATGTGCTTATGCACCCACATGAACATGCTTAAAAACATGTATGCACAGTACACCCATCCCCCACCTCCCAAAAGATGGATGTTGCAGCCTTTAAGCTCACATGGAGGATTTGGGCTTAGGAGGCTATGGGAGAACAGGATTGGCAAGCCTCAGCAAGTCCTGTCCAGGACTGTTTGGAATTTAGCCGAGCATCTGCTCACTGCTCCAGAGTGCCTTCTAGATCACAGGAGCTTGGGTTTTGAACTAAAAGGAAGCTAGAAGGCTTAATCAGGAGAACGCTACCTTACTTGTATTTTCCAAGGCTCTCTGGCTGCTGAGAGTCTCATCTGATGGGGAAGGTCCCTCATCCCAGCTGTACCACTCAGGCTACAGGGTCAGGGCAGGGCCGTGTCTTAGAGGCTTCTCATCCAGAAGGCAGGTTCTCAGTGTTCCTGTGGATCCCCAGACTTTCCTGCATGGTTCCTGCCTCTTACTGGAGTGACAGGAACACAGGGTGAGGGACAGGCATCTTGATTTGGAGAGGAACCACGCTGGAGCTGGAGCAGGAGCAGGAGCATTAAGGTATTGAGCTGGGCTGTGTTGCTGCAGGACAGGGAAGGGCAGAGTCACAAGCGATAGAACAACCCTCATGCTTCCCAGTGGCAGGACCCAGAGTGAAGGTCAGTTTGTGCCGGACTTGGGCTTGTACAAGAAAACCCCAGAAAACATCTTGGGGAGCAGCAGAGAATGTCAACTCCCCCTTAGAATTGGAAGCCCAGACTGCCTCAGCTATCCTTAGGACCCCTGAGCTCTCCTGTTTTGTTGGTGTATGGGGCCTCTGTACTTCAACACTTTAGAGTCAGTGAGCTACTTGGGCATCATCCTCATCTTCCTCACTTTGTAGAATAGTCCCTAACACCACCAGGAGGGAGGCCATTGGAAGCTGAATAAAATACACAGAACCCTCCTTTACCTGTAAGCCCATCAGCTGTGAAGGCAGTGTAGGCTGCACCAGGGGCGGTGGGGAGGGGAACTCTGTCTCAAAAACCCAAAACAAGTTAACACTAAATCAAAATGGGAGTGGCGGTCTCTACATAAAACCCAAGCAAGCAGGAGGCTGAGGCAGTAGGATAAGAGTGCAAGGCCTGCTTGAATGAGAATGAAACACTGTCTCCAAAATCCAAAACAAAAATCAGAACTAAAAAGTAAAAGAAAATCCCCACCCGGCATGTCCTGCCCATCCCCATGCTGTGGGCCAGCCAGCGCCACCTGGTGGCTGGGGTGGGATTGTCAGCTCACAGCTTGGGTCTTAAGCTTGTAGGTTTTGTTCACAGCCCAGGAGGTGGGGTGTGGGGTGGACACAACACCACAACCCTATGTGGGTACAGACGCCACCAAGGGCATTTCCCATCCTGCAGATCTGGGGCCAGTTTTTATCCACCCTCCTTTTTGTTGATAGCTGGGGAGGGTGTGTGGCTTCCGTACAGCTAGCCCTTCTATAGGTATACAACCCTGCCCTGCTTAGAGCTCAGCATGCCCTTCCTACATGTCATCCATCCTTGTATGCTGTATGTTGCATGTTTTAGAACAGGGTGGCACCGTAATCTGGGTATAGCCAGAGAATGGCTTCTGACCCTAGCACCTGGGTGCTCCCATGATCTTGACACCTCAACTCAGAGCAGTTCTTTGTATTCCCTTGGCAGAAGATCTCCCTATTTGGCCTGGCTGGCCCTGGGAATGCTCACCTCCCTCCCCTGAGCTGCTTAGCCCTGCCCTTCCACCCAGACAGCTTCCTTTCCTGCACTGGGCTGGTTGTTCTATACTCCTGTCCCTGTTTGCCTCCTATCACCCATGTCACCTCCCAGTAGCCCCTTGCCTCCGTGGACAAGGCTACTCTGGGAAAAGTGTTGTACTGCCTAGCCAGCAGCTGATGAATGAGTACTGTCACATCTCAGAGCCTAGTTGCTTCTGTATACTGCTGCTGCTGAGCTGGTAGAGGCTGAACTTACCAATTCTGACCCAGGCTGGGGTTCTGGCCTGATTATCTCCCCACCCTCATCCCCATTTCCCAGTGATCAAGGCCCCCTGCCTTTCCTCTAGGTGGAGCCTGTGAGTCACTCCAGGAGACTGTGCCTGGTGCTCTTCCTCCTGACTCCCCACCCTGAACTCAGTGTCATGCAGCCACTGGGTCCTTTCTAGGGCATTCCACTTTCCTCTCACCCTTTCCCTCAGCCATTTGCTGAGCACCTGTTATGGTAAGGCCGAGTGCTGTAGACAGTCTTGGCCATTGCCTCCTCCTCTCTGTTCCCTCTGTTCTCTTCTAGATCTTTTCTTACTCCTAATCCCCTTTCCAACCCCTCTAGGGACTCATTGCTCTGCCTACTAAAAGCTAGGCACTAGCCAGGCAGATGAAAGGAGCCACTGGGGAGAGTGGAGCCAGTACCTTGGAGGTTCAGAGCTAGCAGCCCCAGGAAGCCTGGGGATATTGCTGGGTGTAAACAACAGGCAGGAGCAGGGTCTGGACACAGGAAGGGAACCCCGGGGGGGAACAGACAGCACAGGAAAATGAAGGCACGCTGTTTCTTTACTTGGAGTCTTCCAGCTCCTGTCCAGACTCCAGCCCCCACCAATCCTGAGACCACAAGGAGAGACCTTTTCATCTCTGACCAGGGGATCCCCAGTGTGCAACCCCCCAGAAACTCCTGTGACTATGACTCAGTTGTTTGGAGAGAGCAGCTGAGCATGAGGACTGTGTCTGCAGCCCAGTGGGGATGGGGACAATAGAAGACATCCAGTCCCAGAAACACCTGCCACACAGTGTGGCCATGGTTACGGTCTCCACAGTGTGCTGGGCCCCTCAAATGAGAGGACAGTCTGGCCTATGCTTGGTCCTGGTGTGTGTGGTGTTGGCTCTGAGAGTGAGCTGCAGCCCTGATCCTGCCTCAGAAGGGAGCTCCTGCCGCCACGGGAGGGAGCTTGTGTTCTATAAAAATGATTTTTGAGAAATCAGAAAAGGCTAACGTGTGTCTAAAAACTGAAAGGCAATCAGGAAATACATCTCATCTTTTAAAAAATTATTGTGTGTGTGTGTATGTGCATGCATGTGAGTCCATGTTAGGTATCTTTCTCAGTTGCTCTCTGCCTTGTTCTTGTGGGGCAGGTCTCTCATGGAGCCTGGGGCTCACCAGTCTAGCTGGTCAGCCACCTCGAGAGAGTCAACTATCTCCACCTCAACACTGCGATTATGAACCCACACCACTGTATCTGCCTTTTTTGTGGGTTCTGGGGATTGAACTTAGGTTTTCAAGCTTGTGCAGCACACACTTTACTGACTGAACCATTTCCCCAGCCCCCAGCATCTTCTATTTTTTGAATCCATCATCCTTACCTTGATGAGTGGTGTCGAGTACCAGCTGAGAGGACGTTGGGATACCTGTGGCAGGTCACCTCTGCGGAGGGCAATGCTGAAGACCCTCATTTCCATGTATACCTTGGGAATCTCTGGTGAATGGCCACGGCCATTTGGTGGGTGTTCCTGCTCACTTCTCCCAACACAGTCTACTACAGTGTCCAAAAGGGGAGGAAACTCTCCTTCTTCTGGGGGCCTACTGGCTGTTGTGCCCTCCATGTCTCCCTCTCTTCCTTCTGTCAGGGACTTGATCCAGCTGTACAGTGTGGAGGCTTTGAGCTCGTTTTCGATGGACACTACCCCCTGTAAGATATCTAGGATATGATGAACTCCTGCTTGGAACGCTTCAGGAGGCCGGGGCCCAATTCCTTTTACTTTCCTTGGTGTTAAGAAGAGTGCTTGGTGTTAGCAAGAGGATGAAGAGATGGCTTAGGGGTTAAGGGCATTTGCTGCTCTTGCAGAGGATCCCAGCTCAGTTCCCAGGTGGCTCACAACTGTAACTCCAGCTTCAGGGGATCTGGTGCCCTCTTCAAGCTTCTGCAGGGATACGACCTTACAAAAACAAAAACAAAATTAATTAAATGACTACTGGCACAGTTCTCTGCTCATAGGACGTAGCTTGGGCTGGGTCCCCCCAGCAGCCTTCTGCCACACACATCCTTCATCCCGAAAGTGCATTATCCCTTGCCGGAGGTCCTGGGCACCACCTCCTGCTACCCTGACTTCATGTTGCCTCCCTCACTTTATCATGTTGAACATTTCCATCGCTTCTCTGTTTTGGTGCTGGAGATGGAATCCAGGGGCTGTGAAGGCTGAACATGTCCTCTAAGCCACACCCATCCTCTCTTTTCTAAGTGCTGCTAGTCTGTGCCCCCCCCCACCTTAATACAATCTTAAGGCTGAGTCTTGACTTCTAACCCCACCCCCTCACCATTTTATCTGGTATATGGGGCGCACCATCAAGTCAGGCCAGCAGGCTAGTGACTGTCTCTGTCCTGGATCCCTACCTGGGGCTGTTTTAGAGGGAAGGAAGGCTGGAGGGTGCTTTAGCCTGAGCTTGGGTGAGTGTAGAACCCTAGTCCCATTCTGAGACAAGATATGGCTACAGGTGTCTGTCCACTGAGGGGAATGTGTCAGGATTGAGAGCCATAAACTTGGTAAAAGGAAGAATTCCCTGTACCTCAATTGTTGTAGAAGTTTATTTTGGGTTATGTTTGAAATGGTTTTGTGCACTGTTGGGTGAGGGGCTGCCTAGATCTTGGAGTTTTGTATTGTCTGCAAGTGTTGGATTTCTGTGGAGGGTGTTTGATTGCTTATGATCTGCACCTGAGGAGTACTGAATGAATAAAAACACCTGAGCTCAGATGCTCAGGATTCTACTGTCAAGGGTGGCACTTGTCATGAGAGTGGTTCCCTCTGCTGAGGGCTGGAAGGGTTTGCACAATGAATATGCCTCCTTGTCTTCCTTGCTGGGCTGCCACAGCAGCTTACAACTAGAAGTGGCACCTGCAACATGGGGCCTGAAGTCATGCTCATCCAATGTGGAGACAAAGAAGAACAAGAAAGAAACTCCAGACCTCACAGAGTCCGGCAAAGTACACTCAGGGTAGCTCCTAGAAGACAGTGATTACATATATGCAAAAATAATGAGTAGAAGTCTTCTGAAGGAAGAGGAGAGTGAGGAAGGAAATAGGCCTCTAGGAAGAGAAAATTGTGAAAATTAAGTGAGAAAGAGGCCTCAAAAGTGAGATCCACAGAATAGAGGCCTTTAGAGAAAGATATTTTCATGGTTAAAAAAAAACTTCAGCAGAGAGCAGGAAAGAAGCAAGGTTTCAATGGCTTTGTTTCAGTGGCTTTCCCAGATCATGGAGCTTACATTCCCTCCTGCTGCTGCTGGCAGCCAGGGCATGGGAAATGGAAACCAGATCATACTGTTTTATAAACTGAGTTTGTTGATGGCTTTTTGGGTGTGTGAAGACCAAGAGGGTCTTGTGCTTGAGGTCCATGAAGAAGGGTATATGTTTTGCCATAGTGGTGGTAAGAAAGAATGTCAAACCGCCTGACCATTTCAACCAGAGATTCTTCCCACAACCCCCTGCTGTTGTGAAAGCCATTGGGTGGGAGGGAGCGTTAGCGCTCAAAAGCCACTTAGTTAACTGAAGTTTTCTGTTTGTTTTTTCTGCAAACCTGTCTACAAGCAGTAACTCCACACCGTGAGGGAACCCTTCCTGCAAAGTGACCAGTTATTTTTCCAGCAAACCAGACTCTATCTTAAAATCTGGAAAGTGTTTCCTCAGGGTCAGCACACAGAAGCTGTCTTCCGGAACTGGCTGAGGTTGTATCTTGTGCTGGCAGCTGAACTTGGTACTGTTAAGAGTTACCCAGGTGGTGCTGGTTTTGAAGGCATGAAGGGGTCATGGAGAGCAACTGAGGCTTGGCACTGGGAGAGGCCAGGAGAGGCCATTGGTAAATGCATTTTCAGTAGCAGTTGAAGGCCTAGATTGAAGGGGTCATGTAACAAAGTTGAGGCTTGGCACCATGAAGAGAGCCCAGGAGAGGCTATTGGTGAAAGTGCATCTCATTTGCAGCAAGGGACCCCGCAGTTTTTGAGATGCCAGTACCATGGGATGACCACCAAGAACAGCAGCAGCAGTGGAGTGGAGCCAGCCAGAGCCTGGAGGACAAACTGTGTGTGCGTCAGAGGTCAGAGCCAGAGAAGTGACCCACGCCCATTGAAAAGCCCAGAAAGTTGTGTGAATTCCAGATAATTGAGACATTGGTGTTTCTCTGCTGTCCAAAGACATTGTGAAAAGCTTGATAGATGTTTGCTGGTATAGTGATAAGTTGTGTTGTAGCGATAAAGCAAGTTTTTTTATTGGCTTATACAGAAAAGGGGAATTGTAGAAGTTCATTTTTAGTTATGTTTGAAATGGTTTCGTGCACTGTTTTGTGAGGGGCTGCCTCGGTCTTGGAGTTTTGTGTTGTCTGCAGGTGGTTTGATTGCTTATGATCTGCACCTGAGGAGTTCTGAATCAATAAGAACACCTGAGCTCAGACGCTCAGCATTCCACTTTCGAGTATGGCACTGGCCATGATGGCGAGTCCTCTGCTGAAGTCTGGCAGAGTTTGTACCTATGAAAATAGCTCCTTTTCTTCTTTGCTGAGCCGCCACAGCGGTGTGCTATGACTCGATGTTGTCTAATTCTTACTGTCCTGTTTCCTTCCCAAAGTGGGTATTTCAGCCCCGAGTAGACTGTAGATGGGACAGATATCTTACTCATCACTGTCTTGACACTGCTTGGTGTACCATTCCCTTCCTATCAGGTAATCAGTACATGCTCGTTACCTAACTAAAGGCAAATTAAATGCTAAACAGCACTAATTACAAGCTGTTGCAGGATCCTGGCTCGCAGCAAAGAGAACTGCTGGTGATTGCCGGGGGTCCGTGTGCCACCCAGGTGGATGATTCTTGAAATTGCTCTTCTCTAACTGCAGCTCTGTTCCAGAGGGGGCTGCGCTTCTAAGACGACTGCGGCGTGGTGCCGAGACAGGAACCGTAAAATTCTAAGTCCTGATGTGTTCCATTGTGCGGTCTTGTTCAGGAGCAAGATAAGTTCCTGTTTCCATGAAAGGAGAGAGCCAGCAACTATTAAAGGGGACGAAGGGCTCGATCAGCGCGCGCACGGAGGGCGGGACAGATAAGGTGCCACACCAATCTGCACACAGTCTCTCTCCATGTTGAATTCTAAAACGCTCTAGAAAATGGCCCCCATTTACAGGCTATTGTCAGTTCCCGGTGATGACAGTGTTTAAAATGTGTGATTTAGTCTCTGGCTGATGGAATGAAAATGAGCAGGCCTATCATCTGTCAAGGTAAATATCCAGAAGAGGGGGGAGAAAGAGGGCCTGGGAGGAGGTGGAAAGGGGTAAGGGACTATTTTTAGTCAGGAAAAATAATTGCAGCAGGAGCTTCTTACAACTCATTTGTTTTCATTTTAAATTTTTTAGATTTATTTATTTTATGTATATGGGTATTTTGCCTGCATGTGTGTATGTGTACCATGTACATCTCAGTGCCCACAAAAGCTAGAGAGGGCATCGGATCCCTTGGAAATGTTAGGGATCCTTGTGAGCTACCATGTGAGTGCTGGGAACTGAACTCAGGTCCTCTGGATAGCAGCCAGTGATCTTAACTGTTGAGCCATCTCTCCAGCACCTTACTTATTTTTGTTTAATTTTCTTTCTGCTGAGGACAGCTGAGTAGAGTCTTGTCCCTCTCTGGGAGACCACCAACAGGGTAGTGTTCACACTTCCTGGTGATGCTCTCAGCCTGAGTGTCTGTGTGGTGGCCTTACTCCTTCAACCATCTTCTGTGCTGGAGAGCAGCCCAGCTCCAGAGGGCTTCATCACTTTCTCTGCGTGCCTCAATGTGAACATATAATATCTACTGCCCTCTTGCTGGACTGACAGAGTGGCGAGCTGATCCCACTAGTCCCACTTAGGCATGCTCAACCGGGAAGAATGTTGCTGGGCCTGCCGAAACCTACAGGGTGGCCTGAGGATTATAGCTCTGCAGTTGTCTGTCTTCTTGATTCCTGATGGAATGAAAAATCTGTTGACTTGCCTCACTGTAAAAATATTTTCTTTCCCACTACCCCTTTTATTACAGAAGTTTATTTTATGTTATGTTTAAAATGGTTGTTTTGTGCATGGTTGGGGCTGCCTAGGCCTTGGCATTTTGTATTGTCTGCAGGTGTTGGCTTTATGTAAAAGATGGTTGATTCCTCATGATTTGCACATGCTATCAATAGAACCCCTGAGGAGCTTAGATATTAATAAAAAACCCTGAGAGGAGATGCTCAGAGTTCCACTGTCCAGCATGGTGCTTACCATGATAGTGGTTCCCTCTGCTGAGGTCTAGCAGGGTTTGCACCTATGAAAAAGCTGCCTTGTCTTATTTGCTGAGTGACCCAGTAGGTGTATTGCTACATTCCCCTCCCCCTTTTTTTCTGGCACTGCTGGGATAGAATCTAAGCTGCACACATACTGGGCTCTACTGCAGCTTTTCTGACTTCTCATGCTGCTTTTACAGGGCACCAGAGGAGCTTGGGCAGAAGACACAGGTGGTGGATGAAGAAGTCTCCTGGGTGTAAATGATGCTGAGGGGCATAGGGAAGGATGCATACCACAATCCAGGCCCCACCCTGTTGAAAGCAGACCTTTGTAGAGCTTGGAAGGAAACCAACAGGGCGCTTGGGAAGTTTTCCCAGAGGAGATGACAGTCATCAAACTGTTGCTAGGGGCCACACTGTCTCAATACAGAACTTGGTCTGTTTGGACAGAGATCAAACCCACACTAAGAGGTGCTATGGTTTCATTGGGTAATAAACAAGTGAGCTCAATTTAGCTTCATGTGAAAAATAGTTAACTCTTCACACAGAAGTGAGAAATTGCCAGAGCAGGAAAACATTTCAGAGAAAAGATATAGGAAAAAAAAGAACAAAACACTATAAAACCAAACATGACTGAACCTCCAGGTTTATGTTCTAACATCTCTCAGCAGGGGTGGGAACTGAAGCTAGTACAGTGCTGGGTATGGTTTGCCCCCCTTACATATACAAACCCATGGATAAAGTTTAATTAGAAAATTCTCTTAGTTAGGGTTTGTATTGCTGTGATGAAACACCAAGACCAAAAACAAGTTGGGGAGAAAAGGGTTTATTTGATTTAAACTTTCGTATCATATTCTATCACTGAAGGAAGTCAGGACAAGAAGTCAAACGGTGGGAACCTGGAGGCAGGTGCTGATGCAGAGGCTACGGAGCGGTGCTGGTTCCTGGTTTGCTCCCCATGGCTTGCTCGGCTGCTCTCTTATCTGAGGGCCACCAGCCCACCGATGGCACCACCCACAATGGACTGGGCCCTACTCCATTAATCCCTAATTAAGAAAATGCCCTATAGTAGGCTTGCCTGTGGATGGATTTTTTGTGGAGGCATTTTCTCAATTTATGCTCTTTCCTCTCTAATGACTTTAGCTTGTGCCAATCTGACATAAAAACTAGCCAGTACTAGTTAGGCTACAGAGTGAGTTCAAGGCCAGCTTGGGAAATTTGGTGAGACCCTGTTTCAGAATATGTAATGATGGCTGGGGCTGGAACTCAGTGGTAGAGAGCTTGCCCGGCGTGCTTTGGGTTCAACCCAGGACCACAGGAAAGGAAATCAGCCACAATTATATTGAGATGTAAACTGGTGGTACAGTTTTTTTGGTTTTTTTTTTTTTCCGGTGCCAGGACTATGCTCTTTTTATTACTATGGCTCTGCAGTATATCTTGAAATTAGGTATGGTGAGAACTCTGGAAACTCTAGTTCTAGAGGGATCTGATATCATCTTCTGGCCTTCTTGGACACCCCCCAACACACACATGATACACAGATACACATGCAGATGAAATACCAATACACATATTAAATACATTTTAAAAAATTATTGTGAAGTCATGGCAGCAGTAACTCAACAAGATGGGTCACATGACATCCGCAGTCAGGAAGCAGAGAGTGATGATTGCTTGTGCTCAGCCAGCATTTTTTTTTTTTTTTTTTTTAAGCAGTTGAGGTTCCAGCCTCTGGAATGGTGCCACCCACAGCAGTCTGGGTAGGTCTTCCCATCTCAGTTAACATAATCTAGATAATCCTTAGACATGCCCAGAGGCTTGACTCTTTGTGATTCTAGATCCCGTGGCATTGACAATATTAACCATCATACACCTTACTAGGTTTTTAATGGAAATATTTCCAAAAACAAAAGCAAAAGAAGACCTTTGTAAATCTGTTTATTAACAGGCAGTTGGATTTGCTTGTCTTCTCTGATCTTGTTTCCTGCCATGCCTCATTTAGGTGAGAATAATTGAAAAATCCAGTAATGTCTTAGCTCAATGAGGAAGATAGTTTTGACCACAGGTCCTCTGAAGGGGCTCTAGAGTTTCAGGGCTACCCTGAGTACACTTAGAAAACAGCTACAAATGCAAAAGAAAGTCTTTGAGAAGGCTAGCATGTGAGACATCAGGGCACCAGTACAGGAATTAGATTTTCTGAAAAGCTGTCCTCTTTTGGGACAAGAGAGTATGTCACCTGGTGGTGGTGGTGGTGCACATCCTTTAATCCCAGTGCTCAGGAGGCAGAGGCAGGCGGATCTCTGTGAGTTAGAGGCCAGCCTGGTCTACAGAATGAGTTCCAGGACAGCCAGAATTACAACAGAGAAACCCTGTCTCGAAAAACAAACAAGAACTCTTCTTAGGGCAAAATAAAACATTTTTTAAATTTATTTTTAATTGTATCAGAACAATTTTCAAAATAATGTATGAGAGTGCATCT
Organism: Cricetomys ansorgei; assembly: GCA_026225945.1. Taxonomy (NCBI): domain Eukaryota; kingdom Metazoa; phylum Chordata; class Mammalia; order Rodentia; family Nesomyidae; genus Cricetomys; species Cricetomys ansorgei. The sequence continues at coordinate 78,237,946 of JAMJFZ010000199.1, read as the reverse complement.
TCGTGCACAGATTATATATATATAAATAGGCTTATGTATAATTGTGATGACTATAGCAATTATACAAGGAGAAGAACACAAGAATATTTTGCTATAATAACGTAAAAATAAAAATTTTAAATAGAATCTGCTTCTCAGAGGCGGGGCACGTCCTTGGGACCAGGTGCCAATCGCAGGAAAATCCAAAGTGAAAGCACTTCCGGCGGAAGTCCTTCCAGGGCCCAAGTCTCCTCTGACTCCGCCCCTTCCCTTGGCCACTCGCAGCTCCGCTTCTTGCCGTGGGCGGGGACTCGCCACCCACTTAGCAGGCGCCCTGGTTGCTGGGGCAACAGCGTCCTGGAGACGGCTTGTGCCCGCCTCCGGTTCCAGCTGTCAGGTCCTCGCGCGGGAGTGTGAGCTCGACGAAGTGGAGGCTACCCAGCCGGTAAGGCGGTGCGCGGGCCTCAGGGGCCAGGGGAGCGCGGGGCGCGGCGGGGCGCGGGGCGCGGCGGGGAGCGGGCGCGGGAGGTCTCTTCTCCGGCATCCCACAGCTTGCAGTTTCTCACCCTGCTCGTTCGCGCCCCGCGTGCTCCACTCGGTCTCTGGAGGACTTGAGCGAGAGACCTGTCAGCCACACAAGCCGCAAGTGACGAAGGCAGAAGTGCCTCCTTCTGCATTCTCCTTTACGCAACCTCGTTTGACAGTAGTTTACCCCCCACACGCCCACTTCGTGAAGTGCACTGAGGTTTCAGGCAGAGACTTCCCTTCAGATCACCCCTCCACTCCCTGTTCTTCACCCTGGACAAACATTTTTATTTTATTTATTTTTAGGAGGTCTCACTGTGTAGCTCTGCTAGCCCGAAACTCATGTAAACCAGGCTGGACTTGAACTCACAGAGATGTTCCTACGTCCTCCTGAAAATACTTACATTCCACAAGTCTGCCTCTTCGAAAGAGTTCTTAAGTCACTCTCGGGAAAAGCACACACTTTTCTTAAATTATATCTGTGTCCTTGAGTGGATTTTGAGAAATGCGGTGAATAAATCCACCACGCTTCCTACCTCTTGTTATTTAATCCATTGCCTTCAATTCAATAAACATTTCTTTGGCTGAGCTCCATGGATTCTAAAACGAATCTGCCATGATTCCTTGGCTCTAGGCAAACATATCTGTTTTCTGCCCAGTCTTAGAATTTGAGGAAAAAGGACTCGGTCTGAGTTATCTGTGTACTGGCTTTCTTCTCTATGTTCACTTTAGTGCTTGATTCAGGGTGGGTATTTTTAGAAGAAATGCTTAACTGAAGCTGGACACAGTGGTGCACACTTGTAATCCCAGCATTTGAGAGGCAGAGGCAGGATTTCAAGTTCGAGGCCACCTTGGGCTACATTGAAACCCTGTCTCAAAAATACGAAGCCCACAAACCTCACCTTGCAGTTCGTATATGCACTTCAGTCTCGTCTGCATGCTCTTTCTAGCCACCCACTCTTCTCCTCATTCAGAACTTGAGCGCCCATGTTGTGACCCTTAGAGCTGATGAGCACACCCAGATAGAACCAGTTCTGGAGGACTGCTCATCACTGGATGCTGTTGCTCCCTCACCGGTCTTTATCAAGAGCAAATGTTTAAAGCTCACAGATGCGGAGTCACTGGTTGGCTTCCTGATGGCCCCTTTCCCTGCTTCCAGGACTGACACACAAGCCACAGGCAGTCAGTGAGGAAACTGGGAGAGAAGACACCAACAGACACTCTTTTACTTCTGGCTTCACGGGATCTTTTTGTAAAGTACATTTATATAAAAATACCTTATGTGGGCTAATAGGATGATATAGGCAGGGTTCTTGTAATGTATTCATGTGTTGATTTACTTCCAGTATAGTGTTCTTGAGGATGCCCTCAGCATTAGGAAGGATCTGAAGGGAAATGTGTTTGTTCAAACCACATTGGCTAGACCTGAGACTCACAGGGCACTCCAGTGCTCACTGCTTCAGCTCCACTCTGCTCTGTCCTGGTTTTGGGCTCCTGACTGCTGTCTCACTTATTTGCTTTCAGATGCCATTTGTTGTCGTGTCTTCTGCTCCGATCTGGGATTTGATCACTGTGCCAGTTGGTGGGTACACTGAGCACTTGGTATGTCCGACACACTCCAGGGCCTCATGTGGATTTTAAAGTTTTATTTGATTCAATTGTTTGTGTGTGTGTGTGTGTGTGAGAGAGAGAGAGGGGGGGGGGGGGGGGAGGGAGACAGAGAATGCATTGAAAGCACATGTAGTGGTTGGAGGACAACTTGGAGGAGCCAGTTCTCTCCTTCCACCATGTGGGTTCCTGTAGTAATGCACTGCTGTGGCAGCTCAGCAAGCAAGACACAGAGGCATTTCATAGGTGCAAGCCCTGCCAGACCTCAGCAGACGGAACCACCATCATGGCAAGTGCCTTACTTGACAGTGGAACCCCGAATGTCTCATCTCAGGGATTTTTATTGATACCTAAGCTCCTCAGGTGTTCTGTTGACACCATATGCAGATCATGAGCAATCAGCCATCTTTTACATAAAGCCAACACCTGCAGCCCTTCTCCCAACAGTGCACAAAACAACCATTTTAAACATAACTAAAAATAAACTTCTATATCAGGTCCCAGGGACCAAATTCAGGCTTGGTGGCAAGTATCTTTAGCCACTGAGCCATCTTGAGGCCTCACGTAATTTTTAAGTATAGTGCTCAGAACTCATCTGAAAATGTACAGTAGTGACACAGGCTAAGCAGCACTTCACAAAGCAGATAAATAGAATGTGACTTCTGCTTTTATATTGTCTGAGAGTAGAACCCTTGGTTTTTGACAAGCAACTATCCAGTTACATACCTGAAGTCTAGGCAGAGCTTTTGGGGTGACCATGTGGTCAACTCAAACATATATAAATGAACACCAGAAAAAACACTGATAGAACAGTGTCCAAGCTAGTTTAAACAGTCACTTTGACACAGCCTGGCATCATCTAAGAGGGAAGTCTCAACTGAGAGATTGCCCATACCAGATTGGCCTGCAAGTATGTCTGTAGGGGACTTTCTTAATTGATGTAGGAGGGTCCAGCCCACTGTGGGCAGCAGCATTTACTGGGCAGGTGAGCCTGGACTGTACAATAAAGCTATCTGAGCATGAGCCAGTGAATAACCCAGAGGGAGCCACCAAGCAGTGTTCTTCCATGGTTTTGCTTCAAGTTCCTGCTTCCGTTCCGACCCTGACTTCCCTCAGTGATGGACTGTGGCCTGGAAACCCATATAAACCCATTCCTTCTCTAAAGTTGCTTTTTGGTCAGAATGTTTTGTCACAGCAATGGAAAGGAAATTAGAGCAGAAAAGAAAACTGTGGGGAGGACATAGAATGTCCAGGTCTCGATCTTGTGCTGTGACATTAGCTGTGAACTTCTTGTCTACTCAAGGCAAAGCAGAATTAAAAAAGCAATCAGTGTCTGGATATATGTTTCAATGGTACAGCTCTTGTCTAGCACATGTGAGGTCCCAGACTCAATTCCCAGCACCTTCAAAATAATGGAATTTATTTAATCCAGGAAAATAAGGCCTTTAGTTCTTCTGGGAAGACATCTTTTCTCACATTTAGATGGAAGGGAGAGCTCTCCTGGGGTTCATCAGGCAAGGCCAATATGGGCCTCTAGGTAACTACTAAATGATGAGCACACAGGCTCAGGGCCCTCACTTTTGGGAGAGAATGTGCTGCAGTTTGAACGGAATATTTGAAATTAAAGAACTCTGAGTCATAACAGTTTGCAGTAACACATTCTCAAAATTTCCCCCTGGGACCTTGTGAGTGGGATTATCCTGTCCCCTGGGTTGACTCTAGTCATCTGTGTGCTTGTTTACTTAGCAATAATTTAGTAAGTACCTGCCCTGTGCTAACCCTAGTCTGGGCTTCGAGGATGGCAGTAACAGTCCCTACCTTGAGTTGATATTCCTCCAGCTCCCATGCTGCAGTCACTCCTGCGGTAGTTTTTCTTTAGTTTGGTCTGACTGCTTGGTCTGACTGATTATCCTTTAATACCCTGAGATGGTGCTGTTGACTGGACAACCAGTGGGCGTGTCTCTCTCCTTTTACCTTATGGGTTCTGGAGACTGAACTCAGGTCATCATGCTCGGCAGCAAGCACCTTTACCCACTGAGCCATCTTGCAGGTCCCTTGCCCATGCTTTGTTACTTGCTCTGGGAGAAGCTCTGGAGTCAGATCATCCCCCACTCACTTTTACATTTGGTCGAGAGACTACAGCGCTTGTAAGAGCTCATACGTGGTCCTTGCCCATAGATCCAGGTTGAGAACACACAAATGAGGAGACTGGGACAGGCGAAGAATCAACTTGCGAGTTTGCACAGCAGATGGCAGTGACAGTCTGACCCATATCCTTTGTTTTTCCCACCGTCCAAAAGTGCAGATGCTCAGTGGCCAAGGTGTGTGAAGCATGTGGAAGGTCACAGGGGGCACGGAAGGCATTTTAATCTACATGTTCCCAGGTAGAACACAGCGCCTACTTGATGGTCCAGTAGACAGACTCCTCTCATGTATGTGGATGTAGCTGCCTATATCTCTTCCCAGTTTAGTCAAGCGCTCCCCCCCACCCCCGGTGTGATGCCAGCGCCAACAGTTTTTGCTCTTGATGCCATTGCTGTTGGCTGCGCACAGTTTTCACTCTTGTGTTGAGTTATGTTTCTCTGGGTGCCAAGGCAGATGGATGGTACTTTTGTTAGGATTCTGTAATAAATAGCATCTGCTAAAAACTGGACATCAGTCCTCCTCTGGCAGATGAACAAATAGATCTGGGAACTAGCTGCCACATGGTAGTTTTGCCTGTGAGCAAGAAGCATAGCTAGAGCTGGGTGTGGTGGCTCACTCCTGTGATCCAGCATGTAGGGAGGTAGAGGCAGGAGGATTAGGGATTCAAGGTCATCTTCTGGTGCATAGTGAGTTCTAGACTAGCCTGGGATACAAGAGAGATCCTGTCTCAAACAAAACACAACCCCACACCTAAGTAATAAAACTCTGAAAGTCTGTAAGTTGGTGAGTTTTTTTTTTTTTTTTGCAGGATAGTGAGTTTCTAGTCTTTGCTAATTTCTACCATCATGCTCTGAATAGTACTACTTATTAATGTCTCAGAATTCTCTGTTCTTGGAAAACCTAAGAATGGTATAGCTAGGGATGAGATGTGTAGAATCTGTCACAGTGTCTTGTTCTGCTCAGCACATGTTAGCTTTCAAAACCAAGGGTAGCTTAGCCCATATTTCTACCTTAGTGTTAGGTGTTCATTGTAGCCAATGAAGAACAAAGGCTGATAACACGCTGCTCATACCGTGCCACATCTCGGTAGATCTAAAAGGTGGGTGGGGGTCTCTTCTGCTGGAGGGGCTTGCTGACTCTCAAGTTCCTTTGGATCCACAGAAAAGTCAAAGCAGAGAATCAGTGAAAGTCGAGATGAGACTAGAACAGACAGGAAGTACCCAAAGTTTCCCTTCATGTCGCCTCCATCAGTGACCCTGACACACAGTGGAACTGCAAGTGCTTCCGGACCTTGTATCTTTTTCTTTATCAAGCAAAGGGTCAGAAGATAAACCCACAGGCCTTAGCTCTTCTGTAGATATGGCTGCTTCTGTCTAAAGGAATAGGGCAGCCTCATGAAGGAAGCATTGTATCTTTAATCTTTTAAAAATCTTTATTTTTATGTTTATGAGTGTTTTGCCTCCATGTATGTATGTACCCTGTGTACATGCAGTACCCACATAGGCCACTAAAAGGTGCTCGATCCCATGGAATTGAAGTTAAGGACAGTTGTAAGACACCACATGGATGCTTGGAACCAAACTCAGTTCCACTGTAAGAGCAGCCAGTGCTCTTAACCACTGAGCCATCTGTCCAGCTCCCCCACCTTTTTAGATAGAGTCTTACTACGTAGCATTGACTTGCCTGGGACTTGATATATAAACCAGACTGAGCTCAGAATCACAGAGATCTACCAACCTTTGTCTCCCAAGCACTGAGATTAAAGATGTGTACCACCAGGCCTGGTTCTATATCTTCTGTCTTGAAAGATGACATGTTCTTGGTTGTCAACTTGACACACCTGGGAAGAAAGAATTTCATTAAAGAAGTGCACCCATCATATTGTGAACATGTCTGTGGGGCATTTTCTTGATTACTAATTGATGGGAGAGTCTCACCCACTGTGGGCAGTGCCATCCCTAGGCTGGTGGGCATGGAATATAGAAGAAAGATAGCTGAGATAAGCTGGAGGGAAGCAAGTCATTAAGCAGCATTTCTACTTGGTTTCTGCTCCAGTTCCTGCCTCCAGGTTCCTGCTCTGAGCTCCTTCCATGGTTTCCCTGGATAATGTACCAAATAAACCCCTTCCTCCCAAAGTTTTTCTTAAAAGTTGGAATTTTTGTCTGTCTTCAATAAACATTACATTCTTCTAGAGCTTTAAAAAATATTTTTAGATTTGCACCAGTAAACATGACTATAATAAATTTCATACAATATATTTTGATTATGTTTTTCTCTTTTCCAACTTCTCCCAGAACTTTCCTACTCCCTACTGTAGCTGATTGCTACTGTGTAGGTCCACAAGAAAGACAAGGAGACATTTTCATAGATACAAGCCAGTCAGATCTTAGCAGAGGGAACAGCATGTCATGACAATTGCCATCCTGGACAGTGTAACCCCAATCTGATCGTAGGTATTTTTATTGACTCACGAACTCCTCAGGTATTTTATTGGTACAAAACTCTGCCCCCTCATCCGGAGGCCTGTTTGCATAATGAAGGAAATTTGTAGATTAGTCTCATCCCACAACCCTTTAGCAGCCAAGCTATGTCATGGTGGGGGAGCTCAAAGCCAAAGAGGAGTGTTTTCTCCTTGTTACCTGAGACTGCAGGAGAGGAACTACAGGAATTCCTTCACAACAACTTTGTTGTTCACGGGGAGATCTCAGAGTGCAAGCTATTTGAACCACAATGGCTCTGCCAGAGAGCCATGAGCAGGTGCAGGTCAAAAGGAAGTAGATACCTGAATCACAGATTTCCATCATGTCCCGGACCTGCGGGGTTATTCAACAAAAAACCCTAGGAGAGGGAACGAGGATTGGGGGAACAAGGAAGCGTGAGAAATGAAGGCAAGTCTGATTGATATCTGATCAAGCCTCAAGTTTATTGAACACATGGTACCAGTATTTATGCAGTTTTTGAAGTGGGGAGGAAAGCATGGAATGTGTAAGCAGGTATCTGAGGTACTTCTACCTGACAGGTGAACTGGTCTATCCAGTGAGTTAAGAAATCTTAGTGTCACAGGTCTCAGAGCAATAAGGAAGTACTATGAAATTTCTCTAGGGCTTCCTGTGTAAACTATAGGGGTGGAAATGTGAAATGGGGAAGCAATAAGGATGTTAGTTGAGGGGCAGTTTTCCCAGAACTAAGCAGCTTTGGGCTATCTGACCTTATCCGTACTCTGTCCATTAAGGCCAGAGAGAAAAAGTGAGGTGCCTTGTATTTCAAGCTAGCGCATCCAGAGGGGACTGCTTACTACAACATCAAGCTAATATCTATAGATAAAACAAACTGCCAAAGCAGTTTGTACAACAATGTACAAGCCAATTGTTTTAAAGTTACATGAGCATAATTGGAAATAAATTTTCCCCAAAGCCTATCCATTCAACTTTATGTTCTTTCTTTCTTGCTCTCTTAAAAAACAACATGAAAGTTTGGTGTGGATGTGCAGTCCTTTAATTCCAGCACTTGGGAGGTAGAGGCAGGCGAATCTCTGGCCTACAGAACAAGTCCCAGACAGCCAGGGCTACACAGAGAAGCCCTGTCTTAGAATCCCTTCAAAGACCCACATAAAACCACAAAAAATGAAAATTATAACAAACAAGCAAAAGACCAATAAGACAAAATAATGCCAAAACAAAATAAAATGAAACAAAAAGTACACACACACGCACACAGAGTCTCTTTTGTGTTGGTCAACTACTCCTGGGCAGGGGACCTGCCTTATGTGTGGTTGATATGCCTGGTGTCACTCCACTGGAGAAAATGATTTTTTCCCTTGCCAGTGGGTATCAGTTGCAGATAACTTCTTGGTTAGAGGTGGGATCCCATGTCCATTTCCCTTCTCAGTGCTAACCTGTCTCTCCCCTGGTCTTATGTGTGTTGCATAGTCTCTGTGAGTTCATATGTGCGTCAGTCCTGTTGTATCTGGAGTTATCTATCACCTCTGGTACTCAGAATCTTCTCACCTTCTCTTCCACATCGATTCCCGAGCCTTGAGGGGACGGGTTTGATGTAGACATCTCATTTAGGACTGAGTGCTCCAAAGTCTCTCACTCTCTGTACACTGTCCAGTTGTGGGTCTCTGTGTTAATTTCTATCAACTGAAAGAAGAAGCTTCTCTGATGAAGGCTGACCAAAGGGGTCCCATGGAACCCTCCAACAGCAGAGACTACTGCCAAGGCTACTGACAAGATTGCTCTCCATAACCTGATGGTAAGACTTCATTCTTCAATACTTATTTATGTCATTTGAACATGGAGAATTTAATTAAATTCTAATCTAATTAAAAGTTTCACCCCCTACTGACTAGCATTCATGATGCTAGAAGGTATTTTGCATGCTACTGGAAGAGAAATGTGGTCATCAGTATCACCCAGCTATGAACCCTGCCACCTGCAACGTTCACCAGTTTGCAAGGCATACTTGGGGCAATAGTGGCATAAATGTTATGGGAGTAATAAACCACTTTTTGATTGGATTTAAGACCTACTTCATGAGATGGAACCCATACCTGACACTGCTAAAGTGGCGAAGAGCATGAGGCTATATAGGTCAAGGGCCTAGAGGAACACCTAATACAACTATTTTGCTAAAGGATCATAGCAATAAAATGGCTCCTAATGACATACTACTATAGTCATCATAGATCAGTATCTTGCTCAACCCTCATCAGAGAAGCTCTTTTTTAAGATTTATCATTTATTATTGTGTGTGTGTGTGTGTGTGTGTGTGTGTGTGTGTGTGTGTGTGTGTATGTGTGTGTGTGTGTGTATATACATACATACCTGGGGGCAGGGGAGAAGAATACATTGGATCCCCTACAGCTGGGGCTACATGTTATTGTGAGCTGTCCAATGTGGGTGCTGGGAACCGAACTCAGGTCCTCTGTAAGAGGAGTAAGTGCTCTTAACCACTGAGCCATCTCTCCTGCTTCTTGACTGCAGTCAGAGTCTCCAAGACTCGCACCAATAGGCATCATTACAAGTAGATGAAGGATTATGCGGGACGACTGAGGTCACTGTAACTGTGTAATCAAGGCTGGCCCATGTGGAGGTATCCACAAAGGCTTCTCAGAGAAGTTAGTTTTTAGAGCCAGGGCAGCAGTTCCCAGGATGACTTTTGGAGGCCCATGCAGGCAGTAGCAGCCCCTAGGAACTTGTAGTGTCACACATTCTTGGTTCCCATCCATTCTTCACGGCAGTTGGAATCTAGAACCAGGCACAGCAATCTGTTTCTAAGAAAGGTTCCAAGGTGACTCTGAGGGACACTTAGGCTTGGAAACCAGTGATCTCCAGGACGAGGAGAGTTCAGTAGGCAGAGAGGGAGAGGTGTGGGGTGGGTAGGCAGAGGCAACAGCATGTGAGGACAAAGGTGTCTTGTGTGGAAAGGACCTTGTGTGTTCTGGGGCCCACCAGAGGCCATTATAGTAGAGGTGTGGGAGCAGATGTGGGAGGCAGCTGCAGGAAGACATGGGTCAACTGTGGATATGGAGGCCCAAGAGCTGACTGTAAGAGTGACAGTACTCGGAAGGAACAAGACACCATAGGGCTTTCAAGTTAATGTTCTAGCTGTTGTGTGGGAGATAGAAGGAAGGGTGTGTGTGTGCGTGTGTGTATGGAGTCTGGGAGGAGGAGGAGTTCCTACAGGGTCCACTGGCAATAGCTTTGCTTGTGGCTCAGTCAGAGAAACAAGGAAACTGGCCAGCCCACTGGTGCTAACCCAACTGCTCTCTTCTTTCTCAGAATTCTCAAATCGAAAGTATTTGATCTAGAAGAAAATGAGGCGCAACATTATCACACTCAATGTGGCCAAAGCCGATAACGCCATGTCAGGCAGCGCCAAAGCCAGGTAAGCCGTGCTGTGCCCAGCCCCATGCCGCCTGCTCTGAGGCCCGAGGGAAAGGCGCCTCCAAAGTTGTGAGGCTCTTGGTGCCACCTTCCTCTCCTTAGTGTCAGTTATTCATCGGACATGTAGGAGCTGGATATGTAAATGTGTAAATAAAGATCCTCTTTACTCAGTAGGCCCTGGCGTGTACATTCTGACTTGGAGTGCCGGGACAGCCACTGTTAGGTACCCACAGTGACCTGGGCTGCCCTCCCCTCCCCCCCCAGACACCTGTGGGAACAGTTGGACCACTCAGGGCCCCTGCAGCTTTCCCCTCTTTCTGCTGTAGGTGGCAGCAGCAGCAAATGTTTGGTTGCTCTGCCAGAAGCGCAGCACAGAAGCCCCAGAAACTTTGCCTGCTGCATCTGAGGACTTGGCAGGACTATAAATAGTACATGCCAAACAAGCCTTGTCTGCTGATAGGGCACGGGAGAGTGTGATTGTTTCCAGTTCTTACACGTTTGAAATGCTAAGAGCAGGACACTCTGTGGCAGCAGACTGTGGCCTCGCTTCATCCCGTTGTTCTGGCTGTGTCTGTCAGCATGGTAGGGCTGGGCGCTGGGAAATCCCCTAGGTCATAATGCCCATGACGGAGAAAACCTAACACAGACATCCCAGGACGCACAGAGATCCTCCTGAGTACGAGATTAAAGGCGTGTGCCACCACGCCCCGCTCATCCACCACTCTTTTGAGGATTGATACGTGCTAGGTTTATTGTCAAGGCCCCCCTTCTCATAGCCTCTTCGGGAAGACCCAGGGAAATTCATGAGACTCGTGAGTCATGAGACTCGTGGTGCTGTGAAAACTTTCCTAGTACTCTCCTCTTCTCAATAGCGGGGAGAAGAGTGGGGAGTCTGATGGTGGTAAAGAAAGGGGCGATCTTCAGGCATGGAAGGATGGTGTATGCATGTTGCATGTGTGTGGTGTGTGTGTCTAGGCAGTTGAGTGTGTCTAGTGTGTGCATGTGTGGTGTGTGTATAGTAGGAGCATATGGTATGGTAAGTGTGAGGCGTGTGTAGCATGGGCGTGTACATGTGCACTGAGTGTGATGCAAGTCAGGTATGTGTATGATGAGCATGTGGTGAGTGTGTGGTATATGTGTGATGAGTGCGTGTGGTGTGTGTTGGTGTGTATGGTGTGTGTGGTATATGTGTATTATAGTGTGTGTGGTAAGTGTGTATGGTATGTGCAGTAAGTATACGGTGTGTACGGTGTATGTAGTGTATTGTAGTGAGTGTGTGTTCTATGTGTGGTGAGTGTCTATGTAGTGAGTATGTGGTATGTGTGTAATGTGTGTGTGTGTGTGGCAGGTGCCTGTGAGGTGTATGTGGGGTGAGAGAGGCTGCTTGGTTTCATGGAGCTTATTAGTCTAGTTTACGATTTCCATAAAAGTATAGTTGCAAACCATGGTGGGTGCTGTGCAGAGGCAGCCCTGGTGCCCAAGGGACTTGAGATGGCAGGGAGGCTTCAGCTAGGAGCGGAAGGGTGCAGCTGGTGGTGGGAAGCGCAAGGTGGGCAGCAGCCAGCTCATATGACCCACTTATAAAGGAACATCTGAAATAAAAAAGGACCCAGTCTCCCCCATCCCTGTGTAGCTATTTTTGTCTCCTCCATGCCGTCCGTATGAGGAGGCATGTGTTTATATCAGAGTATTTGGACTGCATACTCACTGGGCCCTTTACATTGTTCTAAACGCATTATGTTAGGATATATTCTTATAATCGCCATTTCCAGCTCATTAAAAGACATTATCTTCAGGAATTGTGCTTGTTTGATTTTTGGATTTATGAGGTATGTCTTGTGGTTTGATGGGGGCGGGGATCTGAAAGCCCAGCAGTGTTTCTTAGGCTAGGGTTCGGAGTGACGGGTGGGGGGGGCTGTGCAGAGATGTGGGAGGCCCCAGTGGAGGAAGGCCGGGGCTCAGACGGAAGGCTGCTGTCATGGAGGCTGGTCAGTTATAACTACGGTTGTTTCTGCTAAATTGAATTCAGATGGCTGGCTAAATTGTTTTTTAAGATACCCTATCATTTGGAAGCTGCTTGCAGATCAGCTCGAATCACTCTAATTCCCACGTTGAGAACCGGAGCCCCGGGCTTGCTGCAGCCGTGCAGCCTAAGATGGAGGCAGTGTGAGACACCAGCTGGCCTCCCAGTGCCGGGACCCTGGATTCCTCAAGTGTGCTCATGCTTGCATGTATGTGTTTGTGAGCACACATCTGTGCTTGAGCCCGAGAGGCAAGAGTCGAGGTTGGCTGTTTTCTCCTATCACTCTCCCGCCATGTTTATGAGACAGGGTCTCTCACCGAACTGGAAGCTCGCTGTTACAGATAGGCGGGCTGGCCAGCGAGTCCCAGGAACCTGCATGTCTCCGCCTGCCCGCACCGGGGTAACAGGAACGTGCTGCCACGTCCAGCTTTTCAGGTCGTGTGTGGGATGTGAACTCAGGTCCTCAGGCTTGGGCAGCAGGCACTTTCCCATCGAGTCACCGCCTCCCAGCCCTTCTTTGGAGCTGCAGTGATAGACCGCAAACTCAGGGTGCTCTGGTGGGTTGAGAGTGAAGGTTCCTTATTCTCCCATTAAACCTGTGTAAACTCCATCATCCACGCAAATCCCTCACACAAGCTCATAAACACACAAACACGCACTGGTGCAAGTGTGTAAGGGCTGAGGATTACATTTAGGAGAGTTAGGGTCTCAGTCTTAGTGACCCAGTAAATCTGGGTTTTTTTCTCTAATGTATATTTTCTTTCTTGAAAAATACAGGTAATGGTGTCTAACCCAGGAGATTGGTACAAAGTTGTTGATTTGACACTTAGCGGCCAGAGAAATAGGCACTTGGCATTGTGCTTGAAGCTGGTAAAGTCATGACATAGATTTGCTAGCTTTTTGCATTGCTTTGACTTAAAGCAGGGTCGGGGTGGGGGACTCTGGAAAAGTTCCATGGGCTATGTTTATCAGTCCACTTCCAGAGTTCCTAAAGTAGTGGGCAAACTTGTTCAACTCAGCTTGGTGTCACCTGGGAGTTCGTTTCTAAGACATGGAGGCTGACACAATGGCTCAGAGGTTTGTCTGCACCTTTCAGTGCTGATTTAACATGTGCATTTGGCTTCGTTTGTTTCAATTTTTGTCTTATGTGTATGGGTATTTTGCTTGCGTGTCTATGCACCACCAGTGTGCCTGGTGCTGGCAGTGGTCTGAAGAAGGCACTGGATCTCCTGGAACAGGGGTTACAGACGGTCGTGAGCCACCTTGCGGCTGCTGGGAATCAAATCTGGGTCCTTTACAAAAGCAGCCAGTGCTCTAACCTCCGAGACGTCTCTCTAGCCTGTATCTGACTTTTTATTACATGGGTCCTGAAGACCAAACTCAGATCTTCATGTTTGCAAGGGAAGACTTTACCAATTGAACCATTTCCCCAGCACTGAATTCTGTGTATATATTAATATATTGTTGATTATTAATATACATTAAATATATTTTTGTTTTTTTGTTTATTTTTTTGTGTATGAATGTTTTGCATGCATGTGTGTATGTGTGTGCTACACGTGTGTGCTAGGAACTGTACCCAGGTCCCATGGAAGAGCAATCAGTGCTGTTAAGCACCGAGTCATTGCTCCAGCCTCTGAGATGTATATTTCCTTTTTTTTTGTTTGTTTGTTTTTTGATTCAGGGTTTTTCTGTTGTAACTCTGGCTGTCCTAGAACTCACTCTGTAGACCAGGCTGACCTCAAACTCAGAGAGTTCCACCTGCCTCTGCCTCCCAAATGCTTGGATTTAAAGTTATGTGCCACTACTACCCATCTTTATATTTTTATTCCTAATAGGTATAGTAAGTTGTATAGTAAGACCTCTTCATTTTTGATGGTGCTGGAGATTGAATCTGAGCCTTATATAAGTTAGTAAGTGGCGTATCATTGAGCTGTGTCCCCAGCCCCCAATATGCCATATGAATTCTGTGTGTAGCTGACATACTCATCTCCTCAAACACTCGTCATTTCCTGGTGTCTGGAACGTCCGGGATCCTCTCTTCAAGTGTTTGGAGGCATAGATAGTTAGTGTGAATTGAAGTTGCCCTCCCGTGTGTGCAATGGTAGGGGTTTTCTCTCTAGCTGCACCTGTGGCCATCCCCGTCTACCTCCCACCGGCTCCCAGCCTCTCCGTTCCACCGTCTTCTCTTGATCAGCTCATCTGCTGTGCGACACTGAATCCCTACATTCTACACTGCTGTTGTCAGAGAGGGAGGGTCCCCTCGTTCCCGAACTTGTGTGTAGGTATGTTTGTATAGGAGTCCATGTGTATGCACATGTATGTAGAGGCCAAAGACAGTCTCTTCACACCTTTTGAGACAGGGTCCCTTACTGAACCTGGAGCTCGCCAATCCTACTAGATTGACTGTCTAGAGAGCTCCAGGGAGCCTCCTGTCTCAGCCTCCCATGCACTGGGATCACTAGGAGCCAGCCGTCACAACCAGCTTATTTACACGGGCTCTGGGGGGGCTCGAACTTAGGTCCTCACACTTGCATAGTAAGCATTTCACAAACTGCCGCCTACCCAGCTCTGTTCCTGTTTTAAAACATGCTATTATGTTCTCCTACCCACTGACTTAGGGAGAAAGCCACAGGATGTGTGTATGGGGGGTGTTTCCCTGTGTCTAGACCCCAGCCATGGCCTGCCTGTAGCTTTTGCCGAGTGAATATTGTTTGGAATGTTTACATAACGAACGTTTAGGTTGATTATCAAATAGGGCTTGTTTCCAAAACCATTGTGATCAGCCCTTCGGAGCATCCGTGTGGCAAATGAGTCACCCCATCCTGCCATCGGTAGGAAGGAGAGCAGGGAGAGACCAAACAGGTCATCCAGCCATCCTCCCAAGGAAACAGGGTGATTCCCTGCCAGGCTCTCAGTAGCATCAGGAGGAATTATCTTTTCATAGGATGGTGTGGTTTTGTTTCCCCCCATGTTGCCTTCAGCTAAGTGTTTCCTGAATTGAATGGCTTTGTACCGATGTAATAAAGCGCTCCTCAGCAGTGGTTTTGGGTTGATTATCTCGCTCCTCAGGTGGCACAGTAAGGCATGAGGCCAAAGCCTGGGCAAGCTGCGTTGTTATTAAGAAGGGGATTTATAGGGAAAATAAAAACCCTGGGCCTGTGCAGCAGCATGTGCTGCAAGGTCTGTGTGTACTTCTGTGGCTGTGCCGCACGCCCGAGGACCGACCCCGTGCTCATGCTCCTCCACCCCCTGCCCCGGCCTTCCAGGAACGTACTAATTCTGTAATGTGATGAGAGTGTAGGTGTGCACCACTATCTGAGTTAGCTTTCAACAACTTGACATAAACTTAGACATGGCTGGGAGGAGGGAATCTCAATTGAGAAAATGTCTCCCTCAGATTGGCCTGTGGGGCAGATTGCTATTTGATGTAGGAGGACCCTGCCCACCATGAGCACTACCACTCCTGGGCGGGTGGTCCTAGGTTGTGTAAGATAGTCACTGGCTGAGCAAGCCAGTGAGCAGCTCTCCTCCACGGCCTCTGCTTCAGTCCCTGCCTCCAGCTCCTTGACTTGGCTTCTCTGGATGACAGACTATAAGTTGTAAGTTCAGATAAACCCTATTCTCCCCAATGCTTTTGGTCAGTGTTTTATCTACAGAAAGCAACCTAGGGGATTGAATACAGGGCTTGGTGCATTCCAGGCAAGCGCTCTGCCAATTAAGAAACCCAACCAATCCCAATCTCCTACTGTCTTTCCTCTCCATCTACATTGTTCTAAAGTTGGATCTGTGAGACCCAGGATTTTTACCTGTTTTGTTCATGGATCCCTTGTTAGAAGGGATCCCTAGATTTGTTAGAAGGGAGTTTAATAACTTGTGTGTTGCCTCTGAACACACAAGCCATGCACTTCAGAATCAGTGGGATTCTGGAAGCTTACTTTTACTACTATGGTTCCTTGCCTTCAGTTCAGTCCAAGTAAGCTGGTTCTGAAAGACAAGCTCTGCTGGGGCTCTCAGGTTCTGTCAGGATGAACCATATGCTGTGGTTTTGATGCAGGTGGAGTAAAAGATCATGTGTAGAAACTCGATCCCTATTTTGCCAGCCTCACAGGCGATGGAACCTTTAAGAGTAGGGGTTTAGTGCAGAGTAATAAGGTAGTGGGAGCTCTCCTTTGGAAGGGCTCAATGGTTCTGTGTGAGTGTATATATGTTTGTGTGTGTGTGTATGTGTGTGTGTGTGTCATGTTTCTGGGCACAGGTGTGGGTGGAGGCCAGAAGTTGATGTTGAATGTCTTCTTTGATGGTTCTCCACTTTATTCATCGAGGCAGAATCTCTCCATGAACTTAGAGTCTGCTGATCTAGCTATCTAGCTAGCAAGCTCTCCCAGGGATCCTCTGTCTGCTCCCCAAGTACTAGGATTATAGGTGGGCCGCCATACCTACCCAGCTTTTCCGTAGGTTTTGGGGATCCAAACTCCAGGCCTCATATTTGTGCAGCAAGCACTTTATCCACTGAGCATCTCCCAACCTTTTAATGTGGTGTGTGTGTGTGAGAGAGAGAGAACCCAGACTCCCACCGCGGCTCCTCATCTTGCCGTGTGATCTGTCCCTTTCATATGTGTACCTGCCACAGTCACGTCTGCCATGTTTAATGCAGACATGCCCCTTACCAGAGAGTGAACAGCTGGAGTCTCCTAATCTTGCACTTTAGCCTCGAGAACTATGAGCTAATCACACCTCTTTCCTTTTAAAGAACCAAGCCTCATGTAGTTCATCACGGCAACAGTAAGCAAACCAGCATATCACTGTATGCCCTTAACTACAGGGACCTGTGGGCCTTCCAGAGCATGTAAGCTATGGCTTCCTGAAGAAAATGGGTGCAAAGTATTAAGCAATGCGGATTCTTACAGAAACACTTAACTCATGTCTCCAACCTTGTGAACACGAAGAGTCTGACTGAGGCCTTTACGGAGGTATTTTCTAGTGTGTCTCCATGCTCACACAGCATCATCGTGTCTACCTGTATTTTTAACTTTTAAAATTTATCTTTACATTTATTTGTGTGTGTGTGTGTGTGTGTGTGTGTGTGTCTTCACAGATCAGAGGGTGTGTCAGATCCTCTGGAGCCAGAGTTAGGAGCCAGCCAATGTGAGTGTGGAGAACCAACTGAAAGAGCACCCAGTGCTCTTAACCCCTGGGCCATCTCTTTAGTCCAGTGCTTGTTTGTTTTTGAAGGCTTGCATTTGGTACATGAGGCCCAACGGGGAAAACATTGTTTTCAAGCAGGTTGGCCAGATCAGGACTTTCTGATAATTATGCTGTAAATCTGGACCCTGCCTCAAAAAAAGAAAAAGGAGTTGCCATATAACTAAGCAAGCTCATTCCCAGGAACATACACAAGTGAATCAAAGCACACGCTGACATAAAAGTGCGTGTGTGAATTTTTGCAGCAGCACTAACATCAGTTCTCAAGAAGCAAGAGTGTGCTGCTGCTGAGCCAGCCCCAGTCTTGGCCAGCTTTTATATGGTAGCCACCTCTACAGTTCCAGGATGAATCCCACTTGG
Organism: Cricetomys ansorgei; assembly: GCA_026225945.1. Taxonomy (NCBI): domain Eukaryota; kingdom Metazoa; phylum Chordata; class Mammalia; order Rodentia; family Nesomyidae; genus Cricetomys; species Cricetomys ansorgei. The sequence goes on along the minus strand of JAMJFZ010000199.1, from coordinate 78,220,213 downwards.
CCTGCTGTTGCTTTAACCGAGGTGCTAGGTTTAGGTTGTCAGTGTTCCTGCGTCATGTAGAGCATTGGTCTTTGGCTGTGGCTTCTGTCGACACTGTCTGGTTTTTATCAGTCAAGCACTGGCTTTACAGATACACGGACACCTGTCCTTCCTCTTCTATTCCATTCTCTCATTCTAGGCCAGCACTCCATCATCGAGTGGCACATGAGCCGCCTTCTTTTAACCTTTTCGAAGAGTTTATGTTGGGTTGGCTTTTAATTATTCCTCGAGCATCTGGTAGAATTCACTAGTAAGTCCATCTGGCACTGGGCTCCCCTTCTATTAAGCATAGGTTCTCTTCTCATACAATATAATCTGAATACCTTTTCCACTCCATCTGCTCCTCCCAGTTCCTCCTGACCTCCTCTCCCATCTGATTCCACTCCCTTTCTGTCTCTCATTAGAAAATAACAGGCTTCTTAGAGATAATAACAAAACAAAATAAAATATAAAACAAAAACCATAGTATTGAGGTTGGACAAGCCAAGCCAGCAGAAAAATAAAAGAGCCCCAAGAGAAGGCACACGACTCAGAGACCCATTGGTTTACACACTCAGCAGTGCCATAAAAGTGCTAAATTGAAAGCTGTAGTATACATGCAGACATCCTGGTGCAGACAATGTAAGCCCTGTGATTGCTGCTTCAGTCTCTGTGTGTTCGTGTGGGCTTTGCTCAGTTGTTTTAAAAAGCCTCGGGGTTCTCTGAGCTCTGAGGGGAGGGATTTGATGGACATATCTTGTTTAGACCTGTGACACCAGACTTGTCTGATTCAGTCTCTTCATTTGTTATTGTGCTTCCTAGATTTCCTGCTTCTTCCTTAGTTCAATCCCTTGTCTTCCTTAGAATGCTCTGTTTGCCCAGTTGTTTGCCATGTTCCCTAACAATCCTTATTTCTAGGAGGGTAGTAATCTCTCTCCCATTCCTAATCTTCGAGGCAGGGTTTCTCTGTTGTAACTCTGGCTGTCCTGGAACTCACTTTGTAGACTAGGCTGGCCTTGAACTCATAGAGTTCTGCCTGCCTCTGCCTCTCTAGTACTGGGATTAAAAGCATGCATCACCACCACCCGGCTCCATTCCTAGCTTTAACAGAGTGTTTTCTATTTTTCCCATGGTCTCCCAGGATTTATCAACTTTGCTAGTATTTTCAGATAGTGAACCTTCTGCTCTGTGGGTTTTCTCTGCTGTTTTCAGCATGGCCTTCTTTATTTCCTTCTATCTGGTTGCTTTGGTTTTATTTGCTCTTTCTAAAGATGCGTAGTTTATTCATTTGAGATTAAAACAAAAATATAGGTATCTAGGGCCAATGAGTTGGCTTGGCTGTTAAGGGAGCTTGCTGCCAAGTCTGACAATCTGAGTGTGAGCCTCAGAACCCACATGGTGGAGGGAGAGGAATGACTTCTGTAAATTGTCCACTGACCTCCATGAGTGTACTGTGGCATGCACACACATTAAATAGATAAGTGATGTAAAATTAAGTGAAATAAAGATATCTATCACAGATGTGTTGCTTTACAAACACCCTTGTGTACTCGTCCCCCACCCAGTGTATGTGTTCTTGTGGTTTCCTTTGACCCCTGGCCTGAGAACACACTATTTACCACATAACCATGAGTGATTCAGTTGTCTTCTGTTACTGACTTGTAATTTGTCTTGTCATTCATGTATGGTTTAAGGACATATTTAATTTTTTATTTTTCTTCTCTCATATAAAACATCCCAGTCCTTTCCTCTCCTTCCTCCACTCCTTCCAGCTCCTCCATCACCCCTGTTCCCCAGATATATCCCCTATCCTCCCACTCCTACCCCTGCCTCTCCTCAAGAAAGGGCAGTCTTCCCAGGGTTACTGCTCAAACATGGCACAACAAGATGGAACAGGGTCACACACAATTGCTTACTTCAAGGTTGGACTAGGCAACCCAGTAGGAAGACAAGGTACTCAAGGACAGGCTATTCCACACTGTGTGAGTTCTTCAGGAGCAGCAGGCCAGGCAACCTCAAGACATATTTGGGGGACCCAGCAGGTTTCATGTCTGCTGCTTCAGGCTCTGTGAGCCCCTAAGAGTGCTGGTCAGCTGACTCCATGGGATTTGTTCTCCTGGTGTCCCGGACCCCTCTGGACCCAGCAATCCCTCCTCCATGTCTCCTGTGGGGTTCCCCAAGCTCTGCATTTTGTTTTGCCCTAGGATTCTGCTTCTGCTCCCTTCATCTACTGTAGGGAGCCTCTTCATTGAGGGTTGGGGTGGGCACCAGTCCATAAAAAAAGGATAACTTTAGAAGTCTTCCCCTGACTGTCCAGACTCTAGCTCCTGACCTGCCCAGGAGCCTTTGGCTCCCTTCCACACTACTGACAGTCTTTGGTCTTTGGTGCTGTTGTGTGTGTGGGGGCTTTCAGAATCCTTGTCCCCATTTTTGCTGCTGTCCTGTTTACAGTGCTGCCCTTCTCCATCACCCAGAGACTCTGAACATTCATTTTGTTTTCTGAGATGAGCTCACCCTCTGTTGCCTGCCTCAGTTTCTCAAGTGCTGGGGTCACAGGCATGCGCCACCACATCCAGCATGAATAGAAACTTTGACCTCTTACTGCTTGCCCCAGCAACTATTCAGTAGTGCTAAAGTCTCTCTAATTTAAACAAATTATTCTTTGAAAATGTCACACATGTGTGTAATATATTTGGATTATATTCATCCCTCCAGCTCTTCCCAGAACCTCCCACTTCTCTCTCCCAACTTCATATCCTCTTCTTTTTGAGCCCACTGAGTCCAGTTAGCACTTCCAGTATATGTGCATGGGTGTAAGGCCACCTAAAGGAGCATGGGCAACCTACCAGAGGCTACACTCCTGAACACTACTGACTCTCCTTACCCTGGCAGCTAGCAGCCACCAATAGCTCCTTAGCCAGGGGTTGGATGTCATGAGTCCCCTCCTCCATCCGTACTGGATGTTGACTGGCTTGGACTGATATACCACTGAAAACATATGTTGAAACACACACATACTTTGAAAGCCTACAGATGCCAAGCCAGACTACTATACCCAGCAAAACTGTCTACCATAATTGAAGGAGAAAGAAAAGCTTTCCATGATGAGAGCAGATTGAAGGAATGACCACCAAACCAGACTTGCAAAAGGTATTGGAAGGAACACTTCAGACTTGAGGAGAGGCATAGCTAGGAGGCAACAGGAAGAAACAGCAGGGCTAGGTCAGTGATAAAGCAAAGGAGGACTAAGAAGACAAACACCTAAACAATCTTTATTTCTGCGCTTTTGAAGTTCTTGCTGAAAACAGCCTAAACATGAGTTAGTGTTCCCCTTAAGAGTGGTCAGAAAGGACTCTGCAGGAAGTCAGCCATGTTTACATGATGAAGATGGTGTAATCTGATCTCTTAAAGGAGCATGAAGGAAGTTGGCTGCATTTACATGATGGAGGTGATGTAATCTGCTCTCTTTCCTCTCTTTGCACAGGGATTTAATGCACAAAATGACAGTTTTCCCAGAATGGCACAGTATGTACCACAACTCCGGGAAGCTGATATGCTCCCGCCCTCACTCCTCACCATGCAGATTGTATGCAAGGACTGCCTCCCAAGATTTGTGCAAACCCTCTTCATCAGGTGAGTACTAAGTAATAAGAGATTATAACCATGCCCACAGATACCACATACTGTTTGACGTCACTCAGTTAAAGGTATACCTTGGGTCGGGTTCTGATATCCTACTTATCTCCTGTATGGGGAAATGCAACATGGGTGCATCAAGTCGCTCTCCTCAAAGTTATGCATAGTTTTAAAGTGGATGGGTCAGGATTTTAACCCAGGCTGAGTGATTCTGGACTCTGTCAGCTTAACTGGGTTACTCAGTTATGTTACTCAGAAACTGACAGTTGTATAAATTTGAGCAGGCCTGTCCCCCAATAGTCTTGGGTTTGCAGAAGAACTGAGCAGAAGGTACTAACTGTTCACATGTATCCCCTCTCCCAGCCACCTAGGTTTTCTATTGCATGACCTTCTGGTTTCATAGTTTTGAGATTTATATCTAGATTTACATTCATGTTTTTATGAAGGGTTTAAGGGCTATGTCTAGAGTTTTCTCCTCATCCTCTTCTTTCTCCTTTTTTGAGACAGGGTGTCATATAGCCCAGGCTAGCTCCCAACTTTCTATGTAGTCAAGGATGACCTCGGACTCCTGATCTTCCTGCCACTACTTCCCATGTACCAACCAGGGTCATTGGCATGTGCCACCATGCTGGGGACGGAACCCAGGGCCTCACGCACGTTGGGCAAGCTCTCTCCCTGCCAAGCCACATCTCAGCCCGAGACTCATTATTTACCCTGGATGTCCATCTGCTAAGATTATCCTTTCCTCATTGTGTTTGATTTGTTGAGTAGCCACCTCACAGCCCGTCATATGCCTTGCAAAAGTTCGTTACTTCCCTCCCACATTCTGGTGGCTTCTACATTTGGGAATAATGAGAAAGTGGCTACAAATACATATTTGCAGAGTGATTTTTGTGAGGATGCCAGCCTTTAATCCATTTGGAGTCTTCATTTGGTTTTAAAAGTCCCCAAATTTCCCCAAATTATTTTTATATATTTATTAACGCATTTGTTACTTACAAATTTGGCTTTTTGAGCTCCAGTTCGGGATGAGCGCTGCTGACAGGTGGCGAGAACAGAGTTGGGCCTGAGGAAGGGCCAGCGCTCCAGGAAACGCAGCCCGAGAGAGGGGAATGAGGCGGGCTGAACACTGAGACTGACATGTGCATACAGCAGTGAGGGCCCAAGCTGGAAACCCAAGGGATGCAGGATGGAATGGGGGCACTGTGAAGGATAAGTGGGTGTGCCCTGTAAGCACGGAAAGACGCTCGTCACATTGGACGCGTGCTTGTTGGTAATTGGTGAGATTTCACTCGAATGGCTCTATGCGTGCTCTAGTGAGCCTGGGGATATACAGGCTTGGATTTATGATGGGCAGATGTCTACTAACTTGGGGGCTGTGGTTAAGGAGGAAGATGGAAAAAAAAAACATAGTAAAATATAGAGCTGTTCCAGCCGTAGCTCCATGTCTACAGAAGAACGCAGGGGGAGGTCTTAGTGTACTTGGCGAACCTCATAGAGCAAAGGAGACTATCGTGAAGGGGTTCCTGAGTGCAGGCATCCACCTCCCGGATTCTTAAACACCACTGAAAGACCCCCGCAGAGGCTGGTGCACGTGTGCTTCCCCAGAGACTGTAACAGGCATTCGTTGACGAGTTTCCCAACAGAATATTATCTTGTAAGATCCTGTCCATTAGCAGAAGTAATTACATTTCTGTTTTTTTTTTTAAAAGTGTATATGTGTGTATGCTCACACACGTGAGTGCCCGTGAACATTAGGGTGCATGTGCCACAGTATGTGGGCATGAGGAGGAACCTTGCATGTCCTTGTCTTCTGTCTTGAGGCGGGGTCCCTTCTTGCTCACTGCTGTGTAGGCCAGGCTAGCTGGACTGCAAGCTTCTGGGGATTGTGTCTTCATGTCCCATCTCAGTGTCATAGGCATGCTGGGATTAGAGGTGCTCACCCCTGCCTTCAATTACATGGGCCTTTGGGGGCCAAATTCTGGTCACCATGCTTACAAGGCAAGCTTTATCCTCTAAGCCATATCCCAAGCCCCTTATCGACGTGTTCAATGGTGATTTAAGTTCTCATTCCCAGGTTTAACTGGCGTGCCTTTTTGCTCCACGAGTTGCCTGTTCTATCAATTGCCCATTTCCATACAGTGGATTGGTCTTTATTACTGGCCGGCATACGTTTTCTTTGGATGGAGCTGGTGACCCTTGATCTGTCTTTGCCTCAAGTGTGTTTCTTCTTTGTGGTTTGCTTTTCATGTTTGCCAGTTACATTTTAAAAAATTTCTGGAGTGTTTAGTCTTTTAAAAGTTATGTCTGGGGCTGGAGAGATGGAACAGCTGGTAAGAGTGCCGGCTGCTGTGGCTGAGGACCTGGGTGTGGTTCCCAGCACTCACATGGCGATTCACAGCCATGGTAACTGCAGGGGATCCAACACCCTCTTCTGACCCCTTCAGGCACCGTGTATGTGCTGTACATGCATGTAGACAGGCAAAACATTCATACATGTAAAATGAAACAAATAAATCTAAATTCTTTTTAAAGTTATGTCTACAGGGATGGGGGACTGCTTAGGCAGTAAATGTCTTCTAAGCAAGCAAGATGACCTTGGGTTTGAGCCCCAAAACCCACATGAAAATGCCAATGACCATTGTGTTTGCTTGTAATCCTATCACATGGGAGGCAGAGACAGGCAGACCCCTGGAGATCAGTGGCCAGCCAGCCTTGTCCAGTCTGAAAGCTTCAGGTTAAGTGTGAGACCTTGTTTCCAAAAATAAGGTGGAAAATGAAAGAGAAGGATGTTTGAGTTGATTCTGGCCTCCACATACATGCATGTACATGTGCCTATATATCAGACAACATATGCACCCCCCCCCCGCCACCCACAGTTACACATACACATTAGGTGTGTCTGCCAGCACCACTTTCCCCTCCCAGTGGGCGCCATCAGCAGCTCGGCGCTCTGTTGTCCATGAATGCACATGGACTTGGAAATGCAGCTGTGTAATTCGTACAAGCAGACAGGACTAAGTAAGCACAGTTGCTATGATATACCCTTTTCCTTTTTAAAAAACGGTTGCATCTGGGGCTGGAGCAATGGCCCAGCCACTAAGAGTGCCTGTGGCTGTTGCAGAGAACCCAATTCCATTTCTAGCACCCACTTCAAGTAGCTTCTAATGGCCTGTAGCTCTAGCTCCAGGGGGTCTGATGTCTTCTTTTTACCTTGTGGGCACTGCATGGGGGTGGCACACACACACACACACACACACACACACACACACACACACACACACACACAAGTCAGGCAGATGAGACAGTAAGTCAAAACTATTTTTATCTTTGTTTTTCAACCTCACACTCACTGGTTCTTTCCTTCTGTGTTGTCTACTACTAAGCCAAGCTCATGAGCTGCCCAGCTGGGTCTCCAGGGACCATTGCCTGCATCACAGCCCTTTTGGGTTTGGATGGTGGTGGCAGGGTAGGATATCCAGAGTCCTGTTTGTTTCCCAGCTCCACGGCCCCATTGCCTTGCCCTGTACCTGCGGCAGGCTCCTTATGTTCCCCGGGCAGAGACTCCATGTGTTCCGCGGGGATTTGGATTTTGCCTTGGCTCTTTTCCCTGTAGCCAGCCTTTGGAGAATATCTAGCTGCTTTGGCTGTGGGAGACCTCATGTGCTAGGCAGCAATTCTTAACCTGTGGGTTGTGACCCTTTTTGGGGGCGCAAATGACTCTTTCACAGGGGTTGACTAAGACCATCTGCATATCAGATATTTACATTACTATTTATAAATCATTTTGTATTCATATCCAAATCAGTTATGAAGTAACAATAAAAATAATTGGCTTTGTGTTTGGGGTCACCACAACATGAGGTACTGTACTAAAGGGCTGCAGCATTAGGAAGGTTGAGAACCGCTGTGCTAGCTATTATTATATGGTTCTTTGCCCTGCCCGACTGCTCCTCGCACACGCTTGACCAAGGCCCTGGGATTATAGTCTGTCCGCCACCACACACCGCTACTGAGTATCACAGTTGTTTTCTTGTCACCTGTTGATGCTGCGTCTCCTCCCTTCCCTCCGAGAGAGAGCAGGCACTGTTCCCCTGGGCTGTCCAGGACCAGCTCACCCTTCCTGGTATTTGGTTTCCATTGCATCTTCAGGTCTTGTCTTGGTTTGAAACTACATATTTTTAACTCATCCTGCTTGCTGTCATGCTAGGGCTAGGGTGGTGGTCTGCTGTAACTGTCTAGTTCCAAACAGATGCTGGAAAGCTTGTCCAGTTGTCCTCCAGGAAGATGGCGTCGGCTGGTTTTCCCAGGAGCAGTTGAGATTTGGGGTGCCTGCAGCAGGCTTGTGGTCTCTGAGGGGCTGCAGCAGGCTTGTGAAACCGAGTTGCTCTCAAGTACTTCCACATAGTTTCTGGTTAATACTGTCTGCTGCCTTTAAATCACAGTTCTGAGTGCCAAGTTGGGGCTTCTTGGAAAGCAATTAAAAAATACACAAAAAGCCTGAGAAGAGATCTCAGGGTGGAGGCATGCATTGCCAAGAGAGTCCCCTGTGGCACCCGGCAGGCCTACGAAGCGCTGCGCACTCTAGCAGATTCGCACCTCACAGCTCCTCTGTGGGAACCAGCTGCTGCTGAGAGTCTCAGTGGCTGGAAGAGGGGATGGGAGAGTGGAGGGGCTCTTGCCTTGCTGAGCATCCTCAGGGGTCTGATGGGAAATTCCAGAGCCTTCCTCTGCCTTCAGGCTCTGCATTCAGTTCTCTCCCCACTGTCCCGCCCCTGGCTCCGTGTCCTGAAATAGCACATGCAACAAACTGTAACCAGTTCTAGACTAATTTCCCCACCAGGCTCCAGGTCACATATCCACTGCTTGGCTGGCTTTCTGTTTGCACCTCCCTTGCAGACACCTTGCACAAGCCCCACAAGGCTCCTTGCCCTGGTATTCAGCCAGTAGTGTGGGTCCTTACATGGAGCATGTGTCCTGATCTAGACTGCTCTAGACTGCCTGACCACGATGTTGGGAAGGTTTTTTGTTTTTTTTTTAAAACGTGGAATAGATGGAAAGAGATAGAAGATAGATGGAGAAAGGAAGCTCTTTTGTTATGGCCCGGCGACTGCACAATGCCAAAGGAAGAAACCTCCCTGTAGAGGTGGTGCAGTCCTAAAGGGAGACTATCCCAACAGGACTGATGAGTTGCTCAGCCCTGCAGAACTGAGTGAGGCGAGGTGTCCAGCTCTGCTTCGCCTCTGCTTTGCCTCACCTCGCCTCTTGGAGACGGTACAGTTCTGAAGGGAGAGTACCTCAACAGGACCGAGGAGCTTCTGGCCAGGTGTCCCCAGTGTGGGGGACACTGTAGGGAACTAGCCCAAGTGAGCTGCTGTTCTTTCTTCTGTCCGATGATCTCAGCAGGCCAGTGACTGCTTCCGCTCTAAGGAGAAACAGCGAAAACTGAGGGTTGCTCAGTCCTTTTTAAAGGGTTCTGGAGGGAGTGGATCTATCAGCATGGCCTGTGATTGGTAGAGTTTTTTTGGCCTGTGATTGGTGGAATTCTCAGTCCAGAGAGGGTTGGGGGGCCCAACTCAGGGTCATTTGTGTTTGTTGGGACCCCTTCTATGCTGTACTGTCAGGTTGGGGAACCCCTCATCCAGATGGGAGTGGGGTCCCTGATAGTCCCAGGGGGGGAGCTTTCTTATGGGGTTTCAAGTCCCAGACTCCCCAGCCTTGCAGAGCTAGACTCCCCCAAAAGGGAAATATGCTGGCTCCTCAGTGGTCTTTGGCACCATTTGGGGTTCCTGGTGAGCACAAGGAATGGTGGCTGGGCCCCCAGAGTCCCCAGCAGGGTAGTGAGGGAGGCAAACATTAGTCTTGAATAGCAGTTGGACAGTAGGAGAGGCTAGGTTTGCTGGTAAAGTTAACTTTGCTTCCTGGAAGAAACACAGATGGTTGTGAGGGTCTATCTTGGAGGGAGGGGGTGTCAGCCAGGAGCACTGATGGCTGTTAGGTTCCATCTGGGAGGGGAGGGGTCATCCAGGAGTGAGCGCAGTCCTCAATCAGGTCCTCCTTCCGTTTGACAGCCGGCGGGGGGGGGGGGGTTAGGCCTGGCAAGGGGGTGGAGCTAAAGCAGAGCTTCTTTCACAGGGCTGTGGAGGCTGATCATAGATAAATGTGGAAAGGCGTGTCAGAGCTCCTCACAGAAAGTGGGAGTCCCACACTGTAGACTGTTGGAGGTGGGGCAGAACTCCCCCGAGGGAGCCCTGGGCTGTGGGCTGTGTCTGTGGTCAGAGGTAGGGGGCAGAGCTCTCCAGTGCAGAGCCCTGCTGTAGACTCTGCTTGTTGTAGAATCCTAACACCCAAGCCACACCATCTGCAAGACCCAGTCAGCCCAAGAGTCAGCAGGCTATGTCTCCATTTGCCAGTCTGTGGTCAACATTCAGGATGACACCAGAGTTAACCCATTTCTTCAAGGGCTTGATGCCTGACATCTCTGATACCTTCCCCTCATTTCTTGTCCTTTTGGTCCACACTCTGTGCAGAGGCTGGAGTGATACATCACTGTTGCTTGTCTGATGACCCCTGGGCCTTGCATTTTTAAGAGAACCCTGGTTCTTTGTTCAGATGCTTGAAGCCCACAGGCAGGTGTCCCACCTTCCCCAACACTTGCCCTTCTTTCTTCCCCTGAAAGCCACCCTGGCCTCTTTGCTCTGCCAGACAGACTCAAGTTGTTCCTACATAGAGCTCTTACAAGGCAGCTATGGTCCATGGTGGAATGTAGTCACCTCTGCTTGCTAGCTGCCTGGCTCATTTCTAATACTCCAGTCTTGGCTCCTAAACTCCCTGGGGAGGGATCCTGGACTGCCTGGCTAGTCCAGTCCACTGTGCCACCATGCCACGCTCTGCTGATTTGTTGCCATCCTTGCTGCACACACCACCACCTTCACCTCCCTGTGACACACTGGCTGCCTGCCTCTTGTCTGTCTTTTCCCCTTGGGATAGTAGGCTGGACCTGTTTGCCCACGGTGGTGTTCTTGGCACCAGGAGCAGGGGCTGATGGTGATAGGTGCCTCCTCAGAAGGTCTGGAATGGTGAACCCCACTTCCTACAAAGTTGGGGTTTCCAAGATACCTTCCTTACCTTGTCCCACCCCCATGCTCCCTGTGGCTCCACTATGGCTTGCTTTACCCCAACCTCTCTGATCCCCATATTGTAGATTCAGCTCTCAAGAGGACATGCACACTTGGACACTCCAAACTGAACTCAGGAGTTCTCTTCTCAGCCCTGTCCTCCTCTGCCCAGATTTGCAGGGAACGAAGCCCCACACACAGAACAATAGTCAAATCTCACCCATGGTGCTGCTGTTTAGGCTGGCCTCAGGGACAGGTGTGGCTGATGCCATATACAGCCAGGGGTTGGAGTTGAGGGAGGGGCGACAGTGTGACTGCGCCAGTTAGTTCTAATTGTTAACCTGGCACAATCTGGAATCACCTAGGGGAGGGGACTCGATGAGGAGTCTTCTGGGTTGGATTGGCCTGTGGACAGGCCTGTAAGAGATTTTCTTAATTAGGCTACTTGAGGTGGGAAGACCCGCCCTGAACATCGGCACCATTTCATGCGCTGGGCCCTGGGCCGCATACAGAGGGGAGCATGAGCTGAGCTGAGTGTAAGTGCGCCACTGTTGCTGTCTGCTGTCTACTGCGGATGTCATGTGACCAGCTGGGTCAAGTTCCGACTGGGTGATAGACCATAACCTGGAACGGTGACACAAATAGGCCCTTTCTGCCTTAAGTTGCTTTGTCAGGGTATGCTACCGCAGCCACAGGAAAAGGAACCAACAGTGACAGTGGGAGAAAAGACAGCAGGGGAGGGCTCACGGTGGCCATCTTGGCCATCGATGGCATCTCTCGCTGTCCTTTCAGTGGAGGCCATGACCACCTGTCAGGCTGCCTGGGCTTCGTTCTCTTCCCCACTTCCTACGACACATCAACTCAAACATTCTGTGCTCTCTGCTTTTCAAACTTTCCCCTCGTTTACTTTTACTGTTCTGTGGCCTTCACACTGGGTGCACTTGAGTAGCCGGAATACCCGACCTGTCTCCACACTCCAGCCTCCTCCCCGCCCTTCCCCCTCTGTGTCCTAATAGAGGGAAGTGGAGTTCTGTCATTGGGTTCTGTCATTCTGTTGATGGAAATGTCATGGTGGCATCCCATAACCAGAGCATGAGGCCCAAGATCCAGACCATCCATGGTTCTTGGCTGTGCTGCCTCTACTGTACTAATCTTGTTTGTTCCCATAGTACCAACCCCCTTCACCCGTAATCCTCATTCTCAGTGATCCCCAGTTGTAGCACTGTGACCATACTACCTGGCAGAAACAAAGGAGACTAAAGGTTTTGAGCTCACTGTTGGAGAGCATTTCAGTCCATCATGGTGGAACAACTCAGTTCACCAGACTGTTTGATGGAAGTTGTTCCCATAACAGTGGACTAGAAAGAAGAGAGAGAGAGAGAGAGAGAGAGAGAGAGAGAGAGAGACAGACAGGCATATACACATTTATGCTCACGCACACATACACACTCACACACGTGATAGCAAGTAGGTCCTACGCCTTAAGGATCCCATAGCCTCTCCAACAGTGCCACCACTTTCTGCTAGAAATCTTCCCTTTCACCCCAAAGCAGCTACCTCATTTCTGGGTCTTCATCAGCCCGAGGATATCTAAGCTTGACTTCGCACCTTACTGCCCACTCTGCTCTCCCAGTGACCTTCTTGGAGAAGGCTGAGGGCATTGAGAAGGAGAGGCACCTCCAGTCTCCCAGTCTCCTCAGTGGGGCTTTCACAGCCCTGGTCTGTGACAGAATGGATCCAGGACCTGCCCACAGAGGAGCCCATGTCGCCTCCCTGTATCCCCTTTAAAAAAAGGTGGCTCAGGCAGCTTACACTGTGATCCCAGTGACCCCTGGGAATGATTCCACCTGTCGCTGAGGTGTCCTCTGAATACCTGGTCTGATCCAGGCCACCTGAGGTGGAAGCCCTCACTCTCCTCAGGCTGGTAAGAAATGCATATTCTAAGGGAAGTAGCTAGGACTGGGCTCCCTGGCTACCTTTGCGAATGTAAAACACAAGGCCTTACTGAAGCCTTCGACACACTGGAATCCACTGTGTGAGAAAAGGCCTTTGTGATAAATACGAAAGGCCGCTGTACTCAGCCAGCTACCAAATACCCAACAGGTACCCAGTGCCACCAGAGACACCGGTCCTGATGGGTACCCTGGGGTTGTTTGGATTATTGTATTTCTCTCTGCAATCATTTCTGTCTGGGATAGAGGTCAGGGAGGCCTGTAGCCTGTCATCTCTCATGGGTGATGTGTGGACCTCTGAAGCCTGAAGCATCAGTTGGGACTCCCCGCACTCCCTCCTCCCCCCACGAAGGTGAAACCCCGATCTTATCCAGAGCATGGTGAACATTTTGTGCTACCTTTCCGCAGCCAGGCTGTACTCCAGCCTTGGGAAGAAAAAGGATCCCAGCCAACCAAAGATTTCCCCTCAAAAACTGTCACAGTCACATAAGGTAGAGAGGATGCTGTAAAGATTGATTTGGGGGCTGAGGGGATGGCTAAGCGGGCAAGAGAATCTGAGTTCAGATCCCCAGTGCCCACAAGATGCTGATGTAATTCTGACACTGGGGAGGTGGGGGAAGGAGGGAGGGTCCCTGGGTTTCGCTGGCCTGTCAGCTCTAGGTTTAAGAGAGAGGCTCAAAAGTCAAGTGGGGAAGAGATTGAGGAAGCCATCCAGTGTTGACTTCTGGCCTCCACATGCATGTGTACCTATCCACGTGTACTCACATGAACACACGTGTACACACACATACAGATTCATTTAGGACTGTTGAGGTGGTTCGCCCGTTAAAGGCACTTTTCTGTCAAGTTTGATGACCCTGAGTTTGATATTCGGGACCACGGGGAGAAAAGAGATAAGCCCCGCCCCCAGGCTGTCCCCTGATCTCCACATGCAGGCCACAGCATTCCCTCACCCACGTGCATATGCATGCACACACACACACACACACACACACACATATACACAATGTGATTGTAAAAGAAGACTGGCTTATGAGATACATTTCTTCCACGACTCAAGCTTTCTTCCCAGATCCCTTGCCCTTGTAGACCTTCGCCTCTTTCCCTTGAGGATATGATCCTATGCTAACCAAATTCCAGAGGTGAAAAAGGACTCTAGATTTTCCATGCGGAGTCCCTAAATGAGTAGGCGCACACAGGAGAGGAAGCACCCCTGGCTCTGCAGTCTGCGTTCCTTCTTGGTTTAAGCACACTCACTAAGTACCTGTCTCGTCCACAGCCACAGCTCTTGCCAACCCAGTACTGTCCTTCTCAGACATTGAGAGGATTTTAGTTCAAAAGATTTCCAACAGAAGGGATGAAATGAAAAAAGTCTTCCAGATACTCGACCCGAACCACACCCAGACGGTGACGAAGGGAGCGCTGAAGCGCACCATCACGGCCTTCCTCATGCCGCTCACCAGAGAGCAGTTCCAGGACTTGTTGGCACAGGTAGGACCGGTGACACTCAGTACGGGCTATCTGGAAAAGCCAGGGGAGCTGGCAGAGGAGCATGTGGCCTGTTCTGCCTTCTCCTCACCATCCACCCTACATGAGCGACTGGAGTTGTGATCATTGTTCATAGTTCACTCAAGTTCTGGCCAGTTTGGTTGACATAGTCAACATTCCTTGCTTGTATTTTACACACAATAGTGCGCCTGTCATTTTCTTCCTTTAAAAAACTTCTATGTGGGCTGGAAAGATGGGTCAGTTGTTAAAGGTTAAGCTCAACAACCAAATACCTTCTACATAAAAGTATCTGCTTGTCGGGCTGTGGTAGCTCACCCCTTCAATCCCAGCACAGGAGACAGAGGCAGGCGGATCTCTGTGAGTTCAAGGCCAGCCTGATCTACGGAGTTCCAGGACAGCTAGAGTTACAAAGAGAAACTCTGTCTCAAAAACAACAACAACAACAACAAAGATTTTGTCAATATCCATATATATATCACACACACACACACACATATATATTACATATATGTCACATATATATACATCTCACATCCATATATGTATATGGATGTCCATATATATATGGATATATAATGCAATATAAAAATACAAAAATGAAAATATATGTATAAATAATAATAAGATTACATATATACGTGTGTGTATATGTGTGTGTGTTTTATATATATATATAAACACACCCTGGCTGTCCTGGAACTCACTCTATGGGTCAGGCTGGCCTTGACTCAGAGAGATATACCTGCCTCTGCCTCCCAAGTGCTGAGATTGGTGACATGCACCTCCAAGACCAGCTTAAATATTGTTTATGTGTATGAGTGTGTGTGACATATGGATGTGGGTGCAGTGTCTGCAGAGGTCAGAAGAGGGCATTAGATTCTCTGGAGCTGCAGTTACAGGTGCTTGTGGGCCATCAGATGTGGGTGCTGGAAACAAAAATGGGGAGTTCTCTGCAAGAGCAGTATACTTGTTAACTGCTGAGGTATTTATTGGTCCAGCCCCTCAATTTGTATTTTAGAACCTAAAATTTTTCAGCACTTGTTCTCACATCAAAATTTATGATGCTTTCCATATAATCTAGTGGTTCAGCATCCTGAGTTCAACTCCTGGGTGGGGATGTCATACAGTAGTATGCGTCTACTTGTTCCCCAACCAGTGCTGGGGAAGAGGAGAGGGGCAGGGACAGGCAGATCTAGAGGCTGTCTATCCGGCCAGTGGTAGAGGAGGAAGCCCATTGTTGACTTCTGGCCTTTCCACATGTATGCACACATACATACAATAAACGATTATAATTTTTAAAATTTAAGAAACAAGGATATCTTAGTTAGGGTTTCTATTGCTGCAACAAAACACCACGACCAGCAAGCAAGTGGGCAGGAACCCAGAGGCAGGAGCTGATGCAGAGGCCATGGAGGAGTGCTGCCTACTGGCTTGCTCATAATGGCTTGCTCAGCCTGCTTTCTTATAGAACCCAGGACCACCAGCCCAGGGATGGAACCACCCACGGTAGGCTGGGCCTTCCCCTAACAATTACTAGTAAAGAAAATGCCTTACTGCTAGAACTCATGGAAGTTTCTTGATTAAGGATCCCTTCTTTTAGATAGCTCTAGTTTAGCAAGCTGACATAAGACTAGCCAGCATAAAGGGTATGTTAAGGAACATCTACGGTATGCCCCAGCATGCTGGGCATGGGGTGGGGGTGAAGCACATACTGCAGCCTGACTCCCTACCCTTGCAGGGCTCATGGATCAGGAGACATGGAGTTCAACAAGGGCTAGAAAAAGGATCATTACAGGGAACAGACTTCCTGTTACTGAGGTTGGGACTCCAGGAAGTCTGTCTGGGAGGCACATTTAACTTTCTTTCTGTTGAGTTTGGAGTAGATATTAGTGACATGATAGAGAAAGGAAGGTCATTATGCCTGGGCAAGAGGACAGTCTGTTCTCTTCAAGGCTGTAGGGAGCTAAGAGGGTGTGAGTTGGGATGATGTCAGGGCCTGGGGAGGGATGCGGATAGTGAGGGTCCTTGGGCCAATCACTGGTCTACCCCAACCAGAGTAGTAGGAAGAGTAAGGATTCCTGGTACACACCTTCAGGGCCCTTCAGGAAAGGATTATAAACACAGTGGGGATCCAACAGCAGTAAGTCTGTAAGGAGCAAAGCAACTACAGGAGCGGAGGGTTCAGCTCACATGGCAGGGGCATTCTTTTCAGCTTGGGGATTGAACTTGTACACACATATGCACCCACACGTAATCACGCTTTACTTCTTCATCCATTGTTAAGCATAGTCTGGCTTCATGCTATGCTAGTGCTCTTAAAAGCCTATGTCATTTTAGCATTTGATGTGTGTACCACCCCAGTCCAATGGCATGTAACCAGCACAGGGGGATGGAGTGTTGTAAACAGTGTCCAGTGGACTGTAGATGCCACCAAGTTCTTGTCTTAACTCCAGGACTTCATCACTTTCTTCCACTGACTAAAAAAAAATGTGCAGTTTAGTGGGTTGTGGTAGAACACACTGTGACCCCAGTTCTAGGGGAACTAAGGCAGGAGGATCTCACATTCCAGGCCAGCCTTGGCTACACAGCAAGTTGAAAGCCAGCCTGAGCTATCTAGTGAAGCCCTGGATGCAAGACAACACCGTGTTCTGGCTTTTGGCTCTTCTTGCGCACATCGCATTGTGCGCAACGCGCACAGAGGTTTCTCCTCTGTTCTGTTCTGTCTTTGAGGACGTTCTCAGTCATTGTTAGTCAGGTATCTTTTTAGCCCCATCCCCTCCCTTTCCAGGCATTTGGATTGTCCCCGTGGGCTCCCACATTTCTCTCTGCTTTTAAACATTGCATTCTCTGTATTTTTCAGAATGGATATCAGGAATCTCTCCGTTTCCCAAACTACTAGGTCTTTCCCACCCTCCCTGCGTTGCTATTGGCCCATCAGCTGTCGCAACTTTAGACACTGTGTATCAATGTCTAGAATTTCATTTGGTTCCCCTCTCTGTTTGCTTTGACTTTTCCTCCTCTGTTTGTCTTTCTCTTACTTCCTTAAACACAACTGAAAGAGCCACTCTCAGGTCCTTGCCAACTCATCTCTGAGTTGGCCCCCACCAACGGTATTATCCTTTAAGAAGGGTTGTATTCATGGTTGTTCATATTTGAGTGTGTTTTTGTAATGACACAGACCAGATTTGTCCAGTGAAATCTTACATGAGCCTTACAGGTCAGTTTTCTAGCAGCTACCTTAAAAGGTGAATAATAGATGAAATGAACTCTATTTCTTTATTCATCTATCTATCTATCGTGTGTGTGTGTGTGTGTGTGTGTGTGTGTGTGTGTGTGTGTGTGTGTACATGACATGGTGAACATGTGGGGGGGTCAGAGGACAACTGTAGGAGTCAGTTCTCTCCTTCTACCTCACGGACCCCAGGAATTGACCTCAGGTCATCAGTCTTGGCAGTGAGGCCCCCTACCTCCCGAGCCATCTTGCTGGCCCAGGAATGAATTTTAATGATAGTCTTATTCAACTATGAATGTTCAAAATACGATTGTATTTCAGTGTTGTCACTGTTGAGACGGTTAGTATTTTACCTTCTTTCGTATCTGAAAGTCCTTAAGCATGGTGAGTATGCACTCACACAGACACTGCATCTCCACTGGAAATACCTGATCTGACTCTGACCTCACGACACTTATGCCTGAAACATTAGCTTCTCACTCCCAGCTTCTCAAACACACTTAGACATTTCTCAGTAACACAATATCATTTTTGAAATTTAGGTTAATTAGCACTAAATAAAGTGAAAAGTAGTCAGTCACTCACTTGGCCACATCTCCAGGGCTCAACAGCCACATGTGGCTCCAGCTGTGCTTTGGAACCTCTGACTCCTGTACATCCCTCTGAAGATGGGTAGTTTTGATGGGCAGCTAACTGAACCCTGTCTTGCCTGCAGAGGACAGAGCTCATATCTTAATTTAGGTCTTTTATGTTTAGCTGGGCCGCTTTGACTCATGCACACATGTGGTTCCCTGAGGTGGGCTAGAGACCTAGAAAGTGGGAGTCTTCCTTACCACCCCTCCTGTGAGGGAACATGAAGGACCCTTCACATTTTCTAGGTGCTGTGGTTGGCTTTGCTTCTGCATACTAATCCCACAGGCCAGAAAGACAAGAGTTCTCTCTCTCTCTTTTAAAATATAGTATTTTATTAATTATTTGAGGATTGAATACATGTATGTAAAATATTTTGATAATATCCACCCCTAATTCTTCCCTAACTCCTCTCAGATCCATCAACCCCCTTCCTACTTCATGTTGTCTTATGGTTTTCTTCTTTTATTAATCCACTAAGTGCAGTTTGTATTGCCCACATACTCCTGGGTCTGGGCCATGCGCTGGAGCATGGTTCACCTACAAGAAGCCATGTCCCTTAAAGAAAACCATCTTCATCCTCCCACAAATGCCATAAGCAGCCCCCAGCTCCTCGGCTGAGGGTGAAGACTCATGAGGCCCATCCCCCTCATGCTGGAATGCTGACCAGCTTGGTCTTGTATAGTCCATCATAGCTGCTATGAGTTCCCGACTGCAACAGTCCTGTGTGTTCAGAAGACACTGTTCTGCTCTGATCTTCCCCAACCTGGAGCTCTTAGGAACTTTCCATCAATCCCCACTTCCACAATGGTCTTTGAACTGTGTGCGTGCATGCGTGCATGTGTGTGTGTGCATATGTGTATGTACGTATTGTACATATGTGTGTATGCCTGTGTGCATTGTTTACATACGTGTGTGTACATGTATATGGGTTCATATATGTGTATGTCAAGTATGTGCATGTATGTGTGATGATATAGCTGTTCCATTTGTAGATGAATTCACCACTAACACTTACTCTCTGCACTTTGATCAGTTGTGAGTTTCTGCCTTAGCCACCATCCACAGCACAAAGAAACTTCTCTGATGAGGTCTGGGGATTACACTGATCTGTGGGAATAGATGTATGAATTTTGAGGGCAGTTTGATGGCTTTGCCATTTTAGCAGAATAAGACTTTGTTTTCTATTGGGTTTTAAGCACTGTGTGCTGGGTATAGAACACAGAGAACACCTTTTCCTAAGCCATTTGATAAAAAGCTGCATTGTTACCTGCAGGTGTTGTAGTGTGGATTTCCTTCAAACCAGGGCCTCCTATCAGCTACAACCCGGCCATTCAAGTAGAGAGTCCCCTTGACTCACAACTCCCAGCCCTTGGAGTCAGGTGTCTTTGCGTAGGTCTAGGCCACAGTCAGGCCCTGCCCTTGGTTTGGGTACCCATTCAGTCTCTGCCAGTCTGGGCCAGTTCCTCCATGTTTCCTGGGCTCTGCGTTCTGTTACTGCAGAAGCCCCCGGGGGGGTTGTGTCTTCCCAAGCAGGTGTTGGCAGCACCTCTGCTGGCTGTGTCCCAGCGGAACCTTGTGCTCTTAGGCTGCACTTGATTCTAGTGTGTCCCTGAGCTGCTGACGGTTGCCTTGGCCACTTCATGAAGGGAAATCTGTCAGGCTTTCCAGGGTGTGCACTTTGTAGTTAATATTCCATGAGGGAATCTTTGAGATTAGTAAATATTCCGTTTCTCGTCTGACTTTCAATCTGTTCATTTGCTGTTTACATATTCGCAGGGATTCGAGGTCTCCTAGTAAGTGGATTATGAATCCATTATTTATTCACCTCATTGTTTAAATCATCCCCGTTCAGCCAGCAGGAGCCCCTCTAGTCTCCTTACCCGAGTCTTGGGCACAATTCTCTTACTCCTGGAGAACGTGTTTGCTTTTTAAGACAGGCCAAGCGTTTCTGTACCCCCCTCGCTTGAGTCCTTGAGTCACCCTCTCTCCAGAGCTCTGCCAATTCTCTGGATGTAGGAAGATGCCGGGAGCTGGGGTCTAGGCAGGGGGCAAGCTCACATCCGGGGGTGGGGGGCATTGGCCCAGCCTTCTTGGTGGGGAGAAGTTCGTTTGTTCGTACCTGAGGTTCCCTACGCTTACATAACCTTCATTGTTGTGTCACACAAAGCCAAGCATTCAAGCCAGTGTCCTCAGTTCTCCCCCAGTGTTCCCAGCATCTGCTTCTCCTGCCTCTCCTTCTCCAGGCTCGTGGCTGCCTGCTCAGTGAGTGAGAAACCGGACTTGTCATCCTTAGCATGTTTCCTTGACCAGCCTTCCTGCACACGACTCCTCTCCCCAGCACCTCCTCTTGTTTTTAGAGGTTGCCGAGCATTTTCTCAGGTCTTCCTGCAGCAGCCCAACAGCAGAGGGCGTCACATGCTGAGCCAGAGACTCACTGCTGTCTACGTTTTTAATAGTGGCTTAATTAAGATAGAATGTATAAGCCCTGAATATCCAATGAGCCCGTGCTCATTAGGAGTCTTTCCAGTCCCGCCCCCCACCATCTACTGGGAGTGACTAGTCCATTGGCACTGGAGATACCTAATGTTTATTTATTTTTCTTTTTCTTTCTTCTACCTTTGGTTCCTCCCTCCCTTCCTCCCTCCTTCCCTCCCTCCCTCCCTCCCTTCCTTTTTGATGGTGTCTCACTATGTAACCCCTGCTGGCCTGGAATTCACTATGGAAATGCAGCCGGCCTTGAGCTCACAGATACCTGCCTGCCTCTGCCTCCCAGGCGCTGGGCTTTAAGGGAGTGTGCCAGCATACCTGGCAATGCCAGATATCTTACGCAAATGGAACCACACTGTGTGTGTGCTTCCCTGTTAGGCTAGTTTCACTTAGCATGTTCATGACTGCCTGTGCTGTGCCAGGGCAGCACTGGGGTCCTTTCCATGGCTGTCAACTGAGTCCCATGTGTGGATGTGCCAAACTCTAGCCTTTGGGACCTTCAGGTTGTCTCTGCTCTCTGAGTTTTGTGACTGTTGCTTTCATGAACATTGACTCACTAGGGTTTTGTGTGGACAGTTTCTCATTCCTTTGGGGACCTGCTGAGGGTCGAGTGGCTGGTCACAAGGAAATATTTCTGACTTATGAAGACCATTTGCCCTTGTAAACAATGGATGACTCCTCGGAAGCCTGGTGTGATAGACACTTTATATCAAATGGAGTATTAAAATATAATCTCTGGCTGGACATGGTGGCACACATCTTTAATCTCAGCACTCAGGAGGCAGAGGCAGGTGAATCTTTGAGTTCAAGGCCAGCTGGTCTACAGAGTGAGTTCTAGTACAGCCAGGGATACACAGAGAAACCCTGTCTCAGAAAAACCAAAACCCAAAAAACCACGACCACCAAACAAAAAAACAAACAAAAAGCAAAACACCTCCCCAAAATCTCTACGTCCTTACAGCCATAGTCTGATGCCTGTTGACAGTGGTGACAGTCTCCCTAAGCTAAGCAGCTATGCAGGAAAAGTACAGAAACCACGACCCACATAAGTTTTCAAAAGCAACATTTTTAGAAGAAGTTACTGGGAACTGGAGACCTTTTTAGCTCACTTCATCCACGAAGCCTCCAGACCTGTGGTCAGTCTCAGAGGTCAAGGTGCCTGGGCTGAGCACACTGATAGTCCGTGGGCTGACACTCTCCTTCCACAGTTGGTAACCCAATTGGAAATGCATAAAACCGGTAAAAGATTTCATAGTAATTTGCCCTAGAAGTTAGACTAGAGTTTTCCAGAAGCCATTTGCATATCCTTCAGCTCTAATGTTCTCTGAGGACCCACATCAGGGCGCTTTAATGCCTGGGAGTCGTAGACTTTGCTGTGGCGTGTTCTGCACCTTTGTTTCCATGAAGAGTATCTGAGTACTGCCATTGACTTGTGTGTGTGTCTATGTGTGTATCTGTGTGCATGTATGTGTGTGTCTGTGTGTGTACATGTGTGTGGGGTGTGGTTGCCTCTGTATTTACCTGTGGAGGTCAGAGGTCAACTTTGGGTGTCTTTTTCCATTGTACTCCACCTTATTTTTGGAGATTGGGGTCTCACTGCACTTGGAGCTCACTGATTTGGTAAGACTGGTTGACCATCAAGCCCCACTATCTGCCCGCGTCTCTGCCCGCTCAGCACAGGGGTTACAGGTACATGCTTCCATGCCTAGCCTTTCCATAGGTACGTGGGATCTGATCTCAGATCTTCATACTTGTGAAGAAAGCATTTAACCCTGTGAGCCGTCTCCCCAGCCCGGTCACAGCCCATTAAAACACGTCTTATGAATAAATGGATTTCAGAGGAGAACTAAGTCCTGTGTGACCCTGTGGTATTCTAAGTTGGAGTACAAGGTTGTGGGAATACCCAGCATGATGGGTACAGACTGTGAAAGTCCCTCCTCTCCAGCCCAGATCCAGCCTGAGAGCTTGCTTCTGGCAGCCCACACGAGTTTGGGTGCTGGTAAATCTTAAACTCCTGTAGCAGGTCCCTATCTCTCACAGAGCTGAGAGCAGAGCCTTCCTGGCTCTGTCCAAGGAGCTCAGCTCTGGACGGCAGTCACAGCAGGCTGCAACTGCAGTTAGAACTGGAATGTGATGTCAGGGGTTCTGAGACTGTTGACGCCTCCCGTTGTCCTGGCAGGGCGGCTGGTGTAGTCGGATGACTCGGGCTTTGGAGGCACAGGCCTCGGGCACTGACTGGCGGCACCGTGTAGGGGGGCCAAGTACTGTAGAAAAAGACTGGAGGTGTCTTTGAGTGGCTAGTGTCAAGCCCTAAAAGTTGTCTTGTGCCTGCTTACTGTAATCTTTCAAGTGTCTTCTCATTCTCTTTTATACTTTTTTTGGATATGTTTGTGTATGTGTGTGTGTGTGTGTGTGTGTGTGTGTACATGGTGTGTACGTGTCTGTGTGTGCGAGATGTGTGTGCAAGTGAAGGCCAGAAGAAAACTTCAAATGTTGTTTCTCAGGCACTGTCCCCCTTGCTTTCAAGACAGGCTTGCTCACTGACCTGGAACTTATCACACAGGCCAT
Organism: Cricetomys ansorgei; assembly: GCA_026225945.1. NCBI lineage: Eukaryota > Metazoa > Chordata > Mammalia > Rodentia > Nesomyidae > Cricetomys > Cricetomys ansorgei. The sequence continues at coordinate 78,197,060 of JAMJFZ010000199.1, read as the reverse complement.
GCTGGCCGGCCTGTGAACCTCAGGGATCCTCCTGCGTCCACCGCCCCAGCACTGGGATTAGAAGCACACATCACCACACTCGGCTTTTTAGATGTGGCTTCTTGGGACTGAACTCAGGTCCTTGCAAGCACTTTGCTGACTGAGCCATCCCCCCAAAGCCCCCTTTCTCTTTCATCAAGAACATCCACTCTTGAACCACACGTTCGGCCTGTTCTTACTCATCTTCTGTCACATTAGGGAAACTTCAAAGTACCTGCTGTGATCCTATCTACCGAAATAAACACTATGAGAAGTAAAAGTCACAGGCGCCCTTTGCGGGGAAAGCTGCTCCGGAGGAGTACCATAAACCCACATCCCTCTGGCCTCATTTCCTAGTTACACGTTTTCAACTGGGAAGAGAAATTTATCCTTTGGGGAATGCTGAGATAACCAAGCTAGGCTTTGAGGCTGCCACTTCAAGGCTAAGTGAATATCAGCTCAGTTGTGCAGCCTTGGGAATCACTAGGCTGTGAGGGACAGGGTATTATGTGAACCTACACGAGACTTACTGTATTTGCATCAATCACATACTTATGGACTTAAATTCTAGGTCCATAGTCCTCTTTGGATAATTATCTGCATTTGTATTATCTGCAATTATCTGCAATTATCTGCAACTCTGTATCAGAAATAATTCTGAACCTTCAGAAACTTTCCTGTAAGAATGGTACTAACAGCATCTGTGGCACAGAAATCCTCAGGTCCCTTGGCTTTGAGTTGTCTGTGCCACAAGCTTCCACACATTTTCTTCTCTTGGGATCTCAGATTGTGTGTGTGTGTGTGTGTGTGTGTGTGTGTGTGTGTGTGTACAGGCAATATACGCAACACGTACATTTGCATATATTAAAAAGATTTACTTATTTTTTATTTTGTGTGTATGAGTGTTTGCCTGCATGTATGTATGTGCACCATGTGATTGTGAAATGCTTGTGGAGGCAGAGGAGGACATCAGAGTCCCTGGAACTGTATTACAGATGGTTGTGAGCCACCATGGGAACGGACCCTGGGTCCTCTGAAAGAGCAGCTGAAAGCCCTGGAGTTGGCAGAGAACACATCCAGACACCAGATTCTTAGCACAAAGGAGATGTATTTGCCCTGGAGGGACAGAGGACAAGGAATAGGGGACAGGAGTAAGGGACAGGGGACAAGGGCTGCCTCTGGATAGTAGAGGCAGCCGTGGTCTGCGGGCAATGGGCAACGGGTAGATTTTAAAGTCATGAAGGGAAGAAGGGGAGGTACAGTTGGAGAAGGGTTGGGGTGGCTGTCTCCTATTGGCTGGAGGAGAACAAAGGAGAGGATTTGGCAGGCTTCTTGGGGGAGTGGTAGGGACACTGTGGAGGGATTTCTGGGAGACAGGCCTATATGTGAGAGGCTGGAACTTAACTTATGTGTGGCCGCCCTTTTGTGACCCATTGCCATCTTGGGTCATGTGGGGGTGGAATCAGGACCAACAGCCGCAATGCTCGTAACCACTGAGCTACCTCTTCAGCCCAGTGCACGTATCTTTATTAGTAAAGACTCGTGGTACAAAAGTCTTCCATCTCGCCATCCCACGTGCGTGTGTAGCGCACTTTGATCATACTCATCCCCCATCACCCTGTCACCCCAACAGTCTCCTTTCACCTCTGTATGTCTTATTTTCACATTTAACCGTAGCAACAAGGCTAAAAGATTATGTGTCTTATTTTTAAATTTAGACCACATGTAAGAGAAAGCATGTTGTATCTGCCCGAGTCTGGCTTACTTCACTTAATATGATGACCTTCCAGTTTCCTGGAAATGACATAATTTCATTCCTCAGGGCAGAATCAACCTCATTGTGTATGTTCACCACATTTCCTCACTGCGTCTGCTGATGAAGCTAGTCAGGCCGCATAGCTTGGCTATTATGAATAGCGTTGTGATAAACGTGGATGTCTAAATGTCTTTGTGGTGTGCAGACTTAGGGTCCTTCATTATATACCCAGGGTTGGTACGGCTGGATCCCACGACACTTGTGCTTTTTAGTTTTTACAAGGACCCTGCATATTGACTTCCATAATGATTGCACTGATTTCCATTCCTGCAACAGTAAAAGGGATCCCTTTCCCGCAAAGGTCAGCCTGTTGTTATTAATATTAGTTTTTTAATGGCTAGAGTAGGATAGAAACACATTGGAGTTTAAAAAAATGGGGTAGTGATGTCATACCCCTTTAGTCCCAGTGCTCAGGAGGCAAAGGCAGGCAGATCTCTGTGAGTTTGAGGCCAGCCTGGTCTACAGAGTGAGTTCCAGGACAGCCAGGGCTACAACAGAGAAACCCTGTCTTGAAAAAAAAATTAACCATGGCATTTAAAACTTTAATTTTAGTGGTGTGTATGTGTGTGTGTGTGTGCGCCCATGTCAGTGTGCAGGTATATACCCATGTATGCACACGCAGAGGGCAGAGCAAGATATCAGTGTCTTCCTCCATGGCTTTCCACTTTATTGCCTTGCAACAGGATCCCTCATTGATCAGGAACTCACTACTTTGGCTTAGAATAGTTGGCCAGACAGCTCTTGGGATCCACCTACCTCCACTCCCCAGTGCTGGGGTTACAGGCATGTGTATCCATGCCTGATTTTTTACAAATTATTTTTAATTTTTCTACTTTATTTTTTTACCCGGGTGCTGAGAATTCAAGCACAGGTCCTCATGTTTGCAGAACAAGCTCTCTAACCCACTGAGTCCTACCCCACGGTCTGTGTTGTGGATTGGATTTGCATTTTTCCCTGGTGACTAGGAAGGTCGGTCTTGTCTTGTTCTTATTAGTCCCTTGTGCTCCTGAGAACGATATGCTCAGTTCATCCACCCGAGTACCGATTATGTATTCTTTTAGTGTTTAATCTTTCAAGTTCTTTATATATTTGGATATTAATCCCCTGGCAGATGAATGGCCGACAAAGTTTTTCCGCATCACTCTGCTGATTGTTCCCTTTGCTGAAGAGAAGCTTTTGTCTGTGTGCTGTGATTTCCTGAGCTGTTGGTGTTCTTTTCAGGAAGTCGTTGCCTATGCCTGTATCTTTAAACATTTCTCTTGCAATTTCCTCCGGGCGGTTTCATTGTTTCTTATGTTAACATCCTTGGTACATTAATCTTTTGTGCAGGGAGAGCCAGGTCTTCTGCCTGTTTCTGTCTTCTGCCACTAGGTATCCAGTGTTTCAGCACCATCTTGGCACTTTGCTGAGAACCAGGTGGCTGAAGTATGTAGATTTCCTTCTGGGTCCTTCAGTCTGTTCTATCGGTCAGTGTCTGTGTTTGTGTCAGCACCATGCTGTTTTTGTTACCATGGCTCTGTAGTATATTTTGGAGTCTTTTGTGCTTCCATATGATTTTTAGGTTTTGTTGTTTGCTTGGTTGCTTTTGTTTGTTTCTATGAAGAACGTCATTGGAATTTTGATGGGGATTGTACTGACTCTGTAGATTGCTTTCAGCAATGTAGTTGTTGCATGAGGTTGATTCTTCTGGTCAATGTGCACGGGAGGTCCTTCCTATCTTCTAGCATGGTCTTCAGCGCACTAAAGTGCATTTTGTTTTCTGGAGAAAGTGTTTAAACATCAAAGAAGTTGATAGTCTGACAGTTCCTCATTCTGACTTCAGGGCATATATATTTCCTAAAAACAAGGCCTGACCCCTCACGTAATCGTAGCACAGTGCCAATCGCAATTGATTTAATCATTTTATTTAATCTATAGTTCATATAGACTCACTTGACCCAATAGTATCCTTTATGGTCAGAGAGAAGGCTCTGTGATGGTTAAAAGTGTTTGCCAATAAGCCTAACAACCTTGATTGATCCAGGGATCAATCCCTGGATCCCATATGGTAGAAGGAGAGAACTGACTCTCTCAAGCTGTCCTCTGACCTTCACACCTACACTGTGGCACACACACCCCTCCCCCAACAAACAATTATAATATAAATTTATTAGAAAAACAACTTTTAATGGTGGCAGTTTCTACCTTGAAACTGGATGAATGTCTGTGTTCTCCCCGCAGCTTCTAGTACACATAACACATAGAAAATGTTTGTGCTGATTCTATTTGATTTATATGCAGGTGTTAGGTTTAGCTCAGGCCAGATGTTTGATAATGTTGTAAAGACATGTTGGCTTTTCCTTGAGCACACTGTAGCCACCATTGTTGGCTTTCTTTGGACGTGTATCAGTTCTGCCTGGAAAGGACTCACAGATGTTTAATAGAGTGTCTGTTCCCTTAGCACAGTGGTTCTTGACTTGTGGATTACAAACCCTTTGGGGTAGAGACCCTTTCACAGGGGTCACCTAAGATCATCTGCATATCAGATATTTACATTATGATTCACAATGGTAGCAAAATTAGTTATGAATTAGAAACAAAAATAATTTTATGGTTGGGGTTTATCACAACATGAGGAACTGTATTAAAGAAGTCGCAGCATTAGGAAGGGTGAGAACCACTGCCTCAGCAGCTCTCACATTACAGCATCACATGACACAGAAGCCTGCCGTGCTGTCCTTTGCTGAAGCCTAAATTCTCTAACACGTTGTCATTCTTGTCTGACCATAGATCCCACTCACCAGCTCAGGGAATGTGCCGTACCTTGAATTCCTGTCCAGGTTCTGTGGAATTGATCTAAATATAAATGTTATAAAGAGGTAAGTGTTTTTCTCACTAATATGAACATTTGACATGTAAAATGATCTGTCAGAGTCATGATACAGGCCATTAGAGCCAGTCCTACTAACACGTATATATCTGTGTCTATATCTTTCTTTCTTCTCTGAGACTGAGAGTTGCTATGTATCCCAGACTGGTCTTGAACTCATGATCCTCCTGCTTCAGCCTTCCAAGTGCTGGGATTGCAGGTGTATACCACCACACTTGGCTCATACCTGCATTTCCATGGAAAATGCCTGGGCAGACTTAATTAATGGATTAATCCTCACTCAAAATTTTATTTAGAAAGAAGAGTGATAGAACATAAACAGCAGGTTAAAGTCAGATTAAAAATATCCTATGTGTAATATATTTTAAATCTTGAAATAACAGATTTTAATTTTGAAATAAAATACTAAGATGCTGATTTGAAACTTTTGAACATTTTGTGCCATTCATTGGAAAGTGACTGTGTTTTGTCGGATGGAAACAGGATATTAAAGGTGCTGTAAGGGCACCTCAGTCCTTCATGGTTTTAGCATAAATGTGGGGCTCACTGCAGCCTGTGGGGGGCTGGGACACAACCTTCGAATGGCTCTATCAGCAGGAATGCTTTGGGCTCTAGTTTGTGGCTTAGTAAGAAAATTACTCACTGCTTATTTGACTCTATGTGAATAAGCCTCGTTTTCTATGGAGCTATACAAACAATTACAATAATTTATCTTGGGGGCTAGAGAGATGGCTCAGCAGTTTAAGAGCCTGTGCTGCTCTTCCAGAGGACCTGAGTCCAGTTCCCAGCACTCAACTGCCTGTGACTATAGTTCCAGGGGAATCCAATGCCCCCTTCTGGCATCCATGGGTACTACACTCATGTGCACACACCTACACACAGATATACACTTATACACATAAATAAAAATAAATCTGATCCTGTGCGGTTAGCACCTTTTAGTATTGCCCATATAGAGTCAGAATTGACTCACCCGCCTCCGCAGCTCAGGCACAAACATCAATGCAGCAGGAGGGAGGGGCGCTGGAGAGCTCTGGGTGATGGGGAGCCATGGCCCTTAATACTTCTGCACAGCATCTCTAATATGCTGAACACTACTGATATGTATACCTAAAATGGTGCAATGGTTCTTTTTTTTTTTCCTTTTTGTGGTAGTAGGAGATTGAGCCCTGGAGGCCTCACACATGCCAAGCAAGTGCTTTTCCCACTGAACTGCCCTCCCACCCCGCCCATGAGGACATTATTTTTTTTTAAGTCACAGTAAAATAATTACTAGTGAAACAGCTCTAGCCGCAGTGACAGATATCAGCCCCTCTCTGTGGCTTGAGTGCGTTCTTAGAAGTTCATTCCTTGATTGGTTTTGCCGGCTGTAGGGCCTGATGGGAATCATTGGCTTTAGGGTAAGAGCCTGTGGAAAAGGATGCACTGTTTCCACATTAGTGGGTTCTTGCTCTCATGGGACCAGATGGTTTACCTTCAGGAGTGGCTTCCGTGAAGCCAGGATGTTCTCAGGGTCTCTCTCCCCCTCACGCCTGCTCTTCCCCTTTCTGCTGCAGGAGCGCGAGGCCCTCGTAGAGGCCCTGAGCTCGGACCCCCCTGTTCCTTAGCCAACTCCATCACCATGGGCCCAACAGTGTTCTTCTCATCTTAAGTTGCCTACCCTCGGGTATTCTGTCCTAGCACTAGAGACATACAGACGCAGTCTGCGGCCGGGGGTCCTCAGTGCTGTGTTTAGTGTTGAACGAGTCATAGACCAAGCTGCTTTCCACAGTCACTCCAAAGATTGGCTGCTTTACAGACCCTGTATCCTTGCTCTTGGCCTAACCCCACCCCATTTGTGGGATGATATTGTTGGGTGCACCGTAACCTATCTTGAATATTCTTTGTTAAGAAAACTGAAAGCCTGGAAAGCTGAAAGCAAGAGAAGCTTTTGTGTGAGTCTCACTGTGAGCCTTAGCCCGAGAATTGAGATCAGAAGGCTCCTACATTATTTTCTTAACCATAAAGACTAAATATTTAAACCAAATTTGAAAGATTTCTGACTTACATCGAAGCTGAATTCTCTCTGTGATTGGAGACCATGATTCTAGTCGAGTCTCCTTCTGCAGATACAGCAGGCTATGTGCCACACACAGCATTTCATGGAAAACAATTAAAATGCTGGGCGGAAGTCAAATATACATACAGATATTTTAATGTATTAGCGGACTGTCAGAGGTAGGACTCCTCTAAGAGGCCAAAATAAAATGAAAATTGGAGTCCAGAGGAGGACACTTCCTATGTAGTCAGCTCTGTCTCTATGGGCTTTAGCCAAGTCACAGTGATTCCTGTCCATGTCATAGTGAATTCCTGTCCACACTGTAGTGAATTTCTGTCCACATCCTAGTGAATTTCTGTTGCACAAGTTTATTTTTAGTTATATATAAAATAATTGTCTTGTGCACTGTTAGAAAAAGGGACACATAGGCCCTGGCATTTTGTATTGGCTGCAGGTGTTGGATTTCTGTGGGGGATGTTTGACTGCTTATGATCTGCACCTGAGGGGTTCAGAATCAATAAAAACACCTGAGCTCAGATGCTCGGGGTGCCACTATCAATTGAATATGGCACTGGCCAGGATGGTGGTCCCTCTGCTGAGGTCTGGCAGAGTTTATGCCAATGAGTATGCCTCCATGTCTCCCTTGGTGAGCTGCCACAGTAGCATAAAACTACAAATTCCTGTCCATGTCATGGTGAATTTCTGTCCACACTGTAGTGAATTCCTGTCTATAGCCTAGTGAATTCCTGTCCACATCCTAGTGAATTCCTATGCTCAGTTTTATTGTCCATTTGAAGTAAGAGGCAAAGCCAACTGTGCTGCCACAGGGAGAACCAAACAGCAGACCACTGTCTATAGCATTAGTGCACAGTGGAGCTCGTGATACTGAAAATTACAGTTTAAAGTTAAACAGGTTGATGAAAGCAGTGGAAGAAACACAGCTGAAAAGAACACTCGTGGACTCGAAGACAGTTCCAAAGGACTCTTCAGATGCTACACAGAGATGCAGAATAGAGAGGATGGGCACAGGAACAAAGGCAAGGAGAAGGAGGGCACTGGAAATGGGACTCTAGCAAGATCTGTCCTGCTGCGTTTCGTGTGCCTCTAACAGAACACACAGCCTGGGTAATTTCTAAGAGTGGAAATTATTCCTGAGAGTTCCAGAGGCCAGGAAGTCCAAGGTGAAGGCCCCAGCACCACAGCCTTCTGCGCGCATCTTACTGGAAAAAGGTGAGAGGCAAGAGTACCAGCTACCTGTTCACCGATCGCTTCATGGTCCTCCTTTGTAGTACTCAACACCGAAATGTGGAGGAAAACTTCCAAACCACAGAAACAGAAGAGAAAGAGCACAGGAATAAGACGCTAACAGCTGAGAACCTGAAGCCAGATAAAGATAAAGAAATACCTAACAAGTTACAACACGGTGAAATGGCAGAATGTCCGCATCAGAGAGAGGGCCAGCACGATAGCTCAGCAGGTAAAGGCACCTGCTGCCAAGCCTGACAGCCTGAGTTCAATTCCTGGGTCCCACATGGTGAAAGGAGAGAACAGATTTCCCACAGGTTGTCTGCTGGCCTCCACACGTATGCTGTGCAAAACAAATAAGTAAATTAATTAATAAATGTTTAAAAATCAGAGAAATATAGAGGTGGTGAGAAACGTACTTGCTGATCCCAGAATCCTATGCTGTTTGTGAGAATGAGAGCAAAATTTACCCTTGTCCAAGAAGGCACGCCCTCTCCCCTTCTTGCCACACCATGCTCGGCCATGGACGCCAAAGCACGGTGCCCATGGCCACAGTTCTCAGACTGTCCTGGCTAGTATTATGTCAACTTGACACAAGCTGATATCATCTGAGAGGAGGAGCCTCAATTGGGAGGTGCCTGCATAAGATGGAGCTATAGGAAGCCTGTGGTCATCTTCTTAATTAGTGATTGATAAGGGAGGGCCCAGAGCATTGTGGGTGGTACTATCCCTGGGCTTGGTGGTCCTGTGTTCTATAAGGAAGCAGGCTGAACTGGACATGGAGAACAAGCCAGTAAGCAGCACTCCTCCATGGCCTCGACATCAGCACCTGCCTCCAGGTTGCTGCCCTGTTTGAGTTCCTGTCCTGGCTTCCTTCAGTGATGGGCTATGATACAGAAGCATAAGCCAAATAAACCCTTTCCAACTGGCTTTTGGTCCTGATGTTTTATCACAGCAATAGTAACCACAACAAGGATGCCAACTTACAGATTTTTAACCTTATGATGGCATGTATTGATGTGACAGAGAACTGTCTCCTTCATGCTCATAAATGGGGCCTTGATTGTCAGCTGATGGTCTTTGGGGAAGTGGCTGGATCATGAGGGGTGTTGGATTTAAATCTGGAGTAGACTGTCAGCTTGTGGTTGAACTTTGGAAGGGGCAGCCTGGTTTGAGGACCAAGCCTGGGGGTTGTCTCTACCCTGGCCCTTTCCAGAAACTGCTCTGTTACAAGCTGGCACAGGCTGAACAAACTCTGCTCTCCATTCGTTGCCTGGTGGTTGGAACCTCCCGTCAGCTGCGTCAGGTGTCTCATCACAGCAAGAAGACAAGTAACTAAGGCCACGTGGAAGTCGTGGACACACAGTAGAAATCACATGGCTTCTTTGACTCTTGGTCTTTTCCTAGCTGGAGGTGTGCGGTGATGTACTTGTCTTGTGATGTTGGGCCAGGGAGAGTCGTGCCCCTGGTCAGCTAGCGCTGAGCTGCTCACGTTCTGCAGCCTACTGTGATGCCCAGTGGTTGCCTTTGAATGCCCTTGATGTCCTTGAACTGTGGTTCGAGTCAGGGCTTAGGAGAGCTGTGTTGTGTGGAGTTTTTATACTTTCCACATCAGGATTTGTGCTTCGAAACAGCAGAATCACGTTTGCCTACTGTATTCAGTCTGGCGCATTTCAGCCAGGTCCTGTACGATTTACTCATATCAACTTGCATAAAACTTGCAGGGCCAGCCTGCAAGAGCTGCCTAACTTGTAATCACTGGGCTGTAGCAGAATAACAGTTCAAGTCCCTGCCGTGGCGGAGGTGAGACTTACTACGGCCGAAGCACTTCCCTCCCGGAAAGACGAAGTGGAGGACGCCTTTATACCAGGTCACACTCCATGCCCTCGGCGACGCTGAGTAAAGACCGCTTGGAAATGGTCTGCATCCCTTCTCTTCTACCCTGGCCACCATCACTGTACCAGAACTGGCCACGTGGGAGCTCCTGTGTGCATGGCGGCAAACTGACTAAAGTGGAGGCAGCGGCAAGAGTGCAAGGCATATTTTGCCTGTAGATTTGGTGACAGCTGGGACATTTCCGTCTATGCTAAGTTCAGAATGGGGAACCTCTGTGCCAGCGTGGAGGAACTTGCGTTCTCTGTGATACGGATAGTGTCACCATTCATCCTTCAGAAACACCCATGGAGTGATTTACTAGAAGAGAAATTAATATTCTCCCTTTCTTCCGGTGTGTTTATGGGGTGGGGATGTCCAGGGGAGCCAGCCAGAGCCTTGCCCATGCTAGGCAAGCTGTGCCCTGAGGCTGTGCCCAGCCAAAATGACCCAGTGTTACCACTGCAGTTTGCTTCCGGTGGGCATGTGGGACACCTTTCCATGTGGGCTGCACAAAGAGCCCTCGGTACAGCGACTGATCTGCATGGCATTGGCACGGTGCTGCCTGAATGAATTGCAAAGGTCTTCCATGTATAACACCATTCAGATCTCAATGAAGTTTAAAAAGCATTCCAAACTCTGAAGATGCACCACAGAGTTATAAAGAAGTTTCTGTAGTACAGTCATTATGTTGAAGCTGAATTCCCTACCAAAGAACAAGTCTCGTGGCACGGCATTGTTTCCCCAGGCTACCAGGATTCAAATGGATAAAACAGACAGCAGCAGCAGAGCACAGATTTAAAGAGCAGATGTGTACCTGGTTCCAGGGAGGAGCCGTACCACAGAACTAAAGAACAAAAGCTGTCAGCCAAGAGAAGTAGGGCTTGCAGGAGAGATAGACCACAAAGAGGCAAGCAGTTCAGATCCATCAGGAGAGGGACCCTTGTGGAAGAAAGGAAGTCTGATATATGGCTGAACATGAATGCCCCCAAGTCTGGTATATGGCCTTGAATGACTCCAAGGCCAGTTCGGTCTGGGCAGGTATCGGGGAGCCAGTACTCAGGGACAAGGAAGGAGAATAGAGTTTGAGGTGAAGCTAGGCTTCCTAGTAACACCCTGCCTCTAGAAAGGAAAAGGGAGTGTGAAACATGTTACAAAATAAAGATCGAGGCCCAGGATTTCACTCGTGAAGACGGGATGCTAATCAGACGCGCTGACTCAGCAGTATAGAAGAAGCAAAAGAAAACCAATCTGGGTTGAAGACCTGAGATTTTAGCAACAGAAAACAGTGAATATTGTGAAACCGAGTAAGTAGAAGCATTTTTAGCTGTGCAAATGGTCACGGCATTTCTGTGCGTTTAGAAAGAGGTTTGGAGCTAGAGCACCAGGCAGGAAGCAGAGTGGATGGGTTGTTTTGGAGTCTCCTGAGCCCCAGTAGCTTTGGACACGATGCTAGGTTCATTCACATTACACACAGAAGCGTTATGTCTACACATCATAATTGTTAGGGCAGCTGGCAGAGAACAGTAGCAAATGTTTAACTTCCAGCCAGTAAAAGGAAATGTGTTTTTTAAAGAAATATATTTCAAATCTAAAAGTAAGAAAGGAGAGAAAGACATAGAACAAGTGGTAAACCTGAAGATCACGAAGCAGGTTATCATCCCTAAACCCACGTGTGCATCACACTTTGTGTGAAGGGGGTGAGTGCTCAGTTAAAGGGTAGACACTGCAGGCTGGGAGAAAACCCAGCTATTGGCTTATTAAAATGACAATGCATTCAGTAAAAGGATAAAAAGGGTTGAGGAGAAAAAAATGGATATACTCTCCCTGTAGAGAGTTGGAGTAACCGCAGATTGCAGGAAGCATGTAAGACTTAAGCACTTAATTATTGTGAACGTTTTGCTTAAAAGACAAAGATGGACCAGCTCCAGTTAGAGGAAAACGTAGGCACAGGCTCACAGAAAGGCAAAAAGTGAAGGGATTTAAGAGGTTTTGCTATTCTACGCTCGTTATCGATGCTCATTCTTTAACTCTTAAACATACACGATGAGTAGTGTTTTGCACTGGCTGAATACATCACTGGAACAGGATTGGGAAGCTTGCGTTAACACAGTTAACACAGTTGATCGGTGACCCATGCTGTCTTCAACTTGGGTCAGAGCAGAACTTCTCTCTGCTCCGGCTTCCTCCTACATCTGTAATGTGAAGTGAGATGCCCCAAGGGCTTCACTGCCACTTAGTCAGAATTCCAGATTCCTTTTTATACCCACAACACCCCTCTGTCTCTAAACTTCCCCTGTGTGTCCCTAACCTGTTGGTCCAGCTCCAGCAGGTTAGTGCTGACTCCTGTGTGCTGAGTGCCTGCCCCTGGGGCTGCCTGCTGTTGCCTCTCCCCTTTGTGTGGCCTGGAGAGCCACAGTGTCCCTCAGCTCCAGGGTCTCTATTAGCCTGACACCCAGCAGAGGCCTCTCGATCCCACTGCCATTCCCCTCTTTCACCAGCATTTGCTCCCTGGCACCCCACACCACTCAGCTCACTTGTTTCTTCCATCCGTTGCTGTCACTAGTTGGGGTGATGTCTCGCTCACCACCCCAGCCTAGACTGGCTGTGTGGGAGGTGATGGGGAAGTGGCACACAGGGGAGGGGCCCAGACTCTGCCTCTTATTCTCTGCTCGGCACCAGACCCACCAGTCAGTCATAAAGGAGGCTCAGAGGCTCCATAGCTACACAGATCCTGCGCACCTTAGGAGAGCTCAGGGGAAGAGCAGATGGAGCCATGCAGATAACACAGGCTCACAATGGCCTGGAACTCCTTTACCAAGAGGCTCCTGGTGTCACATGGTACCTGGAGTCTACCATAGTCAGGATGGAGTGAGGTAGCACAGAGGCTGGGAGCTGGGTATCTCCGACTCTCTACATCAGACGGCCTGGACCAATGCTGTGGGCTTAGATCAGTGGTTCTCAATCTGTGGGTCATGACCCCCTTGGGGGCCGAACAACCCTTTCACAGGGGTCACCTGAGACCATCTGCAGATCAGATATTTACATTGTGACTCACAACAGTAGCAAAATTACAGTTAAGAAGTAGCAACGAAAATAGTTTTATGGTTGGAGGTCACCACAACACGAGGAACTGTTAAAGGGTCACGGCGTTAGGAAGACTGAGAAGCACGGACTTGGATGAAGTGAGGCTTGGTGCTCATCGTTACTCTGAAGACCAGTAAACGCTCTATTTCTTATACTGACGAGGAAACTGAGGCCCAGGGAAGCTCATGTTCCTGGAAAACACCTTGTAGGCTTTGACTCGGCACTGTGCAGGTCCAACGTTGACATCTGTCGGGGGGGAAAATGTTAACACAGATCATTTCTATTTTATTTTCAAGGGGAACTGAGAAGGACACCAACTACAGTCGGACATTTAAAGAGGTTGAAGACCAAGTCTCTGAAAAGGTAATAGGGGATTTAAAAATGCTTTACTCCCACCCGGCCAGCCCAGCCGGGGACCCTGGTGAGGGCTCCCGGTGATCTGAGCTCTGTGAAGAGAGGCCTGTCCCTGGCGCTCTGCCTGTCACTCTGTGGCTCCTGACAATGCCGGTGTCCTTTGTGTTAACTTGGGATGTGTAATGGCAGGCTGCCTGTCCTGCTTCTCTGTCAGACTTGAGCGAGTTTCTCATCAGGATGAGAAGGAAACAACTGCTCCTGAGCAGTAAATGCTAGTTGTGAGCGGTGTGGAAAAAAAACAATCAGTCCTGCGCTGAGCGAGAGACATGACCGTGAGTCGCCGCCACTCAGCCCCGGGAGGTACTGTGTGTGTTTAGATGAGATACAGCTTCATGGCTCTACCACTTGGTCAAATCTCACCATGGTTGGGCGGGGGCGGGGATGCCATAGCAAGCTTGGAACTGAGACGCCTTTTTAAAATGCATCAGAGCCTGTCAGTTCCATGAGCAGTTTGAGAATCGTGGCTTAATTTACTCGACTCAATATGTTGGTTTGAAATTGGACACATTTTCTTTCTTTTTTGTATCCTTCCAAGACGTCCATACATTTCCAAACTCAGAAATAACCAGAGGGCCACAAAAAGTTTGCTTCCAGTTCCCCAGCTGGTCCCATCCACACCAGAAGAATCATGTAACTGACCGTTTCAGAGCACTGTGTGTGCCGGCACCTGAGTCACATGGTCGGAGTCACATGGTCGGTATGAACTGGTCCCGACTCCGGTGTAGCCCATGGGTTATTCTGTAAACACTCAGCGCTAGGTATAACTGTTTTTGTTGTATCTTTGATTTGTCTCTGCAGAAGGTGTGTTCATCACAAAACACACCTTTCCTGGGGAAGCCAGCTGTCTGGGACGGCCATCCCCATCCCTGCAGCTTACGTATCATTATAGATGGATAGGTGTTCCGGAGTCCAGTGAGCGGATGCGAGCCAGGGTTGTAGATGATCAGCAGCGACCCGCCCCTCCCATCCGGGGATCACATCTGAATGGGGGCATCCTCACTCTCCAGTCTTTGGCTTAAGGCCTCTTTTCAGTCTGGCTTCCTCCGCAGGGAAGCTGCCTGTGAGTGAGTCTAAGCCACTATGGGTTCATGTGAGGAACAGGGCTACGAGGCTGAAAAGCCAGGCAGGACACTCCAGTCCAGGAGGAGCTGGGGCTACTTGACCAGGTGTTCTCACCAGTATAAGCTACAGCCCCAGTTGTGTCTACCACTCTGACTGTACCGAACAAACCTCAGACACCCCACCCCCAACCTGGTAGTGGCCTGATTCTCTCTTAGGGAGCTGCTGTCTTCCAGCCAGGTGGCCTCAGGCAAGTTCCTGTTACTGCGTTTATTCATGTGTCAGTAAAGACAACAGTGCTCACCTTGAAAGGTGGCTATGTGATAAAAAACATCCTAGAGGAAGCCAGGCAGCTTGGAGTGGAGAATAGAGCTTCTTTCTGAGGGGAGATGGAGCCCCAGAAAACCACATAAAAACACCTCTTCCACTATCTGACCCACACAGGGCCACCCCCCTAGCAGACCCGGCTGCCCACCCTGGATCCTAGTGGTGGTTGCGTGTTAGTGCTAGGGCCTAGAAAGATAGGCACGGGCTTAGAGAAATTAGGCACTTTCTGTGCCTTCCAGGGCTGGGAGAGGCAGTCTGGAATGAAAGCACACTCAATGTTTTGTTTTAACTACAAGTATACATGGCTTCTTAGAGCCAGGAATGCACGCACACGCTTCTGAATTTGGAAGTCAGATTTGCTCATGTACATATGAACTCGGCTTCTGAAACCAGCGCATGATAACTGGGCAGGCTAGCTGGACCCAGGGCTGCATCCCCTCACTTTTTCTGTGGTGAAGGTGGTCGGACAGCTGGCTTATCAACCTCTGCCTTCTGACTCAGACTTTCCAATATGTGCTCATGGTAACCCTCGTTATCCAGTGAAACCCTGGGTACTCTAGGTCTTGCCTTCATCTGTGAGCCAGAGCCTAGCTCGGGCTGCGTGATTCCCAAGCCTTGTCTCAGTTCAGTGACTCTGCCCTGTGGCTTTGTGTGGAGGGGTGCATCTCCCAGGGGCCCACCCTTGTCAGTCAAGGGACTTCTTTCAAAGTAACCTCAGAACAAGACAAGCCTAGTCTTGGCTCAAGTTTATACTACACTCAGGTTCCAGTCCCCTCACCCCGAATTCTGCCTGGATCCCACACACTCACTGTCTTAGCCCTGGCCTTCATTGTGGTCACAAATAACCCATTTGACCGTGTGCTTCTGGCCTGTGCTACATCTCTCTAATGTTCAGGTTCCTTATTCCTGAAGACCAGGGACAGTGGGCTCCAGAGTTACAGACACCCTAGTGGTTTCCTGGTAAGTCTGGCCTTGGCCGGGCTTCTCATTGCCCTGGTTTTCTGTCTCCATAGTGGAGTTCACAATGGCACTGTACCAACAAGAGGAGTAATGTAAGTGGAGACCCTGGCATAAGGAAGCTCTCAATGGATGGGTGTCCCTGCCTCTGCTGACTAGGGAGGCTGGTTCTCCATGTCAAACCCTTAGCCTGGCAATAGGTGGTGCTTTCTTGGTCACACAGATAAGTGATATTCTTTCAGGTAAGGGCCAGAAGATCTCTGCTTCACTAGCTGGGAAGAGAGGACAAGAGAAAGGAAAGGGGAGGGGAGTGGAGGAGAAGGAACTGACTCAAGATTGGCCAGTCTTCTCTATCTGGTGGCCATGAGCTTTCCCTCTTCAGGCATGACATGAGACACTTCAGAGCCATTTCTCCCATTCTTCCAATGAGTTGCCCTAAAGCATGGTATGCTGGTTAGTTTTAAACTATGTCTTGCCACAATCTAGAATCACATGGGAAGAGAGTCTTAATGAAGAATTATCCAAATCAGGTTGACCTGTGGGCATATCTGTCAGGGATTATCTTGATTGTTAATTGAGGTGGAAAGACCCACTCAGAATGTAGGAAGCTCCATCTGTGGGTTGGGCTCTGAAGAGTGAAGAAAGCAAGCTAAGCATAAGCAGCAAGCAAGGATTCATCTAGTCTCTCTTTGCTATTGACTGTGGATATATGACCAGCTTCTCGAGTTCCTGCCTTGACTTCCCTGCAATGATGGACTGAGACCCCAGGTTGTGAGCCAAGCCAGG
The DNA here is from genome assembly GCA_026225945.1 of Cricetomys ansorgei. Taxonomy (NCBI): domain Eukaryota; kingdom Metazoa; phylum Chordata; class Mammalia; order Rodentia; family Nesomyidae; genus Cricetomys; species Cricetomys ansorgei. Next base: position 78,180,572 of record JAMJFZ010000199.1, on the reverse strand, counting down.
CCCTTTCTTTCTTAAGTAGCTTTTGTTCAGGGCATTTTTTATCACAACAGCAGAAAAGAAACTAGGACACAAGGGGAAAAAGCCTCACAGCTGGGGAGAGGCTCTCACCCGTTTCCACTCTTGGCCTGAGAAGGAACTGATCCCTGCCAGCAACCTGTGTAGCCCTGTGTGCCTTCTCATATGGTGACTGGGTTCTCTCTTGTGAATCAGGTGGCCATCCAGGAAACTCACAGCAAAAGAGGGAATGGCAAGCTTGTTAGGAAGAAGGAGGAGGAGAGAGGGGATAGATGGGGAGGGCGCCTGACCGTTAGTTTTCCTTTGGACACTAATCAGTGTTTGACTTATGCCCTCTCTAATCACAGTAGCAGTGAAAGGGTGAGTGCTCACTAGAATTCTTCTAGGAGCTTCATTGTAGTGAACCTATTTCCAGAGATTCTCACAAGGCAGGACCACCCTCATCCCATACTAATATGGGGGAAACTGAGGAAGGGGTGAGCAGCCTGGCCATGGGTACACTGCTGCAGGTGGAGGAGCTCTAGTGCCAGCCTCCTTGTAATTGCCCTGAGCTACCTTGCCTTTCGGGTCTCCCAGGAAAGGTGCAGAGGCTGACTTTGCATTCAGCAAACGTCATGCCCATAGCCAGGGTTACTTTCCTCTGAGAGCAGCCTCTGTTGCCTCCACCAGAGTGGAAAACAAAGCTGTTCTGACCTTGAAGTCACCTGTCTATCTGTGGAGCAGCCCCCAACCCTCTACTCTTTCTCTGGCATCCTGCCCTTTCCTACTCCCTCCCACCCTTGTTGCCTTTGCCCTTATCTGCTTTGCAGGTCCCAGCTGCATCCTAGGGTGCTGGATAAGTTTAAGACCTCAGACCTAGCCAGTTCATGTTTTTGAAGTCAGGACTCCAGCGGGACAAAAAGGGATCAAAGCAAAGTATCAGTACATGGCCAGGCTAGTGTCATTGGTCTTTGCCCTGTTTTGTCATTTGTGGATTCCCACATGAGGTGCAGTAAGATTGGCTGAGAAAGGGAGAAACTCACCCTGTCCTGGGTGGGGAGCACTAACAGCCATGTGCAGAGGGTGGCTGAGAAGCCCCAAGTGGTTCCGTCTTGCACAGGAGTGTGGCAACCTGACACATACAAAAACAGTTCTGAACCAAAGACTGGAATTCAAGCATATGTCATTCAGTTAAGGAGGCATAAAGGAAAAATCACCCACAGGCTCAGGCTGTTCACATTATGTGGTTCTCAAAGTTAAAGAAATTCTCAAAAGAAGAAAAAGTTCCAGGGCTTGGGCACTTGTGACGCTGGAACATCTGGTCGACCCAGTCAGCCGTGTCTAGCATGTCTGTTGGACACAGAGTGATTCCACACAACATTGATGGGATTACCCTGGTGTCTCAAAATTGTAAGATGCAGCCTGCATCATTTCAGAAGTAATTGGTGAATCATTCACTGAGCTGCCTGCTTGCTCTGTGCTGCCCCAGTGGAGAAGACACAAGAATCAGGGATAGGTCATCTTTCCTAGGTGACAGGTGAGCTTTCTTTAAAAATAATAAAAAAAAAAATTTACAAAGTTATATAGGACTGGGGAGATGACTCATCTAGTGAGGTGATTGCCTTGCAAGCATGAGGGTCAGAGTTCAGTCACCAGCATCCATGTAAAAAAGCCAATCATTTTAACACATGCTTGCAATCCCAGTGCTGGGCAGGTGAAGGTTTGTCTCTGCAGCTCACTGACCAACCAGCCTAGCCTCTCCCAGTGAGAGACCCTGTGTCAAAAAACATGATTGGCATCTGAGGAAGGATACCCGAGATTGATTTTTGGCCTACACATGTACATTCACATGCCTGCATGCATGCCAGTCACTCACAAACACACACACACACACACACATACGCGCGCGTGCGCACACACACACGCGCACACACACTGAAGTGTCAAGCTGAAACCATGGTTATTTGCTAAATCCACAGGCTTCTGGCCCCTGCTTAACCCAACCCATCCTCCCGCTCTCGCTTTCTTGGCCCCTCTGGAGCTCTCAGTGTTAATCGCCTGCTACGGCAGGTATTTAAACACATCTCTTCTTTCATCTGAAGAAAATATTAGCATATCGCAGAGCTGTTGGGACAGATTGTATCTGAGGCACTTCTTCCTCCCTGCAGAAAAGCCCATCAATCATAACCGAATATAGTGATTAATAATGTCACAGCTTCCTCCACGTGCCTCCGTGCAGCTAAATGAAGAGCAGAGCTTCCATGCTCATCTCACACCACAAAACAATCACTTGCCATTCTATCGGAAAATCATACTGAAAGTACTTCTAGCCCAGAAGCTATTTTTGGTTGATCTATTATTAATTTACTGAAGCTTTGTGAGGAAATCGTAGCAAGGACTCAATTGGAATTTATAGTTATTTCAGACTAAGTTTATCTTTTTGACTTTTAAGCAATGTATCCTACGTATGGCAGCCTAACAGCACAAACAGAAGATCTCAGGGATAACCAAGTGTTTGCACAGAGCAGGGAACTGGGCAGCCTGAGTAGGCCTGAACCCCGATGTTGCATGTCTGAGCAAGCTGGTCTCCCCTGAGACTGTTGCTCACCTTGGAAGCTAGGAAGTGGTGTCATTAGGTTGTGCTTCTGTTTGGGAATAAAGGTGAAAGAACTTGCCCATTGGCCGGGCTCAGGGAGGTGGCTGGAAAATGAGGAAGCATTTGCACATGGAAGGCACACCAGTAGCTCTCAGGTGAGAGGTGACAGGATGACATGTGACTTAAAGCCACAGGGGGAGGGGGAGCAGTCCCCCCACATTTTTGGTTGTAGCCCACATTTTACCTCTTCTGGGGTGCCAGCCTCACAGGAGTCCAGAGGAGAAGCACCACCTCTTGCTTGTCTTGCTCAGTCTTCCGTATCCGGCCATCCTGTCCCTTCTCTTACACTTTAACACTGTGTGCTACATGAGAGCCAGAGCCACTCACTGTTGGAGCCACAGACCAGGTCTCATCAGGTGGCAGCTGAGGAGAGCCAGGGGTTTAGCTGCCCACAGAGGACACACAGGAATCCTAAGTCTACTCCGAGCACAGTGAGCTGGAAAGCCATCGTCCTCTCCCTTTTCCTCTGTGGACAATTTTCTTCCCGGAAATTTGTTCCAGGAAATGTCCTCACACTCCGCACTAGGCTGTCCTGCCTTCACCCTGTTTGCTCATTGACTCGAAGATTGAGAAACATAGTGTCTTAGTCACCGTTCTACTGCTGCAAAGAGACATCTTGACCAAGGCAACTCCTGTCAAAGAAAGCATGTAACTAGGGGCTTGCTTACAGTATCAGGGGTTAGTCCATTATCCTCATGGTGGGGAGCGTGGTGGCAGGCAGGCGTGGTGCCAGAGCAGAAGCTGAGAGCTACATCTTGAGCCACAGGCTAAGAGAGGCAGTGATACGGGCCTGACATGAGCTTTTGAAACCCAAAGTTCCCCCCCCCCCCAAACTCCTACACTCTCCAACGAGGCCATACCTCCTAATCTTTCTAATCGTGTCAAAGAATTCCTCTCCCTGGTGACTAAGAACTCAAATTCTTATTTAAACTGCTACATACAGTCAGGAGAGCGCCTCATAGTCCACTTCTCTTAAAAGTTTTGTTATTTTTATTTGATGTGTATATAAGTATATAAGCCTTCATATGTCTCTGTGGTCCCCCATGGAGGCCAGATGCTCCCTTGTAACTGGAGTTTCTAATAGTTGCAAGTTGCCACATGCATGCTGGGAATCACCCTGGTTGTGGCTCTGGAATAACCACTGAGCCACTCTCTCCATTCCCTCGTGGGCTCTCTGAGACCTTGCCTTGGACACTCCACCTTCCGATGAGTGTTTATTCCTTTGTAGTTGCGTGTCTCATGGCTGTGGCACTTTCTCTGTGTCGCTCAGATGCCTTGAACAGCTCCTGGCACTGGACACATACTAAGCAAATGCTGGTTAGATGCTACAGTTATGGAGAACAGTTCACATCACTTGGAGTGGGCAGGGCAACTGATGAGAAGGCCAATGGGAGTCCTGTTCAGACATGGATAGCTTTTCCGGACAAACTGAGAGTGGCCTGGGGCACAGTGGAGACATGGTTGGGTGCAGAGACAAGATAAGCCTCTGGCTGAACTGAAGCCTGTGATCTCAAGACAGATGGGACACGTCTGTTTCAATATCCAGTGTAGGGAAAAAGAAGTAGTTGAAGGCCAGATGTAAACCCTAATGCGTGTGGGAAGGAGGGGCTTAATTGAAGGCCTCTGGGGTGAGGGCATGGCCCTGGGGGGAGAGGTGGGAAGGTGGGACCACGGCCCAATTTAGTAGTACAGGAGAACCTTGCGGGTGATCAAATGGAATTGGGACACCTATGAGGAAGCCTTTGAAGCCATCAACCACATTTTCTCAGTGGGGGGCTGTATTTGCTGAGGACCAGGTGGTGATGGGAGATGTGAGACTAAGACTTGATCCTTGTCCCCCCTCACACATAAAGTCAGTGCAGGATCATAAACCCTGATAGAGGATAGTGGTCTGTTTTTGTTGTTGTTTTATTTGTTTGAGATTATAATAACACGATATCATTCTTCCCTGCCCGTATACTCCTTGCTTGCTTTCAAATTCATGGCTTCTTTTTTCATTAATTGTTGTTATACACACACACACACTCCAAGTGCATAAGCGTAGCTTGCTCAGTCTGTATAAGGTCACTCGTATGTATATGTTTTCAGGGCTGACCATCAGGTATTGGATTGGATAACAGCTGGTCTGTTCTTCCCTGAGGAAGACCATTTCTCCTGCTCTCAGCATTTCTTAGTTGACTCTTGTTCTTTGTGTAGGTTGAGGCCTCATGAACTTTCCCCCATCCACATTAGAATGTTTATTGGTGTTTTCCTGTTCTGTTTATGTTTATACAGTTGTTTTGATGACACTTTATGAGTGTAGCTTCTGACATTCCAGGGAGACACAGTCTCACAGCGAACTCTCCAGTCCTCTGGCTCTTACAGTCCTTCTGCCCCTTCTTCCGAGATGTTCCTGGAGCCTTGGGGACTGGAGTTATTTTGTGGGTATATCAATTCAAACCGCACTCTACAATTCTGCATTTTGTTTGGCTGTGGTTTTCTGAAGTGGTCTCTGTCTTCTGCAAAGAGAAATTTCCTTGGTGAGGGGTGGTGTTCTACTTTTCTCTGGTCACCACATCACCTGGAATGCGAGGGTTTAATTTTGAATAAAGCAATGTTAGTTGGTACATGGAAGCCAGGTGAGGGACATAGACAGTGAGCCCTGTGGGTTTGTCAGAGGAGGAATGACCACGACCGTTAGGTGCCTTAGAGAACAGCGGGTGGCGGCTGAGCCTGGAGAAAAGTGAGACTCTAGGGACCTGTGCTCTCCATGCATTCCTCAGTTGAACAAACAAGAAGAAGGTAGAAAGGCAGAGTAGGGTTTGGAGATATTACCTGGAACATTTTTCCAGGAAAAACGTGCCCAGGAGGATGAAGGGAGAAGGAAAAGGCTTTCCTGGCTCGGTGTGCCCCGAGTGAGCCTAGGATCCCGCCCAAGCTGTGTTGTGCTACCCCGTGTTCTCATCTCTTCCATCTCCATCGCTCCCTGTGCTGGACCTGGGGCTCATCTTGCCTCGCCTTCCGTTCGCTGTCCACATCCAGCCGTCACCAGGTCCATGGACTCAGTGCCCGGAGTCTGTCACATATTCCTTCTCACTGCTGTTTGTCTGAGTCTCATGGGTTCAAGGAGACATTGGCAAAGTACAGCTAAGTAGCTGCTACAGAGACCCAGCCATTGCCAGGGCATTGTTTTTGCTTTCTTTGTGCTGGCAACACAGGACCTGGCAACAGAGGACTTGCAAGATAGGGCTTGACCTTGTCTGTTTTAAACTGGATTCTGGCCTCCTTATGTTCTGGAGCCTGGGACTGGCTCAGATCTCAGAGCACTCGGTGCTAGCCCCATTGGAGAACTGTTCCTAAACAGCCCCCTTGGGTGTGCTGGCGTCTAAACAGGGCCTCCTCCAAAGGCATGCAGTCAAGAATGGGTGTCAGGTAGGGGTGCCAGCCCAGTCACCCCTCCTGTGAGGCTGTATCCTGAGTGAGCTGAGGGTCTATGACTGGGTAGAGATACCACCCCAAATGTAGCCTGGGTGAGAAAGAAGAGTCAGCTATAGTAATGCATGCCTCTACTCCCCAGGGTTCATGAAGCAGAGGCAGGGGGATTGCTGTAAGTTCAAGGTTAGCTCTATATTGCAACTTCTAAGCCTGCCAGATGTTATATAATGAGACTATATTTTAGCCAAAAAAATCTGTTAAAAGAAAGAGAAGGAAGAGAATGAAAAGAGAACCAGGGAGGGTTTCCAGGACCTGGCACCCTCGGGTCCCTTGGTAGACAGGTGTGGGCTTCTTCTTACAGGTCCTCTAAACTCTACATCTTGGGTGAGCATCTTTTACAATGAAAAGTAGGTACAGGCTTTGTGCGAGGTCTCAGAGTACACAGCAGTGAGCCTCCCTCTTTCCTTCCCTGTGGGGGACACCCAGAACCAGGTTTTTGTTCCATCACGGGAACTGCAACTTCTGGGTGTCTTTCATTTGCGTTTCTCTTTTCGTCTGCCCTCTTTTCTCCATTTCTGCGGATCCCACTCGGATGTCTTTTTATGTAAGCCTGTTCAGTTTCGGTAGAGTCAGGATATGCATATGCTCAATAAGTGAAAAAAGTCTTAGTTCCATGGGGGTGAGCGCCAGAGTGAAGAGAGCCTGAAGAGGCAGGGGGAGCAGACAGGCAGGGAGGCGAGGGCTTTGTTAGAGGTGAGCGATGCTGTGCCTGGCCGACACTCCCCCACACGTCCATGTTTATGAGGCTCTGAATGCAGTCTGATTTTTCCTATCTGGTTTGGCTCATCTCTACCAGCTGGTAAATAGGAAATGTTCACGGTAGGAAGCCAATCCTCCTCAGAGTGTAAACAGATGGAATCGATATAAAGTGACAAGTCAGACTGCGCTGCTGAGAACGCAGAGCCAAAACTCAGAACATAACCGTCAAGCGCCTCCTCCGTTCCAGTTCATTTAGCCCTGAATAGTGCTTCATATCTGCACAGCTGTGTTGTTCCTTTCTCCCCCCCCCCTTCCTTTCTTCTGGGCTGATAATGACAATTTCAAAGAAAAACTTTAATTAAAGATTTTATACAAAATAGCCAAAAGTAGAATAATAAGGAAAATGAGCATTGATGTGTTTATTGTAAGAGGGATCCTTTTCTGTGCTCTCGTTTCAAAATGCTCACTTGTTCAATTTGAAACGAGTTTGGTGGTGGTGACAGCAAGGTGGCAGACGGACAGCAGTGGCTGCTGGGCACGCTCATGCACACTGCAGGGAGCCAAGATAGGGACTGAAGCAGCTCCCTGCCCTGGGCTCAGTCTGCAGGCTGTCCCCCGCCTGTGTGCATGTGTGTGTGTGTGTGTGTGTGAGATGAGAGAGAGAGAGAGAGAGAGAGAGAGAGCCTGTGCTTGTTTGTACATCTCTTGACCCCCTTCTCTCAGAGTTAGGCAGGAAGAGGTGGCTCCAGGAGAGGGACCTGTTGGCCAGCAGATCAGAGAGCTGGGTAGCCCTCAGGTGTGCGAGGACTCGGCTAGTCTGCAGTTTTCTCTGGCAACAGCCTCCCCCTAGTCAGCTGGTAGAGTAAGTCTGGGCTCCAGAGAGGAAAGTTTCTGCTCTCTGCTCCTTTAAAGTCAGGCGTGATGGCATGTGCTTCTAAACCCAGTCCTGGCCAGGCAGAGACAGGTGGATCCTTCAGGCTCACTGGCCCTCCAGTCCCGTACACACACACACACACACACACACACACACACACACACACACACACACGTCTGGGTGGCTGTATTTATTTGGGCTTGCGGCTTTCCTTCCCGGAGCTCACACTGTGTACAAAGCATTTGGAACAAAGCCCTGCAGAGCAATAACGAGTAATAACGCATCCACCACAGGCAGTTTATGGAGCTGTCTGAGCTCAGTGGGGGACAAACAGGAAGCAGTTGGGTTTTCCTCCTCACTCTGCTCTGCAGGCCCGCACAGATCTCCCCTTTCTGTCACTGAGGGATGCCTTTGGCAGGGCTTCTGGGTTTCTGATCATGCATAGGTGTAAGCCAGGCCCAGTTCAGGCCTGAGGGTTGGAGGCCTCTGTCACACAGCAGTTAGGGACGCCCTTCTGTCATCTCTCACTCGTGTCCCACATGTCCTCAGGTCATGGAGTCTGTGCTGGAGGCAGGGGTAGTGAGCACATCCCTCACTTCCTGACTTGGTGGCTTCTCTGGAAGTGAGGTCTTAGGACCATGATTAGGGAGCCTCAAAACTGTGAGCATGCCTAACTCCATCTACTCTGACCTCCTCAGCTCCCATAACCGGTGGTCCGCCCTATGTGCTCCCACTGCTAAGGACCCTCATCTGCCTGGCAGCCCCTTGGGAACAGAAGAGCACAGATCGCTACCTTTCAACCCATGGAGTCTTCAGGTGCCCTGTCCATGTGCATTCCTCCATCAGGGAGGATGTGCCTGCCCTCAGTCCCTCCACCAGGAGGATGCTCAACAGATCCCCACATCTAATAGAGATAAGATGCCCATCTGCCTTGCTGGCAGGGATCTGCCCATCTGTACAGGATTCCCGTAGATTACCCAGCTTATTCTTCATGCATGTTTGAATCACCTGCCCATCATCTGTCCACTGACTTATCCATACATCTATCCAGTTATCCAGCCAGTCAGCATATTATCCAGCACCACATCTGCCTGCCTATATATCCATCCATCCTCCATTCGTCTCCCATCCACTAGTTAGCCAGCCATTATCTACCCGTCCACCCACCAATCTACCCACACAGTCACCCAACCAGCAGCCAGCCAGCCAGACAACTAGCCATTATCTGTTAATCTACCCACAAACCACCTGTCCTTCCATCTACATACATAACCATACATACATACAGTAGGCCATTATCTATAAGTCCATCTACCCATCCATCTATCCACCCACCTACCATATTCAGCCATCACCAATCCTCCACTAATCCATCATCTGTCCAACTGCTAGCTAATGAGCTAATCTATCCACAGTCCATTAATCTAACCATCTATTTACATTTATGCCTATAATTCCATCATACATACATACGTACATACATACATATGTCATCAGTCCATCCACTAATCCATCTACGTATTTATCCACCCTCCATCCATCTATCCATCTAGCCAACCAGCCATTATAAATCCACCTATCCACCTACTTACCCACATATCCCAGTTTATCACCCACCTGTGATTCGTCTGTCTAGCCAGCCAGCCAACTAGCCACTACCCATCAGTCCATCCTCCGACTCACCTCTTTACCTACATATCTCAGCCACCACCCATCCATTATTTATCTGTCCACCCAGCCAACTTTCCGTCAATCCATCCACTATCCACCTACCTGTATATATAGCCACCATCCGTCTGTGATGGCTACTTTTTTTTTGGTTTGTAGAGACAGGGTTTCTCCATTGTAACTCTGACTGTCCTGGAACTCACTCTGTAAACCAGACTGGCCTCAAACTCATAGAGATCTACCTGCCTCTGCCTCTTGAGTGTGGGGCTTGTCAATGTATAAGATCTAGAATCACCTAGGGAATAAGCTATGGGCATGCCCCTGAGGTGCTATCTAGATTAGATTGGTGATGTGGGAAGACCAACCTCGACTATGGGCATCATTCCATGGGCTGGGGGGCTGGACTGATTGGAAAGGAGAAAGCGAGCTGAGCACCAATACTCACCTCTCTTTGCTTCCCAGAGATGCAGTGTGGCCAGCTGCCTCATGCTCCTGTACCCTTCCACTGTGAACCAGAATAAACACTTCCTTCGCTGCATTGTTTTTGCCAGACATTTTACTGTGACAACGAGACAAGTAACTAACATACCCATCCACACCACCCATCATTCACCCACTCAAACCTTCCTCCTCCTCCAGGCCTCTGCTCCGTTAGAACGGGTGTAGGGGTGAGGGACGCCTCACTGGTCCAGCCGTTTTCTGTTCCTTGATGTGAGAGCATGCTACTTGGTTCCTTAGCACTCTGCCCTCAACCTTTCACCCCAGGTAGCAGTTCCCATCACAGCTCCATTTGCTGGACGGCCCTCTTAAGAGTCATCGAAATGCTTGACAGGGTTGTTTTTTTTTTTTTTTTTTTTTAAATCTTAGGGGTCATATCCTCCTCTTCATTTCTGTATGAAACAGGGCTGCGTTTTATCGGTTGGGTTAAGGGGTCTTGGTTTATACTGCACACTTCAGAGTGCTGAGCTTTCTCTTCTGGTGGAAGAACTCAGGCACTTGGGTTTCCTTCCTTGCGTTCTGAGGATGTTGAGAGACAGTCAGATACTGCCTGGCCGTCAGGGCCCAGCATGGGTAGCCCTCAAGGGCTAGGTAGGGCGTGGGAGAAGTTGCGTAATAGGGATTAGGTTTGGTCAAAAGGGGATGTGGGGGAGAGGGAGGAGTGGGCTGGGGTGCTGTGAGGGGCTGGGTGGGGCAGCACAAACTCAAGGCCTGCTGCTTGCATGCCACCTCACACAGGGCTCGGTGAGCTGAGGTGGAGCTGCAAGGTCTGTTCCCAGGGGGCGAAACAGTGATCAGAAAAGGAACACTTAGGGGCACCTTCTTGTCAAAACCTTTCAGGCATAGTTCTGTCTTCTGTACTCTTAACTAGGTAGTAATTAATGACATTTGGATCTTTTTAGCCCAGGCTGGCCGTAAACTTGATAGGTAGCAGAGGATAGCCTTGAACTCCTGATCCTTCTAGCTCTACCTCCAAAGTGTTGCAATTACAGATGTGAAACTGCACAAGTGGCAAAAATACTTCTTTTCTTTCCCTTTCTTCCCTTCCTTCCTTTTTCTTTCTTTCTTCTTTTTTTGTCTCAAACCTGTGACATTCCACCTGCCTCATTACCTCCACACTTAGTTTTCAGCATCTGCTTACATCCTCTGTGCTCTCTCTCTGTACCCATATCTCTCTGAAATGTCTTCACTATTCAGCTATCTGCCAAGGAGGTGTGGGGAGGAGAGCAGAATGCCCAGTGGTCGTATTCTTCAAAGGGCCAGTCAGGGTAGCGTATAACTGGTCCTTGTGTCCTCAGGATCTGTCCAGCCTGCTCCTGGGTCCGGGTAGGGGAAAGCAGCCCCAACAGTATGTAGATGAGCCGGCACGGCAGGATCCTTTACATCTGTTTGTGAACACTGAAATTCACATTACTTCACATGACATGCAACACGATTCTCCTTCTGATTTCCCCCCAACTATTTAAAACTGTTAAAACCAATTTTAGCTTGCAGGTATGTAAAACTGGGTGGCAGACAGTGGTTCACGCATCTGCATCAAGGTTCGGTTTCCTTCAGAGAGGGAGGCCAGCGCGGGGTAAAGCTGAGGAAGGCTGACCTGCTGGGGAGACATGAGGCCATACCTCCCTTTCTTAGAAGCGTGCTGGTTTCAAACAGGGAAGCTAGGAGTTCAAGCCCTTCCTTTTGTAATCTGTACCCACACCTCCCCAAAGTGATGCTGGGAGCTCGAGAAAGACCAGAACACAGAGCAGAGTCAGGGAGGGAGTGGGCATACTCTCCATGCCCAGTTCTGGCAGAGTAACTCAAGATATCCAGGTCAGCATCAGGGGACAGTGACAAGATGAAGGGTAATTAGGAAAACTGGAGAGAAGGTACCAGACTGCCCTTGTTAGCTTTTATTGTCAACTGACACCACCTAGAGTCACTTGGGAAGAGGAAACCTCAGTTAAAGAATTGCCTGGATCAGATTGGCCTGTGGCCCTGTCTGTGAGAGACTGTCTTAGTTGATAATGGATGTGGGAGGACCCAGCCCTCTGAGGGTGTTACCATCCCTAGGCAGCTGATCATGAGCCAGAGAGCAAGCCAATAAGCTTGGTTTCTGCTGTGGTTTCTGCTTCAGTTTTGCCCTGACTTCCCTAAATGGTGGACTGGGACCTGAAAATAGAAACTGAATCAAACCCTTTCTCCCTTAGCTTTTAGTCAGAGTGTTTCCCACAGCAACAGAAAGGCAAACCCTGCCTCTAAGTGGACAGCAGAGGGGAGGGCTTCTGGGCAACAGTGAGGGCATGTTCATCCTGGCTGTTCTGAGCCCTAAGGGCACCAAAGTAGATTAGACCAAGGCCACGTTCTATAGAGGGAGCAAGCCAGGGACACGGGTGTCAGGGAGTGCAGAGGGTAATGAAGCAGTGGTCAAACAGGCTGGAGGCGAAGGTGTGCTGGGCTTCCCTCTGAGCAGGTGCTGTGTAATGAGGCATGAGGAAGGGAGCAGGGCTGGCCAGCACAGAGCGAAGCTACAGAACTGTGTACTGGCTTGCCACTGTGAGCAAGGGTAAGGGCTCACAGCCAGAGCGGAGGAAGGAGGAGGCTGGCATCACTGGGGTCTTGCAGTCTTCTAGCACAGGCGAAGAGCCCCTGGTGTGTGGAAATCCCAAGTCACTCATGCTGGCAGGGAAGGGGTGATGGCGGGGCAGGGAAGAGTGAGCAGAGCTTGGTCACTGTTGTGGGGGCCTCAGCCATTTGATTTCTTGTTCCTTTCGTCTTCTCTCCCATACCGACCAGTCGTGTTCACCAGGGCCCTAACTCTGTTGCCTTTGCTAAGCCTCACCATCTGCAGCTCCCTTCTGTGGCTGGTGCCAAACTTCCGTCTGACAAGTGATAAGAAACTTGGAGAAGTACCTCTGGTGGGCGCGAGCTCGGTGCCAGGTTTGCGGCTCGCGGCTCTCCACGCAGGGGACCCATATGGGTTGCCATGGGGCTGCAAAGCAGAGTGTCGCTCCTGTCCTCCTCCGCGTTCCCGGAAGAGGTGGACAGGGACTCAGCAGCAGAGAGGGTGCCACAGTTTTTCCTGACCCTGGGAGCAATTGCCGTGGGTATCTAGGACTCCATCTTTAGTCTCAGGGATGGGGTGGAAGATAGATGGATATGCGGGCTATGCTTTCCAGTCCTGGTCTGGGATATGATAGGGTCACCCATGTGTTCCGGCTGTTAGGAGACAGTGGGCTGTGGTGAGTTCAGTATGTGGCTCTGTGCCTTCCAGCTAGTGAGCCTGTGGTGGTTGTCAGAATATAGACACACAGCAGATGTCATGATTTTAGCTGGGCCAGAGCCATCAGAGCCCTGGCTGGTCAGAGGAGGCCCTTGCAGCTAGGTCACAAAGCCTCCAGCAAGTGGCCCTTTCCCAGGCAGGCAGGCAGATCTAGTAACTCATTCCAGCAAATGTTTCCTGACAATGCACATCCACCCAGTGGCACCTAGACCCCAGGACTAGCAGGGATGAAGCTCTCTTACAGTGCTGCTGATGTGTTCTGGGGGACCACAGGGACGACAAGGGTCCTGTGGGCTCCTGGGGAGCTTCTGGAGTCTTCCAGAAGTGCAGGGATGTGCGTAGGGGCTGTCCAGATGGGCCAGATGTGAGTGAGTGCAGAAAGAAAGTGGTGGGTTTGGCCCCCATGGGGTGGGAGGATGTGGGAAGAATAGTCCTGATTGGGAATTCTGAGGGGCACCCTATCACGTGACAGATAGACTGTTGGATGTTCTTAACAGGGCTCAGCTGTGTTCTCCATAAAGCAAACAGCCAGTGTGGCAAGCTGTGACAGGGCTTCGAGATCGGGAAAGTGTGAATAAGATAGGTATGAAGCTTGGAGCGGCTCAACAGGACACTTGCCTAGCGTGTGCAGGTCTTGGCTTCCATCCTAGCATGGGCAACAGAAGATTCCAGGTTGGAATAGGTGTATGAATGTTGTGGGCATGTGTGTATATGTATGTGCGTGTATATATATATATGTGCCCCCTCCCAGTGTGTGTGTGTGTGTGTGTGTGTGTGTGTGTGTGTGAGTGTGTTTGTCTGTCTGTCTACATTATGGTGGCAGAGAAGGATCAGAATGTAGCACCCATTCCTGGTGGAGTGAGGAGTCCGGATTAAGGAAATAGGAAGTACTTACTAGCACATTTCTCTTCTGGAACATCAGGCCTCCTGTGAGAGTCTGGAAAAGGCTAAAGAGATGGCTCAGCCATCAAGAGTATGCACTGCTCTCACAGAGGACCAGGGTTTGATCTCCAGCATCCGTATCAGGTGGCTTGCAACTGTTTGTACCAGGGTTAGGGGATCTGATAACCGTTTGCTTCTGTGGGCACCTGCACTTAAGCTCACCCTCCCTCCACAGACACACACACACACACACAAATTTGGGAGTGGGCCAAGTGCTGGATTCACTCAGGGTTGAGGAGGAAGGGAGAAGGGAGGTCATGCTGATGTAGGGAGGGCACAGAGGAGAGGGTTGGAGCTGTAAGCAGGGGTCCCAGTGGGGTGGAAGCTGGCAGGCTTTGGGCAGTTGAGGGGTGGGATAGAAAGCAGAGGGGACGAGTGCCTCCATCTTGCAGAGTCAGTGGCTATTGGTCCTAAAAAGGTGCAAAGCTAGGAACCGTGGCCTCCGGAAGTGAGCTCAGGTGTCAGAGGGATGGTCTGCAGAGACCACAGGACTCACAGGGCCCTGGCCCCTGGCGAGAATCTCCTAGTGACTGGAGGAGAAGGGGTGGAGCAGTAGGTGGAGGGATAAGAGGCCAGAGCCAGACAGAGGCAGGGCTGGAAGCAGCTTCCAGAGGCCTCTCACCCTACCCAGTTCCACCAGCCAAAGATTAAAGGCAGCTGCCCGGAGAGGCTGCAAGAAGGGCTGTCTACAGATAGGCCAGGCTCCATCAGCAAGGCCAGGCCCTGTCAGCTAGGCCAGGCACCATCAGCCTTGGCCAGGCTCTGTCAGCCTAGGCCAGATTCTGTCAGCCTAGGCCAGGCTCCATCAGCCTAGGATAGGCCTTGTCAGCCTAGGAACATGTGGAGAAAGCACTGAGGGAAAGGAAGCCTATTTGCTGACTAGTGGTTCTGCACACTGTTTGAGCCTTGCTAAATTTCCTTAGAATCCAGGCTGGACATGGCTGGATCCGTTCCTCTGATTTCCTGAGCACCCAGCCTTCTCACTTGCTTCTCTCTACTGGCACTGTCAATGCCACCATGTCCCACTCTGTGGTCACCCTGCTGGCTCAGTGCCACCTCCTGCAGGAAGCCCCCAGACACACTACCAGAAGTATTTATCCCCTCTGAAGGCCCACGCCTCTGCCCACCCGCATCTGGCCCTCACTCCCGGCTGCTGTTTTCTTCTGGTGATACTGTGTTTGTACGTCTAGCCTTCCTTCAGGGGAGAGTCACGAGAGGACAGGCTGGAGCTGGAAGATGGCATCGTATTGTCTAGCTGTGTGCTGTTGAGTTAGGTCTCCTTGGACTTCGATTCCTATAACTGAGCGTGCAGACATTATGGGTGGGAGCACTTGCTGGTGGGGCCCTGAGCACTCAGATGAACCCCATCTGAGCACGCAGACCCGGCTCCCTGCCCTTGTGTCTTTCTAAGGGCCCTGCCAAACATCTCATATGGTGACTCTCCTTTGCTGAATTCAGAGATCGTTGCAAAACTTTTCTGCGGTATCTTAAAAAAAAAAAAAATTGAGAGGCTGAAATAGACCGTCAGATTTTCCAGCTCGCAATAAAAATAGTTCGCATATGGCCATGAAAAGCAAAAATCACACAAGTTCAGCTATGCCAGGACTAGCTTTTCAGCATCAATTAACAAAAAAAGATTTTTCATACAGCCCTAAAAGGGGATGAATTGTGTATGAGACTTACTGCTTTACATTAAAAAGAGATTTAAAAAAAAAAAAAACTTACTAAGACCATTTACTGAGACAATCGCCTTGCAAACTCTCAATATATGCAAAATGTTCTTTTTTCCAAAGATGTCATTGTGCAATGTGTACTGCTGAGAACCTTGAAAACATTTTATTTTACAAGAAGTAGTAAAAAGAAAAAAAGCTCCCACATATTTTGTTACCATTTGAATTTTTACCATCGGGCCTCTTGACTCTTCCAAAATCCCTCTTCATTATGCAGATCTTCCGAAATATGAGGACCATCAAGAAGACCTTCCAGCTCCTCGATGTTGACAACACAGGCATGGTGCAGTCCAAAGAGCTGAGGCGGATTCTAGAAACGTTCTGCCTGAAGATGAGGGATGAGGAGTTCGCGATGTGAGTGACAGGGCTGGAGAGGGTGTGGTGACCCTGCAGCCAGGACCAGGGTCAGATGGCAATGGCAGGGTGCTGGGCCCCTCCCTCTGCCCGCCACTCTCCCCCCATCTTCCTATTGGACACCTCTCCCAGGTTCCTAAGGCCATGAATTCTCGAAAGCAGGACCTCGTGTCTCTTATTCTTTGAGCAGGCTGGGGTGGGCACAGCCATCTGGCTTGCAGATCCGAACACAGGCTTTTGACCGCTCCATCACCTGTCGCCACTGTTTCCTACTCAGTATCCCCATCCTCTATGTTTCCAACTCACAATGAGTTTGACTCCAGGCCTGGGGCAATGAGGAGGGGGCCAGCGTAGAGATTCACTCATCTGTCGGTGCTTGCCAAGGGCTCTGCCTCCTCATGTAAGGATTCAAACATCCTTTTCCTTTGCGGACGGACATTGTCGCTGGGGGCAGCAGGTTGTGACAGAGGATGGGGACTAACACAGAGCATTTATCTGCTTCCTGGCGCTCACCAGATGCCACCACCTGCTCTTGACTCAGGCGGTGCCACCATGCTCATGGGTGTGGACTCAGGATCATTTGGAGGAGGCCGGATGTTTGGCTCCTGTGCTGCGTGAGTTCTGAATGAGAAGCACTGGAGGAGGGCCCTGGGGCGCTTCTTCATGGAGTGCCCAGCTAAGAGGATGCCTCCTCGGCCCTTTCCCAACCTCTTCTCTAAGCACAGAGCTGCTCCGGGCCTTAGCTCTGCTTCCTGGGGTTTCAGTTACCCATAGTTCACTGGTCCAAAACTACCCAGCGGAAGAGTCCCAAACAGTTCATGTGTTCAGAATCCATTTAGCAGAGTATGCACTCTCGTCCCCCTTTTAAGCCATTCTTTGTGACCTCTCAGTGTGCTTATAGATTAGTAGGGTAAAACCCAATACATAGTACAAACATACACATGTGTGTACATATGCAGACATATGGTTCAGTGTCAAGTGATTTCAGGCACACACTGGGGGACCTTGGCTCATGTCCTAGTGGCTCAGGGTGTCCTTGACCCTTCAGGCTGTTCCCAAAGCACCACGCTTCATTGTTTCTGCAGAGGCTAAGAGCATTGCCCTGTTCTGGAGCTGTAGGCTGTTGTTATGAGGGGCCACTGTGGCTTCTGACACATCTCCTAAAGACAAGGTCAGGGCTGCAGGCAGTAGAGGGACTCTCCCCAGAGAAAGACGCGCAGAGGACATGCGACTGTAATTTGGATGGGGCTCACAACCAGAGACGTAAAAAAATGGATACTTCCCACTCTTGAAAATGTTTTCTTCTTTCTTCCTCTTTATAACCTACCTCAGAGTATAAAAGGCATAATAGATGTTTTAATTTTTACATCCTTTCTGGCTGGGAAAGTGTCCAGAATAAGATCCAAACAAAACAAATTAAATAATTTTGTGCGTGCAATTACAGAGTGGAGGCAGCAGTCTTCTAAAACAGGCCGTCAGAAACAAAGCGAGCTTTTATTTGACAATAAACCTTGTGTTTGGCACTGCAGTCTCCAACCTAGTAAATCTATAAAAAAGTTACTGTCTGTTTCCCCATCTCTTAAGTATTGAATAATAAAGAACTCCACAAATTTTTATTCGAGATTTCTTTAAAGCCTCGGAAACAATGCTGCTTTCACACTACGGCCGGAACAATGTCCGCAGTAGAATTGGTTCCCATAGACGCACACAGAGGCTCAAAGGCCCCGGCTTCTGCAGGGGCTGTAGTGCCTTCCTCCTCGACGCCCCAGAAGATCCTGTCATCTGTGGCTGCTTTGATGTTGACTTCGTCCTTTGCAGTTTGGAGCAAGATGAACAGTGCATTTTAAATATTTTAATCCAGCAGCTTTCTTCTGTTTAGGATTTGCACTAGGTACTTAGCATGGTAGGAATGGCCAGGCTCTGGAGTCAAGGCTGTGCCTGCATTCTCTGGTCCTGGGACACTAAGATGTCTTAAAGAAAAAGATGTTGTGTGGGAGGCACTGGGGAAATAGCTCAGGTGATAAAGTGCTTGCCTTGACAAGCATGAGGAGCTGAGTGTGATCCCAAGAAACCACATTAAAGGGAAGGAAGCACAGTGGAGTGTAGTGGCATGTGCTTGTAATCCCAGAGTTTGTGAGATAGAAATAGGTGGATCTCTGGGGCCCAGAGGCCACCCAGTTCAGCCTCCTTGGCATGTTCCAGGCCTATGAGAGACTCTGGTTTAGCCAACAAAACAAAATGACAAAGACACGTGGATGGCACCTGAGGAACCATAGCTGAGGAAGGTGTCCTCCGGTCTCCATGCACATGTGCATACCCACCTGCCCACACTCACCTGCATGTGTGTGCAAACACACACACACATACATACACACACATGCTTACACATACATACACACACATATACATGCATGCATATACGCATACACACATATATACACACACATAGACATACACACATACATATAAATACA
The DNA here is from genome assembly GCA_026225945.1 of Cricetomys ansorgei. Classification (NCBI taxonomy): domain Eukaryota; kingdom Metazoa; phylum Chordata; class Mammalia; order Rodentia; family Nesomyidae; genus Cricetomys; species Cricetomys ansorgei. The sequence goes on along the minus strand of JAMJFZ010000199.1, from coordinate 78,161,944 downwards.
CACATACACATACATATGCATGCATATACACATACACACGTATATACACACACACATACACACATACACACATATACATACACACATACACACACATACATACATACACATACATACACACACATACACACACACATATATATACATATAAATACACACATACACACACGTACATACACATAAATACACACACATATACACCTACACATACATACACATATATACACACACACATACACACATACACAAAAATACACACATACACACATGTACATACACACACATACACATATATACACAGACATACATGCATGCACACATGTGGAAAATGGGATAGGCACTGAGCAGCCCACACAGGGTTGGGATGAAGATGTGATATAATGTGTGTGGCATGCCTATGGTATGCTTGCACATGGCAGGCGCTCATGTCACTGGACAGGGTCAGAATTGTGATGACCCTGGGTACTGTGATAACTTCTAGACCGTTGCCGTTTGCCCGCAGAACTCCTCCCAGCCTATACAAAAACAAGGCCAGAGATGAACTCACCACCAGGCTCATCAACACGGTCCTAAACATACACACACTGGTTTTCCATTTCTGGCGCACTCCATACCGCCTCCCATCTCCCTCCAGGCCCAAGTATTTGAATCTATGTGAAGTCATTTATAAGCAACCCTGTAATCAAACAAACCTCAGAAGGCCAGGCCAAGCCAGGATTGCCTGGAAGATGTTTTTCCTGGCAGCTATGCTGGGAAAGTTTAAGGGCTCACTGGGACTCCCTCTTCTCCTTAAGTCTAGCCTCCCGTGAGCCCCCCCTTGTCTGCTGCTTTCTGCAGGCTGTGCACCCACCCAGCCCTACCACCCAGAGTTCGAGCCCCTGGGATAGTGTCTTAAGAGCGGTTTCATCCAAGTTCTTTCTATGAAAAGCCTTAGAAATACTTATTGTACGTTTGTGAAGGTGTGTGTGTTCATATGTGGATATCTCTCTCTGTGTGTGCACATGCATGTGGAAATCAGAGGCCAGCCATGTTCATTCCTCAGCAGCTGACCAACTTGTGTTTTGAAGCAGAATCTCTCAGTGGGACCTGAGGCTTACTGGTTAGAGTAGACTAGCTGGTCAGTGAGTCCCCATAACCCCCCTCTCTACCTCCCCAACTCTGGGATTATAGCACACACTACCACACCCAGCTGAAAGAAAACACGTGGGTTCTGAGGATCAAACTCACGTCCTCATTGTGCACAGAAGCGTTTCCAGACGATCCATGTCCCAGCCCCACGGAGAGCCTTTTGAGACTCCACCTTTCTGTGCAGTGCCAAGCTTCACCTCTAATGTCTTTTCTCCAGTGCACCCTCCCACAGGCTTCCATCTGTCCTCCGTTCATGCATCAGGTTTCTGAGCAGAGGATCCCAGGGCCTTAGCAAAGCCAGGGTTCTCTCGTGAGCACCCCTGGCTGCTGGGATGCTGCACCACATAGAGGTCTGCTGCGCAGGGTGAGCCTTGCTGCAGCCGCATGCCGGCTGGCAGCCTCGCAGGACTTAGAAAGACACTGGCAGGCGCTGCCTTCTGGGTCTCACACTTCCGGGCTGTTTTCACGGGATCAGGGCTGAGAGGAAAACAGGACTGTTTAGGGAGTTTCAGAGTTAACATCTGGCAGCCGTCATCTCTCTGGATAAGTTTTCCTACTAGGACAATAGGAAGCTTCAGCAAAGTGGGAAGAGAGGTACAAACGGGAAACGAATACATGGCACTCCTTGTTCAATCTGGAAACCAGAAAAGTAACAAATACTTTAAGTATTAATTACTAAATTTTGAGAAAGCATGAAATGAGATAATTATAGAAACCAACACATATGGGGAGCATATAACCAAACATTTAAAAACTGTGAATTTTTTAGAAATATAGTAACCCAGAAATCATCTAGAAAAGTGTTTATCACACACAGATCCGAATAATAGGAAACACATTAGAAACCAAAGCATCCCATTTATCTCAGTGTGTTTTAGAGAAAGACAGGTGTTGTGTGCGCTTTTCAAATTTTCTTGTTCTGAGCTGGATGTGGCAGCTGCGTGCCTATAACCCTTAGCACTTGGAGGCAAAGTCTAGAACATAGCAAATTCAAGGCCATCCTGGACTACATTGTGAGACTCTGTCTCAAAACAAACAGAAAAAAGTGTCTTTAGTATGTGAACACCATAAATGCTTCAAGAACAGCCCGACTCCTCCTGTCATTGCTATTTGGAGACTGCACTCCTCTGAGGGCCAGTTTGTCTCTCCTGAGGTGATAGGCTGCTGTCAGTCAAAACAATCCCCTGCTTGTCACCACCCACCCTTCACTCTCTGGGGTCCCTGGTTACAGAAATGTGATTCTCGCTGGCTCACTGCCCAGATCCCCGTCTCTCTACTCCTCACAGGAAGGTAGCATTGTTTCTGCTGTCTGTGTCTCCCCAACCAAAGGAAGGGGAGAGAACTGTGGAGAGTGCCTGGGGCATTCTCAAGAAGGGCTCAGCTGTCTGTCCCATGCTCCCTGTGTGCCCCTCTGCAGGCTGACAAACCACAAGTGTCTGCATCTTTAGTCCATACCTGTATGTGCACATGGAGACCGAAGGGCAGCCTCGGGCGTTGCTCTCGGGGCTGCCACCTTTTATTTATTTTTTGTTTTGTTTTGTAACACAGGGCCTCTCACTGGCCTGGGACTCCCAGGAGGATAAGCTGGCTGGCCAGTGACCTGCAGAGTCTGCCTGCCCCTACGTCCTCACCACAGGGATTGCAGACACATGCCCATGCTGGTCTGCTCTGTGTAGGTTCTGTGGATGGAGCTCTGGCCCTTGCACTAGCTCATCAAGTGTTTGACTGACCGAGTCATCTCCCCAGCCCCAACCATCTGTGTTTAAGAATCCTGACAGTAGTGTTTCCCAGGGTCTTCCTGGTAAAGCCAGCTGTAGCTGGGAAGACATTAAAATCAGGGCCAGCCCGTGTGCAGCAGACCTTAGTAATAAGCTCACTCTGTCCAGCCTTGCCGTAGCTCTGCCTGACTTCAGCAAGCATCTGTGTTTTAGGCTTTTGAAACACTACGACATCGATGGCACTGTTAGAGTGGACTACAACACTTTCCTGAAGAATGTCACCTTAAACAATGGTGTGAGCTTTAGAAATCTACTGTCCAGTTCAGGTAAGGACTTCCCAAGCATGTTGCTAAGAGTTTCACTGTTTCTTTTCTGTGGGTCTTACAAAGGAAATACATTTCAGTATGGAAAATGTATCCACTACAGAGATACCCATGGTACCATTATTTATAAGAAGAATGTGAGGGCCAAACAAAAGGGAAGGGCTGGGAATGAGCAGTAGCTGAGGTCACATATTGCTCTTACAGGGAAGCCAAATTCTGTTCCAAGAACCTGTGTCAGGGGCCTCATATCTGCCTGTAACCCCAGCTCCAGGGGACCCGACGCCCTCTCCTCCGAAAGCTGCTGTTTTCAGGGCTCGGGCTGGTTCTGCTAACCCACACTGGTAGGAGCAGGTTCCAGGACTCTGCTTTCTAGACACAGGTGTCAGGCACTCTGCTGAGCGTGGCTTTGTCTCTTCTCATCCCCTGTAGCCCCACCTGGCAAGTGCAAATGCAGAGGAGCCAAAGGCTGAAATAAGCCATCAGGCTAATAACGCCTCCACTCAGAATGTGCACTGTCAGTCTCAGCAGGCATCTTCCCATGCATTGGGTAGAGATGAGGGGTGCGAGGGGCTCTTCTCAAAACTAGCTTTTATTTATACAAAGAATTTACTGTCCCTTGGGAACCTCAGCAGGATAGAAATGACAGGGAAACCAAGGAAGCGATGGTCTCTCCTTGGCTGGACATTGTAAGAGAGTGACATGTCTCTCTTTCTGAAGGCCACCTGCTCTGGTCCCTGGCCCATGTCTGGATGTGAAGCCCAAGGTCCCCCCTCTTAGTGATGGTTGGCTTTCTCCTGCTTCCTAGAGAACATTGTACCTCAAGTCACAGGAGCATAGTAGGGCAGGTCTTATCACTAAGCCTTCCGCAGCAATTTTCTAGAACGTGATGCATTTTCAATTCACAAATTCAATTCTTTTCTTCTTCTTCTTTTAGTATTTTTTATTTTGTATTATTTAGTATTTTTTTATTTAGTATTATTTAACATTTTTTGTTTAGTATTACTTAGTATTTTTATTTATTTTTATTTTTTTAGTTAGTATTTAGTATTTTTGAATAAGTCTTGCATTTCCCAGATTTGGGGCATCAGGGACACAAGCCATCCTGACACTGGACCGTCTCTGCTTTCCATGTCTCTGCATTCTCCTGTGATGAGCGTATTCTGTTTTCTTCTGCTGTATTTCTCATGGGCATCCCACGCCCTGTCTTCACCTGCAATCTGGCTCTTGCCCACCTCCAGCCTATCCCTTGCTGCTTCTAACTGACCTATCAGCTCCCTGGGATTTTTGTGTCGCTCTCTGTCTCATTTTTATGTTATATCCCGTGTCACCGAGCCCTCATTTTACCGATGTGGGCTCCGTCAGATTATCTGTAAAGCATTTTTCATGCCTCCTTTTTTTTTTAATTTTGAAATTTTTACTTTATTTATGTATATTTTGCTTTCATGTAAGTATATGTACCACCTGCATGCCTGGTGCCCAGGGAGGCCAGAAGAGGGCGTCAGATCCCCTGGAACTGGAATTACAGATGGTTGTGAGCTGCCATATGTGTGCTGAGGATTGAACCCAGGTCCTTTGGAAGAGCAGCCAGTGCTCTTAACAGCTGAGCCATCTCTCCAGCCCCATTTGTCATGTTTTCTGTGATATGACCCTGGTCTTTCCGTGTCGCATTGCTCTTGCTCCGCCCCCTCCCCTCTCCGTAGCGTCAGCATTGACTGTAAGGAGCTTAGGCGAGTTGAGTGTACTTCCTTCTGCTTTACTTCTTATTCGCTAATGTGTCACCCACTTGCTTGTGCTGTTCTAGGGTTTCTGTCACGTGTATTTATCAATCAGGATCTTCATTTAGCCAGCATGGGCTGAGTTTGTGAGGCAGGGGCTTCTCAGCAGCAGCAAGCCGTAAGGTCTCTCACAGCATTGCTTTGCAAAGGGCTCACACTCACGACTTCGTTTTTGGCTTCTGTCCTCTGAGGTTTTTTATCCTAAGACCACATAGTCTCAAACACTGTTTGAAATTCAAAGAATGTTAAAGGGCTTAAAAGTTTTTATCTGATAATTACAGCATTCAGATTATCTCAGGGTTGGCGGTTTTGTTCAAAATAATTTGTTAATATTATTTATTTATTTATTTATTTAGTGTGTGTGTGTGTGTGTGAGTGCATGCATGCACATGTGCATATGCCACAGTGCACATGTGGAGGGACGAGGATAACTTGTGGGAGTCGGCTCTGTCCTCCTACCACGTGGGGCTCAGGAGGGAAGCCTGGTGGTGAGGCCCATCAGCGGTTCCCTTACCTGAGCCCACACACTGGCCCCAGGCTGGTTGTTTGTGATGAGCTTTTCTTCTTGAGCATTTGTCACCATTTCCTTTTACAATACTTTTGGAACTTATGCTTATTCTGGCAAATTTTGTTCAGTGGGGACTATGAATTGTTTTATGTCCTTTTGCAGAATTTATGTTTTTATTTTAAAAATTCGTCTATTACATTCATATATTTATTATGGTGGTGCTATGGGGCACATGTGGAGATCAGAGGTCAACTTGAAATAGTCAGTTCTCTCCTTCTACCTACCATGTGGTTCCCAGGAATGGAGCTCAGGTCATCAGGCTTGGTGGCAAGCGCCTTTACTGCTGAGCTCCCTCTCCAGCCCTGTTTTGGTTTCGTTTGAGCAGCTGTTTTCCTTGGCTGCACCCAAACTTGAGTTGTTGTCTTCCTCATGGGAATGACTCCCAAAATCTGTACTATGTTGTTCTTAGTGGGCAGTGCAAGGTCTGCCCTGCACACCCGTGTTCAGAGGTTGGCCAGAGATTCAGACAGTATTTATCACAAACGTTGGAGCCCCCCTTGGGCCTCCCTTCTCTGGGAATCCCTTCCCTCCTAAGTAATGAGACTCTACTTAAATCTACGTGCCACCCTCTAGGTATCTCAGCCAAGTCCACACCCCAGGCACCGTGCTTAGGGCAAGTCTGCTTTCGGGTGTGATCCAGTTACTGTCTGTTCTCCACTGATCCCTTCAGATGGGCTTCTCTATAGTTGCACAGGCTGGGTGGTTGATATCTGCTGGAAGCCAGGCTTTAAAATTTCATTTTCATATTTTTTTATTTTATTTTATGTGTGTAAATGTTTTACCTGAGTATGTGTCTGTGTCCCGTGTTTGTGGCTGGTGCCTGAGGAGGCCAGGAGGGGGCGCCAGATCCCCTAGAACTGGAGATGCAAATGGTTGGGAGTTGTCATGTGGGAGCTGGAAATAGAATCAGGTCCACAGCCAGTGCTTAATCGCTGAGGCTTCTCTCCAGTCCCTAGCTAGCCAGACTTTCACATGAAGTTTCTGACTGTAGTTAGAAGGGAATTTTGTGGCTGTTCACACCGAGTATTGTTTTGTTTTTCCAAGTTTTAGGTTTTCATCTTTTGCTTACTTTATTTGGTATAATAAGAAAGTGCTCTTCTTAACACAGTTTAGTTGTTACCATGGAAACCTCCAACCCCCCCTCTGCATTTTATCAATAATTAGCAGCAGGCTTTCTTTATTGACAACACATAAAATCATGCTGCATCTCTGATCTAGACAGACATGAAGTGTCCCCAGCTATTCTCCTGCAACCCCCTTTGCTGCCACGGCGCTAGTTCAGGTCTCTGTTGTCACCCCCTAACTGGGATCCTGATCTAAATTTCGGTCTGTCTTCCACACTCCAGCCATGGGGGTCACCATGGAAAATGGCATGCCTGTGTTCCCAGCAAACACCCATTCTGTAACTTCTGTACTTGAGTTCAAACCCTTTAGTTAGATGCAACATGTTTTTTTTTGGGGGGGGTTCCTGAGTTAGAAGTAGCAGTTGGGGTTCTGAGCACATATACGTGCAAATAATCCACAGACACAGACATAATCTATGCAGCAGGAAGGGGTGCCTCGAGGCCCCACTGCTCATCCCACACCCCAACTTGCTTTCCGCAGCCATAGGGTCTGAGTCTCCTGTGGCTTACCAAGTCAGACAGTGTTGGGAATAGTTTCATTTGGAACATGAATTGGTTCATCTGAATTCTCTTCTTACTATCTCAAGGCATCTGAAAGGGCCCCAGAATAACTGCCAAACAGGAAAGTCCTACTGCTTCTGGGGAACACTCCAAGGTCAATTCCAGGCTGTAATATATCTTCTATTGTTTTCTGCTGAAGCCAGTCATAAATGGGCCTTGCTTTCTTCCATACCGAGCTTCCACGAGATTGCCAGGTTAGGAGTGAAAACCCTGCCCGTGTCTGTGGTGTTGTGTCTGCCTTTCTTGCCATTTGTCTCCCTCATCCACCTGTTCTTTGAAACAAATTCCTAACAGGTCTCGGTGGAAATTCCCATGGAAACGACATGCTCTGATTGTTCCTTGTTTGTAACCCTATCCGTAGCCTTCACACTCGAAAAGTTTGCTTTTCTTAGCATAAAATCTTTGTCTCCTGCTTGTTCTTTTAGGTTCTTAAATATCATTACACATTGTGCTGTGACCCACAGTGTCACTGAGGAAGAGTTTGATGACAACCTGATGTTAGTTTCTGTAGTAGTACACCACTGTGGCTGCCCAGGAAAGAAGACAAGGAGGCACATTTCATAACTGCAAACTCTGCCAGACCTCAGCAGAGGAACCACTGTCATGGCCAGTGCCACACTCACGGTGGAACCCTGAGCATCTGTGCCTCCATTCTGTGGCTCTCATCTCAGAGCTCTTTTCCTCATTTATTTATTAATTTCACAATTTTCTCTTCATAGAGGCTTATTTCCTTCCTCTCTCCCCTCTTCCTTCAGGAGCCTTCAACTAATACCTTAATCTCTATCCTGTGGTAGCTTCCCTGAGCGTACTTCACTGGACTCTGCAAGGTCTGGAGTTTCTTTCTCTCCTTCCTTGTCTCCACGTTGAATTAGCTGGTGTGATGTCCTGCCCCATGTTGGAACGCATTTGTTGTTGTACCCCTATGGTGTGGCTCAGCAAAGAAGACAAGGAGGCATATTTCATAACTGCAAACCCTGCCAGACCTCAGCAGAGAAAACCACCATCATAGCCAGTGCCACACTCACGGTGGAATCGCGAGCATCTCAGCTCAGGTGTTTTAATGATACAGATCTCCTCGGGTACAGATCATAAGCAATCAAACATCCCCCACAGAAATCCAACGCCTGCAGACAGTACAAAACCTAGTCGGCCCCCCACCTAACAGTGCACAAAACATTTCAAACATAATTGAAAATGAACTTCTACAACAAGTTTCCTTTTCATAACTTGACTTTTTAAGTGGATAGTGAAAAATCTTTTTGTTTTCTCATCCCTGTTACCTGAGAAGAAGCAACGTAAGAGAAGAAGGGTTCACTTGCATTTTGAAGGGGTACAGTCCATCACGGCAGGGAAGGCATGGCAGTAGGCGTGTGAGGTGACCGGTCACATTGCATCTGCAGCCCAGAAGCAGAAGGAGAGGAACACTGGTATTCCCCAGCCCCTCCTTGTATCAGTTACTCTTTTCGGCACTGTGACCAACTGCCTGGCAAGAGCAGCTTAAGGAAGGAAAGGCTTATTTGGCTCACAGTTCTGGTATGCAGCCCATTCTCGAGGGGAAGGCATGGCGGGCGGGAGCATGAGGCAGCTGCCCGTGTCGTGTCCACAGTCAGAAAAGAGAGAGCTGAATGCTGGTGCTCAGCTTGCCCTCTCCCTTTGATTCAGCCCACGGAATGGTGGAGTAGCGGGTGGGTCTTCCCACTCGAGTGAACTGAATCCAGATAACCTCCCACAGTCGCGCCAAGAGGCTTGTCCCTCAGGTGATCCTAGGCCCTCCCGAGCTGACAGTTGAGATTAACCACCACACTCCTTTCCCTCTTTTTCTCAGTCCGGAATCCCTGCTCACGGGAGGGCGCGGCTCACATTCAGGGTGGGTCTTCCCTTCTCAGTCAAACCTCTCTGGAGACTCCTTCACAGACAAGCCCAGAGGTCTGTCTCCTAAGTGAGTCTGAATCTGGTCAAGTGGATTAACCGTCACAAGTGTACACCTTGTCACACTGAAACCCAAACACGCTGCTTTTAAATCATCACAACCCACCTGAGCCTCAAAAGTCCACGGCCATCTCATGATGCAATCCTTCACTCACTCAGTCCAACTTCAGAAGTCTCCTGATCGTCAGCATCCCCAACACGTCACAAAAGCCCAGTCTTAGGCTGCTGGGATGATCATTTGGTAAGGATTCTGCTACAAGCTTGACGAGCTAGTTTAGTCTCTGGGGCCCACATGATGGAAGAGAGAATGCTCTCTCTCTCTCTCTCTCTCTCTCTCTCTCTCTCTCTCACACACACACACACACACACACACACACATTCATGCAGACAAAATATATGAATAAAATCTAATTTAAAATTTTTAAAAGACTATCAAAAGCCCAAGTTTCTTCTGAGACTCAAGAAGATTTTTTTAAAAGGTTAGTATTTTGTAATGTTTCTTTTATATGCATTGGTGTGACTGTGTCAGATCCTCTGAAAATGAAGTTATAGACAGTTGTGAGCTGCCATGTGGGTGCTGGGAATCGAACCCAGATCCTCTGGATGAGCAGCCAGTGCTCTTAGCCACTGAGCCATCTCTCCAGCCTGAGAAGATTTCTTAGCTATAAAATAAATAAGTTACATACTTCCAATATACATAAAGTAAACGTTGCCATTCCAAGGGGTAGAATGGAGAAGTAACAGGCTACCAACAGACCATAGCAAGACCAAAGCCCAGCAAGGCAGACAGTGAACCCAGAACTCCATGCCCAGCATGAGTCCTGTGGTAGTACCTGCATTGCCTCACTACCAATGAGCAAGGGGATCCCTGCTTCTCCAGTAGTATACAGTAGTACACAGTAAGACCTAATGTGGTCCTGACATCGCCATTGTGACTTAGGTGTCACTTTCGCAGTGTCACACAGTGGCATCTCAGAATCCCCTTGCAACAAGTCCAACTCTGCCAGTCAGTAGCTTCCCCGAACTTTGGTGCAAGCCTCCCGGACTTCATAAATCTTACCATTTTGCAAACCTCCAAACTCAGCACCATGTTGACAACACCTCCAATGTGCCATGTCAACTCGAAACGTAGTCCGGCCCACTCTGGCACAGTGGGGCTCTGTGCACCCTGAAGCTGAACCCAGGACGACACTGCCCCTTGGAAGTTGTTGTTGGGCAGGAACCCCTTCAGCTGGGCACTCCGAGCTGTCGCCTCTCAAATGAATTTGCATATTCACAAGATGGACTCTTAGATGAGTGGGGAGCCTGTTGACAAAGCCCGGTGTCCCAGCGCAGAGTGGAAGGCTTTCCTCAATTGCACTGTTTCCTGGAGGACATCTGCTTTCTGTGCACCCCCTCCCCCACAGTTTTGTGCACAGCTTTCTGTTCTACCTACAGTTCTCTCTTTCCGTGAACCTGGAGGACAGTGGGGAGCAGTAACCGTGCCACAGCCTAAACACTATGCTCTCTTGGAATTTCCTCCGCCAAGCCAATTAGTCCTTGGATTCAGCTTCGTTCAGGTTGTCAGGGTGTGGGTAGTAAGCAGCAGTGCGTGGTGTGTACGCGGTGTGTTTGCCTGAATGTAACACAGTGACCTCTTTCCAGACCCCAGTTGAGTCCTTTTGATCCCCTCTGAATCCTTCCAGGTACAGCCTCACTGCTGACACGGCTGCTCACATCCTGATCTTCCAACCCTCACTAGAACTGGGCTCCACTTACAGCTCAGGAGCATCTCAAGCCCATAGTTCTAAACATCCACATCCCCAAGGACCATTTCCAAAGGCACATTGATCCCAGCCACGGCCCCACTTCTCAGTTTTCTGTGTGTGTTACTCCTTTTACTGCAGTGGCCAAACACCTGGAAAGAAGCAACTTAAGAGAAGGAAAGGTTTATTTTGGTCCCGATTTGAGGGGATACAGTCCATCACGGTGGATGGCATGAAGGCAGAGGCACGAGGCAGTCACATTCCGTCCACTGGCCAGGAAGCAAAGAGAAATTAGTGCTAGTGTTCAGCTGACTTTCTTATTTCTCCTTTTTATTCAGTATTGGGAGCTTAGTCTGTGGGTTGGAAGTGCCCACATTAAGGGTGGGTGTTCCTCCTTCAGCCAAAGCTCTCTGGAAGTTACTTTACAGACAAGCCCAGGGGTGTGTCTCCTAGGTGATTTCAAATCCAGGCAAACTGACAATGAAGATTAAGACAATTTAGAAACCCAATCGTAGACACCTATGGTTGATGTCCTCAGTACCTCATATCCATTGTGAACACTTGAGTCATTTTTATCTCGGGATAATTTATTGAATTAACACTTTTAGTATTTGTTCATTCTTTTGCTTGGTTTTCTTTTCATTTATTCATATTACATGTGTCTTAGACCCCTTTTTAAAAACTCTTCTCTTATAAACCATTGCTTTCTCAGAAGCTTCCCTTACTCTCTCCTTCCCCTGTGCTTTTACCCTTCCTCTCTCTCTTCTCCCCTCCTCCCTGCTTTCCTCCCCTCTTCTTTCTTACTCGATATAATCTTTATTTTGCTCTCTCCCACTGTATTTCCTTGCTCTGTGTTCCTTTCCTTTTAACCTTCATTTTTGTGGTGATTCGTGTATTTCTTACTCTTCTCGTTGCTGTGACAAAGTACTTGATAAGAAGATCCTTAAGGGAGAAAGGTTTTCTTCAGTCTATGATTTGGGGAGCACAACCCATTAGGAAAGGGAGGCGTATTGGTTGGAGGCCGCCTGCTCACGCCCAGTGGATCAGGCAAAGGAGGAAGGCGAATGTTGGGCTCAGCCAGCTTCCTCATTTCGTGAAGAATCAACGATCACCTTTATTGGAGAATGATCAACAGCTAAGTTTAATACAGATGATGTTTTGATGTGGTGTGGAACGATTCCCACAGTCAAGTTAATTAGCACATCTGTGATCTTATACAGCCGTTTTTTGGTGTGTGGTGGCAACAGTTAATATCCGTCCCTCCGCACATCTCCAAGTGAGGTTGGTAGCTAATGGTACTGCCTTTTGTCCTGGGAGTGGTTCTCCCTCTAGTTTGCACCTAAGAGCCTATTGCTGAAGGAGACTCTTCTTCCTGGTCTCCAATTATTGAAGATGTTTCTTACTAATTGATCCACACCTGATACCTGTTGAGACTCTGTCAGGAGTCACAAAGTACGTTCCTGAACTCACCTGTTGGGTGGCAGTCCCGTGACAGATTACCACCCCCCCCCTTTGTTAATGAGGAAACAGTAGTCCAAGACTGTGTAGCTCGGGAGGGCAGAGCCGCCAGTCACAGCCAGGTTTTTGAGCACAGTCTGTCCCCCGTGTCCAAGGTCCTGGCTGTTACAGGCTTGGGAACTCCCACTGGGAAAAACCTCCTGAGACACCTCGGTCCCCACTGTCACCTCTCATTCTCCTGGTGCGACATCCTAATCTGCCATGCTTCGCCAATAACTTGCTTTCTGTAGGATAGGACGTTGTGCTTTTGGAAGCCATTCTCAGGAGCTTACGGACTGAAGCAGTTTACCTATCTATCTGCAGCTCCCCTAACATTTCACTTTTGTGATTAAGAATGACTGCACCTAATGCTCTTTCTAAAATATTTCCACTTACTCTTTGACAGTTTTGGGTATGTACACAGTGCATTTTGGTCATGTGCACCCCATTCCCCTCTCTGTCCCCCTCCCGGTCCCACTAGAGCCCTTCTCCCCCCACCTCCTATGCGTGTGTCTGTCGTAAGTTATTTTTTTTAATAGCTCATTTAGTTTAGTTAGGGTTGCTTGCCCAGGTCCCACGTAACGCTCTACACCTGCCGCTGCCTCTGCTGTGACCTCTGTGAACTTCCACTGTGAATTGTGACTGACGGGATGGAATTTGCTAGAACATGCTCATCTGTTGATAAAACAGCAGTTCATGGACTCGGTGCTGTGCTTACCTCCGGCTCGGGTTCCAACGATGTTACCTTCGATGCCTAGATGTAGGACAGCAGCTTCTGTTGCTTCTGGCTGCGCTGGCATCCGCGACTGCCTTGCGCATCAAGAGCACCGTCTACGTGGGCATGTGAAGCAGTCACATGGGGGTGAGGCGCAGTGTCTGTCTGCTGCTCTTGGATGGAGCCTAGACCCCTTTAATCCTGGGCTTCTCTAGGTAGTTGTAGTGGGCACTTGCCTAGCGTGGAAGGGAATTGGGTTCCATTTCCAGCCTTCTCAAGTGAAAAAACAAAACACAAAAAACAAATATTGTAGGAAAAATCATGGGAACCAGAAAGAGTGGAAGAGAGTGAGCCCCGGGCTGGGGGCTCACAGGCAAGCCTCCTGCCTCACCGCCCCTTCAGCCCACAAGGCCCTGGATTTTGTTTAAAGAGAGAAGGTGTGGGTTGCCCTGGCTGCGTGTGTGTGTGTGTGTGTGTGTGTGTGTGTGTGTGTGTGTGTGTGTGTGTGCAGTCCCAGGGTATCAAAGTAGAGACTCATGAAGTACCAGAGAGCATGCTAGGAGCCCAGGGCCACGTTGGCCAGGTCAGAGCCTGCCCCAAGTCTGCTCTGAGACCTGGTGAGACCCAGTGTCTCTAATGTACTGCAGGGGGACCTGGGGAAGGAGCTCTCTTTTCCTTTCCCTCCCTTGGAGATGAGTGGATTCCAGATGACTGGCAGCCTGTTAGCTGTCGCTGAAGTGAGTGCGCCTCATTTGGCTGTGGCTTATTTGCAGACATTTTAGGAAATAAATCTGGGGAACCATTTGTGCCTCCTCACGTTCGACGCTGAGAGAAGATGGCTCCACTCGAGACACACTTCATCTTCTGCTACGAGAAGCACACAGACTTGTCGGGCAAAAGCCAGATGCATAAAACGGGGAATGGTCCTGAAACTGCCATCCCCTGACCCCGCGTTTTGTGTCCAACCCCTTCAGCACTCTCCTGGGTCAGATCCTCCTAGTTCTGTTTTGTTTCTTCTGATGCGTAAGTAGGTAGATGATGGATGAACAAGACACACAAAATAAGTGAGAGAATGAAGATTAAATTATGTTAATTAGACTTTTAACCATGAAAGGATATATGGAAAGGAAACCTGTCACATTTGTGTCACAGACACGCCTTTCTTGTTCTTTAAGATTTGTTTTCTGCGTGTGTTTTGCCGGTGTATACTTTTGTGCACCTGCATGCCTGTTGCCTAAGGGGGGTCTGATGAGGGAGTAAGGTCCTTGGAACTGGACTAATGCATGGTTGTGAGCTGCCATGTGGGTGCTGGGAATCGAACCCAGGTTCTCTGCAAAAATCAACAAGTGCTTTTCGCAGTTGAGCCATCTTTCCAGCCCAGGTCATCCTTTGTTGTCTGCGTGCTACGGCATAGCCTTGGCAGCATCCATTTGTGAGGCTGCTCCCTGTTAGCACCACTGCGAGCGTCGCATCTGTCTTCCTCTGGCCCTATCGAAAGCATCCTCATATGCATCCTTTGCTGGGTGGCCTGCTGTCCCACAGACAGAGAGCAGTAGAAGAGCTCAGAATGTTCTCATGTGGGTTGCTTCTGTGCCAAGCGAGAGCTGCTTCCTGCCATTGTCCTATATTAATGTATATGTGTGTGTAGGGCTGTGTATGCATGTGTGTGTGTGTGTGTGTGTTATACATGCATGTGCATGTATATGTGCAGGCACCCTCTCTGCTGTGAGCCAAAGGAGTGTCTGGGTTCCGCTTCTGTTGTCTCTTACCTTGGTTGCAAGAGCACCCACTGAACCTGGGCCCCCCATTTTGACTCTGATACCTGCCTGTCTCCCTGAAACCTCAGCACTCGGTTCTGGTGTGTAAACCATGCTTGACTTGTTATTTGAACTCAGGTCCTTGTGCATGAACCTTAGCACTAAGCCCTCAGCCTCTTTGTTCCCACCCTTATTCTCAATCCTTGCCATGACAAATAGAGAATGACCGGTGATTATGAATATTTTTATACATTTTCCAGTTCTTTGTCCATCCCCTTCTCTAACCTTACCTTACTATTCAGTTGGATATTTGCATTCATCCTACTGATTCATGAGAACTGCTCACATGGTATGAAAATCAACCTTTGTTTTAATGCATTCCCATACTTATGCATGTGTGTGTGTGTGTGTGTGTGTGTGTGTGTGTGTGTGTGTGTGATAGGATCCTGCAGTGTAGCTCAGACTGCCCATGAGCTTAGAACGTCCCTGCCTCAGCCTCAGTGCTGGGCTCACAGATGTGGCCACACACCAACTTCCTTCTCCTGTATGCAAACAATAGCCCCCAGCCCACCCCCGCTCACTTTCCTGCCACTGCTCTCTGCAGTGGACCTGCCTGCCATTAGATGGTTTCCAGCTTTGATGCTGTCCCTGACATGTCTCTGATGAAGCCCACGGAGTATAGAGCGGTTCTAATTTCATTACATTTAGCCCGCATCTCAGGGTCTATCCTGGTGCACAGTAACACATAGGAGGCTAATTTTCTTTTTTTCTCCATTCATCAATTTATTTCAGTATAATGAATCTGATGATCAACCCCTTTCTCAGTTTATTCATCTTAATTTTTACCAAGCAGGCAGTGATCAGAAGCAAATGACATAGAAACGGCCTTTACAGTGTGAATAAACCAAAGCCATCTTGTCTCAATAGAGCTCTCAAGGGAGACTCCACAAGCCAAAAATGCCAGGAGGGATTTGCTGTTCAGCGCCATGTCAAATGAAAATGTCTGGAAGGACTACTCTTTAGATGATGTGGAGAAGACCTTTTGCCAAGAGGTGAGAGCCAAAGTGTGACCACAGGCAAGCTGATAACCACAGAAACCATCTCAGTCCGGGCGTTATTCTGAAGCTTTGTTTTGTTCCCACCTGCACCCCTCAGACTGCCAGGGACCCTCCTCAGAGTGCACTGGTGACACTGATGGCAGGAAAGCTGATTTTGTGTGTACATATGGGGCGTAAGTGTGGGGGTGGGTGGGGGTGAGATATGAAGGTGGGGAGTGTGTAAGTGTGAGGTGTAAATGGGTGTGGGTATGGGGTATGAGAGTATGGGTGTGGGGTGTGAACTGGGGGGGGTTGCGAATGCATATGTGTGGTGTGTGTGAATGTGGGGTGTGTAGGTGTGAAGTGTAAATGTGGGTGTGTGTGGAAATGGGGCATGATGTGTGTGGGTGTGTGAATGTGTGTAGGTGGGTGTGTGAATGTGTGTATGTGTGTGAATATGTGTGTGTGTGAATGTGTGTGGGTATGAATGTGTGTGTGTGTGTGAATGTGTGTGTGTGTGAATGCATGTGGGTGGGGTGTGAATGTGTGTGGGTGTGAATGTGTAGGGTGTGTGTGTGAATGTGTGTGTGAATGCATGTGGGTGGGTGTGTGAATACGTGTAAATGTGTGTGTGTGTGAATGAGTGTGGGTGAACGTGTGAATGTGTAATGTGTGTGTGTGAATGTGTAGGGTGTGTATGTGTGTGGTGGGTGTGTGAATGTGGAAGGTATGCATGTGTAGGGTGTGTGTCTGCTATATGTACACATGTGCGTTCATGTGCACAAGCCCGCGATTGTGCTTACAGAGGTCAGAGGAAGCTGCTGGCCTCCTCCGTTGCTCTCCATCTATTTTCTTGAGGCAGGTCTGTCACTGAACCTGAAGCTCTCTACTCTGGCTTGGCTGGCTGACGGGGAGATAATCAGGATCCACCTGCCCCTAACTACCAACACTGTGGTTACAGGCGCCCATGGCCATGCTTAGCTATAATATGGGTGCTGGGGATTCGAACTCGGGACTTCTTACATTCACAGCAACCACTTTTACCCACTGGATCATCCTCCTAGCCTGAGAAGTTCATTTTAAGTGCATCCGCTGTGCTGCTTACAGGCTAGCTAAAAAAAAATACAGAAAACATATAAACAAGTGGTGCAGCTTGTTTGTGTGACATACTTTTATGTCTCTTTTTTATGTTTTTATGACTAAATGAAGAGGTCTCTTCTGACCTTGAGTAGGGGTTGGTAGTTAATAAATGAAGGGACCTCTTCTTCTAACCTTGGGTTGGGGGCTGGCCATTTTCTCTGGTCTCTATATTTGGATATATATAACTTTTCAAAAGTTTGAAAAGTTAAAACTGAGGATTTCTCCCACTACATTTAAATATCTTGTGAAGGTGTAACAATTGGGACGGTGTGGAGCTGGTGCAGCAATGGACAGAATGGGTTAGGATGTCAATGGGTCAAGCTATGATTTCATTTCTGTTGCTGTGTGAAAATACCCTGACAGAAAATAACCTGGGGAGAAAGGTTTATTGCAGCTTACAGTTGCAGCCCATCATTGTGAGGAAGTCAAGGCAGGAGATTCACATAGACAGTCACAGCACATCTGCAGTCAAGAGCAGAGAGAATGCAGGCACGATGCTCACTCTGGTCAATTCACTTTCTGCACTCACATGCAGTTCAGGATCCCCTGCCTAGGGAATGGTGCTGCCCACACTGGGCTGAGTCTTCCTAATCTCCCACAGACAGTTATTGAATGTGTCTGTGCACCTGTGTGTGGGTACCCCAGGAGGCCAGAAGAGGGCACTGGATTCCCTGGAGTTGAAGTAACAAGTGGTTGTGAACTGTCCAAAGTGGGAACTGAATTCAGATCCTCTGCAAGACTACAAGTGTCCCTAACCACTGAGCCACCCCTGGAGCCTCAATAACTGTTTCTGATATACACAGGGCTTTGCAAGCTATTGATGTGGACTTCTCAGTTGAAAACTCAGGGGGAAAACACTGACAAAGCCTTCGTGAAAGGAACTGAGAAAGGAACATGTTCATATCTATTGACAAATTGGCAAAACTTGTTTTCCCTACTTGGCAAATGACCTTATTGTTTCCATAAAAACATAACCTTCACAAAATACACGGCCCTCACAAAAGGTGTGTGAGCTGTTCTGGAAAGCACCAGCAGGGAGTAGGAAGACATCCACAGTCCCCCATGCGGAACAGCCCAAGCTGCATTTGGTGACCACCATTCAAGACCTTTCTTGTTATGTGTGGAAAGATGACTGTATTAGAGAGCAGGCGAATAACAGGAGGGTTTTCTAAGAAGACCTCTGGCGGGCATTGTCCTGTAGCCCTGGGAATGCTGAAGCAGGGGGATCTGAGTTCCAGGCTAGCCTGGGCTACACAGCAAGGCCTTGTCTCGAAAGGAAGAAAGAAAGAAAAGGAAAGAAAAAAGAAAACAAAAACCTCTCTTTTAAAAACATACACTTTTAATTTAAATGTCTTTGATTTTACCAGGAGTAAAGCAAGCCTCAGTGTCACGTGACAGCACGATTAGCCCTTTCCATGGGGCGTCCCACACCAGAACAAATCGTTGGTTCCCTGGGATCACCAGTTCAGTCTCTACATGACAGGCACTGGTTGTATGTGGGTCTCCAGGTGAGGAGGCCGAGGCAGGAGGAGGGTACACAACTTGCCCAGAAATCCAGAGCCAGTACAAAGAGGTTGAAGCGCTGTGGCTCTGGGGTCCCAGCTGTCACCACCCTCTTCAGCGTTGTCAATCACAGGTGACAGGAAGACGCCCTGGGACTTTGGATGTCTGTTTCCCACACAACATATTAAGTCCCTGAAGGGACATTAGCACAATGAAAGGGATGAGGAAAACCAGGCAGAGCTGAAGGGGTGGTGATGCCGTTGAAGGGGCTGGCTCGCTGCCGTGGAACTTGGTGACGAGTGACAAGTGACTGGCACTCGCTGTGTTTCTCCTGCCCAGCCCCCACCCCACAGATTTTTGCTGTCCATGTTGTGTCCTTGGAGTTGCTAGTATTTATACTGCATACAGTTACGGTAATTCCCCTGGCCGTCTGGCCCTTGTTTGTGCTCAGACATATTTGGTGGCCACCAGCGGAGTCCAGCACCTTTCTTTATTTTGATTTTTTTTTTTTTTTTTGGTTTGGCTGGCTTCCATTGTCTGGTAATGTCCTCAAGGGAGGCTCATGGTTGCTCCGCTCTCTTTGTGTGCACACCTAGGAGACCGCGCGCCTTATGTTGTTAGACCTGAGCAGCAGTCTGGGTGTGTGCGATACACTGTGTTTTCATTTCATCATAACGGAGGGGATGTCCTCCATTGCCTTCCGGCTGTTGTGAACAGTCTGAGGTCATCCTGATGGTCCTCCTGCCCCCGATTTGGGGCGCCTCACCGTGTCCCCTATGCTGACCCTTGAAATACAAGAGCCAAGCCGAGCTGTGCTGTGACTCGGAGCATTTTGATGGCACCTGTTGGAACATGGGCGTATTCTTTTAGGCGTCAGGCTTCAGGGCTTGAGTGCCTGGGTCATAACAAAGCCACACACACCCTGTGCCCCCCTTTTCTGCTTCACCCCCCAGCCCTGCTCCCTTCCCCTCTTCCCCTGCCCTCACTCCTTCAGTACTCTTCCCAGTTGCCCTTGTATTGGGTCTTTACCCTGATGGCCAGCATGTCACTGCTCAGGCCGCATTAGCCCTTTCATCTTATCATTTACTGTCCTTCCACTTCTTCTGCCTCTGGTTTTATTGCCTCCTGTAATACTGTCATTTCATTGCCACGATCTCAGCTCTGATATTCCCCTCTTCTCTTTACTGTTTGATTATTTCAGGACCCCCTTTTAATGAATGCCTAGTTCACCTGGTTCGTTTTTATGTCATGACGCTTGTGTAAACGATACATATTTGTTGACGTCTTTGCAAGCTGGGTCCTCTGTCTCTCGTGTGCTGTGCGCTTGTGTGTTCCCTGCCCTGTCCACTCTGTCCTGTGTCACCACAGTTTACTGTTTGCGCTGAGGATACGACTCACCTGTGTTGAGATGGAACTGGTATTAGCGCCTCCTGACGTCGAGTCTTCTGTGCTCACCTCCCCCTGCTCAGTGTCTGTCCTCACCTCCCCCTGCTCAGTGTCTGTCCTCACCTCCCCCTGCTCAGTGTCTGTCCTCACCTCCCCCTGCCCAGTGTCTGTCCTCACCTCCCCCTGCCCAGTGTCTGTCCTCACCTCCCCCTGCTCAGTGTCTGTGTCACCTCCCCCTGCTCAGCATCTGTCCTCACCTCCCCCTGCTCAGTGTCTGTCCTCACCTCCCCCTGCTCAGTGTCTGTCCTCACCTCCCCCTGCCCAGTGTCTGTCCTCACCTCCCCCTGCCCAGTGTCTGTCCTCACCTCCCCCTGCCCAGTGTCTGAGTCACCTCCCCCTGCTCAGTGTCTGTGTCACCTCCCCCTGCTCAGTGTCTGTCCTCACCTCCCCCTGCCCAGTGTCTGTCCTTACCTCCCCCTGCTCAGTGTCTGTCCTCACCTCCCCCTGCTCAGTGTCTGTATCACCTCCCCCTGCTCAGTGTCTGTGTCACCTCCCCCTGCTCAGTGTCTGTGTCACCTCCCCCTGCTCAGCGTCTGTCCTCACCTCCCCCTGCACATTGTCTGTCCTCACCTCCCCTTGCACAGTGTTTGAGTCATCTCTCCATGCTCAGTGTCTGTCCTCACCTCCCCCTGCCCAGTGTCTGAGTCACTTCCCCCTGCACAGTGTCTGAGTCACCTCCCCCTGCCCAGTGTCTGTCCTCACCTCCCCCTGCTCAGTGTCTGTCCTCACCTCCCCCTGCCCAGTGTCTGTCCTCACCTCCCCCTGCCCAGTGTCTGTCCTCACCTCCCCCTGCTCAGTGTCTGTATCACCTCCCCCTGCTCAGTGTCTGTATCACCTCCCCCTGCTCAGTGTCTGTCCTCACCTCCCCCTGCTCAGTGTCTGTGTCACCTCCCCCTGCTCAGTGTCTGTGTCAGCTCCCCCTGCTCAGCGTCTGTCCTCACCTCTCCCTGCACATTGTCTGTCCTCACCTCCCCTTGCACAGTGTTTGAGTCACCTCTCCATGCTCAGTGTCTGTTCTCACCTCCCCCTGCACAGTATCTGTCCTTACCTCCCCCTGCTCAGTGTCTGTGTTAGCTCCCCCTGCTCAGTGTCTGTCCTCACCTCCCCCTGCTCAGTGTCTGTATCACCTCCCCCTGCTCAGTGTCTGTGTCAGCTCCCCTGCTCAGTGTCTGTTCTCACCTCCCCCTGCTCAGTGTCTGTCCTCACCTCCCCCTGCCCAGTGTCTGTCCTCACCTCTCCCTTCACAGTGTCTGTGTCACTTCCCCCTGCTCAGCGACTGTCCTCTGAATACCATGTCAGTCACATGTTCCTGTGGTGGCATTTGGGTTGTGTCACTAGATCCCTCCATAAATGTGTATTTGTATAGCTTGTGACACAGTGCTGTGTGTCCTGAAAATCCCACCCAGGCATGGAGTCACTGTCCCAGCTGATGCTTTAGAACATGATTCTGTTTAACCGAAGCATCACCCTGTTGCCCACGATGGTTGGCACGCCTACCATAAGCATATGGAGTTCCATTCCAGGGCCACCCCACCTGACACAGTTAGACTTGTTCACATTTGCCCGTCTGATGCAAACTCCACTGGGATTTTGAGGGCTATTAGTCCTTTTGCTGGCATGGAGCATTGTTTTGTATTTTACAACTTTTGTCTAGAACATTTTTTCCCCTGTAGGACATATCTACTTTATCGAGTGATGCATGGCAAATCTGTGCTGCATCCTGGGTCACTGTGAGTGAACAAAGCCAGCAGGGTCTGCTGTCCTGAAGTCCTCTAGGGCAGGGTGCTGGAGAGAGGCAATGGGTCTCATTGAGATGGGGTGGAGAGGTGTTTATAAAGCCGTGTACCTCAAGGAGGAAGCTGGCTGTGACTCTTGCTGGTGTATCCATGATGCCAAGGCATGCCGCACATTACCTAAAAGAACAGCACAGGTGTGCACCCGTTCTCACGAAGCTGTTTCAACACACATCGCTAAGTGAAACCTGAAAGTGAAACCTGAAACCTGAAAGTGTGGCACGATTCCCCTTTTGTAAAATTGTCGTCGTAATCATGACTGCATTCAGAGCACAGAGCTGGGATGTGAGGCGTCCCATACCTCTGGTTCCTTTGTGTACTTTGCTGAATTGCTTGTGTTTTTCTTACACAAAACCTTACAATTTTTAATAAACTGAATTTTTTGGAAGTCCCAGATGTCACCTAGATGGTCTTTCTGTGTCACTCATTTTCCAGAAGCTCTTGGTCATGGCAGAAGCATGCTCTAAAAAGCCTTCTTGAAGCCCACACACCTTTAAGATGGTAAAATGGACTCTGTTGGCCAGACATGGTGGCAGGAGGCTTTAATCCTCACTCTTGAGAGGCAGAGGCAGGCAGATTTCTGTGAGTTTGAGGCCAGCTGGGTCTATATAGTAAGTTCCAAGACAATCAGGGATACATAGTTAGTGAGACCCAGTTTCAAAAAAAAAAAAAGGTGAATCCTGTTAGCCCAGTAAATACATGAAGACTCTGTGTCACAAGGGGCTCTTGTTTCTCTGGGGAAGATTCTTTTCCCCCAGTCAGGAAGTTAGATGTCTCTGCCTCCCACCTCGCTGCAGGAATACCAGGGTTACAGGTACATGCCACAGAATCTGGCTCTTCCTGTGGGTCCCAGGGACTGCACTCTGCTCATGGGTCTTTGTGCAGAAAGAGCCATCCCCCGGCACTTTAATCCCTTCCAGGTTTTAAAGATCTCCAGTACAGCCGTGCCCTCTCAGGAGCATCTCCAATTCTACTTCTTATTCTCCGAGTAGATGGAGATTCCTGTTCATTGTGCATTCATGTTCAGACACCTTTAAAGAAAGCTACTTTTTACACCAACCTGGTGGTTATTCTACTTTTTGTCTTTTACCAGTTAGTAGGGATAACTGAATTCAGACAAACTGAGATGATTGACATATCAGTAAACATAGTTATTGGCCAATAATGAACAGCAGTGTCCCATAACACCAGCATCCATGATATCTTTATGAGTCATGAAAACCAGCTTTGAACCAACCCCCTGCACCTTTGGTTGACTCTTTCACGACCACCCCCTTTTTAAAACCATGATTTACAAGGTGTCCAGAAGCTATTATGTTTATGGGCTCCTTATATTAATCAATTTCCACGCCGCAAAAGGAACTTCTGTTTTTAATAAAATGCTCCCAGCTTACGCGTCGGATGGCTTGACTTAATCAGCAGTGCGTGGTGTGAGCGCGCAGTAGGGAATGCTGGAAGCATATTAAGATGCACCACACTGGCAGGGCTGCGGAGTATTTTTAGCACTGCAGTCGGAGGTAAAGCCATCGTCCTCCCTGTCCCTCCCTGAGAAACTTGTCAGCCGCGAGCAGGGTGTTGTTTGTAGTAAGCTCATCAATTAAACATTTGAGGTTCAGTACACGCCACAGTAACCTTTTTGATCAGTTCTCGGAGACGGAAATGTGAGGAGGTTTTGGTTTAAAAAATAAAAAACAAAACAAAGCTGGCATGGTGAGAGGATGTTGGCTCAACTGAACGCAACACTCGGATTTTAATTCCTTGCAGCTTTCGAGGTCTTACGAAAAGATCGAAAAGGCCCTGAGCGCAGGAGACCCCACCAAAGGTGGCTACATTTCTTTGAATTACCTGAAGGTTGTCCTTGACTCCTTCGTATACCGGCTACCGAGAAAGATTTTTATCCAGTTAATGAAAAGGTAAGAATCCAATTGTTTCTTGACAGGATACCACCCCCCAGACGTCAGCCGGGACAACGTGGAAGAGCTTCATTTATTTTTTACTTAGTGCTTTAAACTCGGTGCCTCCGAGATTTCCCCACATATGCAAAGGCAAAGAGAAAAGCCCCACACATCCACTGGAGCTCACTCCCCAGCTCCGAGAGGCACTGAGTGCCGACTGGCCACAGCCTGTGTGTCAGGGCTGTTTGCCTCAACCTTGGGGTCTGCAAAATAAACATGAAGCCCCTCATTCTGGTGCGCCCACCCTTTACAACGCCAAGACAGATGGTCTTCGTACCAAACAGAATCATCAGCGTTATTAATAAATATCTGTTCAGGGTTCAAGTGCAGCTGCTCATCTCCTGTTCTCTTTTCCAGTACCTGAGGATCAGAATCTAAATCAAGTAGTCTGCACATTGCTGTCTGTAGCTCACCTCACATCTTAGGTTTCTTAGTTGGGTTTCTATGATAAAACACCATGACCAAAGCAACCTGGGGAGGAAAAGGTTTATTTCATCTTAAGCTTCTAGGTCATACTCCATCACTGAGAGACATCATGGCAGGAACCTGGAGGCGGAAGCTGTGGCAGAGGCCGTGGTTCTCATGGTTTGTTCAGCGTGCTCTCTTATTGCACCCAGAACCACCAGCCTAGGGTTGACACCGCCCACAGTGAGCAGGATCCTCCTCCATCAATCATCAATCAAGAAAATACCCACAAGCTTGCCCACGGGGCAGTCTGGTGGAGGCGTTTTCTCAAAGTAACCTCTTCCAAATTAAGTCTAGCTTGTGTTGGGTTTACATAAAACTAGCCAGCATACCTTGATTTCCTGTTATTCTGCAGGCTTCCTTCCCACCTGTTCCTTTTATGAAAGGCTAGAGTAAATGTTCCTCTGAGTTTCGTATAACCCAGATTTGATTGTAGTAGCATTCCCTGTGGTCCCATCTCCCCCCTGCAGTCCCTGCCCTGAACCGACATCTCTGAGGACCCGTGGCTATGGTTTTATTTATCTGCTTTAGGCAAGACTGCTCCGTAGACTGGTGAGATGTGTGGGCCACTTGTCTATCTGTTCATGTTGGCTGTCGCTGTCAATAGGACCTAGATCCCACGGTTCTCCAGAGACCGTAAGGTGGTGATATTCTGTTTGTTCTTTTAGTGTGTGCAGTGCTTCTGTGATGAGAATGTGCCTTCTCCACAGTTAGATAAGAAAGTTGGGAAGTGGGGGGGGGCAGCTTGGTGTGTAAAACACTTGCCATACAAGCATGAGAGCCTGAGCTCAGATCTCCAGAACCCACGCAAAGCTGGACTCAGTGTCTGTTAGTAACCCAGCACTCCTATGGTGAGAAAGGCAGACACAGGAGAATCCCAGGAAGCTCTCAGACCTTATGCAGCCCTGAGCAGGGGGCTGTCTCCAACAAGGTGGAAGGAAAGACTGGCACTGAAGTCCTGTGACCCCCACCTGTGTGCATGGCCTGCTCACACCCCACACACACATCAAAACAACACCACAAAACCAAGTACAAAACACAAAGAAACACTCTTGGCTGCTGTTTTCAAAATAAGGAGCTGGTTCTCCAGCCTCTTCCACAGAGAGCAATGGGAATCTTTTCCTAATGACTTTTTCTTAATTATTATGAATTCTGAAATTTAAATGTATTTCATTTGTTCTAATTCAATACAGTTATTTTCTCCCCCTGCCTTCCTCCCTCTCTGTCCTCCCTCCTCCTCTCTTTCTGTCCTCCTTCCCCTCCTCCCCCTCCTCCTCTCCTCCTCCTCTCCTCCTCCTCCCTCCTCCCCCCTCCTCCTCCTTAATGTTCTCAGAGTCTCACTTTATAGCCTAGGCTGTTCTTGAACTTGAAACCCATCTGCCTCAGCGTCCCAGGTGCTGTGATAACTGGTAGTACCACTATGCCCAGCTTGCTACAATCATACATACACTCCATTGCTCCCTGTTGGCTGGTGGGGCCTTTCCACGCTGGCACCTATGTCCTGTGGCTGGGGCCCTCATGGTCTCTTGAGAGCCTTTTTGCTTTCTGGTATGGTAAAATTCCCTGGTATCCTCTTGTCCACCTCTTGCCTGACACAGGATTGGTGATCTCTACAAGGAACCCCTTTGCCATACAGGTGGGAATGTGGCACATAAAGACAAAAATGTTGGTCAGAAATAGACTTGTTGTTTTGCCAAGACTACACAAAGAGGCCCCTCTCAAGGGAGCTAGATGGAAGCAAATGAAAAAGTGTCCTGTGTAACCAGGTGGTGAGGGCTGCCTTGGGGTCGAGAAAAGATGCTTGAGAGCAGTGGATAAGTCCAACACCAAACTGGGGAAGGGGTTCATTTTGGGTACGTAGATGGCACCATGCATGGTGGAGAGGAACCCCACCCAGAACTTCCAAAGCACAAAGCAAATTGGACCCAATCAGTGACTCCATAGCTCAGAAAACCGCTCTGTTGGTGACCAACTCTAGGACTTATTTCTCAGATAGCTAGAGGCCATATAGAGCCTGTACTTATCTTCAAAATCCTAATGGTAATGTAATAGGGATGATGGGTACAACTAGAAGACACCCCTCCCCCTTGCCCAACACTCCTCATTGCCCACCCCCATCCACACACATAGGAAACTCCTACATTGTAGTCAGGTACACCTACAGTGTTGCTTTGATTTTAAAAATAGAAATGTCTGCCTTAGACACCTTTCCTATTGACTTCATATTCTTGGAAATTATCATTTTACTGAACGCATGAAATGTCATTCAGCTAACATTTACCAAGCGCCTTCCTCTGCCAGACACTGTGCTAGGTGCTAAAAATGCAGAAATAGACAATGAACAGATCCCAGCCGGGGCGGCATGCCAAGTGACGACTGCCACGGGCTCATGGAATGAACACGTTAGGGGTGCCGATGGCCACTGTGTGCTCTTGGTAGAGCCTCTTCTTCAGGGACCCAGCGTTCTCTGAGGCCCTCTTCTGTACTTACCCAGAATTCCCAGGGGTATGGCACGAGAAACAAGAGCCAGGTGAATGTCTGCACCATGAATTACATATGGGCTGAGCATCTCCAGCCTGAAAATTCAGGTTCTGGGCTGTTAAGATAACTCCATGGGGAAAGACACTAGCTGCTCGCACCTGATGACTTGCATTGACTCTCTGGAACCCATGGGAAGGTGGAAGGAGAGAACTGACTCCACAGGCTGTCCTTTGACCTCTATACACAGCACCGAGG
Organism: Cricetomys ansorgei; assembly: GCA_026225945.1. NCBI lineage: Eukaryota > Metazoa > Chordata > Mammalia > Rodentia > Nesomyidae > Cricetomys > Cricetomys ansorgei. The sequence goes on along the minus strand of JAMJFZ010000199.1, from coordinate 78,135,029 downwards.
CATGCTCAGCCCCACATTCACACATATACAGCAATAATTTTTTTTTAATCCAAATTTTTAAGTGGTCCTGAATCCGAATCCTTCTGAACTCTGATGTGATGTTCAAGGGTCCAGTCAAAATAAAGTACTGTGTCATGTAGCCTCCAGGCTGTGAGTTAGAGTATATGAAACACATGGACAGTTTGTGTTTAGACTTGATGTCGCTCTCCAGGTCCCTCACTATATACGGACGTATTCCAAAACTCAAAAATCACAAATCAAACAGCGTTTCAGATATGCGACAACTACACCGTGTGACACCCATGTCCACTGTGCACAGATCTGAAGGTGTGTTTGGTATGTAGCCATCTCTCACAAAAACCACTCATGGCCAGTCTTACCTAGTGTTGAAACACTATGATACTCTTCTAACTAGTGTTTGCCAGGTGCCTTCTACTAGCCTGTAGACACTGATTCCAGGAAAAAGGCTTTTATTCTTTTGTCTAATTAAATCACCAGTTCTATGTCCTGGAGCCCTGCAGCAATTCAGCCTCCTTACAATCTAGTCTTAAGCTGCTAGCTCGGACCTAGTAGACTTAAACCTCAGCCTCCGTAAAATCTAGTCTTAAGCCTCTGAGACCCACTGCTGACTGAGCCAGTCTGACTAGGTCCTTTTGAACTCAGACTCTTCTGGTTCAACTCACTTGCTGTTCCAGCTCAAACTCTCCTCCAAGCCGACTGGTTCAAACTGGTGCTCTGAGCCAACTTACTGTTTCTGATGGAACTCTTCTGACTCTTCTTACTCTGACTGACTCTCTGACTGCCTCAGGCTAAACTTGCTCTGCTTGGCTTCAAACTGACTCGCTCTTCCCGTCTGATACTGACTTCTTCTGCCTGTGTCTCTGTGTCTCTCATCCAGCCTGCCTGCTTCTGTAACTCACTGCTGCATACTGCCTCAGCATCTCTGCCTTATCCTCAGTCAGACCACTTCATTGTCTCTGTGTCTTGTCTCCTCTCTGCCTGCTTGAAACTGCTCAGCTCAGTTAGTGCCTTACCATGTAAGGAAGTTACCACATAACTTACCATGCTCCAGACTGAGAGCCTGCTTTTATATCATGAAAGTTGTGTGTGTCCTCACTCTGACTCACTCTGTTAACTCTTCCTCTGATTAGTCACTTTGCCTGTCCTTCACTGACTCATTTCAGACAACACTCCTTATTGTGACACTCACTCTTTCCAAGCTGTGTTTGCTTTGACTGCTTCCACACTTTATTTCTGTCTTAGGGATTAAAGGCATGGACCACCACTGCCTTCTGAATACTGGGATTGAAGGTGTTTGCTACCACTGTTTTCTGAATACTAGTATTAAAGGTGTGTACCAACATTCTTAACATTCTTTCAACATTCCGATGTGATTCTTTCACATAAACTCCTGGAATATAGACTCTTCCTATCACACAGGCCTATTCCTTTATAATAGTCAATTTTTTAAAAAAGTTTTTTTTTTTTTTTTTTTTTTTTTAGACAGGGTTTTACAGAGTATCCCAGACTGGCCTCAAACTCAGAATCCTCCTGCCTCATCCTCTGAACCCTGAGATTATAACCACACACCACTGTGTCTTGATTTCCCCAGTCTTTTATGTTTTCTGTCTTGGTAGGTTGCATGTGTGGGGCATAAGAGTCTCTTGGAAGCTATTGAACTTCCATGTCGTCCACTGTGTATCCTCCTCCTTCCTTTCTGGCTTTTTTTTTTCATCTTCTCTTTTCCTTAGTCTCATATAAATAACTTTTCAAAAACTCAACGCTTAGTTTCATGATCCTTTCTTCCACCATTTTCTAGGCTCTGATGTATTTCTTCTCTGATCTTTGCTGCTGATACTGTTTATCATTCTTTTTAGTGATTTTTGTTGTTGTTGTTGTTTAAGATCAACTTGTTGAAGATTGGAAATATCTTCCTCTCCCACCCCCACCCCCCTCTGTATTCATGTTGCTAAAATTCCTTCTGTTTTCTCCTTCTCCTAAGGCCCAAGGACAAACAAAGGCATGATTCTGCCAGAGTTCCCTGTAGAACCAACGAGTTATTGGGCTTCCTTACAGAGTGTAGGTGAAGGGCTGTGTGCAGGGGTATGGTTACACTACCCCAACAGGTGGCACCTGGAGGACTTTACCCAGCAGGGGTGAGAATTTCCCCTTACCTACATGAATGGAGCCCCTCCCCTTGTTTTCCAGACCTGTATGTACACTCTAGGAGGCCTCACGTTGTTAAAGCAGAGTTGCATACAACAGGTGGTAAGGGTGGAGGCTCAGGTGAAGGACTCATAACCTTCCACCCTTCCAAAGGGGCCATAGATAGCCCACAAGCCCAGCTTGGAGGATCTTCTGCAAGGGGCACAGCTGAACTCCCCAGGGTGACAGTTGTGTGGCTCAAAGGATAGACTCACAACGTTCCAGCGTGGGCCTCCCACGTGGAGGTCAGAGGGCAGCTTTGCAGAGCGGAGCCTCTCTTTTCACCTCACCAGGCAGGTCCCTCTCATTCCTGCGACTGCACAGCATACTGCATGCTGGCTGACCTTCCTGCGGGCCGGGAAGCCGTCGATGTCTTACTCTGTTGTGCCGAGGTCACAGTCACTGCGTGAAGTTTCTGCAGGACTGCCCAGCTGTCCCTCAGAACTGCACCCTGGCAGTGAATGTGGCCGTCACCTGCTGTGAGTGTTCCAGTTTCACATCCTCTCCCGCGTTGCACGTTAATGTCATTTTAAATATTGATCATGTACGAGGCGTGAAGTGGTGCCTGTTATTGTCTTAATTTGTCTTTCCCAGGCTGACACCGAGGTTGGCAGCCTCCAGGTGACCCCCTTGGTGGGATTCTTCCTCATGCCCTAATAGGCTGACAGCCCAAACGGAAGGGTTTAAAGTGAATTTTATCATCACTTTCAGGTTTAATTCTTTATAATCAGGTATGCATTAAAAGAGAACCCGTTCTGTGTAAGAGCTCTTTCTCAGCTTGCTATTTCCTTTTCATTAACATGATACTTCAGTATCTCAAAGTTTGTATTTTAATATAATCAAACACATCCATCTTTTCTTCCTGCAATGTCTTCTGTCATTTAAAATCTGTCACTCATCATTCCTGCCCAGCCTGGGCTAGGAGCTCCGCTCTAGTCCATGTCTCGTTCTTAAAATTAGATATCCAAATTAATTTTTTCCAAATAAATGATTTATTTTCCTGATGCTGTTTATTGAATTATCTTTTCTCTCTCCATTGTTTTTAAAGTAGCTCATCTGTTAGGCATATCTCTCTCTCTCTCTCCCTCTCCCTCTCCCTCTCCCTCCCTCTCCCTCTCCCTGTGTGTGTGTGTGTGTGTGTGTGTGGTGTGTGTGTGTGTGTGTGTTTTCATTTGGCACGGCACACACTTGGAGGTCAGAGGATGACTTTCGGGAATCAGGTCTTTCCTTCTACCATGTAGGTTCTGGTCACCAGGCTTGACAACAAACCCTACCACCCAGCTGGTTTTGTTTTTGATGTCTGCTTGCCATACCTTAAATGATTGCTCATAATTTGATCCAACCTGGATTCCCTGTACTATTGCATCAGTTTAGACTTCTACTGTGCACGAACATCTCTGTAGATCCTATCTGGAGTGGCCCACCCACTGAATAAAGGCAATCATTTATTTTCCATTATGGCTTTAGAGAGAACACTGGCTCCCCACGCTGTCAGTTATCTGTTCCTAACCCTATTTCTTGAGTTTAAGTAGTGAATGTTAAAGGCTCAGGATTAATTCACCACCCGCTATGAAGGGAAGCCCTATTGGATTCTACCATGGGCAACCTGGACTGGGGCCTGAGCTAAGAGGAGAGAATCAGGAGTGCCTTTGAGGAGCAGCGCTGGGGTCATTTGGTCCAGGGGGTTGCGCCCACATCCCTCTTTCTTTTAGCTGAAGGTATCCTCGATTGTTCTCTGCCTGGAATTCAGAGCATCATGGGAAGGCAGATGCAGTCTTAACATGATCTTACGAGCATGTTCTGTGTTTCCATGGGCAGATTTTGTCTGGCTTTAAGTGTCTACTAACCAACTGTCCCTGAGTGTTCCCAGATGCTCCGTTCATAGTAACCATTGACTTGAAGCAAGTGAAAGGCATTAGCAAGGGGTGTCTTGGGTTAGCAGGCTCCCTCCTGCCTAAATCATATGCAATTACTTTCTACTGATCCTAGCAAAGACAGCTTCCTTATGCAAATGATCAGAATCTATGGACCAAACCACTCAAACATGTGTCTCTGATTCTGATTGGTGGCACAAGGACCAGCAGCCCTTTAGTTTAAAGGGACTATTCCAACCAACACGACTCAGACCTCTGAAGACCCCAAGTCCCCAGGAACTTTGGAGCATAGTGGAATGTTGTGGAAGTTTATTTTCAATTTTTAGTTATGTGTAAAATAATTGTTTTTGTGCACTGTTGGAAAAATGGATGATGCATAGGCCTTGGCCTTTTGTATTGTCTTCAGGTGTTGGCTTTCTGTTTGATTGCTTATGATCTGCACCTGAGGAGTTCTGAATGAATAAAAACACCTGAGTTCAGATGCTCAGGGTTCTACTGTCAAGTATGGTGTTGGCCATGATGGTGGTTCCCTCTGCTGAGGTCTGGCAGGGCTTCCACCTACGAAAGTGCCATTGTGTCTCTCTTGGAGAGTTGCCAACACAGTTGTACAACTACAAATGGCGTTCCAACATGAGGCATGACAGCACACCAGCTAATCCAATGTGGAGACAAGGAAGAAGAGAAAGAAACCCCAGACCTCACAGAGTCCTGTAACGTACACTCAGGGAAGCTACCAGAGGATAGAAATCAAGGTATTAATTGAAGGCTACTGAAGGAAGAGGAGCAAGAGAAAGAGAAATAAGCCTCTATGAAGAGAAAAATTTGAAAACTAAGTGAGAAAGAGGGCTCAAAAGTGAGAGTCACAGAATAGGGGCCTTTAGAGAAAGACATTTTCATGGTAAAAACAAATAATTCAGCCGGGAGCAGGGACAAAGTAAGGTTCTAACTGCTTTTCCTTATCATGGCGCCGATGCTCCTGCTGCTGGTGGTAGCGTACTGTTTCACAAACTGAGTTTTCTGATAGCTGCATTGTATGTGTGTGACGCTCAAGATGTTGTGTTTGGGATCAATGGAAGAGACTGTATTTTTCCCATAGTGGTAGTGAAAAAGAACACCAAACCACCAGAATGTTTCAGCTGGAGATTCTTCCCACTGGCCCAGGACCCCCTGCTGCTGTGGAAGCCACAGCTTAGAGCCAAAAGCTGCTTAGTTCAACAGAATGGTTTTTTGTTTGTTTGTTTTCTGCAAACCTGTCTGCAAGACATCCTAATAAGACACATCTGATTTGTTATTGAGAACTCCACCCGTGAGAACCTTCCTGTAGACAAAGTGACCATTTATTTTTCCAGCAAACTAGACTTTCTCTTAAAATCTGGAAAGTGTTTCCTCAGGGTCAGCACACAGAAACTTTCTTCCAGAGCTGGCTGAGGTTTTATCTCATGCTGGTAGCCAAACTTAGTACTGTAAGAGTTACCCAAGTGTTACTTGTTTTGAAGACACAAAGGGGTCTTTGGAGAGCAGCTGAGGCTTGGTATTGTGAGAGACCAGGAGAAGCCATTGGTGGAAGTGCAGCCTTAGTAGTAATTAAAGGCCTAGATTGAAGGGGTCATGAAGAGAAATTGAGGCTTGGCACCATGAAGAGTCCAGGAGAGGCTATTGGTGAAGGTGCAGCCCAGTTGCAGAAAGGGACCCCGCAGTTTTTAAGATTCTAATACCATGGGACAACCAGCAAGAACAGCAGCAGCAGTGGAGTGGGGCCAGTTAGAGCCTGGAGGACAAGCTGTGTGTGCTGCAGAGCCAGAGAAGTGACCCAAGCCCTTTGGAGGAGCCCAGAAGATTATGAGTGAAGTCCAGATAATTGACATTGCTAATGTTTTTCTGCTGTCCAAGGACACTGTGAAAAGCTTGATAGGTGTTTGGTATCATTTGGTCCTGTGCATTAGCAACACTGGTGATTGTTATTCTTATAAATAGCTTTGCTGGTGTAGTATTAAATTGTGTTGTAAAGGTAAAGCAATTTTCTTATACAGAAAAGGGGAAATGTTGTGGAAGATTATTTTTAGTTGTGTCTAAAATAATTGTTTTTGTGCACTGTTGGAAAAAGGGACGCATAGGCCTTGGCCTTTTGTATCGTCTGCAGGTGTTGGATTTCTGTGGGCGATGTTTGATTGCTTACGATCTGCACCTGAGGAGTTCTGAATGAATAAAAACACCTGAGCTCAGATGCTCGGAGTTCCACTGTGAGTATGGCTGTGGCTGTGATGGTGGTTCCCTCTGCTGAGGTCTGGCAGGGTTTGCAGTTATGAAATATGCCTCCTTGTCTTCCTTGCTCAGCCACCCCACAGCAGCTTACCACGACGGTGGAGCCCTTGAGCTTCATGGCATCCTCCCCTCTCCTTCGGACTCACATGTCTTTCTACAGCCTCCAGGGTAATTTTTCCTTCATTCTTCCAGATCCAGAAACTGTAAAATCATAATCAGTATGCGGGAAGTGATGATTCTTACCTCCTAACGAGAGTACCAGAGGCAGAGTAGCGAAAGCAAGGCAGTTTACTTCGTGACCTTGTAAAGTCAAACTCAGTGGAGAAAAGGCTAACGTGGCTGGTGAACTCGATCTGGCACAAAGTGACGATCTTATATTCCTAGTTGTATTTCTCTGCCCCCTGAGTTATTTGGGGAGGCGCACTCTTCCCAGTGTCTAGCATTACCCTGTCCCCAGATTCCTCATCCTATCTGTTCAGGTCACAAATCCTTATCTAATGCATATCCTGTGTCTCGAGATTCCCTCCTTCTCTGATCTGTGAACTGTCACACAGCAGAGTGCCTGTAACTTTTCAACCCTAGAGTGAACTGACAGTGCTTGGGTAAGCAGGTGCCAGCTGCCAGCTAGGGAAGACGGGCCTAGTGCCTCCTGCTATCTGTGACTCTCTGATGAGATACCCGTGTGGTGGTTCCCTCTGCTGAGGTCTGGCCTCCCGTTGTCCTTGCTGAGCCACCACAGCAGCTAACAGCTGCACATGGATACTTTGTTATGGTCAGAAATCCTCACATGCATGAAGCACCCCAACCATTTGGTAGCGTGTGGTGACTCCTGTAACCCTCAGCTGTAGTTCTCCTCCAGTGGGACCTTGGCAAAGAAATATGGCCTCTGTCCTGACAATGGAGCCAGCAATACATACTGTGGTTGTCTCTCCACTCATGCTCAGGTATCAGGAAACCTGACGGGAGCTAGAGGACTACCTATTGATGGGCCACATGGCAGTCAGCTCTAGGACTGGGAAGCTGGGAAGGGCAGGCAGAAGGCCCTGTATATGCCCAGGACATCAGCCGTGCTGGGCTCACTGTGAACAGAAGGGCCTTCCAAGCCTTCCACATGTTGGAGAGAGCTTAGTGGAGTTGAAGGCAGGAGAGAGCACAGGCCAGACTGGGAGTTTCAGTTTGGCCACACCCAGTTGTGTACACTCATTAGAACAGAACCACAGCATTGCTGCTGAGCCACTGCGAGAAGCAGGAGTCAAGGCCAGCAGTGCAGATATGGACGCCCCAGCACCCACACTACCGCTGCTTTAGCAGGCAGAAGGCACAGACAAGGCCACCAGAGAGTGACAGTGGCCGGAGAGGGAAGCAGGACAAAGTTGAAGCGAGGACATTGTCAGCCATGGCGGTCCTGTCCCTTCCTTCTGACATCTTCCTCCTGCTCTCATGACAACTGCACATGTGCCACACCCTGCATAAAACTCCTGCTCATGTCCTCCCGGGGGAGCTCTCAGGATTCTGGACCCACTCTAATGGCGGGTCTAATGACTAATCCCTGTTCTTGCCTCCTTTGATGGTGGCCTTTGTCAAGCCATGCGACCTTTAGCTCAGTGTGTTTAGCTCATGCTTAATAATGCTATTCATGGTAATTCTAGGAAAAGCACCGTACTGTTTTCTGAAAGTTGCGTTTATTCATGTTAGTTATAGAGTTACAGAGCTCCAAACAAGGAAACCGTAAAGGAAAAAGTAGATAATCTATACTCATAATAGCTAGAGCTAGTGACTACAAATACAGCCGATGTTTGTGCTGCTGACATAGCCAGAGATAGCCACCGCAAATGTAGCCTGAGATAGCTGCTGCTAGTACGTTTCCTATTTCATTTCAGAACCTGTGAGTGCACATAATCCCAAATACATGCTCACCTAACTTCACAGCTGAAAGTGTCTGAGGTATAATTGTGGTCTGTGTTCTCAGAGTCTCGCATCAGAAGCATTTTAATGATATTAAAAAAAAAAACTGAAATGAGCTTTTTCAACCCTCAAGTCAAAGAACTCGAACCATTTTAAGGTTTTATATTACTATTGCTAAACCGCACTGCAGAAAGGTGTTGATTAATCTTAACAAGGGAGGCTCGCAAGACCGTTTTGGCAGGCATTTAACACCGATGCTTCTAAGTCCTGGCTAATTTGACAGTCAGAAGGATAGTTTCTTGTTTTGATTTACCTGTTCTTGATCACTATTGATGCTTTCATTTTTCATTAAAGTGTGTGTGTGTGTGTGTGTGTGTGTAGGTAGGTAGTAACAGCAACTTGTAGGTGTTGGTTCTCTCCTTCTGTTTCACAGATTAAAGTTGTGTCATCCGGTGGCAAGTGCATTTACACCCTGAGCCCTTTTATCAGCCCACTGTTTTCCACTAAAAAATATATGTGTATGCTGGGTGGTGGCGGCGCACGCCTTTAATCCCAGCCCTCGGGATGCAGAAGCAGGCAGATCTCTGAGTTGGAGGCCAGCCTGGTCTAGAGAGTGAGTTCCAGGACAGCCAGAGTTACAACAGGGAAACCCTGTCTAGAAATGCATGTTCATGTACTTTGTTTACTTTCTATGTGTCCGTCTTTCCCCCAGCTCTATTGAAGTATAACTTTCATGTCATTCTTCATTGTGTAGTTTGATAAGTTTGGACAAGGTGCATTTGTGGGATTGCTACTCCAGTTGAGATAGATGGCCGTAGCTTTTACCCTTGTCCTTTGTAGTCAGCCAGCTCCCCTTACCAATGCAATTATATATGGATTTTTTTACATATGTGTGTCAGTGTGGGGGAGGTATGTTTACGTGAGCACAGTGTCTACTGAGGCTGAGGAAGGAGTCAGATCACCTGGGACTGGAGCTAAAAGTGGTTGTGAGCCTCCTGGTGTGGGTGCCGGGAACCAGACTTGAGCCCTTCTGAAAGAGCAGCAAGCACTCTGAACTGCTGAGCCATCTCCAGAATTAAATAAATACATAAGCAGGTAATTTTAAAATTAAAATTAAAGGTACATTTGTAGATAGGGTGGTGCATGCCTTTAATCCCATCATTTGGGAGGCAGAGGCAGGTGGATTTCTGAGTTCCAGGCCAGCCTTGACTAGACAGTGGGACTCTGTGTTGTATAAAATGTTATAATTCCAACTATTTGTGGCTAATAATTAGAAATGCAGGTGATTTATGATTATTATTATTATTATTAATTATTATTATTCCATGTATATGGGTGTTTGGCCGACATGTCTGTCTGTCTGTGTACCACATGTGTGCCTGATATCCACGGAGGCCAGAAGAGAGCATCAGATGCCCTGGAACTGGGGTTCCAGGTGATTGTGAGCCATCACGTAGGTGCTGAGAACTGAACCTAGGTCCTCTGCAAGAACAGCCAGTGATCTTAACCACTGAGCTGTTGTTTCTCCAGCGCAGAAATACAAGTGATTCTTGTTCACTAAATCTGAATAGTATGTTTTTAATGAATCCACTGATTTTAATGTCTAGATTTTCGTTGTAGATGCCCAGTGTTTTCTGAGTCTGACCTTCCTGAGGCCCAAGAAGCAAGGCCTCTCCTACCTTCCCAGTCCCTGCCTGCTCATCTCCTTCCTGCCTCACCGCACTGGCTTAGGCCAGCCATGGGCTTTCTGTAGCAGAGGTCCTTCATTCGTTTACAAGGAATTTCTTTTTTATTCCTTATTTACCCAAAGTTTTTTCTTTTACCATGTGCATTGAGTTTTGTCAAGCTCTGGTCTGTATAGAGTATGGCGGACACACAGCTTTTCTGCACAACTTACGGTGAAAATCCGCAATGCCGATGACTTTACTTAGGGTTCTCCAGGGGAACCGAACCAATAGGATGAGTATCTATTAGAAAGGGTTATTAGATTGGCTTATACAATACGGTCCGGGTACTCCACTAGTCGCTGTCATGTACCAGAAAGGCCAAGAACCTGATAGCTTCTCAGCGTACAAGGCTGGGTGTCCCGGCAGTCCCCACCTGGAGCCGAAGGCCTGGCGGATTCCTGGAGAGCTGCTGTCCAGAAAAAAGCTGCTGGTTGACTGAAGCTGGCACAAGTTGTATGAAGTCATCATGGCTGAAGCAGAGCCTTCCGGAGCAGGAGTCAGGGCTTCAGTCCCAGTGTTCCTGACAGCTGGACTGCAGTGTCCCTCAGAGTGACAGCAGAGGAGTGCAAAGAGCTGGCTCTCCTGGAGGCTGTCCAGTTGTTTTCCAAGGGACTGATTGGCTGGAGCTCCCATTTGAGGCAGCCAGGTGCAGAAAGAGATCTGACAACTGTCATTCAAGTGACTGAGCAGCTCGTCCCCCCACAGTTCAAACTGTTCAAAGAGGAAAAGCACAAAACACATCAAGGAATACGTGTACATGTATCATAGGTTCAACATGCAACTAACTTCTCAGAACTGCTTAACTCTGAACAGAGGCTGTTAGTGAGGGCTGGGTCTCCCTGTCTCAAGGCAACCAGGAACACCCCCACCCAACAACGGCCAACATCCTGACCCTCCATGGCCAGCCAACCCCACTTTAACCTGGAAGATTTCTGGTGGAGACAGGCACTGGTTCTCCAGTGTCTGGTGACAAAGATGGCATCCCTGCAGTAGACTTCTGCCACACCAGAGGCTCAGCCTGCTGCCACACAGCACAAGCCGGTCAGTGGAGGGCAGAGCTGCAGAAGACATTTGCATACAGTTACCTAACTGAACACACAGGCCTTCCTGTCCTAACAAAACACTGTGTGGGGATTTAGATTAGTTCAGGAAGGAGATGGTGACCACAGACTGGTGGACACCTCATCACAAGTGGAGGTTTGGGGCCAAGTGACACACATGATCTTAACCCTCTGGCCACAGATGCTTCCTGGTTCTGCAAACCTCAGGAACAGAGACAATCGCCCCTTGGGTTGTTCTTGTTACACAGTGGATGGTGTGAGGGGTGACAGGCCTCTGGCATTTTTTCAGATAGTAGTAAAGGAACACCCAGAGGTGAGTAAGATTAACTGAGGCCAGAGCGAGAGCTGGTCTCCTGGCTCAGCTTTAGAACCACGGCAGGCATCTTTCTGTGCTGAGGGTGAGCTCACAGCAGGCCAAAATCCTCTCTGTTCTCTGTACTTTACAATATTATCGATTTAAAGGAAGAATTCAAGCCGCTCCAGCACAGTTTTTAATGCAGATTTGTGAAGCAGAGTAGCTTGGCTCATGCTGGCTTTCACATCTCGGCATCTCAGATGTGATGCTTCTGTAGTATCTGAATGACCTCTGCAGGAAGCAGAGGTATGTGACTGAACACTTGGGAGTTAGCCACTCTGCACCTTGTCTGTTGCGTTTCCCTTGTAAGAGCCTCTTCGGCTTGCACTGCTGTTGTTTCACAGGTGAGCAAACAGGGTTAGAAAAGGAAACCACTTGTCTAAGGTCTCCACAGCAGTTAGGGAAGGGACAGAGATTTGCACTTGGTCTTACCCCGGGATGTTCCTGCTGGTGTCTTTGACTCGATGATTTTGGGATTCACAGGACCATGTCAATTTAGAAATACACTTTTGAACAATTTTCAGTTATTTATTCTTACTAAAACTTTTATTGTGCTGTCATGTTGGTGAGACTTTCTGGGCACAACTTTTAACATTACCAGGAGACGCAGTCTCACAGCAGACTCCCTGATTCTCTGTCTCTTACAGTCTTTCCTCCCCCTCTTCTGCAACGTCCTCAGAGCCCGATGTGCAGGAGTTGACTGCCTAAACATGAGCTGAACAATGACAATAGTCATGCCAAAGTGGACAGGTGAAAGCCACAAGGCCTCATCCCTACACAAAGAGCTACAGGCAACTAAGGAATACTCAGAGTGAGAGAAACAGTCTTCCCCACAGATGAGCATACCGTTTGGTTATTCAATACCAAATGGTCAGCCCTGAAAACATACATACAAGTAACATTGTACAGACTCAGCAGGTTATACTTAGGAACGTATATGTATATACATATACATGTATGCATGTAATAACTATGAAAAAGAGATCATGAATTTGAAAAGAGAGCAAGAAAGGCTATATAGAAGGGTTTGGAGAGAGGAATGAGAAGGAGTAACCTCAAAAATAAATAATTAAAAACCTTTAATTGTGCACCAGTTTGTGTTGCAACCATAGCAAAGACCTCAAGCCCAGTGCCTCCAGTGCCATAAACACTCTCCTACTATGTGGCAAGAGATGACCAGTACAGGACTCAGTGGGCTAAGGTGCGGGTATGAGCAGGACCCCGGAAGCTCTGGCTTTACCAGCCCCATGCATGTGTTGGCTTACAGTTTCTTAGCCACAGTGTGCCATGCCCCCTCCTCCCTCTCCCCTGCCTGTTAGTGGCTTTCTCTACTCTAAGAGTTCATAAGAGTGAGAGAAACAGAGGTTGGGCCACCCATATAACCAAGGGTACCCTTCCATCTCAAGACCTACCTTGTTATTGTTACTACTATCTGTTTGTCTGTCTGTCTATCTATCTATCTTGCAAGGTTGGGGACTAAATCCAGGGCCTTGCAAATGCTGGTTAAATACTGTACAATGGAGCTACACCCCAGTCCTCAAGGTCTACCCTAAATCACTGTAAGCCTCCTCTGCTGTGTACTGTAGCAGGACATTTAGAAGGAGTTTGTGGTTTTGATTTCTTTAAAAACACAAAAAGGCTCTTGGACTATGTTTTTGTTCCCATCCCACGTATAGTGGATGATGATAAGTTGATCTGGAATGTTCGTAACCAGTGGACATGATTTGATTACGTGCAGCTGTTTAGCCACATGTAGCTTGTCCTTATGATTGCATGTGTGCTGCTTGGACTTATGGGAATTTTGCTTAGAGTATATAAGGGTTGGAGCCCGGAGAGCAGGGATTGGGTGGTTGTTGGATGGTGGTAGGTTGATTGGTTTGTTGGTTGATTATTGCTTAGAGGAACTTCAGTTAGATAAATTATGTTTCGGAATATTGAGTTAAGATGCTAGTCCAGCTTACTATCAGCTCCTGTTCCCCAAGCTTTCGACAGCCAAAAAGGGGCCTTGAATATTCCTTCCTTCCTCTCTTTCTCTCTTTCCAGTCTGCCTGAAAGGGTGGTGAAGATTTCTTTCTTTCTTTCTATCCTTTTTTTCTTTCCTGAGCTAGAGGATAAAAAAAGCATACAACAATGTACAATAAACAGTCACAGGCCCGAAGCTGAGGTCTTCAAGAGCCATCACCCTACTGGCCAAGGTAACTGAATTCCTCAAGTAATGAGTTTGAAAAGATTATTCATGGACATTGGAATTTTAACCAAATCCCTATGTTTCTTCCTTCCTTCCTTCCTTCCTTCCTTCCTTCCTTCCGAGTTTGCCACCACTGGCAGAACATGGCGACACAGGGTGTTACGATCCTCTGATTTTTCCCCTTGCTTTTAAAGAATCAGTCTGTGGTGCTATTTTGCGAAATGACTTTGTTCGCCTTAGATTTGAAACTTCATATAAATTCATAGCTGCTGATTTTGACACAGTATTAAGTATCTAATCCATGCAGTATTACAGGAAAAACTGTTTGATACTGCTGTTTTCATTTTGTGCAGATTTGGACTTAAACCCACCACAAAAGTCAATTGGAAGCAGTTTTTAACAGCGATTTACCAGCGGCAGGGGTTGGAAGTTAGCAAGACAGTTCCCCCGAAGAAAAGAAGCAGGTATGTTTAGAAACCAGCTTAAAAAACACAGTGTACGGTAGGTCAGAGAACACGTGGATTAGATTTGTTTTCATCTATTCAGTGCCCGCTGTCTTCATTGATTGTCAACTTTTGCCTAGTGCTTAGCAGTTTATAGATAATTTTACATTCACTTTTTTTCTTTCTTTCTTTCTTTCTTTCTTTTGCTGAAAGTTTCCCTAAACAAGAGGGATGTCGTTCTTGTTCCAGTTCCTAGAGAAAACAGAGCCTAAAGATACAAACGGGGCTACAACCCAGTGCTCGAGGGTGCTTCCAGCACGCCCAGCACCTGCTCACAGGGGTCCCCCGCTCCACGTGTCCCCGGGAGACCATGTGCAGGCACACACTCGCCGTGTGTTCTACAGGAAGGGAGCGATGCGTTAACCTGTTTTCCTGCCGCTCTGCTGTGCTAGCAATGTCACGGTCACGGGAGTTTCTTGCCTCAGGCACCAGAGTTTGTTTCCTGCTAACGTCTGTTGTAACTTCCAACTGCACGTTGTAGTGGGAGCTCAGAAATGTGAAATAAAAATAATGAACTAAGAAGACATTTTAGAATTTAGACTTTAGCTCGCACTTCTGTGTGACCATTATTGATTATGCCACATGAGCCACGAAAAAAAATAGTTTTTTTCCCTTACACAGAGAGAGAGAGAGAGAGTGTTTCATCAGGTGCATCCAGTGTGCTCTGCCTTATTGCAAAGCAAAATATGAAATTAATTCTCACTCCACTGGAGCCTAAGGCAAGAAACTCCCAACTGAGGACTTTAGGGATATTTGATGACTGCCCTGGCTACCAGCTCTCCGTTGTTCAGCGTCCTCTTGCTCTGCAGCTAGGGGGCAGCTGTGAGCACGTGTCTTAAGCGTCTACCTCCGTTTCACTTCGGCTTTCTTGTCTAATAGTACCTTGTCTAGGGCTGCCCAGACTAAAATTAAAGTGGCATTTTTTTTTTTAAATTAGAGATAAGGTCTCACTCTGTGGCCTCGGCTGACCTCGAACTCATGACCCCTCTGTGTAGGATTACAGGTGGGTGCCACCATGCCCAGCTGTGGCTCTCATTAGCTTTAAAACAGCAGTCCTCCAGCAGGGCAGTGAGTCTCCCAGGAAGCTTGTGGCATCTTCTTAGGACATTTGTGATTGTCACAGCGGAGGTGCTGATGTAGACAGGCCAGGGGTGCAAGAGATCTTCCCACAAAGGAGAAGGTCCTGCCCCTGGGCCTGGCATCCGTGACAATAGGTAGGTAGCTGGGGATTGCTCACACAGTGTCTGCTTGTGCAATACTAACCTTTGAGACACTCTCTTTCAGTTAATTACACAAGCCTTGAGGCACAAAGGCAGAGGACATTTCTGTAGAGGGGTAGTAGGTGTGTTCTTGCAGAGCTGTACAAACATCTCATCAAATCCCCAACAAGTATTGAGAGCAGTCCTGCAGGTGAACGGTCCACTGTCACGTCCCTATCTTGTGCAACTAGAAGATGTCTATTGAACAGTGAGGAAAGGGAGACCCAACACTGAGTTTTGTTACGAAGTATCTTACTTTTCAGTTGCTTTAACGAAACACCATGACCAAAGTAACTTATAAAAAAGCATTTCTTTGAGACTCATGGTAACAAAGAGTTAGAGTCCATGACCATCACGGTGGGGAGCAGCAAGCAGGCAGGCGTGGTGCTGGAGCAGTAGCTGAGAGCTCACATCCGTATCCATAAACAGGAGGCAGAGAGAACTAAGTGGGAATAGCATGGGCTTTTTGAAACCTCAGAGCCCAGCCACAGGGACACACCTCCTCCAACAAGGCCACACCTCCTAATTCTTCCCAAGCAGTTCAACCAACTGGGGACCAAGCACCCAATATATGAGCCTATGGAGGTCATTCTCACTCAAAGCACTATACGAGGGTCTGGGTCTCCTTTTCTGACGCGAGTCTACATTAGCTCTCAAAGTGGATGGCCGTGGCCTCCGAGAACATTTGCACAGTTGATGGAACTTCAGGGCAAAAAGTCAGAGGTGGACAAGAAGGTGCAAGCAGCCATGGCGTAGTCACTGGAGGGCAGAGGCCCATGCCCTCAGCTGAGGGACCCCTGTGCTGCAGCTTGCTGCCTGCCCCAGGGTCCTGGAGGCCAGCACTCTCTAGTTTCCTTCCTGGTCTTTTTGGGAGATCAAATTTCAAGGATTTGGATGATGTCTGACTAGAGTTGGTCAGAACTGGGGGCAGAGCAGAGCAGGACGGCACAGCCAGCAGATGCCTATGCTCGTCTCCTCTAATCAGCTGTCCCCCCACCTAGCAGCAAACAGGCCTGCCCCTGGACACTACCCTTTTTGAAGAAAGAGCCCCACAAAGCCAGTGCTGTGAGTGCTGTCAGGCACTTGCTTTTCCCACTAGGAACAAGTCCGAAGGTACAATCCTCCTGTTCTTCTCCTGCTCCTCTCTGCAGCATTGACTCTAGAAACCGATCTCACAAGGAAACCATCATCAGGAGGTTATTCAAGTACTCAGAGGAGCGCTACACAGCCCTGAAGAAAGCCTTACTAATTATCAGCACGGTAAGAGTTTGAACCCTTCTCTGGAAAAGACTCACAGTAGGTAGGAAGGTTAACACGCAGAACATGGCCAGTGAGTACTCTGTCTACATCTGGAAAGACAGCCAGGAGGCTACTTCTTGTCCACTAGGATGGAGTAACCAAAGGGACCAAGTTGGCAAGGATGCGAAGACATCGGAGTTGTCCTAGGCTGCTGGTGGGAAGGAAAAGTGGTACAGCTGCTATGAAGAACGGTGTAATGGGTTCCTTAAAGGTCAAATAATCGACCATGTGACCCGGTGATTTCATACCTAGGTATCAGGCGAGAGAAAGAGGGACACGTCCTCACAAAGACGTGTAGAAATGTTCCAAGGGACATTGTTATGTTCAAACTGGAGGTAACTGGAGACGTAGATAGGTAATGTGTGACATGTCCTTACAATACCAATCGGGAATAAAAGGGAACAAGACACCAGGAGTTGGAGGGAACACAGATGTTCAAGAGACTGGGGGTGACGTAAAGTCTCCAGTGTCTGTGATGGTGGCCAGGCAATCTGTGCACATGTCGGAGGTTAGCAACAAGTTGTCAGTGATTCCTCTTTGGGTGTTTGAACTCTGACTATCATTCAAAATCAAAACATCAACAGGCTTATTTAGTTGAATTTACCACAGGGAAGCCAACTCCCAGAACTGGGAGATGACTCAGCGAGTATGAATACTTCCTGTACAAGCGTGGGGAGCTGAGTTCAAATCCCCAGAACCCTGGTAAACATCTGGACATGCCATACACCTTAACCCCAGTGCTGTGGGGAGAAGACTGGTGGGCTGCTGGGCTGGAGGGCAGTGAGCCTCGTCCCAGGTTCAGAGAGAGACCGTGTCTCAAAAGAATGAGGTAGAGTGACATCAGGACACCTGATAACCTTCCCTGGCCTTCACGTGTAACTCGGGACACCTGCACTCACATACGTGCATACACCACACACACGTACGTGCACGGAAAATAAAAATAAAAATAAGAATTTCAGGGGCTGGGGAGATGGCTTAGCGCTTAAGAGAACTTGTTGCTCCTTCAGATGATTGGGGTTCAGTTCCCAGTACCCGGCTGCCTGTGACTCCTCTTCCAGGGCACCTGACACCTCTCCTAGCCTCCAAGGGCACCTGGCATACGCAATGGTGAACACACACACACACGCACAGAAAGAGGGAGAGAGATGGGGGAGAGGCATGCAGGCACTCACACATACACATGTAAAAATAAATTTAGAAAGAACTCTGCTCTCTCTTGTCAGCTTGGACCCACACTTGCACTGTGACGGTCAGTGACGGCGACTGACTGACGCTCAGAATGTCCCTCTCTGAGGCAGGGGCTCTGCGTTCCCACCTCTCCAATAAACAGGGTCTCCTGATCTTCATAGTTAGCTAACTCGGCGACAGGGTTTGATTCCCCGGGAACACGCTCTCCGCAGAAGCCTTTGCTTGTAGTGATTTCTTTATGTATCACGGCAGACCTTCCTCCCCCAGCAGCTGCGGTCCGTGTGCCCCGTGGAAACACGTATGATTGATATTCTGAGTGAATTGGCAGCTATAAAAGAACTGCAGGGAAATTACGAGCCAATAGATGGGGCTGGGAGGAGGAGGAGGAGGAGGAGGAGGAGAAGGAGGAGGAGGAGGAAGGCTCTTAGGAGTGGAGGAGGAAGTGGAGGAGATGCTTAGAAAAGGGTCGGCCTGTGCCCCCCAAAAGGACCACATTCCTCTGGTCCATCTCCTGCCTGTTTCCTGGTAGAGGGACCGTTCTAGGAAGAGCCTGAGAAAGTCTTAGTGCCTCCCACCTCTCCCCTGTTTCTGGTCACATGTGGTGCGTGTAGTGGTCAGTGACCGCCATTTTCATTTCAAGTCATGACTCAGCTTGGCCGAAGCTGATGCCTTACTGATGCTGAATATGTACGAGGCTTTTTCTGCCATTTAAATTTGTTTTAAATTCCCAATATTATTTATACTCTCCTGCTCAGACTCCCAAAGGACGCATAACTTGGGAAGAACTGTGGCACATTCTAAACTGCGTGGTCGCAAAGTTAAGTGATGTGGAATTCAATGAACTGAAGCAGATTTTTGACCCCGAGGGCATTGGCACAGTGAAGGTCAGCTCCCTCCTGGACCTGCTGGATGATGACCCTAAGGTAGGTCTGCCACAGTCTCCTGGCTGCGTGACTCCCGAAGCCAGGAAGTCAGTGTTCTCAGCAAAATACAGTTTAAATAAATGAATGGCTTTGCATTTCCACATGCTTCCATTTCACATTGCAGTTTAAGAGGTTGTTGTTTTAAGTTTTTGTTCCTAAAGCATATTGAAGATACCATCTGACATTTCTGAAAAACCTGTCCTGAAGTGACAGGCGCTGGGTGCTGCTCCGCTTACAGCCCAGGTCTTGCAAAGGAGTATTTGGGAGTCACACACGATAGTAGAGGTGTACACTTGTGGTCCTAGCACTTGATGAGCTGAGGTAGGAGAAATGCTGGGAGTTCAGGGCTACCCTGGGCTACTGAGAGTACTAGGCCAGCCAGGGTTACATAGGGAAATGAGACTTCATCTAAAAAAAAATTAAATACAACAGAAATGTGTTTGGGAAGAAGCCCCATGCCCTGGGCTGACACGGTTTTAGGGGTAACCAACCATTGCCCCTGGTGTCTACCGGTAAGTAGCTTTCAGTAATTGCTCCTTTTGACTGAGAAATAGGCAGTTTTATTAAAAAGTAGCTCTGCAGCAGCCATTAGCATTGGCAGTTTTTAGGAATTTTTTAAATGTCAGATTAGTTGCATGCATGGCCTTGTCAGAATGTCGGGCTGTGGCCTTCACTGTGGAGGGAGATTGCTGAGCACCGACCCTCGCCTCTACCCACATGTTTCTGCAAGTTGATTCTTTAGAAGTGTGACATACTAAGTCAAAAAGCATAGGTATGCCTATATCCATACCTGACCGTATGAGTCGGGAGGGATTGGACCCATGTGCCCAGGCAATACCTCAAGTACACCTTGACTTGGTTTCCCACTAGTGCTTGGGCGCAAGACCAAATGAGTCTTCAGGGCAAGGAAGTCATCTGGGGTGGAGCTTGAGCGAGTGTCTAGCTCATGGCTGCCACCTTCGTGAGCTGTATGCAGGGTCAGATGGCGTATCTCCTGAGGACACATGCCTTGGACAACAAGATTGGTGACAGCAGCAGCCTGTGGTGGTCACTGTGGAAATTCAGCAGGATAAAATGTCACAAAAAGTCCCAAATCTAAATATTTGGTCTCAGTCATTTTGATGTTTGCCTGAGTGTCTCCTGCATAAGCACTAACTACCCACACCCTAAGCCGTTTGGTTCTTCTTAATCCTGCTTCAAACGTGAGTTGTAGAGTCCTTCCAGTGCCTTTTATGCGGCCTGGATAGGACACGCCCTGTCCAGCCCAGTGCTACAGTGCTCAGGACGCCTTAATAATGGGCATCACAGCAGCTGTGCACGTCTTCAAACCAAACCAAGACATGTAAGCAGCCTCTCTGTTCAGCAAGGGACATGATCTCTGCTTGATGTAACCTGGGCTGTGACACATATTTGCACACACACTCAAATCTGCCATATGTGTGCGCGCACACACACTTAAACATGTCTTATGTATGTACACATACACTCAAACCTACCGTATATATGTGCACACACTCAAACCTGTCATATGTGTGTGCACACACTCAAACCTACCATATATATGTGCACACACTCAAACCTGTCAGTGTATATGCACACACACTCAAACCTGACATATATATGTGCACACTTTCAAAACCTATCACGTGTATGCACACACACTTCCAACCGTATGGTGTATATGTAGACACGTACTTTGTTTTATCGAAAACAGTTATATTGGAGTATAAATGATGCTTTTTTTTAAGTGTACACATCTACCATATGCATTTTGATGGGCTTGGATCTATGATTTTATATACTGTACGTGCCTTCACCTACAAACAACTCATGTTAAGGGGTTTCCAGCCTGCCATTCGTTGAGCCATCACTAGCATTTAACACAGTGAGGTTCACTACCTAGTTTTAAAGGATGCTGCATATTCCATATTCCCCTTTGTTATGATCGTAACATCAGTTTGTTCTCCCTTTCATAAATTTTGCTCCAACCTGGACGAGTCAGGCAGAGCCAGATTTCAAGTCCACACCAAAAGCTTCCTGTCGCCCGTGAGGAGGGACTTTTACTGATAACTTTTCTCTCATGCACTTAGGTGAAAAAAGTGTCTACAGACACCAAGACAGCTCCGCCTACGGCTTGGGATCCAGTAAGTACCACTTGCCTTCAATTTGTGGGTGCCATCCCCGTGTGCTCCAAGGGTACCTGCGTACCGGCTCCCAATGCAGCAAGTCTTTCTTCCTTTCTTGTATTAGGTAGATGAAATGCTGCTTGATACCATCACCAGGAACTTCGAGACCTTTTACAACATGCTGCAGTCATATGACCTTGAGGACACGGGGACCATAGCAAGAAATAACTTCAAGAAAACCATGCGCATGTTCTGCCCGTATCTATCGAATGAATACTTAGTAAAGTAAGTTCACAGACTCTTCACTTCTGCTTCTCCCCAGCCTGCTCCATGACACTCGTGGATGATATTGGCAGCAGACACTATCTGCTGAAGTCCCCTCTAAGCACCGCCCTAGGACTTCCCCGTGTGTAATTTAGTCTCCTCACTGCTGTGTAAGGAGGATGGAGGGGGAAGCTGCGTGTCCACTGCGAGGCACGGTGAGTGGAGACGCAGGTTCCATCTGGGTCTCTGGGGTTGCTGGCTATTCCTATTGCTTATTATTATTTTTAAATGGTTTGTTTTTAAATGTACATATGTGTCTCTGCCTATACATGCGTGTGTGAGGACAGTGCCTGTGGAGGTCACACATTCTCTGGACACTGGAGACTCGGCTTTTTAGTTTTTAGTCTTGGGCTGGAGAGATGTCTCAGAGGGCAAAGGTATGTACTGCTCTTCCAGAGGACCCAAGTTCAGTACCCAGCACCCACATCAGGCTGCAACTCCAGCTCCAGGGGATCCAGTGACTCTGGCCTCAGTGGGCACCAGCACTCACATGCACAGACGCACACACAGACACACCCACCAACACCCATTTCTTAAAAAGATTATTAATTTTAGCCTTTTAATGGAATGCTCTGTTAACTTTCATCTTTAGAATCTCCAGCAAGTTTCAAGACACAACCTCAGGAAGGATCCTGTACAAGAAATTTCTGGTATCTATTGGTGTCATTGTCCCACCGCCCACCTCTCCACTTTATGTTACCAAGGATCAGGTAACTGAACAGTCTCAACATGAGGAGCCAGGCCAGCCAGATCTTCCTGAGAGGTAAATTAGAGCAAAGGAAAGACACCCTAACACCACTGTGCTCGCTGGAGAAAAACTCAGTAGACATGTGTAGCTGCTTCTGTGTCCTCAGAGTTGCGATCTGTGCACATGGTTAGAGCAGGCAGAGCTCCTGCTGATAATTGAACCTACTTGCTAATTTTAGAAATGAAATAAGTATAGTTCCAGACGTGGGGGAACTTGCCAAGGTTGTCCCCATGTCAACAATGGACTTTCAGCTCCCAGACAACTTGACGGCTCTGCACCCTCATGCACCCACGTCTCCTCTCTCACAGACGTTAGATTCTTCCCCACAGCTTACCATTTATTGTAAAACGCACCCATCAGCCCAGCTAACATTTTCTAATATGAATGGTAGAGCTGTTAAAATGATAGCCAGATTGAACTGTCTGAACTGTCAACCAAAACACACTCTGTGAGCTGTAAAAAAAAGACCAGACTGATGGATATTCTGGCTTTGTTTCCTTTTGAAAAACACTAGTTCAGTCTAAGGAAGAGATTCCTGCTGTAACTGCTTGCTTATAGCGTGTCCTGAGCCTGCAGGAGGAGACACCCAGGAGGTGCCATAGTGTCATTTCTCTTTTTCAAAGGTCTTGAGCATGGGATGACGGGGATGTCTTTTAAGAGAAAGGGGATGCATTTTAAGAGAAAGCTTCAATATCTGGCGACATGTCTCCCTAGAGCCAGGAGAAGAAAAGATGGCAGTTAAGCTTCATAAAGTAGGCTTTCCTGGAGCACAGCTCCTAAAAACCATTTGTGAATTAAGTTGATTCTACAAAGCAGCTCGGGATAACCACAGCTTCTCCGGTCTACCACAAATGGCCGTGACTTCATTCACCTAGTACTAGAGAGTGCTTGGTTTAACTTGAAGCTTCCCTACAGGCCCTGACTTTGTTTCCCTGGTTCATGAAAACGTTTTGTTTTCAGCCACACGTACAGTCCGGTGGAGTTAAGGATGCAGGAACCTGAAGCAGCCGGTCACATGGCCTCCGTGGTCTGGAAGCAGAGACAGGCAAATGCTGGCGTTTGCTTGCTTTCTCCTTCATACAGTTCAGGTCCCCAGGCCAGGGACATGGTGCTGCCCACTTCAGTGTAGACCTTCCCACCTCACAGGCGTGCCCCAAAACCAACGCCTCCCTGGCGTCCCTGCCGGCTCGTCTTGACAATTCCAGGTCCCGTCTCGCCGACACCAGCCGTCCCATGTGCCCAGGCACATGCTATTTCCATCCAGCTCCAAGTTGAGAGTTGCAGTGTGACAGTGTTGCCCTGCCCTGCTGGCTGGTCACTGTGCACCGGCAGCAGGACGCTGTCCGTGGACCCTGTGCTGCTCAGCTCCGGCACTGGCTCTGCAGCTGACAAGCACAGAAAGGAAGCCCCACTCTCTGAGTATCTGTCTGTCCACTTATGGTGGAGTTATAACCCCCTTGCTGTCACGGGATGCGCAGTGACCAGGTACGTCACGTCACGTCAGCTGCTGAGGATCTCGGTGCCCACTTGTGATTTCAGAGCCCAGTCCACGATGGACAAAACCACAGAGACCAGGAACATGACCAAGGAAGAAGTCATTGGCAGACTCAAGCACTGTATCCGGCGGCGGGACCCGGTGTTCAAAAAGCAGTTTCTTAGCGTCAGCAAGGAGCCTGATGCAAAGATCAGCGTGAGGGGCTTCCGGAAGGTAGGAACCCATCAACTGTGGGACTTCCTTCCTGCCCTGGTCCGTGTGTCCCAGCCCACCGCCCTACTTATTTTGTCCATTGTTGCTGATCATCTATTCCATGCTGGGGAAGGGAGTAAGAAAATTCATGGGTGGTGCCATCAAAAGACCAGTTTTTTTAATATACCTCGAAGTGGGGGCGGGGCAACAGACTGGGCAGTCAGGAGAGCACAGCCTTCAGCCCAGAGCTGGGTGCAGCATGCAGACCCAACTGTCCACTCATGGTTTGTTGCTGGCACAGCTGCTCCATTTCCAGGCCTCAACAACTTCAGAGGACTTTAAGAGCCCCAAGTTACAACTGTCAGATTCCTTCCAAGAATAGTTCCAGTAAGGTCGTGACTTGGTTTGGGTATTTAAACCTTTCAAACAGCTTTTTTTTTTTTTTTCTGCATTGTTGGGGTGGCCACATGTACCTGGCACTGTGCACTAGGGATACCATGGGGGTGGGAGTACAGAGCTGCCTGGTCCCCCTGCATGCCAGTGAAGGTCCTCATGATGCGGAGATAAAGGAGTTGGCATTTGTTCCTCTAGGGGAAAAAGAAACAGGCATTGAGATCTGGGAGAGGCAGGGTGCTTATGGAATCAGCAGGTTTATGCCAGAAAAGCCCCAGCTGGAAGGTCCTGCACAGGCCTCAGGAGCTAGCAGTGCTTTGGCTGTTCCTCAAGAAGGCACCTCAGTTAATATGCTGTCGTGTCCACGCGGACAGGCTGGAAAGCAGTGGGATCAATGTCTAAGGAGACACAACTCACTTGAGTATTTGCCTGGTGTCTGCCTCCGGGCCAGGCATCATAATGGGCTCCTGGCATGTGCTAGTTCAGACACACATGGAGGGCATTTCAGTAGCACCTCAGAGGAGAGGCTGGGGGAGGGGCTCCAGAGAGCAGTGGAAATGGCCCCTGCCTCTCTCCTCACAAAGCCAAACCAAACCAAACCAGACCAACCCAAACCAATCGAAAGATGTCTAGTGTTTAGGGGAATAGCTAAGTCAATAAAATGTTTGCCACACAAGCATGAAGACCCAAGTTCAATCCCCAGGACCCCTGTAACCAAGCCTGGCATGGTGGTACACAGTTGTAACCCCAGTACCGAGGGGGTGAAGATAGGTCCCTGGGGCTTTCGGGCCAGCCAGTCTGTCCTAATTTTCAAGTACCAGTTTGAGACCCTACCTTTTAAAAAGTAAAAACAGCAATAAAAATAAGGTAGATGACTCAGAAGAATGATACTTGTGTTTGTCCGTGCCCTCTGCATGCGCGTGCGTGCATGTACCCTCCACCCGCCCACATACACGCCAAAGTTGTCCGGGACCTCATCCTCAGGCATAAGGGCTATGGGGTTGGGGCTTGGGGATACATAGAGCCAGATCATGCTTGGTAATTACGGGTAGGAGAGAGGAAAGATTGGGATGGCTCCAGAGTCTCAGCTTGGAGACCAGGTGGCTGGGAATGATGGCTAATCTTGCTTGTCAACTTGACACACCTGGGAGAGGGTATCTCACTTGAGGAACCGCTTCCATCAGACCGCCCTGTGGTCATGTTTGCAAGGCATTATCTTGGCCGCTAATTGATGCAGGAGGGCCCTGCCCACTGTGGGTAGTGCCATCCCGGGACAGGTGGGTATGGGCTCTATAAAAAAGGTAGCTGACAGTGAGCCTGGAAGCAAGCCAGTAAGCAGTGTTCCTCCACGCTTTCTGCTTCAAACTCTTGCACTGAGTTTGCGCCACAGCCTTCCCCTTATGATGTAAGCCAAAATGAACCCTTTCCTCCCCAAGTTGCTTTTTGGTCAGTGTTTTATATGGCAACAAAGAAGGTAATTAGGACAGCCCTAAAGTAGCCATTGAGGACTTAGGGACAGCCACTCAGCAGAATGAAAGGTGACCGAGGAAGGCTAGCTGCAGAGGCTACTGCAAGGTTGTTAGCTGGGTGCCAGTCACCTGAATCACCGGGCACCTTGCCCCGATCACTGATTGTACCCTGTGTACCTAACAACACATCCTCACCCCTAACACCTAGAAGTCTGAAACACTGTCCTACACAATGCTGTGTCCCCCACTCAGTTCACAGACTCATGGTCCACCCATGACCATTCAGAGAGCAGAAGGAGAAATGGCGGAAGGCCATGGAAATGCAAAAACTGGCTTTGCACCGCTGGCTGCAAAGGCTTGCCTGGCCCCTCGCTCCCGCCTGGGAGCTCTGTGCACCCTTAGGCACCAGCTTGGCAGCAGGTTCTCCAATCTTACAGCTCATATCTTGCTGATGACAAGCCACAGTCTTCCTAGCGCACAGCTCAGACCACAGTTCTCCTGGCTTCCAGCCTCTCGTTACCGGCCTGCCTGACATCCCCATGAGCCACAGACAGAGCCTCCTAGGATCTTAGTGCAGTGTGCTGTCAACATTGTGCCTCTGTCAGGGCTTTGTTCTAGATGCTCAAGACTAGAGCCCTGTAGTCCTCACTGATGCTTTCTTCCTCCAACACCCACATCCCGCTTGTCGTCAAGCTCTGTTGGCTTCCTCCAGGACTGGTCCAGACTGTGACACACCCCAGTTCTACAGCGTCGGCGTAGCACCGTATGGTTGTAGCGACCTCATCACTGGCCCACCTGAGCCCTGGCCCCACTATAGTTTATTCAGTAAGCAGTCCAGCAGTCCTTCACTGAGAGCCCTTCTTTTCAGAAGCCACCAATGGCTTCCCTCTTGCTAGCTAGCATGGTCTGTGGTCTGGGTGATACATGATGCAGCCACCATCTCTTCCCTCCTCAGATCTCCCTTCTATTCCCCTAGCTCACCAAGTTCTACACCACCCCCAACACCACCCCCACCCCCGCATTACACACCCAGACCAGCACCTGCTTTGTGCTGGCTGTCCCCTGCCTGTCACATGGATCCTCTCCTATCTGTCCAGCTCTCCCCATGCCCCCAATTCCTCTTTTCACCAAGTGGCTATGCATTCTATGGCTTCCTATGACCCCGCATCCTGTGACTGTGACCCTATAGCCTGAGGCTTCCTGAGACCCTGCAACCAGAGGCTTCCTGTGACCCTGCATCCTGTGGCTTCCTGTGGCCCTGCATCCTGAGGTTTCCTGTGGCCCTGCATCCTGAGGTTTCCTGTGGCCCTGCATCCTGAGGTTTCCTGTGGCCCTGCATCCTGTGGCTTCCTGTAGCCCTGCATCCTGAGATTTCCTGTGGCCCTGCATCCTGTGGTTTCCTGTGGCCCTGCAACCTGAGTCTCCCCTACACTGTCCCTTCAGGGTCTTTTCTCTCATCTTTGCTTGCTTTCCTTCCCCTTTGAAGATGTGTGCTTCTGAGGAGGATCCTGGGCCTCCTGCGCAGTGAGGCTTCTCCAGTGATTGGCGGCTGGCATAGCCACGAGCATCTGTGTAATGATGGAGAATACCTGGACTCCTCCGGAGGCCTGGAATGGCCATCTGCTTCAGAACCAATGGGAGCACTGTTCCAGAAACTGCTTCACTGTCTGTCAGGGGGAGCTGACCTTCTGACCTTCTCCCCTGCATTCATCTCCACGCCAGCTTCTCTCATTCTGTTGATCTCAAGGGACAGCTCTCAGGCAGATGTTTCACTGCTGCTCTGTAGGAATTGCAGAGGGCAGTTCTTCTTCCTTATCCCTCTTCCCTGGCTTGAGAGGCTTCTGTCCCCACTGCCCAATGACAGTCCTTAGATGAGGGCAAAGGGAAACTCAGCTGCAGTGTAAAGTGTCACCGCCTGGGTGACTCAGAGGATGACAGGTGTGCTTCTCACAGGTGCCAAGGCCCACAGTTGGGTAACACAGTTGGGTTCTGGTGAGGGCTCGTTCCCAGGATGCAGTGTGCCTAGCTCTCACCCATCCTCAGATGGTGGAGAGGGGACCAGAGTGCTCTCTAGTGCCTGTTATGGAACCTGAGTCTCATTCACCCTGGAGGTTGGGATCTCAGCCTGCATGTTGGAGGGAGACACATTCAGCCTGTATGTGACAGACCAAATGGGGGAAGTGTCTGCTGTAAGGTCCCCACCAGTGCCCACTCATGAGAGCAGCGCTGGGCACATCACACACTGCTTTTTCTCCTACCCACTTCTGGCTTTAACCTGTCCTTGAAGATCAGCAGCCCTGGGTGGTGTGGGACTGGGTTGGAACTTCTTAAGCAGTGAGACACTGTGTAGTGGAGGTGACGGACGCTGAGGGACAAGGCTGCTGGGAGGTCAGCTGAATGTCTGTCTGTGGCCACCAGTGCAGGTGGAGTGGGGAGGGCCTGGCCCTCACAGGAGAAAGCAGGTGCAGTGCAGACACAGAGAGTGTGTGTGTGTGTGCGTGTATGTGTATATATGAGTGTATGTGTGTATATGTGTGCGTATGTGTGTGTATGTGTATATATGCATGTGTGTGTGTATGTATGTGTATACGTTATGTGTATGTGTATATTTGTGTGTGTGTGTATATGTGTGTGTATATTTGTATATATATGTGTGTGTATGTACATATGTGTATGTGTGTATGTATATATGTGTGTATACGTATATGTATGTGTGTATGTGTGTGTATTTGTATATATATGTGTGTATGTATGTGCGTATGTGTATGTATATATGTGTGTATATGTGTATATGTGTACAAGTGCGTGTATATATGTGTGTATATGTGTATGTGTGTACGAGTGTGTGTGCATGCAGGTGTGTGAGTGCTAAACATTCCAGTTTTGGTGGAAGGCCTAAATCTGTGGGCTTAAGAAACTCAGAAAATCCAAAGTCAGGTAAATACAAGATCAGAGGCAAGATGCTGAAAACCAAGTCAGAGAGCAGTATGACCCATGCTCCGAGCAGCTGCCCAGCCCTCTGCAGGAATGCTGGGGCTGGCGGACCATGGGACACACTGGTGGTGAGCCACATCAGCTTGGAATTTTGTGTCCAAATTCTTCCTTCAAGAATGGAGACAAATGGGTGTCTTCAGATTAGACAAGGCAAAAGAAAAGAAAGGCAGAAACCTAAGACAACTCACTGTGAGCCAGCCCTTCTTCAATCCTAGCCATGCTGCAGGAAGTTCCCAGGGTCAAGAAATTAACCGATGAGAGGACTCAGAGGCTACCCACGGAGGGATAAAGAGCACAAGAAGTGGTCAGCAGAAGATCCTCGTGGCTAAAGCGCTTGTCACCGCAGCGGTTACAGCACTGGTCACGCAGGCCTGAGGACTGGAGTTCACATCCCCGGATCCCACATCAGTGCTGGGCGGCTGTGATTGCCTTTAATGTCTGCCTTGGAAGGCAGAAGCATGGATCCTCAAGGGAGCTGGGTAGCAGAATAGCTATATCGGTGATCCCTGGATTTGAGTAAGAGACGCTGCCTCAAAGACAATGAATCAAGGGTAATTCCCAATATCAGCCTCACACACATGTGCATGCGCGTGCGTGAGCACACACACACACACACACACACACACACACACACACACACACGGAAATGGAGAACAGTTGGCTAGATATGAAAGGCTACTCTTAATTTACAAAGCTGCACAGGAACGTTTGAGGCTACAGCCCTGCCTCGGAGTGTGCTATATATGAGAACATAAAACAGTGGCGGTGTGGCAGAAAGGACAGCAGGGGCCCCGAGGGGCTTCCGGGTTTCCGCCTTGTGTGCGGAATGATGCAGTGCTACTCTAGATGGACCGTGTAGTGTTGTAACCTCACAACACCAAAAACATGACACAGAGGTGCAGCAAGCATGCCACGTAGCAAATGTGACCATTCTATCCCGAGCTGAAAGGCTCGAGGGGCCCCTCTGCCATTAGGCATCTGCCACTCAAAGCACCAAAAGCCCCGCGCCAATTCAATAAGTTATTGGGGCCCCCAGGAAGGCTTTTTTGGCAATGTCCGTCCCAGACAGGTTCCACAGAGGTGACCGTTTAGAGCATTAGAAATGTCAGACTCCGGGGTTCGCAAGATAGCTCAGTTGGTAAAGCACTTGCCTTGTAAGCATAGGGACCTGAATTCGACTCCTAGAACTCATGTGAAAAAGTAAACATGGTGGTACACTTGGAATCCCAGTGCTGGGGAGATATAGGTAGATCGCTGGCTAGCCAGGCAGCCCTACTTGGTGAACAAAGCCAAAACACACACGCACACACACACACACACACACACACACACACACACACACGCATACACGTGCACAGACATTCATATACACGTGTACACACATGCACACTCATGCATGTGCACAGATGTATACATGCACATGCACACGCACAACCTAGAAAAGAAGGAAGGAAGGGATTTGGTACTAGTTTGTCACTCTTCAACGGACTTTCAGGAAAGTGTCTCCCAGAAAACAGGGCTTGGACGGATAAAGGGTTTTCAATCTGTCCACAAGGCTGCGGCTGAGCCTCGCTGCCTGTGAGTTGCTGGCAGGTGTTGAGGATAAGTCTTGTGGATTGGCTGCTGTGTTCACTGCAGATGAGAGGGGAGCAAGGGTACTTTGCGGGAGCTCAGTGTATCTCCAGAGAAGCTTGTCAGCGAGGCCATGCCAGGCATGCTCCACAGCACTCTGTGCCCCTGGGGAACTGCACACCCTGCCCACTGGACAGACTGTGTAAGGCTCCCACGCCTCCCTGGCACTTCACAACCCTCCAGGCTGGGAAACATTTGCCTGCAGACATTCTCTTCCTCCCCGTTACATATGTTTCTGTGAAAGGACTAAGCAGGAGGACTTGGCGATGAATAATTCATGTGTGATTGTTTTCAAAACAGGAAGTTATTTTTCAAAGTGAGTAACCCATCTATTCATTTCTGAGACCCATTGCCTCTGGGTGCTTCTGTGTGGGCTGCAGCTTTCTATCTAAACATTCATTGCACCCCATGCTGCTACAGGCCCCTCCACAGAGCTGGGCCTGGGAACACCAGGAATTGCGATGGCATGTGATTGCGTGACCTTGGACTTCAGCACCTCTCCTCAATAATGCCACAGTCCCTGCAGCTCCTAGCCCTGCAGTCTTCACACTATGGCCGGTTCTCTGTACACACACACACACACACACACACAGAGCCGTCTTCCCACTGTTCATCTACAGCTCCCTGCATCCTCTTCTTGCACACTGGAAAGGACGGGTGACACCTAAATAGCATGTGGCCTGTCATGTGCTTGGAGCCAAATCTAGACTGTTCAAGAGTTTCAAAGTCTGCAGCTGGGCAGGGAGACAGTGCCTGGGAAACTCTATACTCTGTCCACTTAGGGAGGGAGGAGAAACTGCTTTTTGAAGCCACCAGGGAAGATGTGGGTAGATGAGGAGGGATATGTTCGCAGCCCCTTAGTGGCCCTGCATACTCCCATTTGGTGGGGTCACAGCTAGCCTTCCCTAGGTGGCCAATTGGGATTTGTGTGAGGCCGCCGGGTTCCACAGCAGGCAGCCCCCTCCTTCACTGTGTGTACAGTCTACTTGTAACTGCCCACTCTTTCTCCAGCCTGATTTCCTTATTCCAATGACGTGGAGTGGTTTGTGATCAGAACCAGATTTGAGCCCCAGCCCTGCCACTCCCAGGCCCGGTGACCAGGGCAAGTCAGTAGCCTGTTTCCAGTTCTTTGTACAAGGGTTCAGGTCCTTCCTCTGGGCTTCTGATGGGATGAGATGATGTGTAGTGGGTACCATAGAGAGCTCAGCACGGTGTATGGCATGCGGTCGGAGAGCCGTGTCACACAGTGAGGGGCATGGAATGGGGTCCAGCCCTGTCCTATGCCTTTCCCTCAGAAGCACCCCCATTGACCCTCTGCTCTGGGCTTTGTGCAGGACCAGAACCATCTGACTGTGTCAACTCAGGTCCATGTCTTCCCCATGCTGTGTGATCCTGAGAAAAGTAGCACATCAGTGCCAGGCTCCTGAGATACTTCTTTTCATTGCCAAGGCTCAGTGTAAACTAAGGGAGCAATGGAAGCAGATTTGGTCTGCTTCAGATAAAGAGTGTTCCACAGAGCCTGGGCATTGCAAGCTAGTGTCCACTAGAGTAACCCACCTCCTCCTAGTGCCCCATGCCACCTGCTCCGGAGAGCAAGGCACACAAGAACACAGCTGGCTACTGCTGTTTTCTGTGCCATGTACGAACTCTTTTCCTGTACTGAAGTACAGGGCACCATGTAGAGAACGCACAGATTGTTGTGTCCAGCCGCTGCCCCTGGACCTTCCTGGGAATGTCGTCTCCATGGTCCCCATGGGTCCTCCTGGTAGTTTCATAAAGCTTATACTGACACACTACCATGGGTGGTTTGCCCAGGTTAGACACACACCCACTGCCCCAGTGCAGCTGGGCTGCAAAGACTGTACACACCACTTTTCCCCACAATCCTGCACGCTCAGCCCCCAAAAAGCTTTCAACAATCCTCCTGTCCCTGTCTCTAGTGAGTTCAGCCAGCCTGTTGGATGGACAGCCCAGTTCGGAACTGGGGCCTGTGACATTTTTGGAACGAGAGTCTCCATTTTCACTCGGAGCATGAATACTGGGGGAACAGCAAGGACTGTGTCTTCTGTCCCCCGCATTGACTCCAACACCCCTCTGTGGGAGGCATCGTCCGGCAGACAGCTTCTAGATTGTCCGTGACCACCCACAGCAGCTCAGCTAGTCAGTGTCGTCCTGGGAAGGTGGCCGTGGAGCAGTTCTGCCTTAGTGCCTGCCACACAGGGACATGTACTTATTCAGCTGTCCCCCACTGCACCCCATATACACAAGTGGAACAAGAGGGTGTGTCTATGTGTCTGGAGTAAAGGGTCCAGAGACCACCTTCAGCAAGAGGGCTCCCACAGGGACTGTGTGCGCCCTGTGGGTGCCCTCCCATTAGGGAGCCACACAGCTGACCTCCCCGAATGATAATGAAGCTTGAGAGACGATCTCATTTTCCCTCCGGAAACCGCCTTCCCTGTGACTTTAGTTGATAGAAAGTATGAGAATTAAAAGCTAGCTTAGGAGACTCAGAAGCTACTCAAGAGACAAGAGAGAGCCGGGTACCTCTACCTCGGCCGGCCGGCAGGGTCTTGGGTGGGGAAGGGCTGCCAAACTGGCAGGTCTGAGGTCTCAACTGCTGTGCTCTTTGTTTACTCACAAGCCCCACAAACAAGCCTGAGCCTCAGTTGAGGGGCACAGGAAGCCGGCCCCACCCCCCCACAGCCATGGGCGGGGTGGGGGAGCAGACAGGTAATAATGGCCGCTGGAGCCTGTGGAGGAGCAGTGGAGTGTGGGTCAGACACCCGAATGCCTCTCTCCCTCTTGCCCTCCTCCCTGCTAGGTTCTGGAGGAGAGCGGAATGCCCATGAATGACAGCCAGTACGCAATGCTGGCCTCCAAGATAGGCTACAAGAAGGAAGGCATGAGCTACCAGGACTTCACCACAGGATTTGAAGGTAGCTAGCGGGCAGGTTGCTCGTCTGTCTTGCTATGACAGGGCCGGATGGCACCACAGGTCCTTCCTGGCGGTGCCCCAGTCTGCTCACGGGACGGCGGCCTCGGCCGAGAGGTGGAAGCCATCTTTGTCTAATCTTATTTGTGTTTCAGCCATTTCCCCAGGTTAAACAGTGTTGTGAGTGGACTACAGACTTAGAGCACAGAAAGTCCCGAGGGCGCTCCCTCAGACCCACCTCACATCCTTAAGACTTTCCCCTTTGGAAGACAGTCAGCTGGAGGCCGGGGTGTGGCTCGGTGCAAGAGTTCTTGCCCGGCACGCACAAGACTCTGGGTTCAAACCAGCAACGCTGGGGAACACACACACACACACACCCCAAAAGATGGTTATCTGTAATTAGCAATACCACTCACAGGCGAGTATTATTCCTCCCTCTTCACATGTTGGGGTGTACACCTTTTTTTTTCTTCTTTTTCATAAAAAAGTTAGGGAGCTTCTGTGTCATGAGGTAAGGTGCAGCCAAGTCACCTCCTTGGCCACCTGTGCCTCCTGCTCCATGGCAGTCAAGGGCAGATAGCATAGTCTCTGGTGAGAGCAGGGACAGCTGGGCCTCTGGCCCTTTTAAGATTCCAGGGTCGTCACCTTCTCTGTGCCTCCAGTTCCCTGGCAAAGCCACCAAGTTCACATACAGAGGCATAGGAATACATTTCTCGTTGCTTCCAGAAGCCTGTGGGTGGCTGGCCAAGTGACTCTAGTAGTCCTAGGCACAAGTCCCTTCCCCTGCCACTGGCTTTGAGGGGTGACTCCACCACCTCTGGAGAGCCTGCCTCAGGCAGCACCCCTACTTACACACTTATACCTGGGAGGGGGGACATCTTAGGATGCTGTCACCTTCTGTATGTCTTGACATCCTTGAAGGAAAGCACAGGAAGGAAAGAACCCCAGAGGCTTATCTGCTGGGCAGGTGCAACAGCCCTCTCTGCATCTGGATTGTCACTTGCTTGAGGTCTAAGTTGGGAGAGTGCTGTCCCTGCCCTCCTCTTCCTGCCCTCCCCCTCCCTTCCTCTCCTCTGCATAATCTGTGGTCCTCTACCAGGCCCTACTTGGCCAGATGCTTCAGGACCCTGCCACTTCCCGAAGACCCAAAGTGTTACCGCAGCCCCGTCCAGGAATGTGTAGTCTGATGCCCCCAGCCTGGTGAGCATGGGATGACTGACGAGGCTAAAATTGCGTCAGGATCTGGAAATTCTAGTCCTGCAATCCTGAGTGCTGCCTGGGGCAGCCTGTGAGCCCCATCTCTAGCACACCATACACTTCCTTGTACCGAAAGGGGGCGTGAGAATCTAGTTCTTCGTGTAGTTGAAAGGGTCTAACTCTGAGACTCCCTTCCCTGAGTTTCTCTGTATTTATGGGATAGGTAAGGGGGCCTCTTTGCAAGGGACACGTTCACTGGTGGTGCAGTCAGCTCAGAATCCAAGCACTCACTCAGCTCCACTCCATCACCCACCGAACAAGCGCCACGTGCTCACCATATGCTGGCATCTCTGCTCAGCACTGGGGCGGCGGATATGCTTCCTGCCCAGAATCCCCTGAAGTCCAAGGCTGTGAACTCTGTGATGTTCCCCTGGCATGATGTCATCAATGGTGCCCCCTGGCAAGGACACATGATGAGGAAAGCCTGCTGAATGAGCAGGGGTGAATTTCATATCTTGTCTTTAGGACATGATTCCAGAGAGCAAAGAAGAAGTAGAGGTCTTCCTCTGGACCTGGAGTCAGGAGATAAACCGAGGAAGGACAGAAGCATGGGACAGGCGTACACACCAAGGACACCATGTGTCCCTGTGGTGTAGGAACCAAGCTCCTTTTAGAATAAGAGCCTTTCTAACAAATTTTGGGAAGCAAAGGAGGTAGATCTGTTCAAAACACTGCTGTGCTGGGACCATGGGATTCCGTGCCATACCATATGGGAAATCTTCTTTTTGCGGGGGGGAGGGGGGCTTACCAAGACTGGATTTCTCTGTAGTAACTCTGGCTGTCCTGGAACTCACTCTGTAGACCAGACTGGCCTCGAATTCACAGAGTTGTCACAGGCCTGCCTCTGCCTCATGCGTGCTGGGATTAAAGGTGTGCGCCACCACTGCCACCACCACCACCGGGTGCTATGTGGGATCTTAATCAACCAGGTTTCAGAAGGGAAGGACCAGGTACCAAGGTAGACTCAGAAGGGTGAGCATGGGGCTAATGGAAGTCTCCCACTTGAAATCCTTTCAGATGATAAGGAAACCATTCCACCGCAGCAGCCAAGCACTGCCTCAAAAATGAATTTGGACGACCATTTCATATCCGCTGAAGATTGTCTGAGAGTTTTCCCCAAGAAGCTGAAGGAATCGTTCCGGGTAACATGTGACCCTCTACTTCATAGCTTCTCTAAGGCTCCGCCCTGCTCCCCACCCAACAGCTCACATGTGTGTGAGTCCTGGTACCCAGTCAGGTCCGGTGGCTCCAGGGGACACACAGGCAGGGACTGACTGACCTGGGGTGGTGTGGGGACCCTAACTCTGAGACCCCGCCCCGTTGAGATGCACAGTCAGCACTGATGGTCAAAATGAGGAACCCCTCTTCTCAAGAGGTGTGGCCACCCACAGGACAGTAGTCTCAGGATCCTGCACACACACCCTCTTGCACTCACTCACTCACCAAACAACTGTCACACACTTACTGCGTGCCGGTGTCTGTATTCAACGTTGGGGTGCCCTGCCTGGAGTCTCCTCTTGTCCAAGACCCAGACAGTTAGTGGCAGTGCATAGACACTGTGGCTGGCTGTGAGAGGATCTGGTAGAGTGCTGTGCTACAGCAAGGCAGGGCCCTTTAAGGTGGACTACCCAGAGGAGGAAGGGGCCCCTGCTCCAACTCTATAGCCCAAATCAAATGCTGGTGGAAGGGGAAGGAGAGGGCTGACAGGAGCCCAGCCCGAGCTGGCCAGGAGCCAGCAGGGCTCTCTAGGGTAAGGCAGACAGTAGGATAGAAGCATGGGTTGCTTGCACGTGAGTCATACAATGGACAAGGTAGACAAAGGGCCCCAAGCTCTATGGTAAGAAGTAGGTAGGGAGAAGAAGGAAGATGAGCTTAATAATCTGGCCTGTGTGAGGGTAGAGCACTTGGCTTTGGGGGAATATTGGGCCCATCCTAACTAGGCAGGAGTGTGGGCAGGTGCAGAACACTGGGAAGCAGCAGACAGGTGTGGGGAAGAAGCCAGGAGAACCAGAGACCCTGTGGTAACATGAGGACATGCCCTAGCATGGAGCCACATCTCAGTCCTCTGTGGCCCTATGGGCTGACCTTCAACCTGGGGCTCACCTGGCCACCAAGGACACTCTTCCCAGAATGCCTCTGGCTGCATCTCTGCAGACCCAGGCTTTTGCACCTGCGTCCTGACCCTTTAAACAGCAAGCAAAATGAAACATCCACAGGAAGATGGCAGTAAATCTGCACTCTACTCCCCTGCACAGTCTGCACTCAACTTTGCAGGGTGCTCCATCCACACGCAGCTCTGGTCAGCCGCCTGCTTCACCCTCAGCTCAGCATCTGGCTCTGCTCTGGCATGGCGTCTCCTTTGCACTTTCTGTCCCTTTGCTGGACAACTCCTCATGAGTTGGCCATCCTAGCTCTCTCTGTCCTCTTTAAGCCCTCCATAGGAGCCCCATGAATCTACATGCACCAGCCTGCATGCCATGTAAATGGATTGAGCCAGAATCCCCATCATTCCTTTACCACTCACCACAGTACCCTAACTGGTTGCCACACAGGATGATGGATGGTTACTTGGTGAATAAGTGAGGCATTGTACCCTGTGCCAGCTGGTGGACACACATTTGTTTTCATTCCCACCCACCCTATCCGGTACATGTTGAGGAAACTAATGGAGTTGGAGAGAAACTTACTCAAAGCTCACCGTCAACTAAATGCAGTAGCCAGGAACTGGAGTGCAAGATCTGTGTAGTGATGCTCAGGGCTTCCACGCTGGCGTGACAGGGTGACTGACATTTGTAAACTTGTGAGGATTATAGGTACAGCGCCCCCAGCCGTAGCAATTCACTGGTGTGTAGGCTTACGAAGGAAGACACGGAGGCATTTTCATAGGTGCAAACCCTGCCAGACCTCAGCAGAAGGAACCACTATCACAGCAAGTGCCATATTGGACAGTGGAACCCTGTCTCGTCTCAGGGATTTTATTGACACCTAAGTTTCTTGGGTGTTCTCTTGATAGCACGTGCAGACCATGAGCCATCAAACATCTTTTACATAAAGCCAACACCTGCAGACAATACAAAATTCCAAGGCCCACGTAGCCCGTCCCAACAGTGCACAAAACAACCTTTTTAAACATAATTGAAAACACATAAAACAACCACTTTAAACATAACTGAAAATAAACTCCTGCGACGATTCCCCCTTTTTGTGTAAGACAATCAAACAATTGCTTCATCTCTACAACACAATCTAACACTACACCAGCAAAACTATTTACAGGAGGAACAATCACAAGGACAGGACCAGATGAAACCAAACATTTATCAACAATTTCACAACGTCTTTGGACAGCAGAAAAACATTAGCAATATCCAGTTATCTGGAATTCACTCACAATCTTCTGGGCTCCTCCAAAGGGCTTGGATCACTTCTCTGGCTCTGACCTCTGCAGCACACACAGCTTGTCCTCCAGGCTCTGGCTGGCTCCCCTCCACTGCTGCTGCTGTTCCTAGTGGTTGTCTCATGGTTCTGGCATCTCCAAAACTGCTGGGGTCTCATGCTGCAACTGGGCTGCACTTTCCCCAGTAGCCTCTCTTGGGCTCTCTTCATGGTGCCAAGCCTCAACTTCTTTACATGAACCCCTTCAATCTGGGTCTTCAACTGCCACTGAGGCTGTACTTTTACCAGTAGCCTCTTATGGGCTTTCTTAGTGCCAAGCCTCAGCTGCTCTCCATGACCCCTTCATGCCTTCAAAACCGGTACCCCTTGGGTGACTCTTACAGTACCAAGTTCAGCTGCCAGCATGAGATACAACCTCAGCCAGTTCTGGAAGACACTTCTGTGTATTGATCCTGAAGAAACACTTTACAGATTTTAAGATAGAATCTGCTTTGTAGGAAAAACAACTGGTCAATTCATGTTTGAGTTCAGATTTCAGTAGAATGTTTCAAAGACTCCATCATGCAGGAACCATTAGTCCTCATTATTTTGGCATCATCACAGGTGTTCTTTGTTTGCAGGAATGGTTTCCCTCATGGGGTGGAGTTCTCATCACCATAGCAGATATATCTTGCCGGGACTGCCCCACCAGTATCCGGACATCTTGTCTTTCTCTTAGATTTGCAGGAAAAAAAAAGTGTTCAATTTAAATAAGGGGCTTCTAGGCCCCAAGCCCTACTTTCTACAGCAGGGGGTCCTGGGCCAGTGGGAAGAACCTCCAGTCCAAACATTCTGGCTGTTTGCCATTCTATTCCATTGCTATGGGAAAAATACACCCTCCTTCATAGATCTCAAACACAAGACCAGCCTGGGCCTCACACACACATGCACAAGTCATCAGCAAACTCTAATTTATAGAACAGTACACTCTGGTTCCATTTCCTGTGCTCTGCTGCTACCAGCCGTGGAAGGGAGCATAGGCTCCATGATCGGGAAAAGCAGTTAGAATCTTACTTTCTGATGCTTTGACGGTTCCCTCGAAGGTTCTTGCTCTTTACCAAAAGGCCTTCTCAGTTTTTTCACTACCCTTTATCTGCACGTAGCTCTCTCTTGCAGAGCTTCCCCTTTATTCTGGCTTCCTCTGTGGAATCTGTTCACTCTTATTTATTTATTATTTTTCACTGCCTTCCTCTCCTCATTCTTCAGGAGACTTACTCCTCCTTATTTTTCGTATATATAATCGCTGCCCTCTGGGAACTGCCCTGAGAGTACTTGTGAGGTCTGGAGTTTCTTTTCCTTCTTCCTTGTCCTGTAGCCCAACAGTGAAGGTTGGTGGGACACTGGTCCCAACTTGGCTGGGGTGTGTGTCACATCAGAGTGCTGTCACTTGCTTCGTGTTTTTACCCCCAAGCAGACTTGAGAGGGCCACACGTCAAGGACTAGACTTTTGTTGTCGTTGTGGCCCTGCACCCAGAAGAGTTTAGCACCTGACAGGTACCCTGAGCAACAAACTTTATCACATATGAGTGTGGGGCACTGCCCCGGGAGCTACGGCTCAAGCCAAGTCTTGTGCTGTGAGTCAGCCTGCAGGCAGAGCAAGGAATGAGGCAGAAACAAGCCCTGCAAGCACGCTGACTGAGAAGGGAGGGCTCACTGACATGGTGTCAGTGGCAGGGGAGAAGGCAGAAAGGGATGGGGGTTAATGAGCTGGGCTCTCCCAAAGGGAGACACAGAGTGCAGGGTCCTCGCAAGACAAATGGCTAGAGTACAGGGATAACCTGATACAGATGGACAAGTAGTCAGGATTCCGTTAGATTCCTGAGGGATCCAGGCTTCAGGCGGGATTGGGGCAGTTGGGCGTGAAGGGTAGGTTCCCGGTGTGGAAAGCAAGTAGAATGTGTGACACATTCATGAGACGTAGAGAACTTGGGTCTCTGAGTATGTGGTCTGAGCAGTTAGTAAGAGCAAGCTGCCACCTACCAAAGCGAGAAGCCTGTGAGGACGGAGCAAGAGGTTTGCCTTTGGCTTTGTTCAGTCTGGACATCCGACCTGTGGGTCCGGAGTACAAGAGGCTCAGAGTCAGAGATAGAGGGAACAGTGGGCAGATGGGTCTACAGTCCCACTAAGCCCCCACAGCAGACCTCCCTCCTCTCTGGATGGCAGGGACTCTGAGGCAGAGCTGGAATCTTCTAAACTATCCCCGTGGTGTTCAGCACAGTGACCCCACATAGTAATGTTTGGTGATTGAATCAGTGAGCAAACTCAGCTAGAGCTTCCCACACAATCCCAGAGCATCTAATTGACACTAACATGGAACCAGCCAACTCAGTGTCCTGAACAACCCCTGTTGGGGATCCGTAGCACGAGGGATCAGCGTGGTGACTTCTAGAAACCAGACAAGTTCCCTGGGGAGGGCTGTGTGAGGGATCCACAGAAAACAAGGGTGCTAAGACCATGTTAGCAGCTTTGCAAGCCAGAGGTACAGTGCGCATTGTGGCCAGAATGCAGGTGTCGGTCAGGAAGAGGTTCACACTCCCTGTCTGACTTTAGGCACCAGACAGTTGTCTGACAGTTTTAAGACACTCACAAAACACACCAAGTGTGGCACATTCTTTAGCAATTTTATAGATGAAGAAGCAAAGGGTGGTAAGGTCAGAAGTGTTACCCAAAGTCGCACTGGGAGTGAGAGGGTGTGACTAAGTAGGCTGGTATGGAGTACACCAGCAGTCAAGTCACAAGTTCCCAGTGACCCTTGGACCTGTTTTTTCGTATGCAAAATGGGGAATCATGGCGCTTCTGGGTGGTACCATGGACAGAGCAAAGGGCCTATGCCCAGCCTTCCAGACAGAGCCCTGGCACGGTGGCTCCTGGGTACAAAACCCAGCCTAGGACTTGTTTATCTGGAAAGAGAAGTGGCCAGACATTCCAAACATGCCAGGAAGCACAGAGAGCTTCCGTTCTCTCGGAAGCCCCGCCCACTCACTCCACACACAGGTACCCAGAATGCAGGTGTCCCAAGCTTTCTCTCCAACTCCTCCAAGTTTCCTACTCCCGGGGGAGGGGGGGGCATCTAGGGCCAGGAGGCCAGGAGCAGTGGGGTCTCCAGGAGCCACCGTGGAACCTGTGTCCCTGCAGGGGGGTGGCTGTGAGTGGCACATTGGTGTGGAAGGGAAGTGCGTTGACGTGTGCGTTTTGTTTCTAGGACCCCTACTCTGCCTTCTATAAAATAGACACTGACAGGGATGGCATAATCAACATGCATGATCTTCACAGATTGCTACAGCAGCTACTGCTCAACATGAAGGACGAAGAGTATGAGCGCTTCCTCGGCCTCCTGGGCTTGAGATATAGTGTCAATCTAAACTTCCGAGAGTTTCAGAACCTGTGTGAGAGGAGACCCTGGAGATTAGATGAGGCACCTCAGAGGCTCCTTAGGTAAGAAGGTGGTTCAGTCAGAGCCGTTGGTGTGCGCCAGTCTCCCACTGGGACGGCCAGCAGTTCCGCCAAAACTACGAGATGGCACAAAAATGACCCTAAAGCCATCTTTTTTCTCTTTTTCTAAGTTTAAGAAAATGCAGAAACAGATGCACACACACACATCCGCGTGCACGTGTACACACACACACACACAACCCCACGTGGTAGGTGGAATGATCAAATAAGACTTCCACGATTCCATCGTGGGGATGTGACTCATCTTCTAGGCTTTTCTCATGTACATAAATGCATGCATGCACTTAGTTGTCTATTTCTCTGCATGGAGTTGGGTGTCAGTTTCTGCTCAACCTTTCAAGGCTTGAAGCACTGAAAACCTTTGGACATACTCTGTTGTCCGAAGCCACCGCAGGGCAGGTAGGGGCTGCACCGGAACAAAGTTCAAGTGCCCCTTGTCAAGTAAACTCATAAATTGTCAACATGAACAGGGGATACCCTCATCTCATCTTCAGCTCCAATGTTCATCCAGGCCATACATGAGAGTTTAGGGAGACACAGAACCATCCATGGC
This sequence comes from Cricetomys ansorgei, assembly GCA_026225945.1. Lineage (NCBI taxonomy): Eukaryota > Metazoa > Chordata > Mammalia > Rodentia > Nesomyidae > Cricetomys > Cricetomys ansorgei. The sequence goes on along the minus strand of JAMJFZ010000199.1, from coordinate 78,093,274 downwards.
AGTTTCTCAGGAGATACAGGAATCTTCTTCCAGCCTATCTCAGACACTGGTGCCCTACACCCCTGCCTGACCGCAAGGCCTCACCTTGGCCAGGAGAGTCTCAGGGTCCACTCAGAGTTCACTGTTTGACTCTCTGACCTTCTTGAGATCAGAGTGGGACCACCACCTTTGAGACACCTGTCATAGAATCGTTCATTGACATCTGTAGAAAGCTGACATGTGAGCAGAGTAGCCAGTCTTTCCTTGACAGTTACTGTATCATTCTATTTCAAAGTGTGCATGTTCATTTGTGTGCACACATGGATGTGGATGTGTATACATGTGTGCACATGTGTGTAGAGGTCAGAGGTCAGCAGCCTCAGAGGTCAACTTCAGTGGTGTTCCTCAGGAGCCATCCACATTAGCTTTGAGACAAGGTCTCTCACTGAGATCTGGGGCTCACTTCTTGGCTAGGTTGGCTTGTCATTGAGTCCCAGAAATCCTCCTATCTCCCCCTTCCTAGCACTGGGATTACAAGCAAGCACCAGCACAGTTAGCTTTCCACATGGTGCTGGGTTTAAACCTGGGTCCTCACTCTTGCAAGGCAAGCACTTAAACCGAGACATCTTCCCAGCCTGTTACTCTTAACACTGACTTAACACTGGGGAGGCCTTTGTCCCTGAGGTGCTGATGGCTCCAGGGGCAGCAGATCAGCATACTTCCTATCTAGGTATGTGGAGCCACCAGAGGTGTAGTCCGGTATCAAACCCTGGCAACACTTGGCAAAGCTCCAGAAGGCCTTTGACTGTGGACTTTGTTTAATCCCCCTTGAATTCATAGGTTTTATGGTAATTACTACTTGGGGAGAAAAACAAGAACATGACTATAGTCCCTTTCTAAGCAGAATGATCACTTGACACCTAAGCTGGATGTCCACGTACCGTACACAGGTTCTAAGGGGTGTTAATGTGAGATTTGATAGCTTAACACTGAAATGGAACCAATGAAATCCTGCCGGGGGTAAAGAGAAGTTCAGCTGTTAGGGGCATTTGCTGCTCACACAGAGGACCTGAGTTTGACTCCTGGGGTCACCACCACCTAGGTGACTCCAGCTCCAGGCATCCGATACCTTCTTCTGGCCTCCACGAAGCTTCTATATTCATGCACATGTATGTACTCACAGATGCGCACATAAATAATTAAAAATACATCTTGGGCTGGAGATATTAAGAACCTGTGTTGCTCTTGCAGAGAACTAGGCTCTGGTTCTCAGTTCCCACATTAATCTCACAAACACTTGTAACTCAAGCTCCAGGGAAATCTGACACTTCTGGCCTCCTTGGGATCTGTGCTCACATACACTTAACACAGACACATGCACACACAGACACATTAATTTAAAATAATAATAAAAATATCCTGCCAAAAATATTTTGTGCAGGACGTGTGCAGAAAGAGCATGGAAAATTTCAACACCAGAGCATAGACTTACCCATCTAGTGATTTGTCCTTGTTCATATCCGCCCACTTGCTGGGTATTTGCAAAGGACTGACTCTGTGCTGGGTGTTGTTTTGGGCCTGGGTGATGCAAATGCGAACAGAAGCTCAGGCTGGAGGCCGAGACAGACACAGAAGTAAAGAGCCACACTGGAGCACAAGGAGGGCAGAGACAGGTGTCCGGAAGAACTGGGTACACTTGAGTTGGGTCTTAAAGTGTGAGTAGGAGTCTGTAAGCTGATAGAAAATAATTCAAGGCCAGAGAATGACATTTGCAAAAATCACAGAGCAGAAGGGTCAGGCACATTCAGAAGATGCTGGTGTAGGTGTGGCTGCACAGTGGGACTCGGTGGGGGAAGAGGTGGGGCCAAGAGTATGAAGCAGCCCCACATAGGGGGCAGAGTCGCCCTCTTCCAGCAGGTTGGGAGGTTTATGTGGCTGCAGGATGAAAGAGTCAGACTGTACTCTAGAAAGAGCCTCCAGCAGCCCCAGAGTAGAGGATGAACTCAGGGAGCAGAGCTGGGTCTGGGAGAAACAGATCTGGGATCAGAAGCAAGATGTGGATTTAGAGCAGCAGCAGTTTTCAACCTGTGGGTCTTGACCCCTTTGGGGGGTCAAATGACCCTTTAACAGGGATTGCCTAAGACCATCTGCATATCAGATATTTGCATTATGATTCATAACAGTAGCAAAACTGAAATTATGAAGTAGCAACAAAAATACTTTTATGGTTGGGGTCACCACCACAACACGAAGAGCTGTATTAAAGGGTCAGGGGAAAGTTGAGAACCACTGCTTTAGAAAGTGCTGTTCACCTGGCCAGACCCTGTGCTGTGCTCCATGGAGACCCCAGGCCCTGTCAGGAGACACTCCTGTCTAACCTTAGGGAGGAAGGAACTGGGTCTGGCAGAGGTGATGTGTTCCTAAGGACCTCAAGGAGAGGTGGAAGGCAGGAAGGAGCACTGGTGTCTCCTGGGAATCTTGCCCCTTCCACAGAGGCACCTGACCCCCACCCACTTCTAAAACCCTCCTATCCCTTTGGCTCGGCCTCCCCTCTATGAGAGTTTGTTGGTCTGTGGAAGAGAGGATGACTTTCTGTTTGCTTCATAGCTACAAACACCGTCTCTCCATTTGTGGGCACCTACTGGAATGGCTTGGCTCGGGGGAGGGATGAGGCATTGCTGGGAGAAGCCAGACAGAAAGAGGATCAATCCACGGGGAGAGGAGAGATGGGTATGAAGGCCTGAGCCTGGGTGGGCCCGTGATGATGGAGGCTCAAAGCCTAGAAAAGAAGCAAGGCTGTGTTCAGGCCGCTGGGCGCGTGTGATTTGGCTGAGGTCGCTGTGCCCCCTCCAGTGAAGTACTTGAACAGGTAGGATTAAGAGTCCAAAGGTGACATCAGGGACTGTTCCTGTGAGCTACCTATGTCCACATGTCTGTGTGGATAGCCAGCATGTTTGTGTCTTTCCATGATACCAGAATCTCTTAAGGGTCCTGAGTTCACAAGCTGCCAGTTTCACCAAGTACTTCTCATTTTATTTGATTGCTATGGCCATTGGTGTCGAGAGCTCTTGCTAGCCATTCAGTGTTTGTGTGGGGGCTTTCGGTTTTATTTTCTTGAGAACAGAGTCTCTTTGTAGAGCCCAAGCTGGCCTGGAGTTCACACGACCTTCCTATCTTTGCCCCCGAGTGCTGAGATTACAGACACACACCACCACGCCCAGCTCATATTCCAGTCTTGGCCGCTCTGAGACCCTAGGCATCTGTATGTACAGACTACAGGCTGTCTACAAAGGGGGAAAGAGTTCAGAAGGGTTGTGCTGGGGGGCCAGGATATCCCGTGCTGCCGCAGGGGAAGTGTCTGTAGGGGACGGATCAGTGCTGCTACGGCCTCCAGCCCAGGGCCATCCAGGGTACAAAGTTGCCAAGGGCAGGTCAGCGTGGCAGGCCGTTCTGAGTGATAGTTTGAAGTGGACTGTGTGTCACAGCATGAGAACCTGCACCTGAGCTGGAGCCCAGGAACAGGGGTCCTTCCATGACAGTTTTCCCGGGTGCAGCTTGGAACAGGTGACCGGGTAGCTGGCCTCTGTGCCTGCCCTGTCTCACATCAAGGTATTCTTTCTTTGGCAGGCCCAGGTGAGGGGCTACACCTGGCAGGACAGATAAGCTCACGCGCCTGGCATTTCTGATAATGATCCCACCTATTCACAGGTGGTGTTATTTATTGGCGCAGATAAATTATTTATCAGTTTGCGGCTCCCGCTGTGCCGGCAGATGGCAGTTGTTTACTTGTGTAAACAAGAGGCAGCCTCATTCCATCTTGGTGCTTAAAGTAGCTCACTCAGGTCAGAACGCTGCTTTAGAAAGTGGAGAAACAGGGCAAGGCTGCCCAAAGCTGCTGCTCCGTGTGGCGCAGGGTCAGGGGGCGAGGCCAGCCTGCGCACCTCAGCACCTCACTGGGCTTCCATCCTCCCTGTGGAGAAAACACCACAGGATCCTGCCAGCCTTCCCAGGTCTCCATGGCGTCCACAGCCACAGAGACTAGGGTGGCAGAGTAGCGGATCCTTTCCCACCCTAGAAGTTCCGAGATTCTAAGGAGGCCAGTAGGCAGTTGGAGAGAAATGTCGAAGAAACAAGGGTGAGGCCAGACCCTCCTGATGTCGCTCTGTGGGCAGAGGGTGTGTGTCATCAGGGATACAGAGCACAAGTAGGAGAGGCAAGAAAGGGTCAGACCAGGAAGCAGGTAGAGAGGGCCCAGAGCAAGGCCGATCCTGGAGACAGCCGCTGACCAGGCCAGTGGTCTTAATTGTCCCTAATTTCCTGATCTGCTTAGTGGACAGAACAGCCTGGGCATCCCTCTCTCTCCAGCCACAGGCAGCACTGTGCCTCATGCAGGCCTGTCCAGGGCGAGCAGCACAAGGTCTTTAAGGTGTCTTAAGTGTCCCTCATCTGTAAGTAAATACAATGGAATTGTGATAATCTTTTCCTATAAACTCGACCCTTGAAAATTAGCTGTAGTGGAGGTGTCTTGGGTACGACCAGGTCTCAGTGATTAGGAACACACCCTGCTCTTTTGAGAGCCCCAAGTTCAGTTCCCAACATCCATGTCAGGCAGCTCACAACCGCCTGCAACCCAGCTCTTCCACCTGCACTCACATGTACTTACCACCCCCCACATACATGTACATGCCGTTAGAAACAATAGAAGTATGTCCTTGAAAAGGAAACGTAGCTGGGGCTGGGAGAAGGGACCTCCGTGGTTTCTAATTGCATCTCTACTGCTTACTTGAATCTGTTTTCTCACCTACACTTGCAAAATCAGAACTCAGAGTTGCTAGTTGTTTCTCCCTAAGGCACTTAATGTCCTGTCATACATATATTCTGCTTTTCCAAACCCTCTGGGAGGAAGTGGGCCCTGTGAGCTTTGTGTGCTTGGAGAAACAATTTTTTTTTTTTTAATTTGAAAATAAAGTTTCAGAAGAACCCCTGCCATGCGGCTGGGGGAAATAAGACTGTGCTGTAAGAACTTAGGCCAGATGTGAAACACAGACTTATGTGGCATCTCTGAAGCAGGGGGTAAGTGGTGGGGGCTCTGGGGAGAATCCTAAGCCCATCACTTCTGAACACAGTTGTTTATTCTTTTCTTTGAAGATATAAACAGAAAGTTGCAGATTCTGAGCTAGCCTGTGAGCAGGCTCATCAGTACCTTGTCGTCAAAGCCAAAACCAGATGGGCAGATCTGTCCAAGGTAAGGGAGGGGAAGGGAGCCATTTCCGGTCTTCGGGACTGTTGCGCTGGTCCAGCTGTCAGAGCAGCATGGAGAAGGGGGGGACAGCACCAGGCACCCATGATGTTGGTTCTTGCCATTCTTCAAAAACTTTCCCCAGCATTCTGAATGGTCTTAGCTTTGTCTCTAACCAAAAATGCCATTGACAACTGTGATTGTGATGATGTTTCTATTATTGGATGTTTCTATTATTGCTCAGTAATAGAGATGGTATAACTATAGAGACCTAGAACATTCTACTTCTACTTTTAACAACTAAGGAAAGTGAACTCAAAGAAGGAACATTAGCAGTTAGCAGAGATGCTTAAAGCTACAATAAAGGGCTGCTGCCATGGCACAGAGGAACCTGCTGCCGATCGGGATGACCTGAGTTCAATCCCCGGAACCCACACGGTGGAAAGGGAGAGAACATACTCAAGTTGTCTTCTGACCTCCACACATGTGGAGTGTGCACATGCACACAGAGATGAAGAGGAAAGAGGTTGCTCATGGTGGTATGTGCCTATCATCTAGCATTCTCAGGGCCGAGGTAGTAAGATCACAGCAAGTTCGTGGGCAGACCGAGCTGCATAGGATGACCATGTTTTAAAAAAAAAAAAGAAGGAAGGAAGGAGGGAGGGAGGGAGGAAAGGAAGGAAAGAAGGAAGGAAGGAGGGAGGGAGGGAGGAAAGGAAGGAAAGAAGGAAGGAAGGAAGGAAGGAAGGAAGGAAGGAAGGAAGGAAGGAAGGAAGGAAGGAAACTCAGGTATACTGGCTCACTCTTGTCGCCCTAGCTCTTAGGGACGTGAAGGTAGGAGGATCAGAAGTTCAAGGTCAGCTTCAACTACAGAGTGAGTTTGAGACCAACCTGAGATGTGTGAGATACTGCAGAGAGGGAAAGGGAGAGTAAATACAGATTAAATTTTTGTAAGGTTTTCAAATGTTTAATTTGTTTTATTAACCAAAGATAGAGTATCTGTCAAAAGAACCAATCATTTTAATTCTATGCCCCTGAAGAATGCCGGCCTGGAAACATCATTTAGATGTTTAATAAAAAGCCTGTATGTTGACAAAGACAATGAGCAAGCAACAACCCCAAAGACACACCACTAATTCTTCCCAAGTAAACCTGTGAGAGGGAAGTGTGGAACTGGGGTTCCGTGGAGAAGTTCCTGGTGCTGGCTCAGTCTTGGGAGGATTTAAAGTTTAAAGGGAACATCTGAGACAGGGCCATCAGTAATGCCACACAACTGCCAACGGGCATTTTAAAAGCTGTTTTATCCCATCTTGCCAAGGTGACAGGTGTTTCCAAGGCGTGACCCCCATGAGCAATCTCATAACTTGTAGTGTCTTAGACACCAAATCCGACAGTGACCGTAACAGCGACAGGTAAACCATGAATAGAATATGCAGGGTGGCATCCTCCTGAATCTAGGATACGGGGTCACCAAGGACTTCACTCTAGAATGAAGGGTCACAATTGCATGCTGGGGTGTCCTCTCCGTCTCTAAGGGGTACCCTGGTAGCTCTTATTTGCTCATTTGCCCTCCCATTGACTTTTTTGGCTCCTGCCTAACACAAAATTCTGTTGGATTCCCTCAAGCCCAGGCCTGCTTCTCCTCAGCACTGTGTCCTTACTAGGGTGGGCTGTGGCCCACTGAGGCAGGGCTGCACCCTCCTTTCCTCTCCCTCCTCCTCCTCCTCCTCAACAGTCCTCCCTCTAAGTCAGTGGTTCTCACCCTTCCTAACGCTACGACCCTTTAACACAGCTCCTCATGTCGTAGTGACCCCCCCAACCATAAAATTATTTTTGTTGCTACTTCATAACTGTCATTTTGCTGCTGTTACGAATCATAATGTAAATATCTGATATGCAGAAGGTCTTAGGCGACCCCTGTGAAAGGATTGTTCCTCTCCCTCCCCTTCACCCCCATCTTCCCTCCAAGGTGACAGGCCAGTGCCCTTCCCCCTCTTTCCACACTGACATGACCCAGAGTTACCTGTTTCCATCTGTCATGCTGTTCTCTCTTAGTGGGCAGCTCCTGGGTCCTCGTGGCCAGGTACAGTTGGTGACTCTGGGACTTTTATGGCTATCTCTTGTCTAGTTGAGGAAGCTCCTTCCTGATCTTAGTTTGCTGAGTTATTGTCCTCAGTAAGGGTCAGGTTTTGTCATGTGCTTCTACAGCTGTTGAGACAATCAAGTAGCTGTTTCCCAGCTACTGGAGTAGCTGGAGGGTTTTCAAGCATTGAGCCCACCTTGTATGGTGATGCACCTGGCCGAGTTCGTGCCCACGGTTGGGTCAGTCTGCTGGTACATGCTTGCGCTCAGGAGTGAGGCATCTGAGGTTGACTTGTCCAATGCCATCTGCATGCTGGGCTCAAAGTGTGAGGGAAGAAAGGTTCTTCCAGCTTCCGCTTCTGGCTTCTGAGCACCCTGGGATGTCTGCGCATGCACGCCTGCCCAGACAAGTTGCAATCCTCTGTGTGTGTCTCCCAGCAATGGCTTTCCCTCTGCCCTCACTCCCCTGACACTTCTAACAGGCAGTGCTGATTCAGTTTGTTGAGGTGTTCACCCGCTGTTGGGACAGCATGATACCAACCAGGGTCCCTTCACACCAGGGCCGGGCTAGAGCCCACTGCTGCTCTTGGTTATTGTAAAGCTGTGCCTCTGCTGGGGGCATGTAGAATGCAAATATTCAATTTAAAGGCGTCACCATGCAGCCTCCATCCAGATGGAGGAAAAGAATATCACTCTGTCTCGCAGTCAGCACACGTCTGCAGACACTGCAGGACGTTTTGGGTTGTGTCACCACTCAGCTTTCCCGTGCAGCGCCGGACCCTCACATGGGAGCTTCCCGTTCCAGCAGGCGTAGGATTCTCTCCTTCAGTTCCAACTCGTATTTTATTGGTGATTAATGAGACCACACATCATTTCATGTGGCTTTTCATTAATCAGACTTCCTGTGAAATGCTTGCTGGGGTCTTTTTCCTTTTGCTGACCTGCCTTGATTTCAGTGAAGACCTCCATGGCTCCAACCTTCACACTGAGGTCCTGACATATGGACCCAGGTGTGCAGAGCACTGGGCGGCAGGCCCAGCTTCCTCTCTTCTGCATGGTGGCCAGGTGTCCCTGTACTTCACTGTCAAGTCCCCCTTTGCCCCACCTTACAGCTCTACCCCCACACTACAGCTCCCTCTCCATCCTATAGCTCCATTCCCACCCTCAGCCTTCCCCAACCCTAAAGCTCCTCCCCGACCCTACAGCTCCACTCCCACCCTATAGCCTTCCCACAGCTCCTGAACACTTCATCTGACCAGTGGTCAGTTTGTCTGTCCTGGTGCTGGTTCTACACCTTTCTAGATGCTGTAACTTACAAACACACCTTAGTAGATCCTTATTGTGCTTAAGATTGAATCCTAGGCCCTAGCACATGGTAGGCTCCACTGCTGGGCTGCCCCTCCAGCCCTTCCGGGTACATCCTAGCTAGCTAGTAGGCAACTCCCTGTTCCTCAAGAGGTTTTTTTTAATCATTTTGCTAAGTTCCATTAAAAATATTGAAGGCTAAGGAGATGGCTCACTTGATACAGCTTAACAGGTGTGGTTGCACACGCCTTTAATCCCAGCACTTGGGAGGCAGGGGCAGGTAGATATCTGGGAGTTTGAGATCAGTCTGGTCTAGGCCAGCTAGGGCTACTTAGTGAGAGCCTATCTCAAAACCAAATGAACAACAATCATAAAGACCTGACTTTGGTCCCTAGGACCCACAGTTTAAAAGCCGATGTGGCCCATGTTTGTCAAATCTCAATGTTTGAGGAGGAGAAGCCAGGAGGATCCCTGGGGGTTGCAATCCTCTCTGGGGCTGAATCAGTTAAGCCCACACCACAGTCTCAAAAAACTTGATGGCAGGCAGTACCTGGGGCATGGTGCCTGAGCTTAACCTCTGGCCTTTCACATCGCCACACTCCCCACACCCACACCTCGGAAATAGAAAACCTAAGACCACATAGGTAAGTGCCTTAGAGTGTTCAAAAGCTGCCAGCGGTCCTCCATTCTGCGTGTTACTGATACCATTCTCTATCATAGAACTTCATAGAGACTGATAATGAGGGCAACGGCATTCTTCGGCGAAGGGACATCAAGAACGCACTGTACGGCTTTGATATCCCGCTCACCCCAAGAGAATTTGAGAAGCTTTGGCAAAAGTAAGTGGATCTGCTGTGGGTCAGTCTCAAGTGCCGACCAGCTCAACGTGGTTTCCCAGCCGGGTCTCTGGGGGGTGGGGCTGGGGACGGATTTCTCCGGTGGCATCTGATCCTATGCCCTTGTTCCTTCTTCCTGGCAGACAGCATCTATGGGTACACATTGGTCCTCGGGCCTCTGAAGAACTGGTAGCCTCTGGCAGCAGTACTGAGTAGAGAGGTTTTACAGAGCCATAGTTCTGGCTCCTGGTTTCTCTGCAGCAGAGAAAGAAACCCCAGTCCAACCAGCTCCCAGAGAACTCCTTCAGCAGAGATGGCAGAGGCAAATGCAGTCAGCTCCATGCCTAGACTGGTCCTTGCTGACAAGCCATTTATTGAGAAAACAGGCAAACTCTGACACTTTGGAGCAGTTTCCCAGGGGGGCTCTTACATTGGAATAGGATCTGATGCAAGGCCATTTTCAAATGCATTCTAGACATAGCTGATTTGAAGCAGGCCCCCATTATGTCATCTCCCTCCATCGACGCCCAGCTTCCAGTTCACAATGAGGTGAGCTCCAAGCTTACAGTGCAGTGAGCTCTGAGCTTACAGTGAGATGGGCTCCGAGCTTACAGTGAGGTGAGCTCTGAACTCCAGGCCCATCTTTGAATGATCTCTTTCTTCAGTGCATGCTGCTCAGCCCTCAGGACCCCAGGATGTGTGCACCAGCAGCGCATGCCCACTTGGGATCATGCTCACTGAACGATACATTCTGTTTCAGCTCTTCACCTACCCAAGGTGGAACACTCACATTCTGGCCGGGTCTAGAACTGGGTGATACGTTTTCTGCTTGGTTGACAAATGCAGCTTGGAGTTACTATGTGGAAATCTGAGGCCTCACATGTTCCAGGGGGAAAAGACAAAGGTAGAGAGCTCGTGGCACTGTCTGCCACATGGGATAGGACCTCAGGAAGGGACCATTCAAAGTGCAGGAGAATCCAGGACTGTGTACCTAGTGTCCAGTGGGAACAGAAACTTGGGTGTCATGCAAGGAATGAAGACAAAGATGGCAGAAGGGCTGGGAGCCTAAAGGGGGGACTGATGTTACTTGGGGACCAGGAGCCAAAAGAAGAGCTAAGAAAAATGGCTACAGAGAGATCCCCAAATTCCACCCCTCACCCCAGCATCAAGGTCCAGAGGAAATCAGAGTGTCTCTTAGAGATCAGAAAGCTGCCTCTACCCCAACAAGGGCCATATCTGATGCTGCCATAGAAGCTTCTTGAGTCCCATCTAGCACTAAGCAGGAGCCCACAACCACTATCCCGGCAGGACTCTGACCTCATCTGCCACCCATTGGTCTTGATCTCCTCGGAACAGCGTGGGATGCAGAGGTCCTGGAGAAGGATGAACAGGGGAGAGCCACAGGGAGGGTGTCAATTTCCAGGACCAGCTGCTGCTGGAAGCCAGGGCAGCCAGAAGACAGACAATAGATCTGGCAGAGAGCAGGTGGTGTGACCGACCAGGCATGGTAGCTGAATTCCATGAAGACCAGGTCAGAGTAGACCTTGTGCCAAGGGCCAAGAGACCAGTAGGAAAACAATCTGAACAGGACTACATTCTAGAAATCTCCCTGGGCTGCAGGGAGGAAGGATGTTGCAAGAGACCAACCTGGAGCTCGGAGGCCAACAGGGGCTCTTGGTACCAAGCAGGAGGGGTCTGTGGACTCTCCAGGAGGATAGGAGGAAGTTACCATCCTTTAGCAGCCCGGAAGTGAGGCAGTATGAAAAGGCAGAAGCTCCTGGGATGAAGTGCTCAGAGCAGCCCGTATACTCAGCCATGGGGCCCTGGGCTCCATCGGGGACAGTGCAGGGCACTGTGCCATGCGTGTGGGGAATATGGGGCATCTGCTGACAGAACAGTTAGCCAATGGAAACTTAGATTAGAAAGGGTTCTGATTATTCAGATAAGATCAAGGAGAGCAGACAGCAGGCATCACCAGATCCACCAGAACCTGCCACCAGTGTGGTTTTCCTCCTCCTCCAGCATGTGGACAGGATGTCACCTCTTCACGCCCCACCCCACCACCCCCAGCATCTCCTCCTGGGGCTGCTGGTAAAAATAAACCTGCTCTCCACCTCTGCAGCAGGAGGCACTCTGAACAGCGAGGACAGCCCCCCAGGGCTCCTCAGGGCACCAGCAGCCTCCTCTTCCAGCTGTCCTGACACCAGGTTGCACCCAGAAACAGTGAGACAGGTGAACCCCAGGTGAACTGTAAGAGAGGCAGTCCACCCCACTGTTTCTGAAAAGTGGGGCCCAGAAGACTGGAGTAGCTAGGGCCCAGATGATGCCTTCCAGCTCAGGGCATGTCCAACGATGTCAGAACAGGGAGAGCGCCAGAAGCAAAGAAGAAAGGGGTGCTGGTCTTCTGAAAACCTCTTAGAGAACATAACAGATCCAGACGGAAATGGCTTTGAGCATCCATTATTCACTCAACACTCACTGGAGCCCGTGAAGTGCACTTCCTAGTACTGTGGATTAGTCTGGAATTGCATGGTTTACACTGTGCAGATAAATTAATAAATTGACCCCAAATCTCAGAGGCTCAGGTGCCTCCGTATTTTCCTTTTCCTCCAAACTCCTCTGTGTGCCTGATGGTTCTCGAGGACTTTCCCCTCCAGGAAGTGAGGAGGACTCAGGCAGCTTTCAGGGGGCAGCTTCATCATATCTGTGGGTGCTCCCCCAGGGGGTGGGGATTGTAGAGCTGGAGGGCCACAGGTGGGCACTTCTCATTGCCCAGGGCTGGCACACGGGGATCAGGCTGGTTCTGGAGTCGGCGGAACAAAGGAATGCTGAGCAGTAAGCCAGCCCTGGAGCTGTGAGCCTGAGCTCCCGGGAGCAGCCAGACCACAGGGAGATACTGAGGACCCCTCACCACATGGTGGATGTGCTCACCTTCAGTCAAATCATCACTCCAGAGAGACTGACTGGCTCCTGAGGTCCCCAGCTGAAAGGCAGCTCTGCCCTCAGTCTCCGGGCAGCAGCTCTAGACAGGACTGCACTGGAGTCTGAATCAACAGCCATTGAACCCAAGAAACCAGGAATGGAGGAAGGGTATTTTGTGAGCACAGCTTCTAGAAAGAGCTAAAGATGAACTGCATATATGGGAAAAGCCTGAGACCTCAACCTGCCCAGAGGTGGGGTGGGACTCCCTTAAAGCAACAATGCCATTCTGAAGCCTCCAAGGGCTCATTCCATCAGGGGAACTCATCTGAATCCAAAACAAACTTTATTGGAGCCTATGAAAAAACATGTTATAGATGTGTACAGAAATGAGGGTACAGTAGGAGGGCTGCCATGTCAGGGGAGTCTGTGGAGACCAGCAGGTATGGAGACCAGCCAGCCAGGAGGCCCCAGCCAGAAGCTGGGGGATCCTCAATGCTGGTTTATGCTCAGTCCTGACAGGGTCCCATATTGAGACTCAGATATAAAATACAGTATGAGTGCTGTGTGTCAATATTCAAATCTAACCAAGAACCCCAAAAACGGAGCTGTGTTGTAGACCTGCACTCCTATTCTCACAGGAAGCGAGATCCTCCTGTCACCACTAAAGGTAGAGCCTAGAACCCTCCTTAGATGCCAGCTGGGTGACATCTGGACAGGGCAAGCCTCAAGATGGAGAGACTAAGCAAGCAGGATCGGCAGCTTAGAAAAGTGGACTGGCTGGGGGTCCTCTTTGGGGATGTGTCACCCACGAGGCTCAGCATGGAAACCCTGCCACAGGCAGGGCAGAGAGGAACCCCAGCAGGCACTGAAGGAACCTGTCTCCATGGCTCTCTGCAAGGCTAAAGCCCTACACCTTGGCAAGCAAAGGAAGCAGCCGAGCAAAGGATGGGGCTGTTAGGGCTTGCTAAATGTGCCCAGTGGGCACCAACTTGGGAAGTTGGCCACCTTTCATTCTGAAGAGCGGCTGTTTGAGCCATCAGACCACTCTCCAAGATGGCACCATAGAGAATTCCTCCTACCCCAGCTGCTCGAGGTTCCTGGTTCCTCTCCACATGGTCTGGGTCATCCGCAGAGCATGTCCTATACCCCTCACCATGCCCTTTACCTCTGGGCCCATGATACTCAAAAGCCCTTCTGAAATGCATGCAAGAATCCAGTGTCCAGACAGCAGGAAGGACTAAGACTCTCAGCAAAGCTGAGCAATGGATGTGTGTGTGTGTGCAGACCTGCCTGTATCCTGAATTCATGGCCACTGCTGTGTGCAAATGCAGGCTTTTATGGGGCCTCTGCTCAGGACACATTTTCCTCGGCACATCTGTTGCTCAGCCATTTTAAAATGCAACCTTTATAGACAGTTTTTTTTTTTTTTAATGTTACACAGAGGATTGCATAATGAAGGGTGAGGTTATGTAAGCAGAATTAGCTCTATGATTATTCACATTCATAGCAATATTTTTTTTGCAACTGTGCAATCTGCTCTTCCATGTCTCCGTGATGAGAAGAGCCTGTTTGTGATCTTCATTAATAAAGTAATTAAGAAGTGCCTTTTCATTCAGCCCAAGTGTCACGGCAGAGAGCAGGCTGCTGGGGAAATCTGTGCCTTGGAAGTACACTGCCTCCGTCTGGGACACACACACACACACACACACACACACACATACACACACACACTAGCAAGCCTGCCTCAAGGGCCTGAAAGTCAAGAGCACTGGGTAAGACACAGTGGTGCATCAGGAAGCTTGCGTGCAATAGGAGACATGATCTGGACTCAGAACCTAGTAGAGCCCACCGTGGGCTTGCAGTCAGACAACAAACACAGACCCTGCCCAGCAGTCCCCATCAGTGTTAATCGTCCCTCACTAGCCCCTAAGAATCCAAGGGAGGACAGGCTTGTGGGCTATTTGTAAGTGATAAGAAGCCCACAGTGAAGCTGCCCTGAGCATGTACCCTAAAGGTATGCCATGGCTCCTGGGAGGACCAAACTTAAGAGTCAGTTGGGCCTTGCTAGCTGTACCAGGGTACTCTGAGCTGCCTCAGTTGAGGGAAGGAAGTCACCAGAGGGCAAAGACCAGACTTCTTCACCCACATCAGAGCAGCTGGCTGGAGGGAAGCTGCAGGTCACAGAGCACAGGGGTACCAGGGACCAGGAGACAAGGCTACATCTCCCATAGGCACCTAGGCAGGACCACTAGCTTAGGGGCAGGATGGTAGCCTTTTGACTCCTGGCATTCCTGCATATTGGCACATAAGAGCTCACACTCCACCCCAACTGGCTGCCCCCCTCGGTCTGCTGCTCTGCCTGTGAGGAGGAGCTGGAGGAGCTGGTGCCCTCAGAAGAACAAGTAACTCAGTAACTCACCTCATTGGCAGGACATAGTGTGGCCATTCTGGGGGATCCCTTTGGGTACCACATGAACGGCAGTGCCCCTGAAAACCAACAGCATCTCCCCAGGGGAATTGGGCTCACATGCCTTAAATAGGAGATCCTGTCCCTGAGTTAATCTAAGAAAAGCCACATCTGCAGATTTCACCTTTTCATTGATTAGCTGTGGGCCAAGATCTTTCTGTTAAAAACAAATGCCTTAAAAAGAAAAGAGAGAGAGAGAGAGAAGAAAATGGCCAATTTGCCTTAAAATTTTTATTGAAGTGATTCTATTCTTTGTGAATAGCATCAGGAGATAAAACCTCCATTATTCACTTTTTAATGAATTATAATTCAGAAAAATCTTGATAACAGAAAATGACTTAAAAGGCACAATGCACAGTTTTTATCTTGTTTTCCTTCCAGGCTCTCTCGCTGGGTATGTGTAATTGGCGTCTCCTCAAAGTGGAAATGGGAGCTTTTAACATCCTTGAATCAAGTGGCATTCATTTATTGAGGCTTCAAGATGGAATATGCTTCCTGAAAGAGTCTCTTCTAACCCTTACCATAGCTCCGTTTACACGGAGGTGCCAAACTAAAAATGTGTGCAAAGGGGGTTTTAGTTTTCTGGATTTGCCACTGTTTCCACCAACATGGCAGATGTGTGATTTCAGTCCATTCTCTTAGGGCAGGTCACTCTGATGACCAAGTTAAACGTACCTGTGGGTCCCTGAGGGGTCCTGGTAAGTATAGGGGCAGAGAGGGGCAGAGGCACAGGCTGAGATTGTATTTGTGATGAGTCTGATGCTCTTGCTTGTACCTGGCAAGGAAGAAAACTTCCCCCGAATTGCTGCTGTGGTCCTGGTCCCTGAGCACCAGCCCACCTTCCATGCCACTGATGACAGGACCTTTTTTGTTTTTAAAGCTATGACACCGAGGGAAGGGGTTACATCACGTACCAAGAGTTTCTGCATAAACTGGGCATCCGATACTCCTCGAAGATCCACCGGCCCTACAAAGAAGACTATTTCAACTTCCTGGGTCACTTCACGAAGCCCAAGCAGGTCCAGGAAGAAATCCAGGAGCTGCAGCAAATTAGTGAAAGGTGAGTGTCGGCATTGGGGGTGATTCTGGACTCTACCTTCGTTCACTCAGGCCACGGAGCCTGCTCTGATGGGGATGCAGGGCCTAGAGAGGAAGCTGTGGTGCCTCTTGCCCCAGCCAGCCACCCCTCACACTCTTTAATGTTTTATCAGCCCTTCCTGAATATTGCCCTTCCTGGCTGTGCACTGCATGGTGCCTGCACCCTGCTGTGGCCCATCCGGGATGTCAGTGACACCCCTCAGGTGCCATGTAAACACCTGTTCACATGATGTCAAACAAATGTGTGGATGAACGGATGGCTGTGATTCAGTTCACCACTCCTGCTTTGAGGACTTTACCCCAAGGATAACCCAGAGCTGCTTAGCAATTGCACCTGGTGACTCACTGTGCACCCTTGATGTCAGCAAAGGGAACACCTTCCGATCCCCAATCAGAGCGCGACCTGTGTCTGCCTAACCGAAATGATGGAAACACCCAGTGCATGCGAAAATGGCCCACAGGCCATGAGGGTTTGAAACACGGTGTCTGTGTCTGAGCGGGGACAGGAGACCCGAGTGAGGGT
Organism: Cricetomys ansorgei; assembly: GCA_026225945.1. Lineage (NCBI taxonomy): Eukaryota > Metazoa > Chordata > Mammalia > Rodentia > Nesomyidae > Cricetomys > Cricetomys ansorgei. The sequence continues at coordinate 78,076,823 of JAMJFZ010000199.1, read as the reverse complement.
GAGCCACCGCGAGTCTGTCTTGCTCATGGCTCCTCTTGCTCTTACCTGTGTGTGTGGCTGTCTCTCGCTTGTTGTTTCGAATGGCGGGACTCCGCTCTCACCCCCACCCCACCCCACCCACACGATGCCAAAGCCAGTGGAAGAGAGGCTGCTGAAGAACCCCAGAAGGAAACAAGCCACAGACACAGGACCGAGCAGGAACGAAGTGGCCATTAAGAGGCCTGCAGGTAGAATTTACCCCTGGATTATGTCGAAGTAACCAGTCCACAGAAACTGCAGGCGGAAAACTGAGTTTGTGAAATTCAGTGTAAAATACGCACGAGGTTGGTATAAATCAAATATGCCACAAACTGATGAAAAGTGGAATTTATCTTCAGCAGACAGGGCTGGCCTCATTACCCATGGGGGTCTCCGCTCCTGTCTCCCCCCATGTGTGAGTAATGAGGCTCCTCGGCCCCTCTCACGTGCTTCCCCTCCTCTATGCCGGTGCCAGTGCAGGGATGAGCTGAAGATCTGTGTGCTGTTTGACTATACATTCTGATCCTCAGGACCAGATAATTCATGCACACTCACTTGACCTCCTGCCTCAACAGTACCATCCTACCAGAGAAGACAAATACCTGATCAGCTCTATTTTCAGAAAAAAAAACCAACAACAACAACTTGATCCGGGCATGGCGGTGCCTGCTCACAATCCCAGAGCTGAAGAGGTAGAGAAGAGTGGGCCCCTGGGGCTCAGCAGGTCTTAACCCGGAGAGCTGCAGGCCAGTAAGAGACCCTGTCTCAAAACAAAGTGGCTGGCTTCTAAGGATCAACGCCCACCGCCACCTCTGGACTCCACGCACACCTGCGCATACATACAACGTTGGCTTGCAGGAATCATTAAATACTGACTGCCCGACAAGATGACTGGCTTTCTGAACTCAGAAATGTTGCATATTGAAGGCGAAGCAGAGACTCTTGTGGTCCTGCGTTCCTTCTCTAGGCTCCTATTCCGACCTTAGGACTGAGAATCAAAAGAGCCACAGCGAATAGCCACCGGGCACAGGCCCGTTCTAGAATGCACGTGGAGAGGGAGCAGGTGAACCCAGCAGCGAAGGAAATGAGCAGGGCCTTGATGGCTATGGGGTCCCAGCTGTGCCCTCCTCGGCCTCACTGGCCAGAGCCAGAACAGGACAAGACCCCAGAGGAGCGCCACTGCTCCGCGTGGGCCAACAGCGGCTCCGTTTGGCAGCGTCCTTCGAACTCTGCGCCAAGCCCTCATTTACTCCACGTGCGTACAACGAAAGGGAAACGGTTGCTGCTCAGAAGCCAGTCCAAGAAATGCCGAATGCCTCCGTTTTCTAAAAATATGTATCTCCAAAACTGTTCCAGTTCTCTCCACTTTCGTTCACTTCCATCTTGAAGAGCTAGGCGGGATAGAATTGTGATGGCAAGCAGGGGCCCCGTAGCATGGGGCTGCGTCCTGAGGACACTGTAAGGGAGCCCAAGGCTGGTGCTGTTACACTCAGGACACCCAGCATGCTCACCTGGGTCAGACGCCAGGGTCATGAGCCCCTTCCAGATGGGAGGCCCACATGGAAGGGCCTGGACTTCCACACAGCTTCCGCCAAACGCCACTCCCTCTGCCGGCCAGCCAGCGCCTCACTGCAGCCTGCCTCTCCTGCGTTCTGACAGTTCTGGGTCAGTGCTTCGTTTCCAGGCTTGCTCAAGGAGCTATCCCACAGATACCAAGTGGAGGTGATGGACAGGAACCAGGGTGGATGCAGTGTGTAGGTCAGTCAGGCTGGACTGGTTGGCAGGGCCCAGAGATCTGCTTGTCTCTGCCTTCCCAGTGCTGGCATTGCCCACCAGGTCACCATGCCTGGCATTTCACGGGATATACGAGATCAAACTCTGGTCCTCACGCTCACACAGCTCTCACTCCACCAAGCGAGCCCCTCCACACCGCCTCAGTCCACAGAAGTCGGGAATCCGTCCTCAAGAATGAACCAGAGACCGGGATACGCTGCAGAAAGAGGACCCTGAGTCCACACTGTCCGTCCGCATCCCAGTGGGCTGAGGCCCCCTTGGCAGGGTCTCCAAGAAGACTTTGTGTGCCAGCACACTATGGGACGCCCACCCCTGTTTTGTGAGTCACGACAGGCGGTTGCTGTGTTTCTAGCAGTGGAAGCATGTGATCAGAAGATGAAGCTGGGGCTGAGAGACGGCTTGGTGGCTAAGAGGGTTGATTAAGAGCACTTGTTGCTCTTCCAGAGGGCCTGAGTTCTGCTCCCAGCACCCCACGCAGGTTAGACATAACTGCCCGTAACTCCAGCCCCAGGGGTTCTGGCACTATTTTCTGGCCCCCAAAGAGCACCCACCCTCATGTGCACACACACACACATACACACACATTTAGGCATCCATGTGCACATAATTTACAAATTTTAAAATATAAATAATAAACTGTAAAACAAAATAAAGAGATGAGGTGTCCCAGGATGCTCTTGGTTCTCAGTACTGACGGGTCAGACCCCAGGCCTGTCCACAGACCCTGCATTGTCCTCCAGTCCTACCTCCTTGGTGCTGGCCGGCCAGTATCCCAGTGAGACCAACTCCAGTGGTCCAGTGGTTAGAGCAGCATTCCACTGCCACTGTGGGGCTTGGTGGTTCCTCTCACCAGCCCTTTCCCACTAACCCCCTGTGCTGTGCACATGTCCTCTCCACATTCCCAGTCCTGTCACCTCTGAGATGTTACCTCTGCTGAGGATGCCTATGTGGGGCCCGTGTGTGCCCAGCACCCACAGCAGCATGTTTACATAGGAGGTGCACACATGCATTTATTGAAGGTAGAGGCATTTCTCTTACCAGTCATATCCTTGTGTTAAACTCTCGGCTCCCTCTGGAGAGCACCAACTCCGGCACAGAGCACAGGGCCAGCGTTTCTCCGGGGCAGTTTTGCTAACGCTAAGGATGATGAAATGATAGGGGCAGAGGCTAATAGCTTTCTCTCCAGGATGCCCTTTCGTGTGAGCATCGCACCAGGCCTGCAGAATGCCTTCCAGATTAGCTCTTGGCTAAGCGATTGAGTTGTCACGGTAGAGTGGCCATCAAGAGTCGCTTTTCCTCTGGCTTTGGGTGTCTGAGGTGGATTCTCTTTCAGGGAGAAGATCATGGACCATTTTGAGGAGATCAGCAAGGCACTCCACCTGATGGAAAAATCCAAGACAGGCTCCGTAGCCCTGTGCAGGGTGCAGAAGGTGCTGCAGGAGTGTGGGTGTCCCCTGAAGGACGAGGAGTTCATGAACCTTCTGAAGAGGTTGCCTGCCTTCCTTCCCCTTTCCCTTCCCCTCCCCCTTCCCTTCCCCTAGTATGTCCCTCTCTGTACAGGCTGGTGTGCCGTTCTTTTTCCTTCTCCTCCCTCTACTCGCACAGCCTTTGACCTTGGTGTGACCTCCATTTGCTGCTTGCTGCTCTGCATTCTAGCCAGAAGCCAAGAAACCAGTTTGCCAAGGGCCTAACTTCTCCCAGGGCCCAGTTCAGGGCTTCCCCCTTGAAAGCAGCCGCCCCTGGCCCTGCACCTGCCGCTGCTTCCCACCCCCACAGTCAGTAGCTCAAGGCTCCTGGCTGAAGTCTTTGCAACAGACCGTGTTCTTCCCTAGATGACAAGCTTAGATCAACACCTCTTGATTTACTTATTTTTGACTTGGAGACATTGTAAAACTTCCAAGGATGACATGGGCCTTAGTCTGTATCTCCGCTATCTCCTGTGGATCCTCATTCCTCAGCTCCCACCACCTCACAGAAACACACAGAACTTACCAAGCAGCTGGCTGTGTGCTGCTGTGCCCAACTTGAGGTGACCCGCAAGCGGGATCCACCTGACTTGCCACTACTGTTCCTTTCTACATAGCACTTTCCCCAGGGTCACGCGAGTACTCTCCCTGTTTGCCTAGTGTCCTGGTTCCTTGTCACTGCTGACCCCGGCTCACCCTCTATCCAGTCTCCTAAGGGGCACTGTTGTCTGTGACTTTTGGAAGTTTTCTTGACTTAGCTCATTAGGGAGTTTGTTTCCTTTGTTCATTTTGAAGCTCCTGTTGTTGTTTAACACTGAGCCTCCCAGACTTGATTCCTTGAGGGTCTCAGTCTTTCTCACTTTGTATCTCTTCCTTTTCACTTTGGAGTTCCTGGTTCTCACTTCCAACCCTTCCCTCTCGTAGTGTCTCTGGGTATTCGGTGCTTGGGTTTGTCCCCTGAGTGTCGTGGTCTCACGGCAGACATCCTGTTCTTAGTCCGCGGACATCCACTTTCATGTCTCAGAAATTCACAAACTGTTTCTCATGTTTTCTTGGTGGATAGGGGGCACATTTCAGTGAATCAAGGCGTTTGCTGCCAGGCCCGACCACCTGGGTTTGATGCCCAGGATCCCCAAAGGAAAGAACCAATCCCCACAAGTTGCCCTCTGACCTCCATATGCATGCAGTGGCACATGTGCACGGATGCACACATGATTAATACTTCAATACAAGTTATAAATCTGTTAAGAACCCTTCTCTATGAGAAATCTATCATCCATGTTGTGTTTACAACACTCCTTCATGTTGGGTGCTTCTCTCGAAAGCAGGTGTATGTTAACAGGATGCTGGGAGCAGAGTGGAAGGAAGTTCCCCTTGAGAAGTGAGTCTGTCGTGGTTCAAACCATAGGGAGACCTGGTTCATTGCCCCCAATGTTGGCCCCTTTAAAACTTTCCTCTGGGACTGCTCAGATTTACCAAAGAACAGCTGTCAGATTAAACCCAGGACTCCCAGGTAAACTTGAACTTGAGACGAATAGTACATGTGCCCTGCAGAGCTCTCGGGATATGTTAATGCTGAAAACATCTGTTTGTCTGAAATTCTATTCATGGGGATCCTGGACCCTGTGGGAGAGCTGTAGAAGTCCCTTAGTCAGTAGGCTGAGCTGAGTGAGACCCCCAGAATATCCAGCTTCTGATTCCCTCCTGGAGGAGGGTTGCACTGGAGACAGAACCCCTGGTCTTCGACTACTCAGATGCTCTAGCTCCCACTCCTATCGCCCATGTGACTCCTGTTACTCTGATGTGCCCCTTGATTTATTTCCTATGAAGGTACACTTTTCCCTTCCCTCTGGCTCCGTTCATGATCTGTCTTCGGGATCCTGCAGTTTGAATCTGCTGTACCCAGGTATACATAAGTATGTGTGTGTTCACGTTCTCCAAAGTTCATGGACCTGTGGCTTAGTTTCTCCCGTTTCTTCTGGAAGTCTCAGCCATTACTATAAAATGCAATTTCTACCCCCTTCCCTCTTTTTCTCCTCTGGTGTTTCAAATAAGATGTTTCTTGGGCCTGGGGGGAAGGCTCAGTGGATATAGTGCTTGCTGACACCTTTGAGACCTGAGTCTAGCTCCCCACATCCACGTAAGAATCCAGGTGGGTGGTGCGTGTCTGTAACATCAGCCCGGGGCAGTGAGACAGCTGGTCCCTGAGGATCACTAGCCAGCCAGTCTAGCTCAGTCAACATGCTGGAGGTTCACTGAGAGTCTCCAAGACTGGAGCGTGACGGAGGAAGATACCAACGTACACACATGGTTAATATGCACACACACACGCACACACACATGTGTTTCTGAAGCATTACCACAGCTCTGGGATATTTTGTATAAGCCTGTTTTCCTCATTCTCTTTTCAATTTGAACTCCAGTTCCAGAACCTTCTAGTCATGCACCACAGGCTCACTAACTGCCCTCAGCCTTGCATGTGTGTGGGTGAGCCTACCATAGGTGCCCTTGCTTCTGCTACATGGCCCCTGCCTGTCCTGCGAGTCTACATTTCCCTCTCTGCTTCCTCAGCTGCTCTCTTTTTTTCCTGGAGTCTCCTTCCTCTTGTGGCTCATGCTAGCCATGGCTGATTTAACTTCCCTCTTGCAGGTCACATTGTGGTGTTGGGGAATGATGCTTTTCTCTTTAGACTATATCTTTTCCTGCCTTCTAGAATGCTCTGTCACTTTGTTGTTGAAAGCCCAGCATGTTCTATGGGTGACAGGAGGAAGGGAGGCAGGTGTCTCTGCCTTGAAGTTTCATATGACTCTGGACAGGAGTTGCTCTGTTCGGTGTCAGCTGTGCCCATCAATGCCAAGGGATACAGGGTTCTCATACCGTCTGCCTCTGCTTTTCTCTGGATCTCCATAGGAAGTGCTGTGGAAACAGCTTCCAGCTGTTGGTTTTCATCTGTGATCCTTCCACTGCAGTGTGGTGAGGGCTTGCTGGGAAAGGGTCAAGTTCTGGAATGTGCTGGAGCTAAGCCTGTGGCCCTGGGCTGTGCCACCCTCAGGTCAAGGCCTTCTCTCCATAGACAAGACAGGCAGTATGGCAGGGCTGCAGGGGCTCAGCCGGGATAAGGACTGCCCAGATGAGAAGCACCACCGAGGAGGCCCTGGTACATTCCCAAGGATGCTCCTTGGCCTTTCCAGAACAGACAGGGTCTTTCTCAGGTCTCCAGGAAGAAAAGTTGGTGGAAGTCCTGAAGGTAAGCCGACAGCACATGGGCACTGAGACTGGGCCATGTGACTCCCTTACACACTCAGCCTCAGCCCAGTCCTGCCAGCGCTGAGTCTCTGGACTTCAGGGTTACATTTTCCCTGTGACCTCACTTCTCTGCTGGGCCCAAGAAAAGCCATAGGCATCCAGTGTGTTCAGTTTCTTCTTTTGCACTGAGGGCCATGCTGCTAAGACTGCATACAGCCTGCCTTTTACTTCTTGACTTTCATCCTTCCTTTGCTGGAGTCTTTCCTGGAGTAATTTCCTAGGAAAGGGTAGACATGGAGATACATTTCCTGAGTTATTTCATTCTGGAACTTTCCAAATCTCCCTCATACAGATTGTTAGCATGTGTGCACCTGGAATCAGGAAGAAAATAATTTTCCTTTCTGGATTTGAAGACGTTGCTTCATTATGTATAAGCTGTATGAAGCCCACTTCCAGTGTCTGTGTGTGTATGTGTGTGTGTGTGTGTGTGTATGCACATGTCTCTGTATTGTGTGCACTTGTGCATACTATGTGTTGCATGCATGTGTGTGTTGTGTATTCTAGTATATGTATGTGTTTGTGCTATGTGTGTGTGTATTATGTGGTATGTTCACACATGTGTATGTATGGTATGTGGTATGTGCTGTGTGTGTGTTTGTGATTTGTATGCATATGTGTGGTGCATATGTGTGTGTGTGGTGTGTGCATGTGTGTGGTGTGTGTGGTATATGTGTGTTGTCTCGTGTATGTTTGTGCTGTATGTATGTGTGAAGTGTGTGTTGGTGGTCTGTGTAGTGTGTGCATATGTTGTGTGATACGAGTGTTATGTGGAAATGGAGGGCCATATCATCTTGAACTGCTTGCCTGTTTTCTCCTTTCAGAGTCTTCTCGCTGAATCTATTTCCAGCTGAATAAGAATTTATATGTTCAATGAATAAATCATGGGAAAATAGTCGCAGATACATAATTAGTTAGATGGTTCTGAGAGAGTCTTGTTAAAGCACAGTTAGGCTTGATACTTTTACAAACAGCACGAAAGGCCTGGGAGCTTGTGCTCTCCACCTTTCAATGGGCGATCAACTTTTCCGCGAGTTGCAGCCTTAATAAGGACCCATCAGTCAGTCGCTTGTTCCTCCTCAAAGACCCCTTGATGATAAACATCTTGGCTATCGGTAATTACATGTGGATTATCCTTTCCCAGATCCAAAATAGACTTTTCTGAATCCTAGCGAAGAGGTTCGTGTATGCGTTTGCTTTATTGCTGCGTTTTGATACTGCTCGGGCAGCTCCTCCCTGCGTATGAAGCGGCGCTGATTGTCTGTCTCCTTGTGTCCCTGTCACGTGATCCATGCCAACTCCCAGGCAGGCTGGGCTGCTCTGCAGCTGCTGCTTTCAAAGCCAGGCTCTTGCCCGTCCTTTAGAAGCATCCAAGATACTAGAACCACCTCTCCTGCTCAAGCTTGCAAGCTCTCCTTCTCTAATGCTTGCTCCCATCCACCCGGCCAGAAATCTGGGCATTCAAGGACTCCAAGAACTTCATTACAGAAGTAGAAACTTTTCTCTGTGTGTGTGTGTGTACATGCCAAAAAAAAGAAAGAAAAAGGATATAGGATCAAACTCAGGTCCTAGTTCTTACTCAGCAAGCGCTTTACCAAGTGAGCCGTCTCCCCAGCCCGGGAGCTGGGAGCGCGAAGGCATGAAACTGGATTGTGAATCACTAGTGTCTTTAATAAACACACTGGATGTTTGTGGGGAACTCTCAGGCCTGACACAAGTGATTCTTTCAGAATTTAGAGGGGATTGTTACCCAGTTGGAGTCGAGGGCACGAAGGGGCTGTCATTGCTGCAGGGGTGTCCTTGTGGGGACATATGCTGGAATGGAATTTTTATTGAGGAAATATTAAACTAGCTAGGCTTTGCACAATGCCCTTGGAGAGCTTTGGGCTTGACAACCTCATCGCAGCCAGGCTCGGAAGAGAATTTAGTGTGTCTGCCTCAGTTCCTCGTCCTTGTTCTGAACTTGATACATCTTCCTCCTGAGTCCTACTGCCCCGCCCCACACACCCCACAGTTAAGGCCTCCACCTTGACAGGAACTTCCTGTCCAGCTTGTAGGTCTGTCAGCTGCTGCCCAGTTAGTTCTGCTGTCCTCGCCAGGCTAGCCTCCCGGAGATACCCCAGTGGTAGGCCAGCATCTTCCTCCCAGCAGCCCTTGCTGCCTCCTGCTCTCTGAGGCTCTGAGCCCCTTTGTCCAGCCATCAGGTCTTCAGGACAGAGCAGCCTGTGGCCTCACCTCTGGGGCAACCCTCAGTCTCACCTCTCATGGCCCTCGCCCGTTCCTCCTTGTGGTAGCATGTGTGCACATCAGAAACCAGCAGGAGCGGACATGTGCCAGCAGGGTGGGCACCAGCCTCTTCAGCTCATCCTCTTCCCTGCACTACCCCTTTATTCTGTAACTGCTGAATGAACAAGTAACCTTTTTCTGCTTTTTGTTTTCCATGATTCTGTTCTTTTCTCTTGTGGGGGAAGCTTGGGCATCAATACACATAACAACTGCATCAACCCCCTCGACTTGCTGAAAGCTCTTGAGATCAACAGGATAAGCAAAGCTCAGCCTAAAGAAAAAGAAGAAAGCACACCAGTCAACTTCTCCAAGCTGAACCCTGAGGAGGTGATAAAGAACATGCAGGCAATCGTAGACTCCTCCCAGCTGGCTTTGATAAAGGTATGGCGGATTGCAAAGAGCCCCATCTTGTAAACTCCCCTCCATCCCTCCCAGTGACCTGCAAGCCATCCACCTCCCCCAGTCTCCTGGGCATCTTCTCAGTCCAGATGAGTTGTCGACTAGAGCAGCTGTGTCTCCGCTGTCTCTCTGTAAAAAGCCACCCCGGCTCTGCTCAGGCTGTTGGGGTGGAGTCAGCAAACACCAGGCAGGCTGAGTCACAGGCAGGGTCGGGTGGAGAAGACAGTCAAGGGGCAAGCTGAGGTCACAGGATCAGGCAGAGAAGACAGAGACACCAGGCCTTACACAAGGAGTAAGGTGAGGCCAGCATCTCACACTGTGCACAGACCTGCACGCCTACACTTTGGCACACACGTGCCCATATTCATACACACAAGTATAATTGCTTTAAAGGACAGAGAGGGCAGATGACAGTGGCTCACACACATCGGGGACCCTCAGCGTGCTAAGAACTTGACCCACGTGGATGAGCGATGGTAACGCGGCCCTAAGAGGTCGACCAGGCCAGGCTGTGTCACGAAGACTGTTGTGAAGGGGTTCATATGAGGAGAAGGGCGCTCTGCCGCCCTCACCTGGGTGGTGCCATTTGAGTGGTGTGCTGCCTTGAGCCAAGCTGGTGTCTCTGAAAAGAGTGATTTGGAGCCATGCTCCCGAAGGTATGTCCTCAGCCTGGTCCACAGGTGCTTGAGGTGAGTACACGCACCCCAGGTGACTACAGTCAGACTAATGATTGCTAGAGGCCACTCGGACCATGTTCATGAGACCCCCCACGGAGAAGCCCACTCCCCCAGGAGAGTCTAGCCTCCACACCAGGAGGTCTCAGCTTGCACGGGTGCATGGCTCCCAGATCTTCGCAGACAGTCGTGCTCCTGCCTGCAGGGAGCTTTGGTGGGGTGCCAACCCTCGTGAGAGTCCGTGGGTGTTATTTTGCCTTGAGCATAGCATGCAGGTTGGGTTCATTCTTTTTGTTCCATAGGAGGGGAAACTGAGGGGTTCCGGGTGAAAGAACTTGTCTTAGCCTCAGTGGTTATAGGTGGCAGAGCTGCAAATGTGCCTGGACAGAGGAGGGAGTTCATGCCCTTCTTTTCCAAATCCGGGAGGCCTAAGGAATTAAAGCCCCAGCTGGGCATGGTGGCTCACACCTGTTATTGCTTGGGAGTCTGAGGCAGGAGAATTACCGCAGGTAATAGACCAGCCTGATCTATATAGCAAGAACCCTGTCTCCTCTGGGGAAAGGCTGTGGAGACATTTCACTGAGATGTACTACTATCTATTGCTTACCAGCAGGGTCAAGTTCAGCCTCTTAGATGGTAAAGCCCTCAAGGGCAGAGGCTTCCAAGGCCACCTCTAAACTTAGATTTAAGCCCTGGAATTGGTTTGGTAAACGAAATCCATCCACTCCCTCGGCGTAAGGAGGTAAGGTGGGATCCTGGGTCAATGGGGAAAGGAGGAGAAAGCAGATTTGGGCTGGCTAGCTGGGAGATGCCACAGAGCTTGGCCCCTGTCCTGTAAAGCAGGCATCGCTGCTATCTAGCTCTCTGTGAGGACTTAGCCCCCGGATCTTCAATCAGAAGAGAAGGGGAAGGGAGCTTTGATGTGCAGCACCCGCACAGACCCGCAGGCCAGGCTGTCCCAGGCTTGTAAGTTGTAGGAAGGCCTTTGAGTTTCTGCACATCAGTCCTTCTTTCAGATTTTTGGAAGCACCATGTAGGAGCAGAACTCCATGTTCAGGGTGGATTGTTGTTCTTTGGGCCTCAAGTGGCACAGCTTGGCATCTCTCGGGATGTTTCTGAAGCAGGGGACTTCGGGCCTCAGGGAGGAACAACAGTTGTTTCTTCTGAAATGTGCTTTTTATGTGGCATGAGGTTCTATAGCAGAGAGTACAGGAGGGGGGCTGAGGGCAGGGAACAGAGGGAGGGGTGAGGCTGGCTCAGGGTGACCACCAAAGGGGACAAGACATGAATACATCGCTAAATGCCACTGTCACACAGTTGTCTCATTTCTGGACAACATAACAACACTGTATCCTTGTAATGTTTTACAGATTTCAGAGCCCTTTCCTATTCAGCTCCTACACCTATGCTATGGCTAGCAGGCTGAGTTTACACACAGACCCCAGGGAGCTGCAGGCCCTGTGGCTAGAGGGAGCTGGACTTCTGAGGTCCCCTGAACATCACAGTGCCAGTGTCTCCCCACATCACATGGCTTCCTCACAGCGCAAACTGCTCATTTTGCTTGTGTCTGCTTTCAGATGGCTGTGCACCTGGTACCCACAGCCCTATGCTTTCCAGGCAAAGACTTGCTCACAACCACCCACAGCTAAGTCCGCCTTTACAGAGAATGCGCTGAAGTTGAGAGAGATCAAGGACTTAGCTGAACAACTGAGCTCAGGACCCAGAGCCAGGGACTGCCCCACTGTGCCCCCCACCATGCCCTGCTGTACCCCAAATGCCTCAATGGCTGCAGGCTGAAAAGCTCTGTAGTGTTTTGCTTATATATACTTCCTGCCCCAAGTGTACCTAACTAGCAAGCTCAGGGGAGCTGGGCTGGAGGGGCTGCAGACACGCTAATTCTTACTTTTAAAAAAGCATTTTAATCTACCACTTGATGCGAATTTCCCAGTGCAATAAGAATGAATGATTTTGTTTCGACAGATGGAAAAAAACGTGCGTACTTTTTTATAGCATGTCTTTACACCTTCTCAGCTGATGACTGAGCGACTCAGCCCGCGGCTTGTCATGATCACCACACGGCTCGACCTGCAGCGTATCAGGGAGGCTGTGCGGCTCAACTCTCGGTGCGGGCACAGCCCCTCCAGCCGGGACATCCATTTGCCAGTAGCATTTACCAGCTTTTCTTCTGTCTTTGTTTGTTTGTTTGTTTGTTTTAGGCATTTGCTGCCCTGGATAAAGAGGACACAGGGTTCGTGAAGGCCTTGGAATTCGGAGATGTCCTGAAGAGTTTCTGTCATAAGCTAACAGACAATCAGTATCATCATTTTTTGAGGAAATTAAGACTTCACCTATCACCCAACATACACTGGAAATACTTCCTGGAGAACTTCAACTCCTTCCAGGATGAGGTAAGGTGTCTTTCCACAAAAGAAAAGGGATTCAAAGTCAGTCATCGTCAGAACACACCAGTGGAAAACTGGTAAACTGTGTGGAGGGCTAGAAGGGCAATTTGTGTCCTCTGATTTGTTGGGAAGTATTGTTGTTGCTGTTTGCTGTTGTGTTCCAAAGAAGCCTGGGAGCTTTGATTGGATGGCTTTAGCACCCAAAGGATTTTAGATTCCAGAAGATGATCTGGCATCCAGAGAAGTGAGCCCACTCTGGCCAGGCCAAGGGCTGCCCGCGCAGAGCCCCAAGCAGAGGGGAATGTGGAGGTGTGGCGGGTTCTGACACACACAGGTGGAAGGTAGAAGGTCCCCTGGGAAGCCAGGGAAGCCTTCAAGAAGGGGGGTGGCAATGGCTGTCCGTGGGGCTCTTCTCTCGGTCGCCCTTAGAGAGTGACTCTGGTTGTACATGCCACTGACTGCCAGGTTGCCTCTTACGGCAACATAAGTGGGTCTGCGTCACTAGCAACATTTCCAGCCTAGCTGAGTAATGGACACGGTTCTGCACATCAGCCTGTGCTGAAGGAATGGGGACACAGCTGCTGTGACCCCTGCCTCGATGGAGGGAAAATTAAAATATAGAGGGATAAAGAGGGCACAGTGAATGAGCCACAGAGAGCTCCTGCCAGCTGGAGCTAACTGTTCTCTGAGCTGGCTGCTCTGATCCTTTCCTGATGTCACGGTGTGACCCTATGTTGAACACCCACGATCACTGTCCTCGGTCCTGTGTCACAGATAAATCCCTAGAGAGGAGACAGGTGGCAGCAACCTCCTGGTTTGGCACCGCCTGATTATATGCCAGTATTATAGTGAGACTTTGGTCCAGAGATGCTGGGTGAGCCCCCCTAGTGAGTGAGTGCAGGCTGGTGTGGCTTCCAGCCTATGGAAGTCCTCCTGTCTTGGGATTGCAGTTATGAACCAGCATGCCCAGCTTCCACTCATTTTAATACATTGGCTTTAATTCATTCACACAAGCTGCTATAAAAATAATTACATATTAAATGGAAATATTTTCTGTCAAGAGCACACTAGTGTGTGTGTGTGTGTGTTCTCACCCTCCTGCTGGGAGCATGTAGGTCATCTTGGGTTTCCTCCATGATAAGCAAAACACCAGCTTTGTGCCTGTTCCCTATGGCATGCATACATGCATACACATACACATAACATGATGTGTGTGTGTACACACAGGCATGCACAGGGGACATGCACACGCACGCACATACACCGTGCTGTTCCTTGTGGTGTGGCTGTGGTATGACTGTGGGCTGATGCTGCCCGCAGTCCCATAGGTGGTTATGCATTGCCCACTCTTGGGAGTCACACACCATGCTATCTGGCGCTCCACGGCCCTGCCAGCTCTCTGTGTTTTCAGCCACATTAGCCTGTTAATGTTACTGTTAGTGTTAATGAGGTCAGGCTGCAGGGATTTCAGGCCCGTGTTGCCTGTAAGTTACAAAGACCTTCTCCTGGTCTGTGGCGCAGTTTTGCTCTTCACATGTGATGACCATCACTCTTCCCCATAATTGTGCTTGTCGCGCAGATTTTGGAAAAGTCAGCAGTCATGTGACCCCCATAGTGACGGTGACTTGTGAGCTCCGGCTCATCCCTGGGTGTTTCCTGTGCATTTCCTCACTGTTAGCTGGGTAAGGGAGGAGGGCAGACCAGCTCCACCGAGAGTCGTACCCCCACCTCTCTTCCCCAAAAGGAAGGCAGTTTCTGAGCCGATGCCTCCTCCTGCCTTGATGACGGCCTTTGCTGCTTTTAATGCATGTGAAGCTATGCAGAGAAGGGCCGGCTCTGAAGCTGTGATTGGGTGTCTCAGCCTTTCCCACTCCTATTAAACGGTGCAGCGTCACCTGCAGGGTTTCCAGACATCGGGTAGAATGCTGAGTGACGGAAGGCAGCAGTGTTCAGGTCTGCTCAGGCTGTACAGCAAAAGACCTGTGGAGCCAAATGCGGAATAAGCAGGGCCCACACCCCAGGGTCCGTGGTCCCGCCTCAGGTGCCATTATCTGGGGGCAAATGCCACTAAGACTCTCCCTAGGCACTTGGAGTGCCCTCACACCAGCTGTTACGAGTTCTCTTTATGAGAGTCAACCTCACCCCCAGACGAACACTGCCCAAAACCCTGTGAGAGTTGTGGAAGAACTCAGCCTGCTCACGGTGGGACACTGGGGAGATCCCGGGCCACAGAGGCGGCTGCTCCCACCTCTGTGCACCTTCCTTCATTGAGGCTTAACTGTACCTCAGGGAGACTGGTCTAGGATTCACCAGAGAGGTAGCTGCACCCCACCCCTACACACCGGGCTGAGAGGTGCACACCTAAGACTGGGTGAGCCAGAATAACCTGGTTTACTGGAATAATAAGTTGAGCGGGGACCCCAGGTTCAGAGGACCGAGAGGCCCTGTGAAGGGAGCCCTAGCACAGGACCTTGTGGGTATTCCTTTTGTCCTGTTTATTCACCAGTCTATGCAGAGGCGCCTTGCTCTGGGCCACAAAGACTGACTGGAGGCTCCCCATCCCAGGTGGTTGTGGAGCTGGGGTCACCCAGCCTGCTGCAGCCTAATCCTGGGTTCTTCACCAGGAGGGAAGGAGGGTCGGAAGTGACAGGGCTGGGCAAAGCTTCACTTAAGCTCATCCTTTCCCTCTAGGGGACATGGAGGAGGCAAGCAATTAAAAAGAGATTACTGAAGTGTGATTAAGGCAGCCAGCCCTTCCTCACAAAGGAATCTAGCAAAGTTCACTCCCAGCCAAGGCCACTTGATTCTTGGGACACAGGACCGTGCTCATGCACTCAGTAAGACCTCAAGTGTACTGAAAGAGCGAGATCTGTCATCTCCACTGTTTGTCACACCAAGCGGCCCTCAGTGTCTCTTCTCAAACATGTCTATGATCTTCTGTCGTGTGGTTGTTGTGCAGACATGTGAGACTATGACCTTCCATTGTGTGGCCCTTGTGCAGAAACGTGGGACTCCAGCCCTTCCCACAGGGCGTCTGTCATTCCTGGGTCCACACTCTGGCAGGTCTACCACAGGTTCCTTCTGCTTCCAGAGGCACTGATGTAGTTGGTGCTTTGCAAGATGCGTGGTCAGGGCAGAGGAGCTCACCCAAGGCTGGAGTCCCACTGTGGGCAGCTCAGGGAGTCCACCTGTGAGCCAGGCCTAAGGCACTTCCTGTGCACAGCATCCTCCCAGGAACGCCGATGCCATGGTTACAGAGGCCAATGGGCCTGTGGAGGTGAAGGTGAGCCCAGTGTCCCTCATCACCAGAACCCATCACACAGGATAAGGTACTTTAACTTCTCAGGCACTCAGGACGAAGGATAAGTGTTAGAGTTGAAATATGACCCAATGGCCAGGGTAGGGGGACAGATCAGTAAGCAAGAGACAGGTGCTGGGTGACACAGGGCCCCCCTTCATGCTACTGTCCATCCCCAGCCAAGCTCCCTGTCACCTCCAGAAAAGCATTCCACACCAAGCGCTTTGTGTGGAAGACAGAATACCACCTTACTTAAAGAAATCATTCCTTCTTGGTGTTTACTTGGACCTACTGAGTACTAGAGCTGGATTCAGCACGATGCTGCCAGCTGGTCATGCCAGGAAGCCGAGAGCCAACCCCAGGGTCACTGTGTCAAGGAAGTCCTGCAGAGAACAGCTGAGATATGGTGCTTTCTCTTTGTCTGTCTCTGTCTGTGTCTCTGTCTCTGTCTATCTCTGTCTCTCTCTCCCTCCCTCTCTCTCCCCCCCTCTCTCTGTCATCTGAGCTGTGCTTGGAAGCACTTCACACTCCAGTGTCAGATGTCCTTAGCAAACAGGAGGCTGAGAGCCAGAGGCTGGGCAGCCCTGGGGTCCAGGAATGCAATGGGCAGCAGAGTGCACTCATTAGGACCCCCATGGGGTGATCCAACTTCACAGAAATGGCCACAGCCATTCCTGAAAACACCAGGAAGTTCTTGGCTCCTGCGGAAGCCTGACTTTAGATTGTGCAGAGAAATTAAGAACAAACTGCCCACCCAGTGACTATGCCTGGCCAGCCACTCTCACCCTCTTGTCACCACAGCCAAATGTCACCAGACAGGTGGGCATCAGGCAAGTATGGTGAGCCAGCCATGCTCCAGCCGTTCCCATGAATTCCCTTGGACGGTCTTGAGAGCTCCGCGTGCTGTGAGCAGATTACATCAGTGCTGTTTTACAGAGGACTAAGGTCTAAAGAGGCATGCCCCCCAGCCCCCGAGCTAGGGCTGGGACTGGAATCCCACAGCTTGGGGACTCAGATCCTCAGCTCCCCTGCAGTAAAGTGAGGGCTGCTTCACTGTCTGCCTTGGGACTTTGACCCATACTCGTACTGTGGTGGTCATGGCTTCCCAGGGTCCCTGGGCCAGCAAACACCAGATATCTGTGTTAGTATTCATAGTCTACCCTTCTCCAGTGTGTGCTGGACGCTTGGTGATGATGTGGTTGGTGGTGTGGAATTTATTTGAATAGAGGAATTTATTAGTGTTTTCATAAGTGACTTCGCTCCTGAGTTTATTGAGTCATTAAAGGGTCAAAGGGGCGGCTTTGATTCTGCGCTTTATGGCCATTTTGCACTATAGAAAGATTTGTGAGTTTGCAAAGGTCTGGGCAGATTCTGCGTGAGTTCCCAGCTGTGTGCCAGAAGTGAGCTGGAGAGCTGGAGAAGTGGGGCAGTGAGGGGAGGGTGGGAAGGAGAGGGGGGAAGCAGGGAGGAAGCAGGGAGGAAGCAGGGAGGAGCAGACTTTCTGGTGAGCCCATGAACCCGGAAGAGCAAGTTAGAGGCATAGCTCAGGCCCACTGGGAGAGACATGGTGGAGGAGCACTTTGTGTAGAGCCCCAAGGTTGGGGACGTAGTGCACATCTGGTGTAGTTAAGACATGGCGGGTGGGCGAGGCTGGCCCTGTGGGTTGGGCCACACCCTTTGTTCCCTCCCCATGGGCATCTCTGAATGTTGTCTATGCAGAGGTCTCGCTCTGTCACTCAGGCCATAGGCCGGTACCTGGCATCTGCCCCATAGTGTTGGTGAGTTTCTGAGTCCTCCTCCAAGGAGGCTCTTGTATTCTCCTACATGGCTGTGGCAGGAATCATGGACGCCTTCTGGCCTGTTTCTGGAGTGGAACTTCTTTGAGTTCTGTCACTAGCAGGGAGAGCCTGGGGACAGCATAAGCCCCACCTCTAATAATCCAGCCCTGTGACTTTGCAGACCAGAAAGCCCTGATTGCTCAGGACGGCAGGATTATAGAGACTGCACATGGTCTAGCCTGCACCCTGCGAAGGCAGTTCAGCTCAGCATGACCCACTGGGCTAGGCCTCACCAGGCGCCGACAGCATTGGTTTAATTTAGGGCCACTCCAGAGAAGTGCTGGCAGCCAGGAACCCCCCATGCACGGCTGTAAGCAGCAGCCTTAGGGGAAAATATGTATTTGGACTCATGATTTGAGGGGTGCGGTCCATCCCGGGGGAACAAGGCACAGTGGCAGCAACAGGCTGTGGGCAGCAGCATGGTGAGGGGACCTTGATCACATCTTCAAGGATCAGGAAGCAGAGAGGGGACAAGAACCTGGGTTAGGAATCTCAAGGCCACCACCAGTGACATGCTTCCTCCAGATAGACCCCACTTCCCAGTGTCCCCACAGTCTCCCGGTTGGGGACCAAGTGTTCAAACATGTGAGCCTGCAGGGACATTTCACACAGTCCTCCACGGTCCCCACGCCTCCAGGACACTTGGGATGGCGCCTGGGTGGTGTCACTGCCTTGCCTTGCAGGGGGTTTGACAACCGCCTGGTACAGTCTTCCCTGGCTCATGGCACCCCTTCCTGCCTCTGCCTCTATCCCTCGAGCAGACATCACAGGTGGGCAGCGGGCACCTTCCTCCTAGAACTCAGACTCCATTTTCAATGTTCTATCTTTTCTTCTTCTTCTTTTTTTTTTTTTTTTTTTGACAGGCAGTTTTGCTGCTCTTGTTATTTTTAGCATTCATTTACCCACTGTAAATACAAATGAAGACATAGTACAATTAATTTCTTTGCTAATCAAAATATTTGATCAAATGAAGCAATTTTTCAATTCTTGGAACTAATTGCAGGCGTTCTCTAGAAGGGAGTGCCGGGTTCTGTGCCTTTTCTAATTAGAATCCTCTTGCTACCTGCTGAGTTCTCGTGGATGAGTTTTCGAGAGGTTCCCCGTTCCGGGGGGCTGCACGTGAAGCTGTAGCTGGCTCTGTGAAGTATGGTTGGACAGGCTAGCTCCGACCTTTGTAATAGATTCGTGTCTGAGCCCACGTTGGAATGGACCTTGCTGAACCCACCCTGTCTGTACCTGCTTGCACTAAGGCAGGTAACTGCCGCCTCCAGCACCATTGGTTCCTCAGTAGTGAAAAGGTCACCAGGATCACCCCCTCCACCCCCACACAGTTTTCTTTGTCCCACACCCTGTGGTTATTGTCCCCAGGCACCTCTGCTGTAAAGCCGGCTGCTGGTGGGAGGTGTCTCTGCATCTGAAGACGATGTTGGTGTCTTCTCTGATTAAGAAGAACGTTCCTTTTAGTTATAGAAAAAGCACAATTTTCCCCCATTCAGATGGGACATAAAAGCACCAGACCGGGAGCCATCTGTTCTTCCCTGGTGCCCACGGGTGCTCAGTGAGGCTGCTGGGGGCTGAGCTGAGAGGCAGTGGGAGCCAGAGGCCAGAACCCAGCGGCTCTAGGCAAAGCCCCAGGAAGCCTGGCTCTGCCTCCAGGGTTGCATGGAATCTCTGGGCCATGCTGGTATATATATGGGGGCAACAATGCCATGGTGGTTGCCACAGTGGTTGCCACAGTGGCCAGAGGACCTTCAGGCCAGTGGTTTGTGATTTGAAGGTGATGATGGTGTGGGCCCTGTCAGTGGAATTTTCAGTGACCTTTCTGTGGGTTTTCTGTGCTTTGTGAGTGGCCTCAGTGGAGCTGTAGGCATGACTCTGGTACACAGGCAAACACATCTCCAGCTGGCATGAGCCACTGTCAGCAAGGGGTTCCTGTCTCCTCTTTTGCCATCTCAAGCCCTGAGTGTCTTCTTGGACAGCATTTAAGGTCCTACTCCCTCCCCACCCTTCTGGCCTGAGGAATGATATCGCCACCAGAGTGGCCTACTCTCTCACTGCAGGAAGGACATGAGACCAGAGCTGGGTTAGAATGTGAGTGCCGCTTGTTGACTCTGTGCCTTCGTGACAGTGTGTCAGGAGGGACATTACCCAGACCGGGGCCATGTCCCTTCTTAAGGGTCCTCCCCCTCACCTAGGGGACTTGGCTCATGTCTCTCTCCCCTGGGACACTAAGTTCTGTTTGGGCAGAGCCTGGAGGGCCATTCCTTTCCTGGGTCCCCAGGTGAACGTGTGCCTCAGGCATCAGCAAGTGGCTACCTGTTTAACCTCAGCACCCACTGTGTTCACCCTGGAGGACGGCTCAGGCAGGTGTGTCTCCCACTCTCGGGCTCTCAGACTCAGCCACTCTGACCACTGCTTCCTGGATGGAGCTGCACAGGTGGGCAGCAGGGGAACTGGGTCAATATTAGATGGTGTGAGTCTGGCCAGCACCGTGCCTGGCCACAGCCTCTCAGGCTACAGGCATGTGGGCATGCGTTGAAGATGGTAATCACAGGCGTGCACAGGTGCGAGCATTCCTGTGACAGCCCTTCTTGCCGTCCCTCTCCATCCATGCTCTTGCATGACTGATGCTTTCTTGTTGCGCCTTTCCTTAGAATATCCTAGCAGCCGCGCTGTAGCCCATCTAAAGAAATAGCACCTTCTCCCTAACCACGCACCCAAGGTTATTGCCAAGGTTCTGCTTTATAAATCTTGTGAGTTTTCTAAGGAGAGTCCCCAAAGAGCCAGGGCCGAGCTGGGGACTCTTTTTGGTTCCACAAAGTCCCCCCTCTCCAGCATGGAGATGATCAGAGTTTACAGTTGGCTGAAGCAGAATCTTGCCATCATTTCCATTTCTTTGCCTCCAGACTGTTGATCCGCAGCCACCACCCAGAGCAGGCAGAACCCTGCCCCGTCCCTCATCATACTGCGGGAGACCTCTGGTATCACAGCTCTCCTAAGCCCTGCCAGAGTAAGAAAGCAAAAGTAAGCACAGAGAGGACCTGAACGGGGCGTGGGGGGAGGGGGTCCAGATGCCACAGACTGGAGGAGGCTCCCAGGGGAGAGCTGCTCCTGTGGCATCCTCGAGGAAGCAGCCCTTGCCTGGAGCAGGGTAAGTGAAGCCATGGAATGCAGGAGCCTATTGTGAGGCTGGCTCCTGTTAAGGGAGGGTCCGGCCCTGACCAGATCAGCACTTCCAGAAAAGGACTGCCTCAGAGGAGAAGCTCAGGAGATTGTCCCTGTGAGGTGAGAACGGGGCTGAGCCACGGGTTTGCGGGTCAGAAAACAGCCAACATGGGTAGCTTCAGGCCTTGGAGGTGGACAGAAGGTTCCCATCAGCTGAGACAGAAACCAAGGAGGACTACACTCTGCTGCTGAGTGCTTGGCGCTCAGGGGCCGCAGCCTCCTCTGATGAAACTAGAGAGCCATGTCTCACTTGGCCTCTGCCCCTCACCAAGGCCATCTCCTTAGGGCAGCCACGCGAACGGGCCTCTTGATAAAAGGCTCTAAGGAGGGGCTGACATTCCACCACTGGTGGGCAGAGCCGACGCCCCCCAGCACTGACCGAGTCTGAGCCAAGCTCTGAAACTCTCGCCGGATCACAGTCACGCCAGCCTCAGCATCTTGTGGTCAGACCCTCCTGTCGCCAGCCTTCTCTAAAATGTTATGACGTGTATTCTTCAGTTAGTCAATTTAGTTGTCAAAGTGTCTGTTGATCCCCCCACCCCATATATCCAGTGAGGGTGTGAAGGGAGAGGAGGAGGACGGGATTGAGGGAGAAAGGGAGACTGTGTACACAGTCATTCCTCAGGAGCCATCCACCTTGTTTGCAGACTGGATCTCTCACTGGCCTGAGGCTCCACTGAGCTGTGCTGGCCGACGGACCCCAGGGATTCCCAGTCTTCACCTCCCCCATGCTGGGGGTCGTAGGGGCATACCACCTGTCCACCTTTACTCCAGGTCCTCATGTCTACGTGGCAGGTGCCTTACCCACTGAGCTGTCTCCCCAGGCCCCAGAAAGGTTTTCTTAGAACTTGAAAGAGGCTTTGTGGCTTGAATCTGAGTCTCCATCAGGAACACTGGGCCTTGTTCTTGGCAAATGCAGGCTTCTCTCAGGAGGCCCCGTCGCTCTCAGAATCTCGCTCGAGTGTTCAGCAGCCTGTCATTAATGTGATGTGGAATTCTCCTCCCCCTCAACTTGTAATTCGTCACAGCTAGTGCTTTTCAAAAGCAGGTGTTGCTTTTTGTGGTTGCACTTGAATTGGACCACTTTCCTAAATCGTTTGGAGACCTTCTAGCTGATTCGTCTTAGCTAAAAATAATGATGTCTTCAGCATTCTACTCTTCATCTTGTCTTATCTCAAACGATGATAGACCTTCTAAAAATGTGTCTAGTAGGCCAGGCATGGTGACACATGCCTGTCATCCCATTGTGGGGAAGGTTGAGGCACGAGGGTGCTGAGTTTGAGGCCAGCCTGGGTTACAGAGATAAATCATAAAATAAACAGACGAAGCCCAACTGTTTGGGGCTGGCAGCGGGTAAAGATGCCTTGAGAGCCGAGCTGAATCCCCAGAACCCGTGTATGGGTAGAAGGAGAGCACCAGCTCCAGGTGGTGGTCACTTCGCGACCATCTCGTGGTCATCTCCTCTCCGTCTTCTCAAGGTCATTACCTCAGATCGGTTTTGTTCTCCCTGAGTAGAGGAGGAGACGGGCAGAAAGCAGGAATGTAGCTTCTTGTAGAGCCAGGCAGAGCTGGAGTCAAGACTCAGCCCCGGGCCTGCCTTCCTCCCAGGTTGAGCTGCCCCATTGCTTCGAGTGTGCCTCTGGACTTAGAGGTGGGACCCCACGCCAGGAGGGCACCCTCTGCTCTCCGGGTGCTGACAGCCTGTGGAAACGCAGGGATGCGAGGGGATGCTGGGCCCTGGGACTCATACTTTCAACCATTTGAATTCTGAAATGCATGAAACACACCAGCAATTCCACTTTGATTTTTCTTGAGTGGGAGAAGAATGATGCCCATTTAATGGGCATGTGGAAAACTCCAGGACCCATGGGTGGTTGGGGCTGTGGTGTGAGTGGACATGTGTGTGTGTGTGTGTGTGTGTGTGTGTGTGTGTGTGTGTGTGTGTTCCTAAGGACACTCCCAGCCGCTGCGGAGGTTTACCACAGTTTCATAAAATAAGAAACCCTTTATGCATTGTGCCCACCGTCCTGTGCTGCAGGGCAGGGACGGAATGCAAACACCGCTGCTGGATTGTTTAAAGCATGGCCAAATTGGAATACTGGTTGGGAGGGTTTGCTGTCAGAGCCTGCTGAGTGCCTAGCCCATCCCCCGTATCCACAGTAAGAGCCGTGTCAAAGCAAGAGTCACGAGGAGACCCATCATCAAGAGGGGGTCAGGCCAGGACCAGTGTTCCTGCATCAGATCTCGTGGGTTCTCTCACCCTTGGGTTCTCACTAGCCAGGTCTCCTTTGCCATCAGCGCTCCACCTTCCCTCCGCAGGCCTAGCTTCAGGAGGTTTGGTAATTGTCAGAGCTGTTTCCTGCCTCCCCCTCTGCCCCTTGCAGGAGGCTGGAGACTCTACTGATGCACACCTTTACCCTTTGCATCCCAGCCTCCCAAGCCTGGCTGCAGCACGAGGCTCAGTCTCCGAATACCCTGCGGCTATCCTGGCCCATTTGCTGGTGTTTCACGAGTGACCACCCCTTGCTTGCCCCTCCAGTCCATCTGTCCCCCTAGTGAAGTGCCAGACCCTGAAGGTGGGATCCCCCTCAGGCCACCAGCTGCCAGCCCTTTTGCCTGTCCGTAATTAAAATGATTCTTCTGTCTCAGTCCAGGAAGTCCCTGACCCTGGCCCAGGTTGCACATCTGTCTGCTGGGCTCCCCAGAACCATGGACAGCTCCAGCCACCGGATCCAACCTAAGTCCTTTTGCTAATGTGGTTAGCACTTTACCAACTGAGCCAACAATCATCTCCCCCCACATACACACACCCCACCCCCCGCCTGCCAGCCCTCGCATGTGTTAAATGAACCCAAAGACAGCCATCAGGAGGAAACAGGAGAGAGTATATGGTGCATCCTCCCTGGGGCTTCTCAGTGTTCCACAGCCCACCTTCCAAGGGCAGAGTGCCACCCTGGGGACCACTTTCATGGCAAGTGAGCCCAGGCTTCCCACACAGTTGGGCTGACCTGTCATTAGAAATCATGACGCATCTGTTCTTCTCTTTCCCATTAAGCTATGCCTCCCTGCACCCAGAGACAAGAGGCCTGTACTGTTTACTCAGTGGATCGATTTCCATTCTGTTCTGTGCAGACTGCTGATGAGTGGGCCGAGGATATGCCCAAGGTCCCACCCCCTGAATCTCCCAAAGAAACGGCCAACAGAGACATCCTGGCACGAGTACACAAGGCGGTGACTTCCCACTATCACACCATTGCCCATGAGTTTGAGAACTTTGACACCATGAAAAACAACACAGTTTCCAGGGATGAGTTCAGATCCATCTGCACCCGCCACGTGCAGATCCTGACTGACGAGCAGGTAAGGCCATGGCCGCTCACCCCAGGCAGTGTCGGAGCAGCCGGTTCTCCACTCTGCTCGATTTCTTAAATGTTTAAGGTAATTTTTTCTCCTCCCCCTTTCCTTCTCCTCCTCCCCCTTTTCTTTCTCTCCAATAAGCTCTCACCATATAGCCCAGAACTTGCTTTGTAGACCAGACTGACCTTAAACTTGGGTTGATCTTCTGGCCTCTGTCTCCCCAGTGCTGGGAGTGCCTACATGAGCTACCACATCCTGACGAGGTCTTACTTTGTTGTCAATCCCACTGAAACTCACAGGAGCTTCTGTGGCTATAACAGCTGTGAATCACACCATTTCAAGCTGGGTGAGCTTCATGTCCCCTTTGCTACTAAAATCTGTCCCAGCTCCCGTTCTCCTGCGTCCATGATCATCTGGTATGGCTGACATCTCTTTCCCTGGGGCAGCACGCTGCACCAAGCATGCTGGGGACGTACCAGAGTACTACGCACCACTTAACTACCATCTTGTCCCCATGACCCGGCTCATCTACATCGTTAAAACCTTACTCAACAGAATCTTCTCTCCTGACTTCCAGAGCCCTGCGAGTCGGGGAAGGGATGCAGCTTGGAAGCCTATGGGTGCAGTCAACCTTTCAGAGAAAGAGAACAGCTTCCGGTGCCTAGTGGGAACTGTTGGGTTCTCAGGGATCTGCCAGAAATGTGTCGCTATCCACTCTTAGAGCTAGGTCTGCCTGGCAGTTGCTTCAGGCAACAACCTCCTTACAGGCAGGTTACGTGTGTCTGCAGTGTTTGGGAACTTTTACATTTACCCTTACCTGGAGGGAGTATATCTCTGAACATTTTGAATGCAATGTTTCCCCCAAAACAGTCAACCCTAGCAAGTGAAAAAGATGCTTGCAGATGAGACAGCTCAAGCTTCTGTGCCTGTCCAGCTCTGTGCCTGTCCAGCTCTGTGCCTGTCCAGCTCTGTGCCTGTCCAGCTCTGTGCCTGTCCAGCTCTGTGCCTGTCCAGCTCTGTGCCTGTCCAGCTCTGTGCCTGTCCAGCTGTGGAACTCAGAAGAGTCGCTCGGCATCTCTGAGTGCATGTTTTTCCCAGTGCTCCCCCCCCCCAGCCCTCCTGGCACTCCTCAAGCCAGCTGCCTTCTCTGCCTCTGCCAGGAACTGGCCCCTGAATCCCCCACTGCCTAACTTACTCCTTCTAGATCCTAAGCAGAAGAAGCCTTTCCCAGACTCACTTGGCAGAGCTTGCCATGTCTCACTCGGCCCTTCCCATAGCCCTGGACCCCCGACCCTGGCCTCCTGACCCCAGCCTTGGCCTCTGAGCATGTCTCTGGATACATAGCCATCAGTCTGGATGTGCAGCAGATGCCCAGAGACAGCAGGGCTCACCCAAGCATGACCAGTGGTGCTGGGCTGCCGTCAACAGATGGATTCGTTCCCATCACTGTGACAGAATACCTGACAGAAGCAGCTTGAGGAAGGAAGGGTTGGTTTTGGCTCACAGTCGAAGGTGCAGCCTGTCGTGGCGGAGAACACATGGCAGCAGAAGCTTGAGGCGGCTGGCCACATTGTGTGCAGAGCCAGGGAGCAGAGAGATGACTGCTGGTCCCACTTCCTACTTTTTATTCAGCTGAGCACACCAGCCCATGGGATGGGTCTGCTCACGTTTAGGGTGTGGCTTCCCACCTTAATTAATCTAATCTGGGAAACTCTACACAAACGTGTAGAGAAGCTCATCTCCTAGGTGATGAGACCCTGTCGATCAACAGTCAATAATCATCTCAGCAGAGGGGGCATCAGATGGAGTGGTACTTATGAAGAAGTATGGGCTACTGCCAGTTGGGAAAGAGCTATTGGGAGCTGCATAGCCATGGCCGGGTACCTGCAGGGGGGCATGCTCTCCCTGACAACAGGATGCAGTACCACAGAAACAGAGAGCAGTGCAGACAGGGACACCCAACCAGGAGCCTGACAGCAAAGCCAGCCCCAGGGTCTGCATTCTCAGAGTTGTTAAACAGTACACACCCTAAGTAAAATAGACAGCATCTTAGCCAGTGATGTCGCCATGTGTTTCCTTAAGGGCAGGAAAGGAGTACAGGCAGGGAATGGGAGGCGAAGCTGGAGAGATGCTGGACGTGAGTTGCGTGTACATACATGTGTGTATGCATGAGTGTGCAAGTGTGTATGCACATGAGTATCAGCGGATCCTCTCCTGGAGTTTCTAAAGCGTTCACTCTCTGTTCTTACCATGCGGGCGTCACCTGTTTGTCCACCTATGTGAAGTGGGCTCCACAGTCCTGGGACCCTGTGTCTTATCCTCAGCACCAGCGCCGCCTGACAGCCATTCTTTCAAGGAGGGCTGCACTACTAGATGGCAAATAGCCAGCACCTGGTTCTCCATGGCTCAGTCAGGCCAGGAGTGTCCACAGCAATCTCCACTTTCTGTGGGTGCTTCAGTGCCATCACGTCAGCTCCCTTGGAAGGCTCCGTTGTGTGGCGGCATGTCTGTAAAAACAGTGCTGAGGCAGGGGCGTCATGTGCTCCCTGACAGTGTGGGTTCCATGAGTCTCTGTCTCCGAAAGGGCAACCTCTGGCACGTTATTGGATCGCACTGATTGAGCTACCTGTCTGCTGACCCAGTCTCCCTCTCTTTCTGCAAGTGTCCCTGCATCTTTCGTTCTACTCCATTGTTACCTTTCGCAATCTTTTGTGTCTTTAACGTCTGTTTGGTTTCTTTGTTAAAAACAAAACTATAACTTCATACCATCAGTTAAGTTTTGTTGGCTGTTGTCGTAACTACCTTGCTAAATTCAGTCATTGTAATAACTTGTCAGCAGACTTCCTGAGCTCGGTGGCTGGCAGGCTCAGACCAGCTCTGAACAGCAGGCAGGTATCCTTTCAACCCATGTGCCTGTTCTTTCTTTCTCTTGCTTTGTAGCAATGCCTAGCCCCTGCCGTTCCTGCTAAACAGAGTTGTGACCGTGGCTTCCCTGTTCCAGCCTTGATGGAACAGGAATGCTTTAGTGTTGCGAGGTGAAATGTATTTTCTCTAGAGGTGCTTTCATATATCAAATGTCAGGAGCTCTTGATCAATTGTTAAGTTCTTTTTATGCCTGCTTTTTTCTAAAGCCCAGCAACCAGGGTGGGCACTTTCCCTACATGCATACACGTATCAAGATAGGCATCTAGTTTTTCCTATTCGGTTTCTCAGTGCAGAGCTATGCTGATAGACTCTACGATAGCAAAGCAAATGTATGCTACTGTTGTAAGCAGAGTTTGGTCAGGAGATGTTGAAAGTGTTCCCACAGCTGGAGAGATGGCTCAGTGGTTAGTGGTTAAGATCACTGGCTGCTCTTGCAGAGGACCTGGGTTGTGTTCTGACTCACATGGAGGCTCACAACTGCCTGCAATGCCAGTTCCAGAGAATCCAATGCCCTCTTCTGGTCTGGAGGGCTCCCACATATGCACATACAAATATGTGCTCTCCCTCCGTCCCCTCTCTCTTTTTAAACTTAAAAACAAAGGAGTTCTACAATGCTGGATTCCATGACAGGGACCTTGGTGACAATTTGTGTTGATGTTTGAGGCATTAATTTGTACTTTCCCGTGTTTTATGTGTCTCGTTTGAATCGAGTATACCAGCTGTGTAAGTGGAATTTAGAGCTATGCACTATTTTGTTTTGTCAGAGGAATCTGGGCAGAACTTGGCCACTAGCTTCCTGAAAGCTAAGTAGAAATTGCCCATAAGCCTTCCAGGGCCCAAAGGTTCCCATAAGGGAGGTTTTGGACCACCAGTGTGTTTCTCTAACGGCTACAGGACCACCCAGGCTTACCCATTTTGGCGGCTTATGTTTTAATGGAATTGTCCTCTTTTTCTCAGTTTTCTGATTGGCTCACACTGACTTGCCGTAGTATCTGCGTCCTTCCTCCAGTTCTTGCTGTGTGTGCCACACAGCTGGACCACACCGCACTTGGTTTCCCCCGGCTTCATACTGCAGTTGTGAGTATGCTCTCCTCTTTTCCGAGGACCAGCTTTCAGCTCTCCTGGCTTCTGCTGTATTGACAGCCTCTCTCTTGTTCCCTCTGCTTTGGCATAGGTTGGATGCAAGCTTTGAATTTCAGCTGCTCTTCCTTCCATAATAGGCACTTAAAACTGTACATTTCTGTCTAATTACTACTTTAGCTGCATCCAAATTTTGATACATAGTAGTAAAATTATAATGGAGCTCCTAGTCTCTTATTCCCATCTTGGGTCCTTTGATGTAGAAATACGGGCAGGTTTTTTTGTTCCCGAATTGAATGTATTTTTAAAGAGTTATTAACTCATAAATGAACATGATTTTCATTAGAGAATGGGGCTGGATCTTATCAGTTATTAGAATTATCTGAGACCGGGTGTTTGGTCATTCTTTATAAATGTTTCATTTGTAGCTAGATGGTATGTATTCAGTGGAGCATTATGAAGCGTTCTACACCTGCTGATTGAAACCAGCTGTTACTTCTAGCCTCAGACTCTCTATTCTCTGTCAGTTTGGCCCATTGGTAGCTGAGAGATGTGGATACTTGCAACTCGGTGTTAGATGTATCAAGAAAATAGCTTTTAATATTAAAGTCTGGTGCGACAATAACATGACCTCTTGAGCTTTTCTTCCATGTAGCGTCTGCTTGATATATCTGTCTAAACTTCCTCAAATCATTGACACCCCTCAACACTTCTGTTTTGTGTGCGGGCTTTATGAACAGCACATAAATGGATTCCTAAATATCCTCTCGAGTGATCCCTGCATTTTTACATGAGTGTTTGACTCATTTACATTTATTGTTGCTGCGGTTGTCTCCATTTATTTCTGTTGTCAATATGAAGCTCCCCACCATGCTCATTTCCTTTATATTATGACAAGAAAGCATTTTTCCTGACATAATTTGGATTGAGCTTTAAAGAAAACCTTTTTATAACCTATTTGTCAAAAGCTGCATACTTTCTTAGCCAATAACTGACTGTTACTCTTAAATTTTACCTTTTTTTTTTTTTTTTTTAAAAACCGGATCCTCTTGCTCTTTGGTTTGTGAGGGTACTGAGTTACTATGAGTCAGCCGTCTCCTTGGATTTCATGTTGTTATCATTACTATTTTATCTTTGTCTTGCGATTTTTCTCTACAAATTGAACCCTCACGTGTCACTGGCCCCGCTGGTGGTGTGTAGCATGCATTCATTACCTTTTCCTTCCGCGGTCTTTCTCCTGCTCGTATTTTCTTCTTCTATCAAGTATGGCCTTTGACTGGGATCTGTTAATGGTAAATTCTGTTTTTGTATAAAAATGCCTTTATCTTGCCGTCTTTACAGAGGTAATTTTTATGGGTGGAAGATTGTGAATTTTCTAAAAAAGCAAATGACTGCTAAATTCACAATTTTCCCCCCGGCCATCTTCTGGCTTCTGCTGCTGCTCCTCAGGCCTCGTGTTGGTGCTCTGTGAGACACAGCTGCACAGTCAGAGCTCTGTTGGCGACTTAGCAGACTTCCCAGGTGGCTCTGTAGACCTTCACAGGTCCTCCTCCATGCTGCTCAGTGCTCTCATTGGCTGTATTGAGTCTGTTGTTAATCTATACATTGATTGTTCTGAATTTTTTCAACACTTGCACTTTTCATTTCAAGGAGCTTTGTTCTCTCCTCATTTCAAATGTCTGTCAACTGTGTCTTTCTCATTGCTAATTCTAATGCTTGATTTTTAACACGACCAGGTATGGTCACTGACAGTTCCAGCGCCTGAAGGCAGAGTCAGCCTTGGCTTGTCCGTGGTGACTTGCTCCTCCGGGCTTCTGTGTGTGCAGTGATTTTGTTTCTTCGAAAGCCATTGTGAGGCCAAGTTTATCCCGGAGCTGTTATGCTGTCGTCCCATTTAGTTATGAAGTCAGCTTTGCCAGGAGAGCTCGGTGCAGGGAGAGGTGGGGGTGAGGACCTGAGGGCCAGGTAAGGAGCACAGCGGAACAAAGGGCAGATGAACACACGGATGATCTCAAGGAGGACATAGAAAGAGGATGGACAGAGAGGACAGTGCTTGGAGACTACAGACCGTGGTGCCGCCATCAGGAGGGACTCTGAGTGGCCGACACAAGCCCGGCATTGAAGAGTGGTCACAGCAGTAGAAACCTCACTAAGACAAAGAGTCAGGGTCTACAGGCACCTTCCACCTGTCTTCAGGAATGTATTGGCCAAAGATGACACCAGAGCCTACAAGACACGGTACCCATGCTGGGAGGCAAACAGAGGAGGCGTTGGCCTTATCTACACCTGACACACAGGAGCTGCAGGAGTTCAGAGACTCCCACCGTCCTCGGAGCAGCATCAGCCAGAGCTGGATTCAGAGGGAGCTTGAGGACGTAGGTTTTGTGAGGATGGAGATGGTCCCTCAGAGCACCTTGGAAGAGTGGGGGCTTGAAGGAGGCAAGAAGGGAGGCCTGCGGCCAAATGGCTCAGGAGACTGTGCATCCCAGCTGGCAGAGGAGGCTGTGTCTACCTGGTGGCCAGATGGATGGATGCCGTGAGTCTCAGCTTCTAAAGGATGCTGGCTGGGTCTGGAGCCCAGGGCTAGCCTGCGCTGAAGCTGAGGCTGCTTGGTGGAACACTGGGGTCCTCGTAGCCTCCGGGGTGTGAACTGGCCCACTTTACACGCTTTGGGGCAGAAGCCTGTACATTTTCAGTATATTCTTTTTTTTAAAAAAACCTTCCTGTAGGTTGTGAAGTTGAATCAGAACTCCATGGGCAAGGCTTAGCAACTCCCTGGGGGATTCTGCTTGCAGGAGCTGGAGAAGCCCTGGGCTAGTCCACCTCCAATCTCATCCCTACAAGCTCATCAGCTGTGCGGAATCTTATTACCCAGCCTCGGTTGTTTTTAATCTTCTCAGTGACTTACAATCTTCTCAGCCCCAGACACCAATCTGGGAATACACTTGGTATGCACGCCTGTTTGTCAGACCCACACATGGCAGCTGCCTGCCTGAGGAAGCACAGGTCAGGGTGCTGCAGACCTGAAGATAGCCTAACTCCGATCCCCCAAGGACACCCACATCTCTGACCCCAAGAGTAGGCTGGAGTTGAGCCCAAGCGTTGGTCACTTTCAGTCATTTGCTGTGGAAAAATCCCAGGAGAGACCCAGGAGCAGACCCAGGGGAGACCCAGGTTTCTGATGACCTATAGGCTGCAAGGGGAAGAGGAAACTGCTCCCCACCTCAGCCTCCTGGCCTCTGTCCACTGGGAGGCTGACAGCTGCACTCTATCAGCCGAGGCAAACAGACAAGCAGGGGACAAGAGCCCTTCTTCTCGGCTCCGGAGAAGCCCGGGGTCATCTAAGGTGGCTCCTGTGGGAGGTGTTCCCTCACTTCGTCCCGGGCTGTGCGCAGTCCAGTTCAGTCTGCGGTGTCAGACAGCCGCCAGCAAAGCCATACGCTTCCCCCCAGCTTCCCAGGTGTTTCCTTTCCATCTTACAGGAAAGAAATCTCCTACCTTTAGGGTGAAATAAATTGTGGGTGCAAAGGCAGTGGCCGGGCTGCGGCACCTGTGAGCCGCCTCGACTCAGGTGTGCAGGGAAAGCTGAGAAATGAGGCCTCGGCTCCCCGGTACCCAGGCGGGCCCTGGTTTGATTTGCATTTTCTCCTAAAATGTTTTTATGCACCACAGCTCGGTCACTGTGACTAATCACAAGATTTAATGGCCTTAAACTGCTCACTGAGGGCCCAATTCAATTAAAAAATGTCCTGCGGAAGCCATGAATAATCCTCTTGCCTTTTTCTTTTTTTAAACAGCCTTCCAGAGGCGTCTATCCTGCAGAGACTAAATGGATTTTTTTTTTTCCTTTCTTAACTTTTTTAATTGACATGGACCCCGGTCCACAGCCACTTCCTGTCACCTTTGCCACACCTTTCCAGGACTCCCCAAAGACTGGCTGGGTTCGCACTCCCCTGGGACTGACTTGCTGCTGTTAGTTTGACAGGCTGTGGAGCGAGATGCCCGTCAATGCCAAGGGAAGGCTCAAGTACCAGGACTTCCTCAGCAGGTTCAGCACCGAGCGGGCGCTCTCACCGCCCATGGCCGCAGGTGACTCCGGCGACTCGACTGCTGCCCAGAGGGGGAGCAGCACCCCTGAGATCTCCCAGGGAACCAAATCTGCCGTCTGTTCTCCTTCTCGCGACCTCAGAATGGGGCTGAGGTCACGGAGTCACTCCTGTGTGAGTTCCCACCCGACACGTGCCCGTGTCACCTCCAGGCAGTCTATAGCACAGCCCCCGTGGGCAGGAAGTCCCGCTCCCAGAGGCGTTACCCACGCAGATGAATGTATTCCCCTTGTACACCTGAGCCAGGTGAGGCCTAGGGTGTCTTCCTGAGCCTCAGTCCCCAGTTTGACACAGAGCCCTGAGCCCTAAACTGACTCACTCCCAAGCTTGCCAGAAGTGGACTCCTGGAGTCCCCTCCTGACCCTGAGCAGAATGACAGTGTCTCCGGGGAAGGGTAGCTGAGACCATGCTGCACATGCTTACAAGGCAGCTGCTGTGTGCTTACACCATGTGCCTAGAGGAGGACCTCCTGGGCGTGGCCCCTGTGTGCACTCACACACTCAGATGGCCGGGCGTGGCCCCTGTGTGCACTCACACACTCAGATGGCCGGGCGTGGCCCCCGTGTGCACTCACACACTCAGATGGCCGGGCATGGCCCCCGTGTGCACTCACACACTCAGATGGTCCTGGCGTGGCCCCCGTGTGCACTCACACACTCAGATGGCCGGGCGTGGCCCCCGTGTGCACTCGCACACTCAGATGGCCGGGCATGGCCCCCGTGTGCACTCACACACTCAGATGGCCGGGCGTGGCCCCCGTGTGCACTCACACACTCAGATGGTCCTGGCGTGGCCCCCGTGTGCACTCACACACTCAGATGGCCGGGCGTGGCCCCCGTGTGCACTCACACACTCAGATGGCCGGGCGTGGCCCCCGTGTGCACTCGCACACTCAGATGGCCGGGCATGGCCCCCGTGTGCACTCACACACTCAGATGGCCGGGCGTGTGCCGGGCGTGGCCCCCGTGTGCACTCACACACTCAGATGGCCGGGCATGGCCCCCGTGTGCACTCACACACTCAGATGGCCGAGCATGGCCCCTGTCGTGACTCGCACCCTCAGCACTGTCTGCTGTCCTCCAGTGATGCAGTTTGCTGCAGCTCAAAATAAATGAAGGTCTCCCCTCGGGGGGTTATGGTGTCACAAATCTCAGGGTGACAGACAGTGACTGTGGTCTTCAGTGAACTCAGAGGTGGTATAGAACAGGGGTCAGAAGCACCTTAAGGCTAACGGCCTTCTCTAGGCTCCATCTGATGTGGCTGTCCTTGCAGGTGGGAGGGACCCCAAGCCAAGGAGTGTGAGGAGTTCCTGAAAGTTAGGAAGGGCAAGAAGAAGGGCTGTCCGCTAAAAGGTGGCTATGTATTTACTTCTAAAGCTGTTCTGGTTACCATGGGTTGGCTTTAGACGGCCCACTGGTGGGAGCAAAGGTTATCTTCTTTTCTTCTGCCTGCAAGAGCTGACCCTCAAACCCCAAGTCCTCTCTATGGCTTTCATGACTGATCCCATGAGACCTCCAGTTGAGAGACCGTTTCTCTCCCTCCCCACAGACCTCAGCGGGCACCCCACCCCTACAGAACTGTGAGCCCATCGAGAGCAGGCTCCGCAAGCAGATCCAGGGCTGCTGGCGCGAGCTCCTGAAGGAATGCAAGGAGAAGGATGTGGAGAAGCAGGGCAGCATCACCGCGGCAGAGTTCCTGGGTCCGTCCGACTCCCCCCACCCCCGGGACACACGCGTCACCCCTGTCCGCCCCTAGGGAGAAAGGGGGGGGCCGGGACCTCTGGGTGTTTGTGGGTCCAGCCGGCCGGAGGCTAACTGAGGGCAGGGATGTGCCAATCCCCACCAACCGTACCGTGGGTTGCTTTGCCCTCAGCTCTCGTGGAGAAGTTCAAACTGGACATCAACAAGGAGGAGAGCCAGCAGCTGCTCGTCAAGTATGACCTGAAGAACAACGGCAAGTTCTCCTACTGCGACTTTATTCAGAGCTGCGTCCTCCTGCTGAAGGCCAAGGAGACCTCACTGATGCGGAGGATGAGGATCCAGAACGCGGACAAGATGGTAGGTGTGTCGCCCCGGAGACCGCGGGCTCCCGAACCCAGAGTCCCTCCCGGGCGTACCTGTACTCACAAGATCCTCAGGGGCTGCCCTTCCGAGTCTGACCCACCCTGCCAGCAGCCAGGACTCACTTGCCAGATGTGTCCCTAGCCTGCCTTCCACCGCCACAAATGCCGCCTGGATCTCTGGGTAGCCAGGATCTGTGCTTGAGCGAGGCCTTGTGCCTTAATTCCCCAGCTACCCGAAGCCCAGGGCAGTGGAAGGAGGTCCCCAGCTCAGCTGAGGGAGCAGGGTCTGTGTGCCTGCGCCTGCAGGTAGGGTAGGGTAAAGAGGGACAAGGCGCGGGGACACCGGGTCTCACCGTGGACGTTAAAAACGGCTCCGAAGCTTGATTCCTCTAAAAAGATAGAAGGGCATCTTCTCTCTACGGCTGTGACTCTGAGGGGCAGGGAATCTAGCGACACAGCCTGGGAGCTGGGGCCTGGGGACTTTCTGTTAGTGGCAGCCATCTACCCACAACAGTCTCTCTCAGAACCCCAGACACACTGCACTGTCAAGAGCGGGACAGCACCCTCCTCCTCTCACAGCACCCTGGGAGTTGAGGGAAAAGAACAAAACGGGCATGTGGGGGCCGGGGGCTCCCCAAGTTAAACCTTCAGAATGTGGCTGAAGGAGGAGAATGTGCAACCAGGGGTGGAGCCTGGGCTGGGTGTGGGCGGGGCTTGAGCAGCTCTCTAACACCACCACCAAGCACCCTACACCAGGACACCAGCCCTCCTCCTCCTCCATTGTCCTTGCTGCCTTCCTTGCACTGTTTTATTCTTGCTTGCCCCCACCCCCACCCCCCACCCAGCTCTCTTTGCCCATGGAGGGAAGCCTTTCAAGACAGGGTCTCACTGTGTAGCCCAGACTGGTTTGAAACTCCTGCCTCACCGACATTTAGCTGTGTCTTCAAAGGACCATGAAGATACTAAGACCCAGCCAGGGGGGCAGCCTTGGCTCTCCCGTTCCATTCTCAGCTGTGAAATAGTTGTTAAAACCACATCCAGTGCTACCCAGGCTCTAACGTATCCTAGCCTTGCTCAGATTTCTTCAGAACATAGAGCTACAAGGTGTGTTTTCTGTTCCCATTCCACTGTCTGTAACACTGAGTCAAATACGGCTGAGTTAGATGAGTGTGGCTGGGCCAGGAATACAGTAGACCGGGTGCATGCTTGAGCAGTCAGCAAGGCCAAGGAGCAAGCAAATCCAGTTCCAATCTCCATAGCTCAGTGGGAACTGACGACCCCACCACCCACCTGGGTAGCCATCGGGGGGGTGAAGGGGGGACTAGAGCAAACAGTCCACGCAGGAAGTTCTAGGTGAGATCCAGTATCTCATGCCGCTTCCCCTCCCTCAGGAGCCAGTCAAAGGCAAAGCAGGTGTACTTACGCTAACCCAGCTCTGTAGGTAGGACCACGAGATGGGTCCTTCTTGGATCCCCTTACTGCCCAGAAACCTAACTGGACAACCACAAAGATCTTGGAGCCTGCAAAGCCTCTCCCTAACCCTAGTCTCCTTCGGTTCCTCTAGCCTTGGTTTCCCCTAAAGAAATGAGCTAGAATGGTCTATGAGAAGTAGATGATGGATCTCTGGGTAAGAGCACATTAATGCCTCTTCTGACCCACTGCCTAGAGCAGGGGGTGCCTCCAGACCCCTCCCCATCCTTAGAGTCTGGAGGGCCATGGCAGGAGCTCTAAATGGCATAAGGAGCCTGGGCTCTTGCCAGCTGTCCCAGAACACACCCACTAGACCCCACCCCACCCCAGGTGTCCATTGAGTTCAGAATGATTCTCCTTCCTTGATTGGAAAGGCTCCCTGCCCCTCTCCAGGAGAGGAGTGTGCGGATAAGCTACTGTGTAGCCCAGCAAAGACGTCAAGGAGGCATTTTTATAGCTGCAAACCCTGCCGGAACTCAGCACTGGGAACCACTGTCATGGCAAGTGCCACACTGGACAGTGGAACCCCGAGCATCTCATCTCAGGGTTTTTAATTGATACCTAAGCTCCTCAGATGTTCTGTTGACCCCACATGCAGATCATGAGCAATCAAACATCCTTTACGTAAAGCCAACACCTGCAGAAAATACAAATGCCAAGGCCTAGGCAGCCATTCCCCCAAACAGTGCCCAAAACAACCATTTTAAACATAACTAAAAATAAACTTGTGCAGCAGAGGAGCCCAGGGCCATCCTGGCCACGGTGTACCACAGCCTCAGCTCAGAAGCCCCATGGCAGAGCAACTCAAAGAGGATTCCCTTGTCTGGACATTTCAGTTTGCTAAAACCTTCAACAGCAGGGGCAGGCATGCTATGGGGAGGTGGCTTGGGCCACAGGCAGCAGAGGGGTTGGCTGGGCACCAGTATGTGTGAGCTAGGTTACTCGGGGCCCTGGCAGGTGGGCAGACTGGCAGCTAGCAAAGCTCTAGGGCATTGAGGATGTCTCCGTTCCGCGTGCTGTGACATACAAACCGAAAGCTATGTAACCTCGCTAATCTGTTTTAGGTAGCACCATGTTGAACTGAAGCTTTCCTGAGACTTATTTCACGTTCTTGCCCGTAGTTCACCTCCATGACATGCAGACCTGCACTGGGGCTAAAACGCTCAGACATCCTGCTATCATCCCGCAGCACAGTGTTAAGGCTTCTCATTACCGCATGCAGGCCCACCTTTCATCGTAAGAGCCTGCCAGAAGGTCTAGTCTTCATCCCACCTCAGTATGACTTTGAAATTGGCCTAGTGTCTGCACGGCCCTGTCCCTGTGAATGGGACCTGCTGTGGCTGGATCAGACCCCTCAGCCTCAAGGTTTCCATCTGAGAACTGGGGGCAGGAAGCAGCCTTCCCCCGGGTTGTGGGGACTCTGAGGAGGTTGATCGGAGCAGCCCTCTTTACAGAGAGATGATGACAGCATCTCCTCAGGAGCAGAGGCAGGCCGCTGGCTGAGGGGCAGTGTGTGGTGCCTCTACCAGGCCCACTGCAGTCCCAAGCCCTTCTCTGATCTTGGTTTTAGAAAGAAGCTGGCGTGGAGACCCCTTCCTTTTACTCGGCCTTGCTGCGGATCCAGCCCAAGATCGTTCACTGCTGGAGGCCCATGCGGCGTACCTTCAAGACTTACGATGAGAATGGGACAGGGCTCCTGAGTGTGGCTGACTTCAGGAAGGTGAGACTCTCTGCTCTGCCACTCAGGGCCTGCAACAGGTAGCACGCATGACAGGCCGGTACTGTGGAAAGCTCAAGAGGGACCCTGCACTTGCCCATGAAGGCCAGGCCCATCCTGCTTGCAGACTACAGTTTCTCCTCCATAAAGGTTTCTGGAAGCTTCAAGGGTGCACACACACACACACACACACAGATACACACACACACACACACACACACACACAGAGACACACACAGACACACACACACACAGAGACACACACACACAGACACACACACACACAGACACACACACAGAGACACACACACAGACACACACACACACACAGACACACACACACACAGACACACACACACACAGAGACACACACACACACACACAGACACACACACAGACACACACATAGACACACGCACACAGAGACACACACACAGACACACACGCACGCACACACACACACAGAGACACACACACACAGACACACACACACACACACACACACACACAGACACACACACACACACAGACACACACACACACACACAGACACACACACAGACACACACGCACACAGAGACACACACACACACACAGACACACACACAGACACACACACAGACACACACGCACACAGAGACACACACACACACACACAGACACACACACACACACACACGCACACAGAGACACACACACAGAGACACACACGCACGCAGACACACACACACAGAGACACACACACACAGACACACACACACACAGACACACACACACAGACACACAGACACACACACACACACACACACACAGACACACACACACAGCACCTTTGAGACTGCACTATTGCTATTGCTAGGCTCCCCGTCTAAGTCTGGGGCCTGCTCCTATGTCCTATCAGGGTCTTGGGACCTTTTGGAGCAGCCCAATGGTGTGTATATGATACAGGCGTCCCACACGGGGAGCCTCACTCCACTCTGCAGCCCACAGCAAAGTGGTGCCATTTGGCTTCAGTCTTGGGTGCCATGTAACTCCCAGTCTGCCACCCTCAGCACCCCACCCACAGCCCATCTCATATCTGCACCAGCTTCCCATGCACCCTGGGCCAGGCACCCTCCTGGCCAGGGAGTCTGACTTGGTCCATCAAGGATAAGATAGGGTTCTCTTCCCCCTTCTCAAGGGCCTAGGGTGTGGCAAGCAGAGAGGATGGCAAAATGGGAGCATCTTCAGCAGACAGAGGCGACAGACTGGCGTGAGCGGGGCTTAGTTTCCTCTTCTGCGTTTCTCCCATTGGGCCCAGTGGCCACCAGCTGCCCTCAATCTAGGGACCCTGGGGTCCTTTAGCCATAGTCTCTTCTTAGAAATGAATGATAAGCCACAGAGGAGAAACCCATAACCTAATCCCTACACACTATCAGTATCTCTAGCAGGGCTTATCTGGGCTGTAAGAGTGAGCAAGGCAGCTTCAGGAGGAAGTCCCTTTCTTCCCATGTAGAAGTCCAGAGCTGGGACTCCCGGAGCCCAGGCAGCAGTGGGGTGAAGCTGGCAGTTTTGTCCTGCCTCCCCCAGTACCCTGCCTCCTTCCGCACACCATGGTCCGAGGTGGTTCCCTAAGCCACATCTCCGCATCCCAGATACTAAGAAAAAGGCACGCCTCTTCCCTTTAAAAGAGGTGTCCTGGGTACTGCCACTGAGGAGGAAAGAGATGACAAGGGCGGGCGCCTAGCACCCGCAGCCAGGGCTCCCCCAGGCCCTGAGCCTGCAGGTGAAGGAGGAGGGAGCCCTGCAGCCTCGGCCACTGCTAACCGGCCTCCCGGTCCGGTCCCCAGGTGCTGCGGCAGTACAGCATCAACCTGTCGGAGGAGGAGTTCTTCCATGTGCTAGAGTACTATGACAAGTCCCTGTCTTCCAAGATCTCCTACAACGATTTCCTGCGTGCCTTCCTGCAGTAGGCATCCAGGCGGGGCTGCACTGGGGACAGATGGGGCCCGAGGTCTGCCCCCCTAAAGACTAGTAAAATCAGACAATGGAGGGCTTTAGTGAATTCCCCAAAGCAGCTTCAGAACCTAACCCTACCCAGCATCAGGCTCCCCAGATGTGCAGGCTCTTGTTCCAGCCGTGACCGGGTCGTCTCTGGGTGACCACAGGGCAGCTGCTGGCCTCGGATGCCCTCACTCATTAATTTGAGCAAATAAAATAGTCTTTGCAGGAACGACTCTTGAGATTTTAAAAGAACTACCGATAATAAAATGTTTTAAAACCTGGGGTTCTTGGGGAGGGGGTTGTTCATGACTGCCTGTGGGGCTCCCTCTCCCATTCACAGTCCCTGCACCCATTATGCAAGAGCCAAGGCTGCCTCTGCCCACCCACTCTCTGTCTTGGATCAGAGGACAGTCTCATGGCTATGTTGGTCCTTGTTAGTTTTTTTGCCAACTTGGCACAAGCTAGAGTCATCCCAGAAGAGGAAACCTCAGCTGAGAAATTCCTTCCATCAGATTGGCCTGCAGGCAGGTCTGTAGGGCATTTTCTTGATTAATGATTGATGTGGGAGGGCCTCGTGCACTATGGGTGCACAGTACACTGACTGTCCCAATCATATAAGGAAGAAGGCTGAGCAAGCGTTAGGGTGCAAGCCAGTAAGCAGTGTTCCTCCATGGCCTCTGCATCAGCTCCCGCCTCTCTAGTTCCCGCCCCGACTTCCCTCAGGGACAGAGTGTGACCTGAGAGCTGTAAGATGAAATAAACCCTTTCCTCCCCAAACTGCTTTTGGTCATGGTGTTTGTACGGTGGTAGCAAACTAGGACAACATCCCTGTCCCCGGCCCTCCCTCTGCCCTCTTCTGCTGAGTCCCTTGGTCCCAACCAAGGTCACTTGACCTCTTGGGAGGGCAGGCAGGGGCAGCATCTCCAGGCAGGGTGCACCCTTATTACCCAGCCCCTTCACAGAAGCACTGGACACAAAGTCCAGCTGGTGGGATGAGAATGTGGACCTGCTTTACACCCAGACCTGTGGAAGTCTCTAGTCTGGCCAGGCATGGCCCCTGGATGGCGCTTCAGGAGGAAAGTAAAGCTGCAGGAGGGGGTGGTAGCCTGGGCACAGGGATCAGCTCTGCTGGACTTCTTGGCACAGGAGGCCCACTTTCTAAACTCGGCCACATCTCTAACTCCCAGCACTCTCAGCCAGATGCCCGGTGTGACACCTCAGTAGAGTGACACTGTAGCCCCCCACCGACATAGACCAGGAGACACTGAGCTCCTAGGAGACCTGGTACATGTCATTCCAACCCCAGAAACCAAAAGGGTCCCCTCATTTGTCAGAGTAACCAATTTAAATCCAGTGTGGAGGGTGGGGTGAGCAGGAGGTGGGTGACATGTGCCTAGGCCTTGGCATTCCTCCCATCCTGCTCCTTGGCCTTCATCTTCGCCACACTGACTCACACAACTTGAACTCAGAGCCTGATGTTTCTTCTGCCAACTCCTGATCTTCCTGTGGCTGAGACTGTCTGTCTGGCACTGTTCAGTGCCCTGTGAACCCATCACTGCTGAGGATCCAGGGGAGGAAGAGAGGATAGCAACCGAAGAACAAGGCAGGGCTCCAGGGTGCCCCTGGGAGGAAGGGTGGATGGCCCCTTCGGTATGCATGCCCAGCTTTCAACAAAAATATTACCTCATGTTCCAAAACCAATCTGGAGAGACAAGCGTCAGGCCCAAATGCTACGTGGATTTTTGAAACTACCAAGTTAAAGCAGCAGACATGCCTGTTGTAAATGGTAATGGAAACAGAAGACAGTAAACGTGACTACACAGGAAACTCCAGCAGAGGGGGGGTAAAAGGACTCAAGAAAGTGCCGGATACGCAAACCACAGTAACAATGGACTTGTGGGCAGATTATCAAAACGAGGGAAGAATGAGCAGATGTGGTGACAGAGAAAAGAGCATGAAGGAAAATGGCAGGCCGGGAGCTGTAGGGCAGGAAATGGGGGGAAGAGAACCCGGAGAAGGAGCATTTGGGTAAACAATGCCGGGAAGGCCCACAAACCCGTTGAAGACACTGAGCACATCAAGAGAGAACATCCTACAAGACACAGCTCTGGAGCCAGCAAAGGGAAGAGGCGCACTCCCTGCAGAGGGCCAGGGTGAAGACCTGAGCGCCTCTCCCCAGAAACCACACCAGCCAACAATGAGGGCTGAGAATGGTCGAAACACCACAGCTACAAATAAGACCCTGCCGAAGCAGGGCGTGCAGCTTTATAGACACTCAAAACCCAAAGGAAATGTTACATGAGGAGCCAGGGGCATACGTAGAGTGCTGTCTGCACGAGCAGGAGGACCTGGGTTCAGATCCCGGTACCATATGAATCCTAGCCATACTGGCACATGACTATAATCCTAGCCCTGAGGAGGCAGGCTGGAGGGTCCCTGGGGCTGCCGGACAGCTAGGCTCAGTGAGAGACTCTCAAAAAATAAATGAATAACGCAGAGAATACCTGGCATTGACCTCTGACCTCTACATGCATTCATGAACACAGAAATACATACGTCACACACACACACCAAAAACTTAAAAGGCTGAGCCACAGTCACACTGTAATTCCAGCACTTAGGAGGAAGAGGTAGGAAAATCATTAATTCAAGGCCAGCCTGGGCTACACAGAGCCTGTCTTGACAGCAATAAAAAATTAATAGCCTGTGACCGGTGTTTGTCTAAAAACAGTTGTAAAGAGGATCAAAGAGATGAAGGGGGAGGCATCAAATAAAATAATTGAAGGCAAAATAAAATACCTAATGCCTTCATTTGTCCTCTAAGGCAACCTCTCAGACTCTGTAGCCACGCATCGG
Organism: Cricetomys ansorgei; assembly: GCA_026225945.1. Classification (NCBI taxonomy): domain Eukaryota; kingdom Metazoa; phylum Chordata; class Mammalia; order Rodentia; family Nesomyidae; genus Cricetomys; species Cricetomys ansorgei. The sequence goes on along the minus strand of JAMJFZ010000199.1, from coordinate 78,034,564 downwards.
TTTGTTTTGACGGGAGCAACGTGACCGTGTCACAAAGGAGGGAGGAAAGAGCCGAGCTTGTGCCGAGAGGGTCCGCTAAAGCCTGTGACAAGGCGGACTATCTGCAGACAGACAGGTGCCTCAGGACGTACCTCCAAGCTGTGAAGCACTTTACAGTAAAAAGTAAAAGTATGTCAACGGAGATCAAAACGTAACCACAGATGTGGTGAGAGAGGGAGAGCCGATGTCAGAGTGACCGCCCCACAGGCGTGAGGACCCGAGCCTGGGCTCCATAGGTGAGTCCCTGGGGCTCGCCAGCCAGCCAGCCAGCCAAGCCTACTTGGTGAGCTTCGGGTTTAGGAGAGACCCTGCCTCAAAAGTAAGGTGGAGAGTGACAAGTCACCCAAGGTTGATCTCTGGTCTGTGTTGTAGAAATTTATTTTTAGTAATGTTTAAAATGGTTGTTTTGTGTACTGTTGGGTGAAGGGCTGCCGAGGCCTTGGCGTTTTGTAGTTGTCTGCAGGCGTTGGCTTTATGTGGGGGATGTCTGATTGCTCATGATCTGCACGTGGTATCAGTAGAACACCTGATACGCTAAGGGATCAATAAAAACCTATGAGATTAGACCCTCAGGGTTCCACCGTCCAGGATGGCGCTTGCCATGATAGAGGTTCCCTCTGCTGAGGTCTGGCAGGGCTTGCTCCTATGAAAGCGCCTCCCTGTCTTCCTCGGCAAGCCGCCACAGGAGTACAGCCGCACGTCTACGCACATGCACATATGCACGCACGCTCACGTGTACAGCCATACACATGTGGGCACACCTGTGCGCACACATGTACCTGCACACACACAGACTTCTCTCAGCTGTCAAAACAGTGAGGAAACTAACAAGAATTGTGTTAAGCAGCATGATCATCTGCACAGGACACTCCAAAATGCTTCTAGAATTAACTAGGCAGTGTGCCACCAAGTCATTAGAAGTCATTAGCATCTCCAGTTAGCATGCGCAAATGGAATGGAAGTTAAAAAAAAAGAAACCACTTTCAACAGCCCCTTCCAGTGGAACAGATAGACATAAACCTTAAAAAACACCCCACAGGTCCTCCTGTACAGCAGTAGACTGTGAAACCGAAAAACAAAGCCAGAGATCAAAGTCAGTCCTGAGATGTGCGGTGCCCTGGGTTGGGAGACTTAGTGTTGTGGACACATCCTCATAATTTGGTTTCTTCCCTAAGTTTTAACTTTTACTTGTATGTGTGGATATGTCTGTGTGCTGCATGTGTGCAATGCCTGCAGAGACCAGAAGAAGAAGTAGTCACATCCTCTGGGGCTCGAGTTGCAGGTGGTTGTGAACCACCCAATGTAAGTTCTGGGGCCTGAACTCTGGTCTTCTGTAAGAGCAGCAAGTGCCCTTAACCACGGGGCTATCTCCAGCCCCATATGGTTTGACCTTTGCCTTCTATAGAGTCCCAGCCAGGATCTTAGCAACAAGTTAGCCCCAAAATGTAGTAGTGTATGGTCAGATGAGGGTACAGATGGATGGATAGTGTATGGTTGCACATAGATAGATGAATAATTTTGTGGATGGATAGATAGCTGTTTGAATAGCTTGATGGATGGGTGGGTGGGTGGATGGGTAGGTGGATAGGTGGGTGGGTGGTGGGTGGATGAGTGGGTGGTGGCTGGGTGGGTGGATGAGTGAGTGAATGGATGGGTGGGTGGGTGGTGGCTGGGAGGGTGGATGGGTGGATGGGTAGATGGGTGGGTGGGTGGGTAGGTGGATAGGTGGGTGGGTGGTGGCTGGGAGGGTAGATGGGTGGTGGGTGGATGGGTAGGTGGATAGGTGGGTGGGTGGGTGGGTGGATGAATGGATGGGTGGATGGATGGGTGGGTGGTGGGTGGATGGGTGGGTGGATGAGTGGGTGGGCGGATGGATGGATGGCTAACTGGATGAGTAGATGGATGAACATATGAAAGTATGAGCCAACAGGCAAGTAACTGTGTGGAAAGATGAATGGTTGGATAGATAGGTAGGACTAAACAGTAGACATTTTGTAGCTAGGAGGGACTTTGAGACTGGAGTTGTTTTCCTAGGCGCTCTGTGAACCTTTTGTCTGCCTAGGTCTGGGTCAGCGATGTCACTTTCCAGACACGCCAGCACTTGGGCCAGGCTACAGTGCTTTGCTCAGGAGCTCAGACATCTGGTCAAGCATAGGCCTGTGCCCACGCCACCACCTCTGCAGCCACGGAAGGTGGAGACAGGCAGAGGATGCTGTCGCCAACATTTGGGGGAGGGGTTAACCTCTAGGACATGGAGCTCTTCCTCCCTCTGCCTCGTCATGACCCGGGCACACCCACAGAAAGAGCAGCCAGGTGGCCTCAACGTTTTCTTTTTACAAAGACTTTATTGTCTGACATGCTTGACAAAAAAATTACAGCCACAATCAAGTTATGCCAAAAAATGACTGAGGAGCAGGCCACCACCTTTCAAATCGTGAGGACTTTCAATGCATTCTCTCTTAAGGCTGCTGCCTCCCCAGCTTTTCTTCTCTACATAAAAATATGCCGTATTCTGAAGATGCCCTAGGAAAAACTCCCTTTTTAAGTTTATAGTTCTTGGTCTACATAGAAACTGCAGAGCCGAGACAGCACACAGGAGATGTGTTTTCTCTGCCCCAACACACCGTGCTTCCGAGGCACCGAAGAGAGACCTTGTAAATGTCCCCAAATACCAGGAACCACTTGACCCAAGCAGGACTCCTGTGGCCCTGGGGCCTGTAGGGCACAGCTGTCCTGGCCAGCAGAGGCCACCATAGGCCTCCTGGGAATGCAGCCTCACATCAGTGAGCCACATGAGTGCAGCTCATTCACCTGCAGGGAAGGAATCAGGAGCAGGTCTCACAGGATGCTAGGATCCCAAGCTAAAAGCTCAGAATTCCGACGGTCTGAGGGACTCTAGACTGAGAATGAATGAGAGCCAGTTTTGAAGAGGACCCTTCACAATTAAGCAAGAGTCTTGGCCCATGTCCTGCTTTGTAGGGAGAGAACTCTGGTGGTGCACAATTAGGGCTCTGAGGCCAGAGACGGAGGTCCAAGTCTCGTTGCTGCCCACTTTGTGCTGTGCATCCTCAGGCAAGTGACCTCGCCTCTCTGGCCTCAGTGGTCTCATCTCTGTCACAAGGCAAGAGTACCTACCTTGCAGGAATGACTGGAGATGAAGCAAAATTACACTGAATAAAGAACCAGGATAGCCGGTCCCCAAGGCTTGGGGCCAGGCTGAGGAAGTGAAGCCCTCCTATCAGATGCAGGACATAGAGGATGTAAAACACCAAGAGTCGGGACAAATAATACTATTTTAGTGACGTGTTACTAAGAATCAGAATGAGTGCAAAAATAGTCCACAAAGAACAAATATCAGCGTTTTAAATAAAGATAGGCTTCTGACCCTACCTCCCCCAACCCAGGGCCTGCTGGCTCTGCCCCTCGGGCTCACCCAGGCATAAAGGTTCCAGCCAGAGGTGGAGCTGCCAGCAGCGCCCAGGGCTGCTCTGTCACTGCGCCACCTCCTGGTAACCGGTGGTACTGACGAGTATCCTGGACTGAACTGCCCAGCAAACAGAATCAAGGAGTGGAGCCCATTGCAGACACCAGCAGAGCCAGGTTAGGTTTGGAAGGGGCATATGGGCCACACACATGGGGCACACATATGATGAGGCACAAGGCCTCAGCCTGGAGAACCCCTGGCCATTGTGGTCTACAGAGTAACATGGCCCCTGGGGACCCAAGATGGCCTCACTGTGATGAAGGACCAGCAGGTTCTGGCTACCCAGAAGAACCAAGACCCCAAATCCAGTCTCTGGGCAGAAGCTGGGGACACTCAGCCATTGTTCACATCAACAGCAGGAGCTAGGGAAGAAAAGGGGGACAAAGCCAAGCCAACCGCTGAAGGCCTGGCCAGGGGCTGTCGGGATTCCTGAGATGTCCCTGAACACTCCAAGGCCCCTGCACACAAGCATCAGGGCTGCCTCCTTTCCTCCAGCCAGAGAAGGAATGTCAGTGCCCAGGTGTCCGCCCCTCCCCCCACCTTGGCGCTCACAGCCACACAGACCCACTTGGGTGGCAAGACATTTTGTCCCAAACCCATCCAAGGGCAGCAGGTTCTCAAAAGCAGGAGGGTGTCGAACTGAGCAGGGTGATGTCATTTCCCAGGCAAGTCGGGGCTGTAAGCCTGTTCAACCCTGGAATGAAGGACGGATGTACATACGGAAAACAGAGGTGAGCAGTGTGCGCCTGGCGGGGCTGCTCAAGGGCCCCAGCTGCAGGTGGAGAAGGCTGACAAGTCAAAAGCGACTGCTTTTATCCCAAGGATTCTACTCATTGCTGGCTGGTCCCATGGCCAGATGGACTGTCTGGGCTGTTCTGCATGGGAGGAAGTGGGTTAGGGGATCCAGGCTCTCGGCCAGACATACAGAGCTGACATGGGCAGGCAGAGCCGGAGGCGGGGAGCAGTCAGGAGTTCCGGGGTGTGGGGAGGTCGATGACTATGGGAGGGTTCACAGGCTGATAGTTCACAGTGCACACAGACGCGTTCACGTAGGTTGTGGTCCCATCCGCCATGACTCCATACCCTGGAAAATAACACACACGCACCCGTCAGACTAGGACCCTGAGCTATCCGGTGGCTGCAGCAGCTACAGGCGTTCCGCCACAGCGGACAGGACACATCTGGGGGCAAGCTACTGCAGCTCTCAAATCTGGTGGTCTCATCTGTCAAGTGAAGGTGGTAATGGTAGGTTCTTCTCAGCTTGCCGTGAGGACCAGGTGAGGTCACCACCCATGTACAGCGCTTAGGCCAGCGCACGTCACAGGAGAAGCACACAGTCACTGTCATCATCCTCAGCATCAGCATCATCGCCACGCTGTCATCAGAATGGTCCCAGTGACCACTGTCAGCACCGTCATGTCATCAGATGTGACGAGGTATATTCACCTGGTTCCCACTGACCCTGATATCATCAGATACGGTCAGGTGTGTTCAGGTGCTGCGTCCCTAGACTGCATCACCACGTCGCCATAGCCACCATCACCATCCCCATGGCCACCACCATCAGCACCAATCCTTATCATCATCCCCTTGGCCAACATCTCCATCAGCGTCCGTGTCATCATCAGCACCAGTGCCATCTCTGTCACCATGCCGTCACCGCTGCAGTCACCACGATGCCAGAGCCACTGTCACCCTCGCCAATGCCATCCTCGCCATGATATCATAATCCCCGTGACCACCATCAGCACCGTCCCCTGGCCTGTATCAATACCAGCTCCCTTGCTGCCGCCACCAACGCTGCCATGGTCACCACGACCACCCTCCTCCCCCAATCCTCATCCCTATCGGTGGTGTCATCTCCATCAGCACTCCCACTACCGCCTCACGACCATTGTCGTCAGCGCCATCGCTACCATCACCCCGTCAACACCGCTGTCATAATCGCCCTCACCACTGCGATCACCATACTGTTGTCATCACTCCCAGCATTGCCCTGTCGTGACATCACCCTCCACTATGCTCAGTGTCACTACCACACCATCTGTGCCACCGCTGTCATCAACGCTGTTACCCTCATCATCATCTCTGTTGTCCTCACAATCACATGGTTACCATTGTTACATTCCTGTCTTCCAATCACATGCCCTCTCCACCACCTCTGCATGGCGAAATCCCCTCTTCTGGCTCAGACTGTCTCCAACTCTCCCTCTCTTCTCTGGAGCTCCATTTTGCCTATATAAATACGTGGGGTATGCTGTGGGTCACAAGCAACCATACATATGTTGGCCCCGCACGCACCCAGGAGGGTCCAAGAGGACCAGTATTACAGACTCAGTTCATGAGCTGCCCTGCCCTGCTAGCTTCCATGCTCTGCCTTTGATTGCCTGGCTGCTGCCCAGCAATCTGGGAGCATCTCCAGAGGCATGCATGCTCTGCTATCCTGACACCCAAGAATGCCACGCAGAGGTGCTCTGGAAATGGCTGGAGTTGCAAGTTAGACAACTGTTCGATGTAGGCGGTGTGGAGGCCCAGGAGCCCCGGTCCAAACACAGACAGGGTCAGCAGACCAGGGAACACTCCTGGGGGTGCCTCATCAATCCCTACCCTGTCTCAAGCAGCCACCATGTTTCCCATCAGAGACAGGGCTGTGCGGCCCTGGGCTGGTGGGTTAACTGAGAGCAACAGCGGGGTTTGCAGCAGATGCTGAGGTCAGGCTCCAGGAAGGACACCTGAGGACCAAGAAGGTGAGCGGGTGCACAGGGACAGGCTGTGTGGGGCAGCGTGGGTGGTCAGGACTGGGAGCCACCTGCCCACAGTGTGGACATACACAGCACTCCAGCCAGCTCACCTTTTGCTAGCCAGCACTTCCATGACAACTAACTTAAGGCAGGGAAGTATTTATGCACGGGAGTGGGCCATTTCCTGCAGAAGCCAAGGAGGGAGCTAGTAAGCAGGATGTAAGGAAGGCAAGAAACCCCTCTGGAGGGCCAGCTAGGGGCACCCCCTTCCATGGGAGGTTTTCTCCCCCGCTGCTCACCTTCATGAATGTGGCCAAAGACGTGCAGCCGCGGCTGGACTCGTCTCTGGACCGTGTTGAGCAGCTCCACGCAGCCCACGCGCTGCATCTTCTTGGGGACCCAGTCTAGAAAGCCTGTGTGGGAAGAAAAAATGGGGGAAACTGAAGGGAACGGGCATTTGCACCTCAGGCTTACGTTGGTGTCGACTGGGTGGGAACCGGGATCCTTTGCCCCAGCAGGCTCGCTCAGAACCCCACCCCTCCGCTGCTAGTAGAGAAAGCCCAGTCACGATGCAGACAAGAGCAAACTGAGTCCATGGCACCCCAATGTCTGGAAGCAGAGCGAAGCCTCCATGGTCTCTGAGGGAGATTTCCAATTCAGAAACTTGCTCTACAAAATCCCACAGAAGCTGAGGCATGTCTCCCTTGGGAGACTGCTTTGCCTATCAGGCGTGAGGCTCTGGGGCACGTGTCATGGCACACGGCTGTGATCCCAACACAGGGAAGGTGGAGGCCAAAGGATCATGAGTTCAAGGTCATCTTTGGCTACATCAAAAGTTTACGGCCAGCCTGGGATACACAAGACTGGGGGGTGGGGGTGGGGGGAACAGAAGCATGAAGCTAGTTTCCTTGGCTGAGACATGCTTCCATGGTGCCCACTGTGTCTGTTGGCCACCAGCCTCCCAGAGCCGCCCCATATGGTGGTGGCTTATTATCTTCACACGGCTACACAAACGGAGAATAATTGATGACGCGGGCGAGCAATCAGGTTCCTGTCAGCCTCTCTCTGTTTGGGTGGGTGAGACAAGCTTCGGAGCTGCCGGCAAGGGTTGGGGAGTTTCAACTCAGTGCACCCAGCAAGCTTCACCACAAGCGCGGTGCAGAGACCCAGAGTACAGCCGGGCAGAGGAGAGAAGAGAGGAAGGGAGGCAGAGACAGGCAGTGGGTGAGGAGGGGGCTCGGGGTTCGCGGTAGAGTTAGGTCCTAGTCTCCGCAGGTCCCAGACCTTGCATGATAGGTTCATGTTTCTGTCTCGCCTTCATCCAACTGTCAGAATTGCTGCCCTAGGGACTGGAATCACACGGGTCCATCGTTAGCAGTGTGGGCTAAGACAGGGCGGGCGGGACGGGGTGGAACATCCCAACTGTCCTGGTGACTACAGTCTGAAATGAAGTACACTGCACCTGCTGGACACCTGGTGTACACAGGCACTCCTAAAACAGGTCTGCAGTGTGCTTTGTGGCTGGAGCAGGCCATGTGGAGAGCAGGAAGCCAGAGGATATGAGTTCTGGAGAAATAGATGAATGAACAAGTGGTAAGTGTATGGATGGATGGATGGGTGGATGGATGGATGGGTGAATGGATGGGTGGATGGATGGGTGGATGATGGATGGATGGATGGGTGGATGGATGGGTGGATGATGGATGGATGGGTGAATGGGTGGGTGGGTGGATGAGTGGATGGATGGGTGGATGGATGGATGGATAGATTTTTCAGAAGAGTGGAAGGGGAGGAAGAGAAGAGGAAATCGGGAAAGAGGGAAGAAAATAAAATGAAGGAAGTAAGAGGAGGAAAACAGGAAGTAAAGAGAATGAGGGGGAGGGAGGCTGCAGAACCCACACGGCTCAGAGGAAACTGAGAAAGGACTTGTCCCATTGGCCTGGAGGGAGGGCCTCAAGCCTGGTCACCATTCTTGTTATGCTATCCCAACAGAGGCCTGGGCCTTAGGGCCTCCTCCACTGAAGAGGGGTAGGAACAGGTACCCAGGATTGGAGGGCAGTGTGTGGCAACAGCAGTCAAAACAAGATACTGGAGCCTGGACCAACAGCGTCATCAGAGAACAGGGGAAGGGACTGGGAGGCAGCTTAGAAGGAAAGCAGAAGGGACAGGCTGGGGTAGGCTATGGGGCTCCGGGCAGGAAGCCCATGGGCAAGAGGTGAGCAGCAGGCTCAGCTTAAACCAGAACAGGGGCACAGCAGACAGGAGCAACATCGGGAGATGTCCTCAGCCCCCGGGACATTGGCTAGGTTAGGGTGGCACCCCAGCAAGTCAGACTCAGCCTATCAAGCCAGGGCCCCTTTGGGTACAGCCCCAAACACCAGAGAGACACCCATCTACCCAGACAAACACCATCCTCAAAGCTCCCAGCCCAGCCTGGGCAGGCAAACCAAAGACCGCAGATCTTACCCAGTGGTGGTCCGTGAGTTATGAGGATGTCAACACCTTCTGGGATGAGATTCCACTTCTCCAGCAGAGCCTGGCCTCTCGGGAGGTTGAATCCCCAGCCGTAGAACCAGGGCTGCCTAGGAGAGAAGAGGGGTGCTTTAGGAAGGGTCACAGTGAAGGGTACAGGTAACAGGGCCAAGCAGGACACAGCCGCAGTGAAGGGTACAGGTCACAGGGCCAAGCAGGACTAGCTTGGCACCTGGAAGCTCAGTCAAAATGAAACCAGGAATATCTCAAGGACTTCTTCAAGAATAGCCACCAGCTGCTGTCGGTGGAGGCAGACTGAGGTGAGGCAGACCCCAAGAGCAGCAGCAGCCAGGTGGTGCCGGCAGCTCCTTAATTTACATACCAGCACATACCGTGAGTTGGGTAAGGCCAGGCGTGGCCCCCACAACCTCTCTTGTGCCCAAAGTTGCCACCCGAATCCTACTCTTGGCCAACACGGCTGACTCCTCCGGCTGTGAACCCGAGGGCTCTACACTGTTGGCAGCCATCAGCTTGCTCACTTAGGACTCCCAGGGGTTCCACAGACCCCATTTAAGAATGCCCAGCCCTGTTCCCTAGGCTCTGAGCTGTAAGGCTTTGCTGATGTCACACAGGATGAAGATGCCCGGTGGCACAGGGCCAGTGGAGCCGTCACACTCAGAGTCCCACACTTGCTGTTCTCGCCATCAAGCAGCAGTGCTGGACCCGGGCAGGTGAAGGTGGCCACCCTGGGTCACTTGGGGTCAAAGGTCCTTTTTTGTGCCAGACACCAGCCCTGGGGGCAGATAAATGCTGTGTGAGTGGGGCCGAGGGCCTTCTGGTCACTGTGACCAGGACACTGACCAGACCTGCCACCCTGTATCACAGCCAGCACCTCAGCGACATCGGCCACCACCCTAGTCCTGGCATTTAGAGGCAGCTGGCTCCACCTGCTTCCTCTACCCACGGGCTCCAGAGCCCTAATGGCCAGGGAGGGAGTGGCCCTGTCCCTGGGCTGGAGGCCATGACTCTCACTCCACATGTGTGAGGAGAAGCAGGGCCCAGAGCGACCCCCACACATGGGAAGTGTCCACAAGGGGACAGGGGTTAGACCGGGATTGGCCACTGGGAGGGCAGCACAGGGCAGAGGTGGCCCTGTCGGGGGTCTCCTCCCTCAGACATGCTTCCTCAGGCCTGCCTCTGTCCCTCTGCAGCAAGCTAAGCGTTCTGAAGGAAACTCACGCTCACACACACACATGCACACACATGCATGCATACACACACACATGCACACACACACACACACTGCTTCAAGGGGACCCTGGAGTCAAACTGACTGATGGGCCACCATTTGCCACCTCTGTGCCCTTGAACAGGGGGTGACTTTTCAGGGTTAGGCTAACCGTGACTGACAACTGGATCCTCAGGAGCTCTATGCTGGAGTTCTCTGTGAAATGGAGGTGGTACTGTCTGCTCAACATTGAGGACTCAACTGACAGCCACTGCAGCTCCACCCCCACCTCCTCCACCCTCACCTCCTCCATCCTCATCTCCTCCACCACCAACCTCTCCACCACCATCTCCTCCACCACCACCTCCTCCATCCTCACCTCCTCCACTCTCACCTCCTCCACCACCATCTCCTCCACCACCAACCTCTCCACCACCATCTCCTCCATCACCACCTCCTCCATCCTCACCTCCTCCACTCTCACCCCCTCCACCACCATCTCTTCCACCACCAACCTCTCCACCACCATCTCCTCCACCCACATCTCCTCCACCCTCATCTCTTCCATCACCATTTCCTCTATCCTCATCTCTTCCACCCTCATCTCCTCTACCCTTACCTCCTCCACCCTCATCTCTTCCGTTACCATTTCCTCTATCCTCATCTCCTCCACCCTCATCTCTTCTACCCTCATCTCCTCTACCCTCACCTCCTCCACCCTCTCACCTCCTCCATCCTCACTTCCTCCATCCTCACCTCCTCCACCACCATCTCCTCCACCACCATCTCCTCCATCACCATCACCTCCATCTTCCCCATCACCTCCACCACTGCCTTCATCACCACGTCCATAATCACCATCCCTGCCACACCCGTCACAGTCATCATGGCCTCTACCCTGTCACCACTTCCATCCATATGTCCACCACCATCGCCGCTGTCACCTCCACACAGCCATCACCATTATCTGGACTACCACCATCATCCTCAACTCCATCACCACCACCGCCACCTCCATCATTCTCCCCATTAAAACCACCATTGCTATCATCACCACGGATACCACTCCCTGTCACCATCATCACCATCACACTCATCCCCATGGATTCCTAAGAGCCGCCCACAAAGCCTGGGTGTAAGGCTTTGTGTCCAGCAGGGTCTTGAAAGCCGCATCTTCGACAGCTGGCAGGAGCATTTCTAAAGGAGAAGCAGGACAGGAGTCTTCCGAGAACCCGAGAGCAGGGAGGGGAACTCTGGCCGGGAATTACCTAAGAGCCCCGCCCCCAAGTCACACGCCCTGATACAAGGCAAGGCCTCGGTGCCGACAGCCCCTCTCTAAGGAGTCCTTGGGCTGTGCAGTTTCTGAACCACTGTCTAAGATTCTCAGAGCTGTGCAGCCGAAGGAGTGAGAGTCAGAAAGCCCACCGCAGCCTGGAAGCCACTCCATGTCCTGCCAGCAGACGGGAGCCGGAGCAATGTATGTCTGGTGCTGTCTTCCAAACACAGGCTTCATTTTTCAAAACATCTAATCAAATGCTTACATGGCAGGACAAGGCCTCATCAGAATGGAGAAACGGTACCTGTTGGTTCTCTTGAGCCACTACAGGGGTTAGCTTTCAGAAACACGAAGATACCCCATGGGCCCTGGAAGCCAGCCCAGGCTACCTTGCCTGCCAGCTTCCCCTCTCCCAGCACCAGGCTTCTCCAGAGGGAAAATTGGACACTGCCTCTGTTGAGGGGATGCCCAGAGGAGCCATCCTACACCCCGGGACCACACAGCACTCCAGGCAGAGCGTGGTGGGGAATCAGACCTCGGCAGAGCATCTATCCCTCCACTCCACTGCCCTCACTTGTCCCCTGCCTCACCCCACCCACCTGTGGGCCAGGAGACAACCCCCTTGGAGCACAGGGGAGCCGGTGCCTTGCTCCTGGTTGGGAGGACTCCCGCTCTTTGAGGTCTGGGGGCTGCTGCTGTTCCCTGCTGAGAGCCACAAGGAGGAAGGGGGGCTGGCAAGGTTGTGGCTGGAGGCCTCAGAAGAATATTTCCACACAGGCAATGCCCCAGGTGCCACTAGCTACCATCCGCATTGGGGAACAGAGAGAGGCAGAGCCCGCAGGGAAATTTCCGGAAGGTGTTTCTGAGGTGGTTCCAACGAGGGCTTTCCATAGAGGGTGGGAAGGCCTGGGTGGCAGTGCCAGAAGGCCTGAGCAGACTCCAGGGCCCCCAGGGCCTCCCTGAGGCCTCTGGACAGCCAGAGTCTGGGCATAACAACCACCAGTTGCTGCTGGCCCAGGAGACAAAGGAGAGACCATCTTCAGTGTATGTGCAGTCTGCACTGGAGCCTCCTGGGATGCTGTTTGGGGGTGCATTGATCCTCTGTATCCAGTGAACAACCACAGTGGCCAGCTCTCTGTATGGATACCTGGAGTTTCCCAGGAAGGACATACCCACTACCCACATTGCCCCGGCCCTCACTGCCATCTGACTTTGGAAAACCACCCACGAGTGCTCAAACTGTGATGCTGGGATGCTCAAGAGCCCCTGGACCAGCTTCCACCACAGCCTAGCACCTGGGCCTGGCCCCACCTCCACCTGCCAACAGCCCCACCATCCAAGGCACCTTGTAGCCAAGGAGGGTGGCCCATCAGAATTCTGACTGAGCCGAAGGCGGCTTTATGTCCTGAATCTCCGTCTCTCTGTTCTAAAGTAACCATTGGAATAATTTTCTTACAGAATGATAGTTGCCATGACAACCAGAGCAAATTTTCCTTTTCTGAAACAGATGTCTCATTTAGTTGAAAATTAGAATGTGAGCAAACCCATGGGAAAAATTAATTCAAACTTTAACAGAGCGCTGAATACAACGTAATCTCTCCAAGGTTAACCCCTTAACAGCTTTTCTGTGTGCTTCTGGTAACCTTCAGATCAAGCCTAATTAGGCCCGCTTAGCCAATATAAATGACCTCCTCGTGGCCAATCATTACAGGGTCCCCCTGAAGCATGAAATTGGGCTCCCTGACAGTTGATGGGGCTGCAGACACTCATCTAACCAAGCAGCTGAAGCAGAGCTTGCCCGGCCCCAGCTTCTGCTTCCCCAGGGCAGGCGTTCAGCCCCGGGAGTGGGCACATTCCCCGAGGTTCAGCTGGAGTAGAGTGACCTCTGGCTGAACCTGTTTCCTGGTTCCTATCTAGAGTATAAGACAGTGGAGGCCCCAGGTGCCCCTAGGCAGGCCTGTCCCCAAGGGGCTTCTGGCCAGAGAGCCATGCTTGAGAGCAGACCCTAAGGGACAGCGAGGGGGCATCCACAGAGGGCAACTCAGGGACCTCTCAGTCTTTACACCTATCCAGGGAGAAGTCTGCCATCACGGCTCCCACAGACACAGAAGCTGGGGTGCAGAGCCGTACTAAGTGACACAGTCAGGGTACAGCACACTGGTACCCAGAGTACTGGCCCAGAGCCAGGCTCTCTCTTCCAACCCAAAATAATAAAAACACCACCCTTCTACATTACCACCCTCCATCTTTAGCTTCCCCAGTTTCTGCTCCATAAGCGGCTGTGCCTGGACCCATCTCCAGGCTTTGTCTCCTGCCGCCCCCACGTCAGAGGCCCTTCCTGACTTCTCGTCCGTGGCTCATATTCATAAGGCCCATCTCTTCCAGGAGTGCCCTCTGACCACCTCCCTCCTGTAGGCACAGGTTCCCCCTCCCCACCTCATGGTGCATCATCAGCTCTTCCAATACAGGTCCAGATCTGCCCCGCCCCTATCCTGGATCCCTCATACCAGACAGGGCTGAGCCCGAGCGGGCCTGAGGGAAAGACTGCTCAAGGAGAGCACAAATGCAAGATCACTGGAAGAAACCAGCAGGCACGGTGCCTGGCTGCAGGTATGAGGAACTATTAGCACCCTCCTAGTGGGATCTTTCCTAGGGCCTGCCATTCAAGCTCCAAACTGACAACAGCTCTAACAAGGATGCCCGCCACCTGCCAAGCGCCCTGCCGCCACAGCCTTTCAGGAGCCTGCCCAGGTAGCAGCGCGAGCCCATCCACAGGGAAGAACCTACACACCAGCATCACCACCTGCATTCTGGTGCTCAGAAAGCTCGACTCCCAGGGACCCTCACCGCCTCCATGGTGGACTTGGGTACGGAGGGCTGGACTCCCAGTTGCCTTCCTCAGGCACCATAGAAGCCCTCTGCAGGACACCTGTCCCAGGTCTGCTAACTCATCCCCTCCTCTTGAGGCTCTCTGGTATCTCACCTTGTCGCTACTTGGCTCAGAGCAGAATGATTATCTGGGCCACCTCCCAGCCTGGAGTTGGTGCAGGGGCTGGTGAGCTGTTAAAAGAGCCTGCCCAGACCACACCTCTGCCAGGCCAACTCACGTGCAGGCTGTGCCCCTGGGCCCCTGAAAGACAGGCTTTCCTAAGCCACTCCCAAGGAGCCAGCCACAGGACAGCTAATTAAGGTCTCAGATGAAGCCACCACTTGTCTCTGACCCCAGTCACTCCTCAGAGCCCCTAACACCCCAGCTATGCTGTAACCCCCTTTTGCAGCAGAGAAAACTGAGGCTCAGAGTGACCAGGGTAGGACCACAGCTCCCAAGCCCAGAGTCTAGACTGCACACTACGGTTCCTACTATGACAGACTCTTAAGTCAGCTCGGTATCCCTTGGGTGGGCACGCTGAGGCCAGGGGCTGAGGAAGGTGGATAGGTGGCATGGCCAGAGGCTGCTGAGAGCGGGCAGGGCCACACCAGCTGCCCAGTGTCCGGAAGCCTGTCACTCATGCGCCTCACGGGGGCCACAGCTGCAGCCCGCAAGTGAGCATCGAGAGGAGTGGAGCTGCGGAGAGGGTCCTTTGTCATTCCTAATTAATTTTCCCCACCCTTCCGATATACGGAATCGCTCGGCTTTTGTTTTGCTGGGACTCTGCGCAGAGACGGCAGATGATTCGTCTCAGACATTAATCTTGAGTGGGAGAGTGAGCGGCACGCAGCAGCCTGTTAGAGAGGACAGAGGCAGCACAGAGCTGTGGCTCGGGCTGAGAGAGAAGATAAGGACAGGAGAAGGGAAAAGAGATGTGTGCGTGTGCGTGTGTGTGTGTGTGTGTGTGTGTGTGTGTGTGTTTCGAGAGCACGCTATCAAGCCTATCAGTCGGAATGTGTGTGTGACTGTGTGCCCATCTGCACCTCCCTAGCCCACCTGTGCATGTGTGCACAGACATGAATATTTCATGAGCGTGTTTGTGTGCCTGCGCGTGTGTGTGTGTGCGTGCGTGCGTGCGTGCAGGCCTGTGTGTGTCTCATGAATGTGTGTGTGCAGGCACGTGTGTTTATTAAGTGTACGTACGTGTGTGTAGGCCTATGTGTGTGTTGAATATGCATGTGTGCCCAGACATGTGCACAAGCAGCTCAGCAGGGTCCAGAAGTCAAGGATTCTCTTTCCCTGCTTCAGACGCTGTCATAGACACAGCGTGCCAGGTCTGGGATGCTGAGTACCAGGAAAAGGAGAGGAGGGGTGAAGCAGCTGTGGAAACACTCACAGCAGACAGGCAGGGTCTGGGGAGGGAGACCCACTCACGGCCGACAGACAGGATCTGGGGGTGAGGGGCTGAGCTGTGTTAGGTGCTGCTGGCTCCCATGTGGCTACCATAGGTTGCCCTTGTTTTCCTGGTGGGATGGCCTAGGCCTAGTCGGTCATGTAGATAGATCCCTGAGCAGACGGGTGGCTCCTGACTGCATGTGGGCTGCCGGCAATGATACATTACTGAGGTGGCCTCACTCGCTGACCGCTCCCATGGCTCAGTGCCCAGAGCTGCCTCACCTCACACAGGACAAGACTCAGCCATAGGTGGGACAGGGATTCAGGAGCTGAAGCCCATCCCACCCTGCTGTCCACAGGGGCGACCAGAGGCCCAGGCCAGTGTCAGGGGGAGGCTACCACACCAGAACTAGTTGATGCCATCACCCTGCCCAAGAACAACCCACATGCCTGCTTCCTTCAGGTCTGAGATCACAGGCCAGAGCATCTCTGCACATCCCCAGCACACCCGTGACACAAGATGGCACAGTTCCGTCTGTCCTGTCAGGAGACAGATCAAACAGAGCAGTTAGGGGGAAGCCAGAGCACTAACCTGGATGGTAAGGAGAGGTAGTCTTTGCCTCAGTTGCCTGAACAAGCTGTGAAGGCCATAACCTCAAACTAGAGCCACCCAAAGATGCTGACAGTCCAAGACAAATTCGGTGTGGAGACGTCATGGGAATGAACTTAACATCGGCAAAGCAGCAATAGGCAACCAAGCCAAGGAAGACGGGGGAATAGGCTTGCACATACCTTCTCCAAATTGAGCCCCGAGGGCTTCAGTAAAAGAGCCAACACCCTGACTACAGCGCAGGATCTTGTACCAGAGACTCCAGAGCCCAGACCTCCAACCATAAGCTGAGACACCAGCATAAGGCAGCTCCTGCTGGGCACACTCACAGACTCAGGCAGGCAAGTCCCTCTGAGAAGCACAGTTAAACCAGCCAATGCCCTAAACTGGACTATGCACCAAACAGGGCTATGACTTCTAACCGGACTGCTAACAGGACCTACTCTGAGTCCCAACAGACATGATCAGACAACCCCAACACACCAGAGAACTACTAGAGATGTGGTTTGTAAAGAGTTAATAAGAGAACAGGCAAAGGCTGTGCCAGAGCTGGACTTGGGGCCCTGGACCGGCCCGTCAGTCACAAGGCTGATGGAAGGCCCGGAGTCTAAGCACAGATGAGGTGCCAGCCAACAAGGAGACACTCAGGAGGCTTCTGGAAGCCAGGTGGGACCTAGCCAGGGCCACAGGCAGGGCTGGATAGATGCAGGGGCTCACTGCGTTCTATCAGCAGGCGGCCGAGGCTGAAGCTGTAGACAGCCAGGGTGGTGGGAGCAGGTTTGGGGCAGCAGGATGGTCAGACCTGGGCAACACTCTGGATTCCTTGACTCCATACCCAGGACCTTGAGCCCATTCTGGTCAGAGGTATGGAGGAAGCAGAGAAAGCATGGAGAAGGTGGGTTCGTGACACTATCCTGCACTCTTCCCCCGATGAAAGACATTCACGTAGCACCTCGCTGTGGCTGTCCTAAGGGCAACATGCTTCCCTCTCTGGCCCAGCTCCTCTTGATCCTTGTGGGTCTTGTGTGATTCACAGCATGCTTCCAGAGACTCATATAAAACAAGAGAAAGGTGGAGACCTCAGTGGTAGGAGAGATGCACATCTGTCACATGGACAGGCTTCCCTGAGCACCATCAGCGACAGACAAGGTCCCAGGCTGCTCCATTCCTGCCCCGGGCTGGTGCAGCTACGTAACTGTTACAAAGTAGGAGAATGGGAGATCAAGGATGGCGTGAGTGCCCACCCCAGACCTGCTCCGTGCTTGGCTGGAGCGGTGCTGGGGGTGACTATCGGCTATGTAAAAGCCAGCCTTATTATCCCTGCCCCCCAACACTGGGTGGCCACAGCCAGCCAGCAGCATGATGAGACGCCAACTGTATGCCAGGTAGTGTCTGTATCTGACCTCTTTGACTTCTAAGGCAAGGGTGACCCCGTGTCACTGTCTCACAAAGCCAAGGTTGTAGCCACAGCCACACCGCTGGCACCAGCACACCAGGCTGGGTTCTCCATCCAGCCTTGCAGAGCGCCAGGCTGGACCCTGAGGCCTTGGCTCCTGGAGACAAGGGAAGTCCCTTCCTTGGGCCTCAGGGTCCAGTCCTGACGGGAGGCGGCCGAGCCAGCACAGAATCGTTTCTGAGCCCAGGCCCAGGCACAGGCCCGGCAGCCGCTTCCCAAAGTTCAGTGTCTCAGCAGGTTTAGATCCCTTCTTTCAAAATACCAGAAGTAATTAGAGCAGATGGGCCTGCTGCGTGCCAACTTCACTCTCTCTCTCTCCCTTACTCTTTTTTTTTAAATCAAGGCCGTTTTTAGTTAAATGAGAACAAAAAAATGCATCCAAAACCCATAAATGAATAGGGTATGTATGCGAAAGTTAAAAAAAAAAAAAAGGTTTTGCAAAAGCTAACTTCTTCCTCTCCCTGCAGTTACTTCTGCCCCAGAGCCACTCTGAGTGACAGACACGTGCCCGGCTGTAGCCGAGGGGACCCGCAAGTGTCCAGAGTCCCAAAGCATCCCAATATGTCCGGGAGGGAGGCAGGTTTCCACCAGATTTTTACCCCTTCTTTACCACCACCCCCCAATGTTGGAGGAGGGCAGACCCAGGTCAAAGGTGTGGGGAAGGGAGCATCTGGCCTTCAGTCTGGGGTACCAGTGAGGGCGGGCAATGTGGTGAGCCAGGAGGGGGCACTCTCAGGCCATGGTGTTGAATCCAGCATGGAATGGGAGCCAGGAAACAAGAAGCTGGTGGTCTAGGCCTGAGATGTGCACATAGGCAAGCAGGCTGGGAAGGGGTGGCCATGGGCTGCCCACTGCTTGGGATCTCCTACCTGTGCGTTCATTCTCACAAGAAACATCTATCAAAATAAGCCTGGTGCTGTATCGGGCTTAGAAATGGAGAGGTTGTGTGTGAAAGAGGCCCCTGGTCTCAAGTGCTCCAGTGGCCAGAGGTGATAGAGAAGAAACCAGTTGTTAGGGTGAAGTAAGATACCCCGCCCTGTCCTGAATGAGCTGGTGGAGTGAGGCCCTAGAGCAGACCCAGGCCCTTTGGAGTCAAGGTGGCAGAGCAGAGCACAGACCTCTTCGTGGTGCCTACCGAGAGGTGTCCACAAGGGAAAACACAAAGTGGGACCCCCCTAGTGGGACCCCCTAACTCACAACAAACGCCACCATTCCCCAGTGGCTCCAAGGCCTGAGCCTGAAAAGCCTGGCAGTCAGGTTCTGGGGAGGGTAAGAGAGGGAATCTTTGTAATCCCGGAAGGGAGGATCCTATCCACAGGACACAGGAAGTGCTTGATGGGAAGAAAAGTGCAAAGACATCTGACCACGAGAAAACCCAGATCTTCTGCTCATCTCATGGCTCCGTGAGGGAGGAGAAGGCAGACGAAGAAGACCGAAGGCAGCCTGTGAGGTATCAAGTGACCAAGGACTCATCTCCCACTCAGACCGCACCAAGACTCTAGGAATCAGCTCGAGAGAGAAAGAACAGGGCTGCCCAGGGGCGGGCGCAGCCCAGGGGTAAGAGAACTTGCCTAGCACGCGTGAGACTCCGGGTTTCATCTCCCACACCGCCAAAACCAACCAAAAGGCAGACTACCTCCGTCCGCCCCAAATAACTGACTAGGCGAAAGACTTAAGCACCTCAGAAAAAAGGGGTGTGGGCGGCCAGAAACCATGGAAAGGATCCAAGCCTCATGGCAGCGCCAGCGCCCACCCAAGAATGAGTAAAGCCTACAGCCTTGCAGGACCGAGTGCTGGCGGGGTGCAGGGAAGCAGCTGCTTCAGGGGCAAAGCGGCTTCGAGAAGAGACTGGAGGGCGGGGAAATGGCTCGGTGGATGAAGCTTGTTATGAAAATGTAAGGGCTAGAGTTTGGATCCCCAGCGCACACAAGCAAGTGGGGAGGGTGTGGCTACCTGCATCTCTGCTTGCACGCCCCTCGTGACAAGCCAGTCACTACTGGTTAAAGCCGCATGGGCTCTCATACTACGGCTCTATGTATGACAACCCTGCCACCATGTACTGGACAGGTTTTTTGTTTTTATTGTTGTTGGGTTTTTTGGGGGGACGGTTTTATCATCTACTTGACAAAATCACCTTGGAAGGGAGTCTCAGTGAGGACCGACTGTAGATCAGGCTGGCTTGGGCGTGTCTGTGGGGGTTGTCTTAAATCATCTTAATTCAATAACCACCAGTCAGTCCCACCACGAGCTGCTCTGGGGCAGCTGACTAAGGCCCAGATGTTGATCTGGGTGGAGTCCATAGCCAGCCAGAGGTTTCTTAAGCTATGAAAACACTTAAGGGCTGGTGTATACCACTTCCACATGTGTGGCTTCTAGCATCCCTAGGACAGCTGCCACTGAGGGGCCCTTCTCCACTAAGGGGCCTGGAATGCTAATTTACATCCCTACCCTGTGACCTCACGGTGTCATCACATTGACTGACCAGACACTGGGCCTCGGGGAGGCTGTACGGCTTAGCTGGTGCTATTGCAGCTCAGGGGCAGGGCTGGGACCTGACTCCTGGGCAAGAGGGCTGGCTCACCAGGCCGGGAACACAGGAGAGATATACAGAGACCTCACTAGCAGGGGCTCTGTCTCCTGAGACCAGGGGACAGAGGAAAGAAGTCACCTGTAACCCACAGGTGCACACACCCCAGCAGTGACGCAGCTTCCTGGGTGATCATCCCTCTACATTGTGCACCCACATGCACACAGGCACAGAGTAGGGCAGCGTCCATAAACCTCTCCTGGAGAAGAGCCACAGAGAGGCAGCAGGTCCCAGCCATTCTCTGTAGTGGTCCTCAAGTACTCCCTCCCTGGGGTAGGGGGTGCACTGAAGGAGGTTACTCTGGAAAACCTGGTTCCCAGAAGCTTGGAGGAAGGCAGGGCCGAGCTGCCAGCCAAGCACCCAGGGGTAGAGGCTCTGGCTGCCCAGCCTGTGGCTTCTGTCTCTTCTGTGATTGAAATAGCACAGTAAGGCCCACAAGCCTGGCCCCCCTCTAGCCTCCTGGTCTTTGCCTGTGACAACCACACCCTTCCCATAGTCTTAGCTCTGTGATCTCTTCAGTTCCCAGCTCTCTCCATGGGTGTCTTTCCCAGGGCTTCTTCCTGAATCAAAAGACAGCTGCTGACTGCCATTTGCCACCAGGGCAGGAACCCAGAACAGCAGTGCCTGCAATGGTGAGTTCCCGCCAAGTCCATGAGGGCTCGATGGGTGCCAGGCTCTCAATAAATACTCAAGGATAGCTTGATGCGTTTACTGATGAACCAGGAGAATGATTCTCAGGCCTCCATAGCCTCTGGGGCACCCAAGCGGTATTTAGGAAAATACTGCACAATCTCGACTCCAGAGAGCACAGAGCTGGCCAGGAAGGAGCCTTGGGCTCTGCTGCCTTGGTAATCCTGGTTGAACCATGTGCCTACCTGAACCTCTTCTTGCCCATCTATAAAATGGGGTGGTTGCCAGCCTAACCCTCAGCTAACATACAATTAATCCCCTTCTGAGCATGCCCCCTTAATCAGGAGTTACAAGAACCATGGCCCACTGACGGTACCTCCCTTGTCCCAGGCCTTCATCCAGACTGATCTCAAGCCCTGCAGCAGCAGCATCTCCCCATGACACAGTAGAACCAGAGAGACTGCCTCAGTAGCCCAACGTCGCAGGGCTGGAGGGGTGGCGCCTTGATTTGCACAGCCTGTGTTTGAGGCACACTGCCAGAGACCCAGCTTCCCCAGCATGCGGGTCCCAGAGGTGAGGGGACTAATTCTGCGGCACCACAGAAGCAGATCCAAGCAATCGGCTCGCAGCGGTTGAAGGTGTAGTGAAACACTGCCAGTTTATCAGGCTGTGTGTCACCACCCGCCACCTGCTCCCAGTCCTGGGTGACCTCAGAGAAACGGGCCGACCGTGGCATAGGGGATGGCCTTGGGACTGTTCATGTCACCAGGCCAAGGGAAGCCTGGGGAAGATGCACAGCCAGGCTGGGGAATGTGATTGTCCCGCCAGCCACACCTCCTTTAGTCCAGTTCCAAATCCTGTCCCAACAGGGAACATCTTGGATCCCACCACACCCTTTCAGGAGCACAGCTACACAGCGAGGTGATTCCCCAACACATACCCTGTTCATTTACTCTGCTGCCCAGCCTAGGCTTCCACTGATACAGATCCCAGGTCAAGAAGAAAGGGTCCCTTGCTCTCTGGGCCTAGGGGAAACCAGGAACTAGAGAGGCTGGAAATGTCCACACTGAAAGCCACAGCGGGGCCACTGCTGGCCAGAGCTCAAAGCAGGTTGGCAGCTGACTTCAGCCACATGGCCAGTTCACTGATGGGGTTTGACTGCCCCTGAACAAAGGACCACACACCTAGGAATCACCCAATGAGCCTGGCAGCTGAAGGAGGGACCCGAGAGCACTGTCATCTCCCCCATTTCCCTCACACTCCTAACTAAACCATATAGGAAGGGCGTCCCTACAACAATCAAGTAAAACAAATGTCCACTATCTGAGCACTTATGACAACTGCCATGGGCTCTGGGGAACCCTCTGACACCTTACAGCCAACCACTGGAGAAGGGCACACTGCCACCCCATTCTGTAAGAAAGCGAGCTAAGGCACAGAGCGGTCACCCAGTGATGCCCAGGGTCACACAGCCCATAAGACTCGAGGCTAATAATAAATCCGGTAACTTTGGTCGCCAGGCCACAACTCTAACCTTTGCAAAACCTTTTTTTAAAGGTGGGATCGGGGTGGGGGACAGGTTGTGAACCACAGAGCAAAGCGATTGAGTCCTGATTCTTACCTCACACTCAGAGCCTGCACCTCTCACCCTGTTGGCCCCACCCCACCTTTGCACTGCCCAGAGTGTGCTGGCCTCAGGACTCAAGCCTTAGCTCACACCTCCTGATATGTGCCCCTGATGAGCTGTTGCATGAGCAGACTTCTCCAGACTGGCCTCCGCAGCCTGCCAGGCAATGTCAGCCACCTCCTTGGTCTTGAGTCCCTCACATTCTTGAGTGTCCAAAGAACCTTCACAGGCAGCAGGAGAGCACAGGGACCCTTGAGCATCACAAGCCCAGGCAGCAGCTCCCTCTGGGCAGGAGAGTGGGTCAGGCTGGCATCTCCCCCTGCCCCCTGAGCTTTCTAAGATCCAGACAGATCCTAAACCAATCTTGGCCTCCAATCCCAGATGTTCTTGTGTGCATAGCTCACCTGGGGCCCTGGACCCTGCAGGTGCCTGTGTCCCCAGCCAGTGCGTCTGCCTCCCTGCCTATGAGAGCCCTTCTTCTCCCCTGGGCCAGGGTAATCTCCTCCTCTGGAGAGCTTCCTCTTGCCCTGCCAGCACTTTACACCCTCTGGCCACTAAAGGGCCAATAGATCTGTCCACCTGTAGAACGTGAATAACAAATCAGCCCCATGTGAGTATTATGGAGCCTGTAGTCTATTGACCACTGACATGATGCCACAGTCAGCAGCAGCATCACCAGCGCCCTCATCACCACCATCATCGCCAGCATCATCACCACCATCACCACCACCACCATCACCATCACCATCACCAACATCACCACCATCACCATTATAACCATTATCATCATTACCATCACCATCACCGTTACCATCACTGTCATCAACCCTGCTGCCATCCTGACACCATCATCACCAACATCATTATTACTACCGCCATCATCACCATCCTCCATAACCACCGACATCATCACCCTAGATGGAGGTGATGACCTTCATCGTCATCTCGGCGGCAGGACCACTATAGTCGATACCATTGTCACGGACACAGCGACCATCACAAAGATAGTCTGGACCCATGGTCGCTTTGAGCACCACCCAGCCTGGTGAGTTCAGAGAGAAGTCCCAGTCAGTCGCTGTGTCTCCCTCCGTAAGAATACGGATTCACTGTGCATCTGTATTCAAACAGCCGCTGTCCCCACACAGGAAAGTGAACAGTGAATCCGTCTGAAGACCCTTCCTCAGTCAGACGGGTCAGTGGTCTTCCCAACAACCACACATCTGTCTGTGGGAGGGAAGAGGCAGGCAGAAAGGGAAGATTCCTAGCACTAGAGGCTGTTTGAACCAGGCAGCTCCTCCCTGCCCAGCTGGGTCACCAGAGCAAGGTCCTCACTCTCTCTGAGCCTCAGTTTCTTTATCCACGGGTTGTAGTATCAGCCTACGTGTAAAACAATATAGCACAGATAAGATATGTGATGTTACCCTTCCTTAGTTCCAGATGGGGAAACTGAGACCCAGGAAACGACAGTGACCTGCCTGAGGTTGAACAGAGGGTGAGGGGACATGATTAATTCCAGGATCCTCTTGTTCCCTTTGCAGTGGGCCTGAGCCCCAGCTCTGTGTCTCCAGCACCTCTAGGAGACCGGAGTCACCACCACCCTCTGTCTCACCCTAAATGGTGGTGAAGATGGGGGCTGGGCACACTCACCACGGGGAGCCGTAGATCCTGAAGCCACGCACGGTGACCTCCGAGTCCTGCAGGTAGATGCAGTTGGTCAGCAGCGACTGCACGTTCTCATAGTTCTCCGGTTTCAGCTTGGACACGGACGGGAAGTAATAAAAGTCCTGCTTGATGAGGTCAGCCATGAACTCCTGGTCGAAGGTCAGCTCGTGGTTGCCCGCAATCACGATCTTGTACTCATAAGGCAGGCTGCCTGCAGGAGGGACACACACAGAGCAGGCTGCTGGTTGCCCTTCTGGAACACAGAGTCATCAAAGGGAGGGGGCACTGTAATCCCTCAACAGGGGCAGGGGCACCCCAGTGCTCTGAATCAGAGACCGCTGCCCCTGGCTCTGCCCGCCCGGGGCCTATACTGGCCATCAGTCCTTGATCACAAGAGAAACGCAGGGTCCTCCCCAGCACCCAAGCTGCAGGGCGCCAGCCTCATCCCTCTCTGCTTCTGACTGGAAGAAAACTTCACCTGGGACACCAGCCCCAGCTGCCACAGGCTCTCGGCTTTCTCTACCTTGGGTTTACGCTCCTCAGCTTATACATGGAAATTCTTTGTGGAACCCTGTTCAAACCTTCGGAGACAGTGCACTCAGGGGAAGCCCCAGTGCTGAGCACCGACATGGAATTCACAGCCACAGCAAGGTCCGGGAATGTGCAACGTTAATGAACACCATGGTGTGATGTCATCTGCAAACTTCACACCAGAGAACACAAAAAACATGAGGATAATAGCCTCGGAGTGGCCTGGCAGTGCTCACCTACAGGCCACCACCCACTCAGCCCAGAATATGCCATTCACCCCGCCCCTACTCCATGCCCAGGATCCACACTGCCAGCCCTCTACCTCGGCTGCTGCTGTGCTCAGGGATCTGAGACGGCTCAGGAAGTCCTGTTTTGGATAAAAAGGAGACGCTGAAGTGTGGAGATAGCTTAGTTGATGAAGTGTTTGCTTTGCCCCGGCCTCAGAACCCATGCGGGTTTTTGTTTGGTTGGTTTGGTTTGGTTGTTGTTTGTTTGTTTGTTTTTAAATGCAGGCCTGGTAGCACTCACTTGTGATCCCAGCCCTGGGGAAGTGGAGAGAGGCAGGTCTCTGGCCTCTGCTGCTGGCCTAGTCTACCTGATGAGTTCCAGGTTAGAGATAGAACTGTCTAAAAACTCAAGGCTGATATTGCCAGATGAATGACATAGAGATGGCCTATGTGCGCACACACACACACACACACACACACACACACACACACACGGACACACACGGGAACACACACACACGGACACACAGGGACACATACAGACACACACACGGACACACACACACACGGACACACACACACACACATGGACACACACACACGGACACACACACGGACACACACACACGGACACACACATGGACACACACACACACGGACACACACACGGACACACACACACGGACACACACACACACGGGGACACACACACACGGACACACACACACGGACACACACACACACACGGACACACACACACGGACACACACACACACACGGACACACACACACGGACACACACACACACACACACACACACACACACGGGGACACACACACACGGACACATACAGACACACACACAGACACACACACACGGACACACACACACGGACACACACATGGACACACACACATGGACACACACACACGGACACACACACACGGACACACACACACACGGACACATACATGGACACACGGACACACACACACGGACACACATGGACACACACGGACACGGACATACACACACACATACACACACACTCGAGCACACACACATGTTTGAACATTCCCAGAAGAACCAAGTTTGGTCTGTTGTCTTCTTGGTAACTCCCACTCAGGATCTGGAATCAGGATCAGGATCAGTTGAATCCACCATGTGCATTCTGGGAAGAAACCTGTTCTCACCCTCGGGTGAGAGCCAGGATGGGCAAGTCAGGCTTAAGGCCTTGAGATGTGTGATATATCTAACTCCATGCTTTACTGCTGCACAACCCAGGCAAGACAGAAAGGTGAAAAATTAGGGGTCACAGGAATGGGAAGGAACCTCTTACCCACCGAGGCTGGTGGAAGCCTCTCGCCAGCTGAGGATCAAGTTTGCCAACAGAGCCGGTGCTCCTTTCACATAGAGATATTTCAAATCAGAGTGTTCGAGAGGCCATGAGCCGTGCTCCAAGCCTGTGCATGTGACCTGGGATGTGCCCCTATTTCTTTCCATGTGCGACCTGCTGTTTTCTGGGAATCTCACCCACAGGGCTATTAACTTTGTTCACGGTGAAAACAACCCTCAACTCCCTGTGTACCCTGTGACCCAGGGTGTACCTTATCAACCATAATCCTATCATCTACCACATTTCAGAAGCCATCTTCTTAAGTTGGGGGGGAGGGGGAGCCTTAGAAACCTTTGAAGATGTGACTTCAGAAGCCACTAAATTATATACATGGCTACAGTAGAGACAGTTAAGGTCAACTCTCTCCCTCTCTCTCTCTCTCTCTTCCCCTCTTCCCCACTCTTCCCCACCCCCACAGCTGACATGCCCACACTGGGAGTACAGTAGTGTGTACTATCTTTTACCTAAGTGCCTCCCTCTCTCTCTCAATCAATACCCATACCCTGCATACCCTGTCAAAATGTCTTCTAGGAGCTGGAAGATGGCACAGGAGTAAATGCCTCTGCCCTTCCAGAGAACCTCAGTGTCATTTCCAGCGCCACAGCTGGAGGCTCACAACTGCCTGTAACTTCCGCTCCAGTGGACCTGACGCCCTCTTGTGGCCTGTGGGGTTGCTGCACTCACACGCACATAACAGACAAATAAAAACTTTAAAATCTTTTAATAAACTCTGACTCTGCTTCCTACGGACTCATCCTGAAATTCTTCTCTCTAACTTTGCCTGAGTGGAGAACTGTTTTTTAAAGGAACTCCCAGCTCCCCCTGACACAACCACATTTCTAACTGTGATGAAACAGAACAGTCTCTAGCCAGTGACACACTTCTCCGAGCCTCCCGGCTGAGACCTACACGGCCTGCTCAGACGCGTGTCTGACGATCAAGGCAAAGGGCTGTGGACGGCCACTGATCTTCGGCCTGGCCAGAGTAGAGTGGCAGTTGGGTAACCAAGAGGTGCATGACACCCCAATATGCTCAGCGACTCAATGACCCCAAACCTATTTATCATGTCTCGAAAGCCACGCAGACAGTCTGAGTCCAAGGCTCCATTCCACCACAAACTCACTGTGTGGCTTAGTCGCCCCACCACCAGCCTCAGTTCCTTATAGTTGAGTTGAGAACAGGAGCACCTCCCTTGTGAGAAATCTCTGGCACCACAGAACACACCGAATGGAAATGGACAAAACCTTCTGATATTCAAAAAAAAAAAAAGAGAAGTCAACTTCTCACTGAGCCAGCATTTGCAAACTGAAAGCTACAAGCAAGCCTCCCATCCCCCATCCCTGCCCCACAACACACTTTGCTTGATACAACTTTTTTTAAAAACTGAATTCGTTGCCAGCAATAAAAATTTGAGAGGTTCCCAATAAAACTTCACTCTTTCTGGTATCTAAAACTAAACAATTTCACTCATTATTTCATTACTATTATTTTATTGTCATTAACATTTGGCCATCCTGGCTCAGCCACGACGTGGGGGCTTTACAATAACTGTGCCCCGGCCTGGGAGTTTCCAGTGAGGCAGCAGGAGGTGGGGGCTCCCTCACCCCATCCTGAGGGTCACTGCACCCTAGTCCTTGGTGGAAAGCTCCAGAAACGGGGAGTGGGCACGTTAGCTCCACCCATCTCTGCTCCTGGCAGGTCTAAGCACAAGTCTGGTGAACAGACATCTGCAGCATTATAGCAGAGTCCTGCACCGTGATGTGCATGTAGCTGCCAGAGCTGGGGACTGAGTGGGCAGCGCAGCGGAGAGGAACAGTGCGGGTCACCTGCCCCTGGAGCCCACCATGAGCAGCCTAATGCCACTGAGATCTTGATTCCCCACAGACCTATCCAAGGTAGATGTCATTAAGTGCACTCCATATCTGAGGGCCTCAGAGCTGAAGCCAGGAAAATGGGGGGTGGGGGATGGGTTATAGCTCAGGTGCAGGATCAGTGCTACAGATGTTAACTTAGTACCTCTGGGTCAATGACTCAGTCAACCTGGGAGCCTCATCACCCCTCCCCAAGCACAGGACAAGGAGGACAGGTCCAGGAAGTGGCAAGAGAACCCGGCAGGATGGAGGGGGTGGCCACCGCTGGCCGCCTTCAGCCCTGACTCGTCCTGGCTTCCGCTTCTCACCACTCATCCATCCTACTTGCAGTGCTGGGGAAGCTGGGAGGTGGAGCCGCACTGATGGATTTCTGTCACGTCCCTAACTGGGATGCTACTTAAGTAAATCAGCAAATTACTCCAACTGAACAATCCCATTTACTTCTGCAATGGTGACTCCCTAGGGGCTGGGTGTGGAGGAAGCTGTCAGCTCCCCTCAGGGGCTCCCACTGGCAGACAAGGAGAGCTGAGGAGTGCAGTCTCCGGGGATTATTATGGGCCACAAAGAATCACCTCGAGTGCCCACGGCCAGGCAGCAGACGGGAGCTGTACCTTTCCAGAGTGACGGGCTTGAATATCTGTTCCCTTCAACAAGGTGGGTGTCAGAGGCAACACCCCGTCCCTGAGGGAACGGTCTATCCGAGAACAGATCGGTGGGGGTGGTCAGTTGGGCTTGGCTGTTCACCAGCTGCCTGTGACCTCCACAGGCTCTAAGCATTTCTCTTCCCTTTGAGCACCTGAAGGAAATGGTTTGGGTTGCCTAAGCATAAGACAAGTCAGCAGCAGAGAGACTTAAAAATCACGAAGGGCAGAAGACACTTGGCACACCTGTGACAGCGTGGTGGTACATTCTGAACCATTATGTCACGTTGTCTCTCAGAGAGTGGGTGGGTGGGTGGGTGGGTATGTAGGAGGAAGGGTGAGTGGGTGGATAGATAGATAGATAGATAGATAGATAGATAGATAGACAGATACATGGATGGATGGATGGTTGGAGGATGGGTGGATGGACAGATGGATCACAAGGTAAATGAGTGAGTGGGCAGCTGGGTAGGTGGGTAGTGAATGGGTAGGTGGGTGGGTAGATGGGTGGGTGGGTAGTGAATGGGTGGGTGGGTAGATGGGTGGGTGGGTAGATGGGTGGGTGGGTGGATAGGAGGTCACAGGGAGGATGGGTGAGTGGATTGGCGGATGGGTGAAAGACTAAATGGGTAGATGAATGGATGGATGGCTAAATGGTGCGTGAGGGAGCAGATGTAAGGGCGAGAGAGGTGTATAAAAGGACTTACATGCACACATGCTGACGTGGGTGGGTAGACAGACAGACAAGTGAGTGGATGAAAGGAGAGATGCGTGGAGGGAGGGTGCATTTATCACTCGGTCCACCCAGAGATAGCTCTGACTGTCTCCTTCACAGCAGAAGGTTCTCATCTTTCCAGATCCTTCCTTCCCTCCAATTGTTCCTTCTAGGAGATGACTTTCAGATGTCCTTCCTTCATCCATCTTAACTGTCCATCTGTGAGTCTCCTGCAGTCAGCCCTGTTCTCTAGCAGACAGAAAAGACAGAGGCCGAGCTAAGGCCCTTCAGTGACCTGGTCATCACTCACGTGGACAAAGCTCCTCCTCTATTCTGGGGTGATGGCCTCTTGCTACGCATTTGTCTTCTGGTTCCACAACCCAGAATCTCTGGTCAACCTGAGTGTGGTAAGATGCCAGAAGCTCATGGTGGAAGACATTCTTGTATAGCACCACCTTCCCCCCTCTAGCTGCATATAGAGAGATGAGTGTGGCCCCTCAATGCCCAGCTGCTGCAGCCCCCCATGTCGCCCACAGCAGAGAAGAGAAAAGGTGTGTCAGCTGATAGCCAGGGAGCCTCCCAGGGCCCAGACAGGAGCATCTGACCCCTAGGGCAGGGATGTTCCAAGAGGTGGGAGTTATTAGGACACATCGTCTAAGACCAGTCGTCCTGTCACCTGTGGAGCCAGGAATGGCAAGTGCAGGCAGCCAGAAGAGGCAACTGTTGGAAGGTCCTAGCTGGGGGCAGCTCGATCGAGAGGATGGCTGAGCTCGTTGGTCAGGCTCAGGGTGGCAGACAAGTTCAAATGCCTTTTCTTTTTCCCTGCCCTCCTCAGCCCAGAGGCAACTGAGGCCTTGGTCCGAATGCATGCTAGCCTGGCTGGGAGCCCATGTTCTTCATTGGCTGGACTCAGTAGAAACCCAAGTCCTGTCCGATGGTGCTGCAGTCCCTAGGAAATGTTCTGCTAGGGCCCCAAAGATGACAAGAGCAGCTCCGTGGCCTGCAGAGGCCCATGCCCTTCGTGGGACGGAGCAGAAAGCTAAGCCTCAGAGTTGGTATGGAGTTGTTGAAGGTCACACAGTGAGACAGTGGAGAGACCCTGGTCTCCTGCTCAGATCGCCAACAGTGTCTTAGTTGCTGTTCTATCGCTGTGAGGGGACGCCGCGGCCAAGGCAGCTCTTGTAAAGGAAGTCATTTAATTGGAGGTTTGCTTACAGTTTGGGAGGTTTTGCCCATTATCATCAGAGCAGGGAGCATGGCGGCATGCAGGCAGACGTGGTCTAAAGAAGTAGCTGAGACTTCTACATTCTGATCCAAAGGCATCAGGAAGAGAGAGTGACTGGGCCTGACATGGGCTTTCCAAACCTCAAAGCCCACCCCGGTGATACACTTCCTCCCACAAGGCCACACCTTGAATCCTTCTAATGCTTTCAAAGAGTTCTACATCCTGGTGACTAAACACTCAAATATGTGAGCCTATAGAGACCATTCTTATTCAAACCACTACATCCAGCCTCTCCTGGGACACACCTCATGAGTGCTTTGAGAGACAAGAGGGATACAGAGACATTCTGGAAGAAGGACGCCTTAAGCCCTACAATAGGAGACATACCAGGTGGCCTTGCACGGTGCATCCAAATGCTGATCCCCCAACCCCTGACCTCAAAACCAGCCTCTACCCCTGACTTTTTTGGAACTGGTGGACACACCTTATCATGTCAGCATGGTGACACTCAGCCGTCACCCAGAAGTTGTCTTTCCCTTCCTTCAGGCCAGCTTACTCGAGATGCCAGTATTTGTTATCTGTGGGTTTCTCAGTGGGTAAAGAGACAGTGAACTGTCAATCAGGAAAGCCATGAGGGTGACATGTGGCTTTTCCTTTTCACTTGCCAGATGCGTGCAGTCCAAGAGAATCCACACAAAGCTTCCAGGGGCAGTCAAGTTTGGGGTGCACGGAGTCTGCTGGGGGACTCCTGTGGGAGCCTGTAGTCTAAGCCCTGACATGAGTCTCCCTCCAGAGTGGCTGCCATTCTTTATTGCTGACATGTCCCATCCCATCCCATAGGGAGCAGTACCGCTACACGGCATGATCGGTCACACTCAACGAGAGGCAGGCACATTTCTGCACCTTCAGTGCCAGTCCCGGAGTGTCGCATTGTGCCTGGCAGGGTTTTAGTGTGCTCTGAACGCAATGACAATCAGGAAAATGCCCACTTACTGCTTTTTTTTCCCTGCCCATTCCCCATCTCACAGAACACAGCAGAGGGGGGTGGGATGAAGAGACGGTGTAACGATCTCTGATTGCATTTTTAGTGCGTCGTTGACAGTTCTGTGTTTAAACGCTTGCCAATGTCTGGGAGATTCGAGTTAGCAGACGGCTTAGCGTGGCGTACAGTGTAGGGGAACACTGGAAAAAAGCTAGCTCTGAGAGTCAGCAGCAAGCTGCCAGCGACCAAGTCATAGGACCGTACACAGAGTTTAGACTACGTGGGCCAGTGATGTAAGGAAAAGGGAACCCCATGTGTGACCCCGACAGGCAGGAGAATGCTAGATCTGGGCATGGGAGGCACGAGCTATGCCTGCAGCCCTGTAGTGACCCCCCACCCCCTGGCCAGGCACCAGGATTTGCATTGTGTACTGAATATATCTTGATACCCTTTGCAAGCAGATTACAGTCCCCAGTGTACAGAGGAAGGCAGCACAACAGGGGTTGGGTACCAGGCTGCAGAGCCCAATTCCATCTCCGCCTCCCATTGGCTGGTTGACCAAAGAGAGGCCTTCGGCATCTTCACCTGCAACCTGGATGCCCGCTGTTAGTGAAGGCATGAAGTCACAAGTTCTCCCCACCCAAGACTTGTTCCATCAGCTAGTGCAAAGGGAGCACTCCCTTGCTTCAGAGCAAGGACCATGCCACCCCAGGACCCACAGGGAAGCTCAGCCAGTCAGAAGGTGAAGCAGAAATGTACACAAGAGCAGTGGTTCACTACATGTGGGCCGAGCAGGCAAGCGAACAGGCTAAGGGCCGCCAGTTTAGTGTCTCTTGGGGCACTGGGACATAGGAGCTGTTCAGCACAGTACAGTGCTCTGGGTAATCTATGGAGAGAGGTCCCAGCTGGGAGCCTCACAGAGGGGCTGTGGGCTGTGGTGTGTTTAGTTTGCTGGTGGAAGACTTGCTGTTAACCCTGGCAGGCACAGTCCCTGCAGCCACTGAGACTCCTGTGTCAAACACAGGAACACGGAAAAGCTGAACATCGCACATCCTGGACTTTAGCTGATTGCATTAGCATCTAGGAGCTGTCTGGAGAATTCAGTGCTGTAATCCACTACACAGCCCAAAATGGGAGCCAAGACAATGGAAGTTAATACAGACTCTGAGAAGTCCCAGGATTGCCAGGGCATGCAGAGAGGCTCGGGGACCCACAGCCACCCGCAGCTCCCTGCTGCAAATACCTCACTGTGAATGGACATGTGCTCGCACAGCAGGCTCTCCTCTAAACTGAAGGCTGGCCCTACTGCATGCCTCAACGGCTCCTGCGGGTCCTGCGTGGGAGGCTCCTGGAACCACTGTGCCACACTGGTGCCCATATTTAAAAGGCAAATGCGATTTTTCTTCTGTTCCGTACTAATAGCCCAAATGTTTAACTTTCCAACATTTGTTTTTCCTGGGAAATGTTTTTCAAACAGGGACATTCAGTCCTACAGTCTTCAACTGTGTGTTTCCACTGCCACCACAGCGTGGGCCACTTCAGGGTGAAGGGTGTCTTCTCTTCCACCCCTACGTAAGGTTTCCCACGGCTGAAAGGAACCTGTGGGCCCCATGTTTCCAGAATCCATGGTCCGGCAGAATAGATGTGCCCAAGCACATTCACGACAGACCTGTGGTGGCCTCAGGGGGGCCTGAGCGGTGTCCTCGCTAGCGTTTCTATTTCTGTGATGAATAAATGCACAGAAGAAACGCAGCCTGGGGGCGGGGTTACCGGCTTCAGTACCCTGAGTCAGTCACTCAAGTGGGGCAGGAACCTAGAGGCAGGAACTGAAACGGAGGTCACAGAGGAACACTGCTGACCAGCTGTTCTCGTGGCTTGCTCAGTCTGCTTCTTAGACGACCCTGGACCACCTGCCTAGGGGTGGAACCTACCATGTCAGTCATTAATCAAGAAAAGGAACCACAGGTTTTCCCACAGACCAGCCTGGCGGGGGCATTTTCCTCTACTGAGGTTCCTTATTTCCAGACTACCCAGCACAGCTGGCAACTGTGGCACTTGAGTGAAGCTGTGATGGCCAGTGGCCGTCAGTGCTCTGCCCTGACCTCCCATCCATGTGTGGTCTCACCTCTGGGTCCCCTGATATGCTGCTCCATGCACCTCAGACCCCCTTCCTCCCGGCCCCACTTTCTAATTCACACTGCGTCCATCAGCCCAGTGCTACTTCTCCCAGCATGCCTTCGCGGCACAAATTCTGTCCAACCATTCCCGGTAATGGGCTCCTACAAACACACAGACCCACATCTCACTCATTCAGAGATGGTCCCTGCCCGCATCTCTACATGCCCAGTGCAGGGTTTGGTATCCAGGACGGTGGCTCTGATGGCCAGGTCAATCAGTCCACACAGATATAAACCTTGTCCCTGGAGACACAAACAAGAAAAGCAGACAGAGTTAACCCAGCATCTCCCACTACATCCTCCATGGACATTTCAGGCTCTCTGTGAGACAAAGCCCAGTGTGAGCTTGGTACCCAGGAGGCTTAGTGCCTGTGTCCTGAATGCATGCAGTATCACTACCCCGTCCAGCAGATGCTGAAGGTGATGCTACTGAGCTGTGGCAGACACACACACACACACACACACACACACATACATACTACACAAACGTACACATACATACATGCATACACACACTACATACACACATGCACACACATGCACACATGCACAAACACACACATACACTTATATACATACACACACAAACACATACATACATATACACATACACACATATACACATACACATATACATACACACATATATGCACGCACACATACACATACATATACACATACACAAACACAGGCACACAAACATACACACACATATACACACATACACACACATATACACATAAACACACACTACACACACACATACATACACATACATATACACAAACACGCATATACTACACACACACATACATACACATACACACACATATACTACACACACACATACATACACATATACACATACACACACTATACACACACATATACACACATATACACATACACACATACACACATAGATGCACACACACAGAGACACATACACACAGAGACATACACAGACACAGACACACACAAAACTGCCAGTGTTCAGCAGATTCTGGTTGCTTGTTTCTCCACTGTGATCTGACCTTTGGGTCCTTATCTCCCCTGATTTCTCCAATGACCATGGGCTTTCAAACGCCTTTGTTCTTTGGGTGATTTCTGTCCCTTCTTTTGCTGCCGGGTTCCAGTTTCTTTCTATTGTGTTCTGATGCAAACGCTATTTTATGTTTATTATTTGTGATGATGCTTTACAGTAAAAATATGATCCATTTTGGAATAATGTCACATTAGCAGATTAAAAAATTGTATCCTCCAGAGCTTTGGGCGGAACAGTATATCAATGTCTTTTAGGTCCATTTGATCTACAAGCTAATTTAAGTCTGGCTTTTTGTTGAGTGCTGGTCTAGGTCATGCTTCTCAGGTCTTAGAGAAACAAAAACAAACCAAGACCAAATCAGTAAGAAATTATAAATATCAAAAAAGGAATAAACAGGGAATAAAGGAATAATACAAGGAATCGAAGAATTGGTTCTTGGCTAAGATGAGTACCATCCGTCTATTAAGAAATATTTTTGAGAAATTACATTAGAAGACATAAAAAAGTTCTAGATACATATGATCTTCCAAAATTGAACCAAGAGGATTGAACCAAACCTTTAAAAAAAAAAAGCAGTAATAAGCAAGGAGATTGAAACTGATGTTTTAAAGTCTCTCAACAAAGAAAAGCCAGAACTGGAAGGATTGACTGCTGAATTCCACTCAACCTTTAAAGAAGAACGAACACCAACGGGCTTCAGACTCCTCCACAGAACAGAAAGAAGTGGAGTGCTTTAAAACTCATTCCAGGAAAAGAGCGCTGCCCTGATGCTGTGGTGGTTTGAACAGGAATGGCTCCATGGCTTGGTCATCAGGGAACGGCACTACTTGAGAGGGATTAGGAGCTGTAGCCTTTTGCAGTAGGTGTGGCCGTGTTAAAGGAAGTGTGTCACTGGGGGCGGGCTTTGAGGTTACAGAAGCCCAAGCCAGGCCCAATGGCTCTCTTCTTCTGCTGCCTGTGGAATCGGATGTGGAATGCCTCGCTACCTCTCCAGCACCAGTCTGCCTGTGGGCTGCCATGCTTTCTGTCACGGTGATGACTGACTAAACCGACGGAACTGTAAGCAAGCCTTGGCCATGGTGTTTCTTCACAGCGACAGAACACTGACTAAGACAATACCCAAGCCGGATACAGGCACGCCATAAAAGAAAGCCATAGACTGACATCCCCAAGATGCAAAAATTCTCAGTAGAACACTTTGCACATTGAATCCAACAGCACATGAAGAAGACCATACTCCATGACGGAGGTAATTCATTCCAGGGGTGCAAGGATGGTTCAACATATGCAAATAAGTAAGTCTGACACAGCACATAAAAGGAATCAAGGGCAAACATCAGGTGACCATGTCAACTGCAGAAATTTGACAAAACTCAACCCCCCCTCATGATAAGAGCTCAGAGGATGCTAAATAGACGTATCATTCTTCAGCATAAACTAAGCTGTACAGAGCAAATGTCGAGCCAATATTGTGCCAAATAGGTGAAACCAGACAAAATTTTCCTGTAAACCATGAAGGAACAAGACGAGGGTATCCGCTTCTACCCTTCCCTCTTAATATAGAACTTGAAGTTTCAGCCAGAGCAATCAAGCAAGAAAAAGAAATAAAGGGGCTAAAAATAGGAAACAAGGAAGCATGTTATCCCTGTTTGGAGTTGGTATCTACTGCACCTGTGGGAGCCTAAATACTCCACCAGGAGACTCTTAAAACTGATGAACAAGTCCAGCAAGTCAGCAGGACACAAAATGAACATGCAAAAATCAGTGATTTGGGCCGGCAAGTTGGTTCAGGTAAAGGCATTTGTGGCCAAGTCTGAGCACCTGAGTTCAGTTTCTCACAAATTGTCCTCTGACCTCCACATACGCACCACGGCAACCACACACAAAAAATAATTATAATAAATAAATCTAAAAATACTTATCTTAAATCAGTAATTTTCTATACACCAATAATGAACACACTGAGGGGGGAAAGAAAGGAAAACAATCTTATTTAATAACCTCAACAACATACCTAGGAAAAACCAAACGGTACAAACGAAAGACCTAAACAATGAAATCTATAAAAGCAGGAAATTGAAGAAGACCCTAGAGGGTAAAAGAACCTCCCATGCTCATGGATTGGGGAAATCGATACTGTTTAAATGACACGCTACCAACAGCCATCTACAGATTCAACGCAATTCTCATCAAAATCCCAATGACATTTCTGGCATGTATATGTGGGTGTATAAATGTATGTTCACATGTGTGTAGGTGCATATATATGTGAACACACACATGTGTCCATGCGCATGTAGTTGCCAGAGGTTGATGTCAAGAGTCTTCCTTGACCACTCTCCATTTTATATATGTAGGCAGAGTCTCTCATTTGAACTCAGAGCTCGCTGATCCAGCTAGCAGAGCAAGCTAACTTGCTCCAGGGAGCCCCCCCCTCCCGTCTCCACTCCTGAGCACTGGGAACATGTGGGTCACTAGACCTCCTCAGCATTTGCACAGACATTGGAGATCTGAACTCTGGTCCTTATGTTTGCACGGTGATCACTTCATCCAGGAAGTCATCTTCCCGGCTCTGTGGCCATATTACGAAAAGCAATCTACAGAGTCAGTACAATCCCTGTAAAGACTTTTTAATGACTATCTTTGCAGAGCTAAAAAAGGCAATCCTAAAACTCATATGGAAACACAAAAGGCGTAGGTAACCAAAGCAACTCAAGCGAAGAGAACACAGCCAGAGGTGTCACAAAACCTGACTTGGAACCATACTACACGGTTCTGGTGACACTGGCGAGCACTGGCCCAAAGACAGGCCAGTAAACCAATGGAGCATAATAACGGCCCCAAATACAACCTGTGCAGCTGCAGCCTTCGGATTCTTGACAATTGTGACAGACCCGCCCTGGAGGAAAGGTGATACCAGGGAAACCAGTTATCCATGTGCGGAGAATAGAACTCTGGGACTGCTAGGGGAAACGCTCAGAGATGCTGATATGGGTAACGGCTTTCTGCCCAGAAATGAAAGAATTTGTGAACAAACTTAAAAGCTTCTGGCACAGAAAGGAAGCAATCAAGGATGAAGACAGTTCAGAGGATGGGACTCTTCTTGGCCAGTTATTCGTCAGACAGAGGAGCAGTATCCAGAGGGTTAAACTGTAGACACTATCAGCACAATAAATAACCCGGCTCATCCCAAAGAAAGACACATGGAGGCAATGAGGTCACGAATGTGGGTTGGAGAGACGGCTCGGTGGCAAGAGTGCTTGCTACATAGTGTGGGGATCTGAGTTCGAATCCCCTGGCACCCACTGAGCACACACAGGCCCATACACCTGGGTTACAGTGAGGTGGAGACAGTTGGATTGTTGATGCCTAACTCCAGATTCGGAGAAAGACCCTGTCTCTAAGGAATGTGGTGAGGAGTGATAGACCGCAATGCTTAATACCCTGCTCTGGTCTCCATACTTGTGCGTAGGTGTGAGCACCGGCATGCACACACGTGCATATACCATACACACATACACAGCACTCTCACACAAGAAACCATGAAAAATGTTCATCTTTAACAGCCATCAGAGAGACGTAAATTAAATTTTCATTGAGATTCTATCTCACCCCAGTCAGAATAGCTATCTTAAAAATTAATAACCAGGGCTTGGTCATACACACTTGCAATCCCAGCACTCAGAGGGCAGAGAGGGGCTTAAGAGTCCCAGTAAAGTCAGGGCTACGAAGTTTAAGTGATCCTGTCTCAAAACAACAACAGTAACAATGACAAAGCTGGTGATGATATGGAGAAGAGCCCTACATGGCTGGTAGAAATTGATGCAGTTGCCATGGAAATCAAGATAGAACTACCATATGGCCCAGTTACACCATCCATGGAGGACCACTGGGCCACAATGATGCCTCTTGACTGCAGGTGAGGGAAACCACAGGTCAGCGGGAAGGCTGTTAAATGACAAACTAGAAAATACCTGTTTCACGTAAATTAATGTGTAAACAGAAGAATGAGGGTGAGGAGAAAGAGACTAAAATCTATAGAAAACAAGAGTAGCACCCTGCCCCCAATCAGTGATTGCATTAAATATAAAGCGCTTAGAAACTACAGTCAAAAGGTAAGGACTGGAACTTTTTAAAGGCAATTTACAGGCTGCTTACAGGAGACATTTTTTTTTTCTATTTTGTTTTTGTTTGTTTGGGACTGGAGTCTCACTCTGTAATCCTGGCTTCTCTCAGATTCATAGCATTCCTCTTGCCTCTTTCTCTCAAGTGTTGAGATTACAGGCATGAGCCACCATGCCAAGCTAGGAGACAATTTCAATGAAAGATAAAAAAAAATATATAAGAATGGAAAACATGGAAATGAAAGAATAGAAGATACATCACCCAGCAACAACCAAAAGAGCATTGGGATGGCTTCCCCAGCATCAGATAAAATAGTCCTCGGGACAACAGTGTTACTAGAGAGAAGGGAAAAAAAACGTGTAAAGATCGAAAGCCAAGCACCAGACAGCCTCACTGGTGATGTACACGGTATAAGAGAAATTAACGTCAACCTTGACAAACCCCTACAAAACACAGACAAGAAGGAGACACTTTCCAATCTACTATGTGTGGTCCTTAGATCAAACCACACAAAGACATCCCAAGAAAACTACTGATGTATCCCTTCAGAGTGTAGTCACAAAATGCCAATAAGATTCTGCGAGGCTGGGGGCTGGAGAGATGTCTCCATGATAAAAAGCTCTTCCAGAGGTCCTCGGTCTGGTTCCCATCACCTGCATCAGGCAATATACAGCCAGCACACACATATACACATACAGTTTAAAATTAAATAAAAACAAAATTTAAAATATTACCAGCTCCAACCCAGCAGCAGACAGAAAGCATTTACACCTGACTAAATGGGACCTGTCCCAGGGATGTTAGGTTGATTCAATGCACACCAACCCATGTGATATGTTATAGTACTCAGTGGGACCCTCACACAATGGTTTCAA
The DNA here is from genome assembly GCA_026225945.1 of Cricetomys ansorgei. Taxonomy (NCBI): domain Eukaryota; kingdom Metazoa; phylum Chordata; class Mammalia; order Rodentia; family Nesomyidae; genus Cricetomys; species Cricetomys ansorgei. The sequence continues at coordinate 77,994,677 of JAMJFZ010000199.1, read as the reverse complement.
CATATGCAAAAAAAATCTGACAAAAATCCAATGTCCTTTCATGATGCAAACCACTTAAACTGGGAACAACAAAGGGACCATCTCACTCAACACAGAACATCTACTAATATCCTGTCTCTAACACACCAGGAGCCATGAAAAGATCTAAGCCCATGAGCAGGACCAGGGTGTCCAGTCTTTCCATTTCAGCATTACACTCGAGGCTCCAGCCAGTGCAATTGAGCAAGAACAAGAAATAAAAGCACCCAGACTGCAGCGGGCTGGAGAGACGTGAGCATCTATAACCCCAGCACTCCTACAGAGAGTCGGGAGACAGAGACAGGAGACTCCATGGAAGCTCATAGCCTGTTTGCCCAGTGTAGTCAGCAGAAAAACAAACAAGAAAAAGGCCCTGACTCCAGGTGGAAAGTGAAGACTGACACCCAAGATTGCCCTCCGACTTCCATACCACGCCACTGCATGTGAATACCCACATTCAAGCAACACACACACACCATACACACACACACACACACACACACACCACACACGCACACACACACCATACACACATCATGCGCACACGCATAACATCCAGACTGGAAAGGAAGAAGGAAAGCTGTGTGTTTTTATGAAGAACAAGAGTCTGTGGCCATAAGCAAAGGAACTCAAAGATTCTCCTCAACCCCCTCATTCTGCTGGAGCCCTAGGAGAGAACAGCGGCCCTGCTGACATTTAGATTTTAGATTTGCAGCTTCCAGAACTGGGAACAGATCAATTCTTGTTGTGTCAAACTCATCAGGTTATGGCAATCTGTAACAGCAGCCTCGGGAGATAAATGCACCAGAAGCCCAAGTCGATAGTCTTCAAAGCAATCGGAGAGGTGGACTTGAGATCTTCAGAGCCTGTGCACGATGGGGGGTTAGTGTGGGGGAGTGTGGTGGGGGGGAGTGTGGTGGGGGGTTAGTGCGGTGGAGGGAAGTGTGGTGGGGGGTAAGTGTGGCTCTCAGAACTCCCTGGACCAAACTGGTCCCCAGCTGAGACAAGGCACTTAAGATGTTCTGGAAAAGCGTGCCCTGAAAGATGGCTCTAGTGATTGTCCTGACCGCTGTGTCAGCTGACCTGGGCCCCACCCATTCCTATGTCAAAGCTCAAGATCCCAGGACCTGAGAATAGGACTGTGTTTTGAGATTGGGCCTCTAAAGAGGTAATTAAAATCAAATGAGTCCCAAGAGTGGACCACTAATCCCATGAAACAGTCTTTACAAGAGAAGGAGAGTCGGCACAGACTCATGGGAGGTCACAGAAAGAAGACGCACAGGCAGGCCAGGAATCAGCAGGAAAGCGCTACCATGAGAATCTGAGTTCAACCCTGGAATTTGTAGGAATGAGAGAGCCAACCAGAAGCGTGCGGCTGGCTAGCATGCAGTACCCAGCGTGGGCAGGAATAAGGGACCCTGCCTCAACCAGAAGAAAGAACAACTCTCGGAAGCTTAAGAGATGTCCTCCAGTCTCCACACATGAGCGTGGCATGCACACAGACACACCTCATCTACACACAGTAGTTACATACACAAATAAAATCTTTAAAAGACAGTCATGGTACAGCCATGGAGAGAAGCCCTAGAAGAAGCTGGTCCTACCAAGACCTTGATATCAGATGTCCAGCATCCAGGACTGTGAGAAATTAAACAAAGCCACCCCGCCCTTGAGACTCTGACAGCAGGCAAGGATCGGGAAAGGAGAGAATAGCCGGGCTTGGTGATACGAGCCTGCGATCCCAGGACTTAGGAGGTGGAGTCAGGAAGATCAAGAGTTCAAGGCCAGCCTGGACTACAAAGCAAGCTTGAAGCCAGCCTGAGTTACATCAGACCTTGCTTTAAAAAAAAAAATACAAAAATCAAACAATGAAAATGAGCAGGTATGGTGGCCCATTTGCGTAATACCAGCACCTGGGAGTCAGAGGCAAAGGATCATGAGTTCTGAGGCCAGCCCAGGCTACACGGTGATACATTGTCTCAGAAAAAAATGTAAAATTGGAGGCGGGAGGTGTTGTAGTTGCTAGAGGGTCCCCCTAATGTGTACAAATCCCTGCATGTGGTCCCCAGCACTGCAACCAGAGGCGGTGGCACACGCCTGTAATCCAGCACTGGGGAGGTGGAGGCAGGAGGATCGGGAGTTCAAGGTCACCCTCAGCTATATAGTTGAAGACCCTTCTGGGCTAAGTGAGACCCTTCCTAAAAACCAGCAGCAACAAAAATTACAAATCAGAAAATGTTACAGTGGCACGCTCTGTGACATGTACACTTTCCTAGTAATTGTACTTAAACTTTTATATATAAATCATGTCAGCGGTGAGCAGCCCGTACCCTGGCAGAAAGAGCTTCGGCTTGTGGAGGCTCTGAGTTCTAGAAAGGCAGTTCTGAGAAAGCTGCCCTTGGTTCCACCCCACCAGAGGATTCCCAGAATTCCCTGGGGGATGGGCGGCAGGGCTGTAAGGGCTGTAAGCCCTTCCTGGGGTTACTAAAGACACATTGCTCCAAAAGGCTCCTAAGATGTGTCCAACTGCAGCAGACCTATTCAAAGGGGGAAAGTTTCATCCAAAGCCAAGTTCATTAGAGTAGCAACTGAAATATCCATCAGAAAGCGATTAAGACTAAATGTTTGGGGGGGGGGTTGAAGAGCTGGCTTAGTGGTAAAGCGCCTGCCGCAAAGCATGGGGTTCCCAGCACCCACATAATAGCCAGGTGCAGAAGCACTTGCCTGTAACCCCAGAGCTTGTAGGGTGGAGACAGGAGGATCGCTGGAGCTCACTGGCCCCCCAGTCCAGCCAAATCTGTGGGCTCTAGGTTCAGAGAGAGACCCTGTCTCAAAAACCATGGTGGAGAGTGACTGAGGAAGACTCCACATGTCAACCTAGGCCTCTACATGCGTGTACACACGTGTATACACACCCACCTGAGCACACACAATAAACAAAAATTAATGTTGAAGATTTCTATTTTCTAATCTATTTCTTGTAAAACGGAATATCGTCCGGCTGAATAAATAAATACCTTAGCTACGTGGACACTCAGAAGTAAATTGCCTTGCTGCCTCTGTTTATCCAGTCCTTCATTCTATAGTCCTTTTCTTGGCCCTCACAGGCGCCACCCCACAGTGACAGCAAGAAGTGGGTCCCGCCTACGTCTCCTGAGGACACTGGAACGTGGGGCACAAGCCAGCAGCTGAGGCCTTTTTCTGGCCAGGAGTTAAGGAGGGGTCTGCATATGCATTAAAATAATGCAGGGCAAACAGCAGCTCCCTGGCAAAGGCTGGGGTGCCCCAGAAGAGCAGTGCATACCAGAGCGGCTAGAGGTAGGAAATAATGCAACCTATTTGTCAACAGCCTAGATAGGCAGGATGGACAAAGAGGGTGGAGCCAGGCCTGGAGGTACCAGGCAAGTCCCACCGAAGCCAGTGGTCTAGTTTCATTAATATCACTGGGATAAAACCTGATAAAAAGCAACTTAGGGGAAATGGACACCTATTTCAGCTTGAAATTTCCAGTTACAGTCCATCGTTGTGGGGAAGTCGAGGCAGGGCCTTCAAACAGCTGGTCACAATGCATTCACAGTCCACAGCAGAGAGAACGAATATATACAGGCTCGATTTCTCCGCTCTTAGCCAGTTCCGGACCTTCTGCCTAGAGAATGATGCCACCCACGGTGGGCTGGGTCTTTCCACAGCAGTTAGCTTCATTATAACTCTCTCCTGTAGACATGCCCCTAAACCAAGCCAATGTAAGCACCCCCTCGTTGAGGCTCTCTTCCAGGCGATCTTAGGTTGTGTCAAGTTGACAAAGTTAACCTTCACATCTGGTGACAAGACACAGCAGGGAACTTCTGGGGGACTTCAAGGGAGTTGCTGCACAGTTCAGTAAAATTTTTAAAGTGTTTTTTTTTTTTTTCCTTCCAAATGCTACTATGATGGCATCAGTTGGAAAGTGACTATTTTGAGGATTCAGGATGTGACGGAATTCAGCTTCCCTCTGTCATCTCCCAGCTCCCCCTTCAGCTTCTCGGCTGTCAACCCAGCCCAGAATTAGCTCAGAGGGGCCCTGCGCACTTGCAGGTCCTCATTTGCTTCACGCTTTCTGAGAAAGGTGTGAAATTCTCCTTGAGAGGAATCAGAGGAACAAACTTCCACACTTCAAATATCTGCTTTTCTTTGAAAACAAATTTCAAAGAGCTAAATCCGAACTTTTCAACGTATGACCGAAAAACAAGGAAGGCTCGCTTGGATGGTATTAATAAGGAAAGCCGCCACTAAGCGCCAGCCCGGGCTCTCTGGATGTGTGCATACGGTGGCCACCACAGTCACCACGACCACTGTGGTATGACTGTCCCTCAGCAGGCCCATGCCCAACCCTGAATACCCACTGCCCCAACCCTTCCAACCTCTGCCCCCTTCACAGAGAGCAAAATGGAGGCCCAGAGAGACAAGAGAACAGCCCACAGCCACATGCTGGGAACAGGAACCCGGATAGCCTCTGCATCCCCACTCAACAGCTCCTAGTGACTGTCGTGTTCAGACCTTGCAGAAGCAACAACAGGCCTACGCCAAGGCTTCGGGATGCTGACGCAGAGGCAGGGGTGTAAAGATTCTTCAAGTCTTCCCAGGAGGCACACAGCCAGGCAAGGTCATGGTGAGGGTGGGGCAGGGTGAGGGCCTCACAACACAACCCAAAAGCCTAGCCTCATTTCAGGAATGAAGCAAGCCAGGGCTGCAGACATGGCCACATCCCAGCTCCCTCTGGTATGGGAGGGGTGTCAGTTGTCCCCCAGGGGTCAATTTTCAGGGTAGCTTCCAACAAGGCTAATGCCTGAGAAGAACATACCCTGGTCTCAGTGCCCCAGTCCCCAAAGCAGCTGGTGTCCCCGGGAAGGCTCCAGGGCTCTGCCAGCCTCTGCTACCTGGCTGGGCCTCGGTGAGCAGCCCCCACCAGCTTGGCAGTTCCCAGAAATCCCAGCCCACCCCCTGGACCCCAGCCACAGCCACTGTCCCAGGAGGGGCAGAAATGGTGAATTCACCTTGCACCTGACTGAGCATGCTCAGCCCCTGCACTGTCTCATTCAAACTCACAAAGAACCTGCCAGTGCTTCTCCCCTCTGCCGTGGAAAAGGCTAAGGTTCAGACAGTCTCCCCATCCTGCTCAAGGTCACACAGCAGGGTGTGGGGGGATGGCACTAGAGTCCAACTCTAGTTTAGCCCAGGAACTGCCTTTCCTACGGGTGGGAACTTCAAGGGGTTCTACTCCTCGCTGGGGGAGGTGGGTGGATACGGGCAGAGGCCCAGAGTATCCATGTCTGTGAAGGGACACTCAGTGTCCACACTTGGAAGTCAGACTATGGGCTAAGAGACCGGTGCCTTCTGGATTTAACCAATAACACCACCAAGTGTGTGCTGTGGCTGGTACTGTGCGTGGTTCTGCGGAGAAAGTCTCACCCTGGAGTATCAAGATTCCTGATCTGCAGCCCACGCTGGCCCCATTTCCTGTCTGTAAAGTGAGGACAACGTTACTCAGGCCCAGGGCTGCTGGTCTCACATCAGACGTAAAGTAAGCACAGAGAACTGTCTGTGAGCTGTGACATCATTGTTAAGCTCCTGTGAACTCACACTTGGCTTTGGAGGAAAATGTGCTTCTCACCAGGAAACCCGAGAGGCTGAAATTCTCATATCCTATCAGTTAACTTCAATGTGATTTGATTTTCAGCGGTGTCAGTGCAATAAAACACGACTCCTTGTCACTGTGTCAGGGCTATCCTGTTAAATGGAGCTGTTTCCTCGTCTATAACGAAGACAGTAACCACACGTCCCTCCGGATCCATCTGTGTTGTCCGAAGGCATAGCCACAGGCTCCCGTGGCTACTTCATTTCAAATTAATTACAAACAAGTAAAATTCGAAATTCGGTTTCTCAGTCACACTGGCATTTGAAGTGCCGGCTGTTCCCAGAAGGCCAGTCGCTCCCACGGACACCACAGGTATAAAGCATTTCTACTACCTCAGAAAGTTCTGGAAAGTGCCAGTCTAGGGCCTTTATGCTCCAGGTATGGTGCTCAGGGAAAACAAAACTGATGTCTTACAGGAGTTTGTAAGATGGGAGAAACCTTGAGTTCACTGGAACCTGCCCAGCAGCGAGCCAAATATGCCATCTAAGGAGAGCCCTGGGAAGGTAAATAAAGGCCAGCGTCAGATGAAGGGTGAGTGCCTACAGTCCCAACTGAGGAGGGGTGGCGTTTGGGACCAGACTGGGCTGTAGTGTATGTCTAATAAGTCTTGATCTCAAAAACAAACGAACATAAGCAAGTGAGGTGGCTCAATAGGTACAGGGACTTGCTGCCAAGCGCAAGGATTTGACTTCCCCCAAACCCACGTCCTGTGGACTGTCCTTTGCCTTCCATGCTGAGACCCCCCGCACAAATACAAACAAAAGGATGCTTTAAAGGTTTAAAACAAAAGCCCAGGGACTAGAAAGATAACTCAGTAAAGTGCACATCGCACAGGCACGGGGACCCGTTTACTGTGCCCCTAGTGCCCATGTGAAGAAGCTGGGCAGGGCACTGTGGTGCACGCTGGTAATCACAGTCCTGGGAGGCAGAGACCAGAGGACCTTTGGGGCTCGACGGCCAGCTGTCTACTGGATCAGTGAGATCCAGGTACAGTGAGACCCTGTCTCAAAAACCAAGGTAGAGGAGCACCTCAGAAATGATGCCTGTGGCTGACCTCTGGCCTCTATAAGTATGTACACACACATACATGCACCACACACATGCATCCCACATACAGGCACCGCACACACATGCACCCCACACACAGGTACCCCATACACATGCACCATGCACACAGGCACCACACACACAGGTACCCTGCATACAGTCACCACACACACATGCATCCCACACACAGGTACCACACATACACACACATGCACCTCACACACAGAAACATACACATGCATGCACACACACACAAACACACACACAGGAACTCACACACATCCGCATGAATCCATCCATACTTACATTCACACAAGGACTAGACCATGGCAGACCTCTCCCCTGAGAAGAGGCAGCTCTGTGCCGGGAACAATAACTCCAGCACCTGCTGCCTCCCCAAGTGACAACATTCTCCAGACAAAGCCAGGAGCTTCTCAGGAGGCTGATGCTGAGTCCAGGTGCGGATTCTGGTGCAGGGAGGCAGGAGAGAGGAAAATGGAACCTTCCAGGCATTTCAGAGCTCTGTGCACAGGGACAGAAGACTTTAGCTCTGTGCTGGCCAGGATTTCCTGGCTTCCTGATTATTCCTGTTCTGGAATATGATCCAACATGAAAATGACATTTTAGAAACTCACAGGCTTATTTCACATCCAAACACATCCCTCCATGTTTGTGCAGAAGAGGAAGCACACCCAGCAAATTCACTTCCCGACTCTGAACAAGCAGCTGGCTGGTTCTCCATCCACACCATGACAGCTCCTCTTCATGGCCAACTGGACTCAGTTCAGAATCACCTAGGAGACACCTCTGAGAATGCCTGGGAGGCAGTTCCCAGAGAGGTTTAAGTGAGGAGGGAGAACCACCCTGAGCGTGGGCGGCACCATTCCCTAGGCTGGAGTCTTGACCAGCATCCATCTCTCTCTGCTTCTTGAGTACAGACACGGTATCACCAGGTGCCTACACGTCTGCCGCCATGCTTTCCCTGCCTTCATGGGCTGTGTGAGCCAGAATGAAACCTTCCTCCTTGTGTGTCCAGTATTTAATCAGCTCATGAGAAAAAAGAAAGAGGAAACTTAACACACACTCCCTGAACAAGAGCTGACAAGAGCAGGAGAACTTGAAGGTGAGAAGGAAGGATCACGCCATGACCTCACCGCCACAGAGGACAGTCACCTGTCCTCGATGGCACAACTGGGAGGCAGATGAGCTGGCTTTTAAGCCAGAACGGTCCAACCTGGTCCCAGCTTCAGCACTCTCTGTCTCCCCCTCATCCTCTTGTCTTACTCTCTCTGGGGTTGCAGTCTCAGTGAGTTCCTGCCCACCGTAGCCCCTGGCATCTAGCACAAACTGTAGTCAGGGAGGTGCTCTATAGACAGGGGATGGAAGAGAGACACAGCCACCAGCATGTAGGAGCTCCAGCCTCGGGTCCCAGCCGTCCCACAGCCTGTTGAAGCTAGAAAGCCCAAGACCACCCTCTGTCCAAACACTACCCAATGCCCAACCCACCAAAGAGCCTTCTGCATGAAGCTCTGACTTCTTGGACTTCCTCCCACCCTCACTAGGCCTTGGTTTCCCCGGATGCTCCCTCAGCCCCACCGCTGTTCTCAATCCTCGTATCTGCCCACTGAGTGAACAGCTGCCTCTGCCCGGAATGTGCCAGAACAGGGTAGGTGCCAGCTCCATCCGTTCACGTCTCTGCTCGGCCTTACCTCACTGAGGGTCCTACCCTCTCCTGCTCCGCCCCGCTCCAAACCCCCCACCCCCGCCACATCACGGCTCTGGGTGTGCCTGCTCTGCCCCCTCTCTTGGTCTCATAGAGACTCACTGCTGAACCCCCCGTGTCTGGAGTCGAGCCCAGTCCATACAAGGTGCTTGCTGAGTGATGGACCCTGCAAACTGGAAAGCGAAGACATCAAGGTGGGCAGCAAAGACATCTGTGAGACCATGGCAGGAGGGGGCAGGAGGGGGCAGTGCGGGTGCCCTTGGAGACAGCGGTGGCACTGACTGATGTTAATGTTAAGTCACACAGGAGTTGAAGACGGTGCGTAACCACGTAGGTACGCTAAAAAGAAGAATAGACTTTCCAGACCAGCAGAGGGCAGGGGTGGTGTGGGGGGACAGGAAGCTCGAAATGAGTGACAGGAAGGGACATGTTTTATACACTAGAAAACACTAAACAAACTTCTGTGATTATTCAAACACAAAATCCTTTGCCAAGATCCTCCCACAGGGAAAGACACTGGTGGAGCCCTGGAGGTGAACCGAAGCTAAATGAGAGCGAACTGAAGCTAAATGAGAAGAGTCAATGGGGAGAGAGACGGCACTTGAGCGAGCGACCCCTGTGGGTCAGCGTCCGCACACCTCCCTTTTCACTTTGGCCCCCAGGAAGCTCAGCTCCCAATTTCCCACTCACAGAGCCCACACGGCCCCAAGGGTTGGTATTCCAGGTGCTCGTTTTTTAATCCATCATAAACGCTGGTGTGTTTTATTATGTCATTATTAGTTTTATAAGCCATCCTAGACCCTTTGACAATAAGACGGGACTCAAATAAGCAGAATCTAAAACCCTAAACCACCCAAGAAGTCCGGTCTTTTGGAGAATCCACTTGTCTTCTATAAACTTTATTTTTATTATTTTATTGTTATTATCATTTAAGACAGATATACTTTAGGATTACGGTCCTTAAAAAAAACATAAAATGTACCACAGCGGACCATGCTCCACATACACACACACACACACACACACACACACCAGTGGGTCTCATTTCATTTGAGAAGCCATTCTGTTGTAAATAGGTAATTAGCGCTTAAGCACACCTTTCAAGGGGCCTATGCATTAACATGAAAATACTGTAATTATGGCTAGCCAAAATTGCCCACTACAACCTCCAGTCTCAGGTCTTTCATCTTTATTAGAAGTTAGTTTTCTCCCTTTTACCCCCTAAAATACAGTTTGGCTTTGTAAGGGTTTTTTTTTTTTTTTTTAATAAAGAATATAGAAAATTAGTTTTTAAATGAATCCCAACCCCCACAGCACTGGGCATCCATTCCCTAAAGAGCATCAGTCACTCTCTCTCACACTGGTGACGGAGGCGACCCAGATCAGACTCCCTGTCTGCCAGCTTCTGAGAGAAAGGCCACCAGAAATGACGCCAGACCCCAGGGTTCAAAAGGAAAAAAAGAAAAACAGGTCACCACGACGGCTCGTGGGGTTAAGGCATTTGCCATACAAGCCTGGCAACTCGAGTTTCACCCCCAGAACCCACACGGAGCTGGAAGGAGAGAACTGACCCCACAAAGTTGTCCTGTGACCTCACACAAACCCCGTCACACAGAATAATAAATCTCCAAATAAGGGAGTGTTGTAGGAGCACTTTATATACTTGCACGAAAATGGCCTCAGGGGACCCAACATGATAAAATTTTTAAACCTCAAAAAGAAAAAAGAAAACCTAAGGGCCTACTATAACAAAATTTAATATTCAGCCCTGGGTCTTTGCTCCTGAAAATGTCTGAATACTAGCATAGTACGTAATAGAATGAACTGGAATAGAATGAACATTCTCCGCTCGTGCACACATTCAGCAACAAGTACTGTTCACTTTCAAGAGGGAAAGAACGTACGTTGGATATTTTTATTGATTTTTTTAATTTATTCTTTGGGACCTTCATGCATATAAAATGTATCTTTATGATGCCACTCCTCATGTTACCCTCTAATTCCCCCACACTTAAATTTGTATGCCCTTCTTTCTTTCTTTTTTCCCATTACCCCTCTGTGTTCAATTAGTGCTGCCCAGGTGCACATGGTGGGGACCATCCATTGGAGCAACCACAACCAGTGGCCACACCCCAAAGAAAAATGCAACTGCCGATGGCTCCTCCCCTGGAGCGGGGCCCAGGAGCCCTCCCCTGCCCATGCCGCAGTGTTGACTGGCTCCATCTTGCTCAGGTCTTGTACGGCAGCCCAGTGGCTGTGAGTCCAAGAGCACATCAGTGGTTAGACTTTTTTTTTTTTAACTACCATGTTAAAACAGTCTCTTATCCTTTTAACAAACATCTGTTGAATGGTCCTTGCGGGTCCCTGGGAGGACCAGGTCAACAGTCTCCCCCCTCTCATGCCTTTGGGCAGTGAGACCCGTTGGTTTCTCCTCCCTGGCCTCGGCTCTCTGCACTGCTGGGTCAGTCTGAGCCTCCATGGCCTTTGGCCAACACTAACTCCAACCCCTGGGGCCCAACAGCCTCTCTGCCTCCTGCAGCCAGGAGGTCTCTACCCTGCAGCTAGGGAGTCCTGAACAGTCTGACTCTTCCTCCCTCAAGAGCCCAAGGCGACCTCGGCGAAGCTAAGGCTCACCTCCTAAGGCTACAGCAAACAGTCTGCACCTGGACTCTCACCCCCTGCATACACCAGGAAGTCCATGGCTGGATCTTTCTCAGCTCAAGCTCTTCCCAGAGGGTCTTTCCAGGCAGCCCCACCGTAGTCAGCTAACACTCCAATTCTGAGCTGATCGGAGTCTTCTGTCAGTCACTAAATGACCTCTCCCTTGGTTACCTGTCATGTCAGGGGTGAAAGGAATATTCCCATCTTCATATCCGGCAGGGCATGTATTCACTGGGCCGAATGAGGACCCCTGCCTGTTCCCACAGCTAGATGAGAGAGGTAGACCCTTGACTAACTCACTCTGGGGCTGTGGCACCCTAATGTTTGTGGACCCCAGTGCAGCTTCCCTGGATGGGACCTGGAAACTCTAGTCCCACAGCCAAGCTTCAGGGCTATCATTTGATTGAAATGGACTGGGTCAGCCAGGGGCTGAGAACAGAGCCGCAAGCGGTCCCAGAGCCCCGATTTCAAGTTCTCTGGGTCCTAACACAGGTCAGCATACGGCCTACCTGACACCCAGCACTGAGAACCCCCATCCCACTCTGTCTATCCTGGGGCTGCCACACAGGCAGTTACAGGCCTATCTGCCTCGAGGGCCTGAGCCCAGGCCCAGATGCCCCGGGCCACTGTGCCACGGTGGTCAGGAGGCACAGCCAGGCAAAGGATCTCAGTCATTGTGGTAGTGGAAAGGACCGAGGTCCTGGCAGTAGAGTCAGGACAGACACACAGATCAGAAGCACTTTGGGAAGCCGGGAGCCTGGTGTCTCAAAGTTTGGAGAAGCAGGAAGGAAAAGTAAGAAATTGAGAACTGAAGGAATCAGATGGAAGTGAAAATCTGCCCAATGCCAGGGTCAGGAAGCTGGGAACTACAGAACCCCCCTCCCCAGCCCGAGACTGGCCTCCCAAGAGGTAAGGGACCACCCTACCAGAGAGAGTCAATCAGAGGTGAGGGAACAGCAGCTAAGGAGAGCCATCAAACTCCAGCAGCATCTAAAATGTATTTGTCAGGAATAATCAGAATCTGTAGGCTCTGAGCTGCGCCCACTCTGCAGGGGGTTGGCAGGGCCGCCCATTCTTCCTGGCTCCTTCTCCCACCTGAACTGCAAAGAGGCAAAATGTGCGGTCCACACACAGTCACAGCAACGTTGCGAATGAGGCCAGATCCAGACCCCGGTTTGCAGTAAATCCTACACTTCCTCCCCACCCCTCCTTCCTCCCTCGCAGATTTTAATTAAGGGTTTCCTTGCAGAAAACCAAGCTCTATTTAACTAAATCCTTGGCCCCCTTTTATATTGTCTGCTCTATCGTTCGATGCCAGGGCGCCAGGAAAAGTTAATTATAACTTCTAAACACTCCATTAAGGGCCCTCCCGGTCTTCCTCCCCTGCCCGAGGCCATGCCACTAAATCAGCTGGTTCATCACGCCCTTCACAGGCCTCACTCCGCCTTCTCTTCCATGCCTAAGGCCCAGCAGCCTTGGCTGAGCTAGCCTGGTCTCCACCTTCAGCCCTTTGGGGGTTCACAGGAGTGCACAGGATGAACAGGAGCCAGACGGGTTGGCTCACCCAGCGACACACCTCAGCAGGTAACGCTGGAGAGGCCAGCAGGCTGAGAGGATAGACAACCGACAGGACAGACACCAGCCCCTAGTTACACAGGAAGACACAGCTTGCTGCACAATGCATGAGGGGTAGGGCAGAGCTCTGAGAGGGGAAAACAAGTCTGAAGGGCTAGTGACACCTGTGAGGAGGGGTCTGGGGGGGCCCTGAACTATCCACCAGCCCTAGAGAGAGCTGAGGGTATCCCACTGGTCTGGTGTTTGAGAGGGAAGGAACAGGGGTAGCCCCCTTTACGGAACAGGACAGGGCTCAAAAGCAAAGAAGCCCAGGGGCCTAAAGGAGAACTCTGCTGAAGTGTCAGTTGGGTGCCCGGAGGGGTAGGAAGGACTGAGCTGCCTTTGGCCTCCCTGTCCACCCTGGGGCACACAAGGGCTGAGACCTGAAGCTGGAAATGGGGACCAGGGCCGTATAGACCGTGTATCCCCAGGAGGCAGTCCTGGGCAGCCCAGCCACGAGCTGACATCTTCCCAATGGAACTGTCATGTACCATTTGTCAGCAGCAGAATCGAGCCTGGCGTCCTCACCCAGGGAACTCCGAAATCCTCCCGGGGTGTGGGGATAACTCTGTGCTGCCTGCTGACCACATCGTTGCCTATGGAGAGGGAAGGAACTTCCAGAACATGCTCCTGGCTCCATTCTGCAAGTTTTGCGTTTTTCCTTTTACTGAAAAGTTGGCTGATGCGTGCATGGCCATTTCTTGACTTCTCACTGGGACAGTCACAAGAAAGAGTCGGGCGCTCAGCTCCACCCCCACCCCTCCAAGGACCCGGATGGACGCCTGTAGTGACGAAAACACATCCTTGCACGGTGGCAGCTGCTCAGAGGCAGTTTGGGGTGGGCTGCTCTGCCCTGGTCAGGTACCTAACCCTGTCTCACTGAGGGTCTGCCTTAGTTTTTGACTCTCTTGTCAGGAACAGGTGGGTGGGGGACAGGTTGCCTGGGACTCAGCGCCAGGATCTGGGAGGTGGCACAGCCTGCAGCTGAGAAAGACTCACGGGGACTCTGGGATGGCTGAATAGCCAGGTGGGATTCTCAGGCGTGCGGCCCACACCTCCTAGACAGACTATGGCTCCAGTCACCAGGGAGACCAAGTCTCCTCGGAACCACGAGCTGTGGCGTAAGCTGCTTCAGAACAGCACACGCTTCCCCCTAAAGAACTGGGAGAAAGCAAGGACATGACAAAGGAAATCATCCTCCTGATCCTGCCACCCAGACATCAATTCTGGAACCTTCCAGAGCCTCTGCTCACGATGCAGCCACTCTGACTCTACTACCCAGATCTGCTTTATGGAAAGCCACGGAGAACCTCCCCGTTAATGTGAGGAGAGACCTCCTCTCCATCACACTCAGGATCAACCCCAACTCATTCCTGCCCTCCTCACACTGCACTCATCTCGTTCTCTGTCCCATCTCAGGGCCTTTACAGCAGCCTTGCCCTCTGCCCCATAGTCTTCCCCAGCTCTGCACAATGAACCCTAAGTTCACACTGAGGCCCGGTCCAAGGTCGCTTCTGCAGAGTGTCCCACACCCACTCAGCCAAAGGTCTGTACTACCACAGCCCCATGTCCCCAGGCCAACCCTCAGCTGATTCCTGCTTCTCTCTGCTAACCAGGCTGCCATCTCCCGACCAGACTGAGCAGGGCCCCAGACACATACTCCCCACTGTCCCCAGCGCCCCTGATGCGTGCTGACTGACCCCTATGGGCCCTCCAGAGGCAAATCAAAAGAGCATTTTCTTCCAGTCTGCCCTCTGCCTATGGAGACAGCTAACTGCTAAGATCACACATCGACACTCCGAAATGGAGATGTTAACATGCATTTACAGCCAGCCCTGCCGGCTCACCTCACCACAAGTCTCCCTGCCCCGAGTCCCCCTACTCTCCCCAGGGAGCCCTGATCACAGAAGCGACTGTAACACGGGCCTCCCTTTACTGTCCACAAAGCGTATCTCCCACCCTAGCCTCTAATCTGTCTTTGGAGCTGGACCAGAACAAAGGAAGCCTGACCACCATGCAAGATGGGGTAACTAAAGTCCAGAAAAGACCTCTGGCTACCACTGTCACCCACTCAGGAAGCAGATCCACAGTGTCAGCCTCAGTCGGTGAAGTGCACCCTACTCCTAAGAACAAGAGAGGCAACAAAGAGCCTCACCCCAGAGTCCCACTGCCTGAGTTAGAATCCCAGCTCAGCCACATACTAGCTGTGTGACCTTGGGCAAGTTGCTTGACTTCTCTGGACCTTGATTTTCTACTCTGTGAAATGGAACTAAAAATAGCTACTCCGTCGCATATTCAGGACTTTATGAGGTAATTGTACACAGGAGGGCTCAGAGTAGACACTCAGGAAACACATGCTGGGTGTACACACACTCTGCATACACATGCTCTTTCCCACACACAGAGGATCTCCCAGCCAGAATCTCCAAGCCCTCGGGAGTCTCTCTTCTCTCAGCAGGAGCAGTCAGTCCTCTAGCAACCAATTACATTTCCACCAAGTGGTTGATTCCTGGCCCTAGATCAAGAATAGAGAGAGGGCAGCTCCTGGCTCCCCAGTCTGCAGCTCACCCCACACAGTAGCAGCCCTGGCCTCTCCAAATGCTTCAGGTAGCCAGGAAGAGAGGCCTGTGGAAGGAAGTCTTCAGGGTCCAGGCTTTGCCCCAAACCATCTGGCCACACCCTTGCAGACACTCAACACCTCTGTCAAGGTCCATGCCTCCAAGCCAAGTGACCCTCGATGACTTCCCTTCCCTGGAGAAAGCCACAGGCACCCCCACCCCTGCCGTGGCCCCTTGGCGATCCAGGCCCACAGACCACTGAGCTCTAGCATTTGCGCCACATTACGGGGACCATGAATTCTCCTCTGTCAAGAGAGAGCGGAAAGAGAAGCATCTCGCAAAGCTATGGCCACATTTCACCATGGCAGAGAGTAGAAAAGAGCCTGCCACACTGGGCCTGACACACAGTAGGTGTCTGGCCTACAGTAACCCTGAGCCAGCCAAATGGAGCCTCTCATCTCTCATCACTCACAGCGGAAGGGGTAAAGAGCTTCCCTGCACTCAGAGAACACTGAAGGAGGCAGCCAGGATGTCACCGGCCCCGGCCACACACGCCCCTACCCTAGCCTTCACATGTGGCAGCCCAAATAAGCCTGGATTAAAATTTCTCATTTGAAAAAAATCAATATTTAAAGTGTCAAGCCTGCCAAGTGGAAGCCAAACCTTGCTCGTGAATATCTGTCTCCCCTGGCAGAGCCGGGCTTCTCACTTGCTGCTGGGACCCTCCTTGTGGCCACATCCCCTGCTCCACAGCTCCCAGTCAGCTGCACGGTGGGACACCTGGGACTGCAAAGGACTGGACAGCCTGGCAGCCATTGGCCACTGGGGAACTACTAATGGAGGGATTGACACATCACCTCTCCTCTCTGGGGTAGTAGGTCTATGTGCCAGGTCATTCAGGAGCCATCCATCTGCCCACCCCTCCCCAAGGTGGAGACAGAGCCACTCTCTGTGGTTTTTCCAGAGATCCCAGAACATGCGACTTCTCAACCCTAAGCGCTGGGGAAGATGCATGCTAATCTATCTCTTTATTTGGGGAAAAGAAAAGCACCCAGACAAAGCCCTACCCACCATTACCTTGTGGGGTCAGGTTTTGCCTCCTACCCCAGCTGCTGCCCGTGGAATGAACCACCTCAGGTCCCTGTGCCCCCTACCATGGGGCCACAGAGCAGAGAGGTCTCCTTACTGGAGCTGAACCACAAGCATATGAGCAGAGGACCTGCCCTGGCATCGCTCTTCCCAGAAAGTCATTCCGCCATTCATTCACTAATTCATTCATTCATTCACCAGGCACTCAAGGCCGAACATAAGGATGGACTGCACTCATGTAAGCCGCTTCCCTGTAGGAGGTCTCCAAGACCAAAGGCTCCCACAAACAAACGGAAAGTCACAGTCAAGATCAGTGTTGGGAGATCAGGTGGGATGGGAGAAAGGTGAAAGACCCAATCTGAGAGCCAGGGAGGGCTCCTCACGGTGGTGGACAGGCACAGGCTCAGGAGCCCCAGGGCAGGACTACCGGGAGAGGGTAACTCCGGGTGCCATGTCCTCCCGGGCACCAGGAGTGCTCAGCACACAGGACCTACCCAGCCATTCATTGAACTTCTTCACCTCGCTCGGGAGCCCCAGCTCCGTGAAGTCCCCAGCATGGATCAGGACATCGCCATAGGGCATCTGGATGGGATCTGTCCTTGAGTGGGTATCGGAAACACAGACAAAGCGTGTGTAGCCAGGTGGCTTTGGGGCATCGTGAGGCACTGGGTCCACCCTGCAGGGAGAGAAGAGGCTGCGGGTTACAAAGGTCACAGAGCTGTGGTCCTGCGGGGTGGTGGGTCACCGGAATACAGACCCCTCCGTGCTCCCAGCCACATCAACTTAGACACTGTCCAACTGAACGTGAGCCAAGTTCTCTCTTTCTTCTGGAGAGCCCAGCAAAATGTTCTTGTCCCCTGTGCCTCAGTTTCCCCTCTGTCCCACGGTGTAAGGGTTAATCTTCTTTGTCATCTTAATGGGATTTTACATCGCCATGGAAACACAGACCTGGGAGTGTCTATGAGAATGTTTCCCTACAGGCTTCACCCTGAATGTAGCACCATTGAAGTCTCAGATGGGATAAAAAAGAGGTGAGCACCAGCAGTCACCTGGCCCTGCTTCCTGACACTGGGCAGTGTGACCAGCTGCCTTGCGCTCCTGCCACCGCCTTCCAAGTCATCCTCAAACTGTGGGCCACAATAAGCCCTTCCCGCCCTAGGCTTGTCGCGGTTTCTTTTTTTTTTTTCTTTTCTCTTTTTTCTGTGTGTGTGTAGGGGGTGGAGGGGAGAGTGTCTCACAACAACATGGGAGTCTCAGAGGGCCTCTATGAGTGTTTGATCGCCGTGCCCACGTGCAGCACCTACAATTACAGCCCAGCTGCTCCGGCTGCTCCCAGCATGTCCCCAGCTTTGCTCATCGCTGCTGGGCCTGTGAAGTTTTAACACTGCAGAAACACCCTGTCTCCTGCACTAGCTGTCTACGCTTTGGCTAGAAGTCAGAATTCTTTTTTTTTTCAACCTCTCAAAACCAGCTTTCACCCCTGGGGGGTGCTATTGCCCCGCTGACGCTGTGTGGCCTGAAATCCCTGGTCCATTCAAGAGAATTGGCCCTGAGCACAACGCTCAAAGGGACACCGCAGCCCCATTGCCAAGATCAGAAGGGGAGAGGGCCCAAAAAACAGGTGACAGTTTTCCAGAGACTAAGACAGTGCAGTCATTTTGATACCAAGAGCATGCTGGGATTGTGTCAGATACCATCCCTGCAGTGAAAATAAAAAAATTAAAAAAAAAAAAAAAAAACAGGCCACTGTCAGGAGCAAACCCATGGCCTGGATTCGAACCTCCCTGGACAAGAATATTCCAGAAATGAAAAGAATCTAAGATAAGCTGCACCCCCGTTCCCAGGAGCCCTCGCAGCCAGGGAGGACCCTGCCACAGGCCCCCCAGTCCAGTGTTCTTCCCAGAGCACACAACAACCCCCAACTAAATGACTTCGCCAGACTCACAACGCTCGAAAACAACACACTGACATTTCTACAAGCAACCCTCTCCAAACAAGTGCGCTGCTCGAGGAGTCGTGTTTAAATCTAATTATGCGTCAAACCAAAAGCAGTACCGTATCAGTTACATAAATACTTTTAAAGACATCTTTCTAATTATCCTTTTTTTTTCAGACAATATACTTCGAAGAAATTTAATTAACACCTTATGAGAGACATGGGTTCAGCATGCTAATGTGCACGATGCATCTTCATGCTGCCTCTACAGCAGGTGGAGGTACCATACCACCCCCCCATCCCTGAAGCACCACAGAGGGGAGCACCCTTGGTCCCCTTTGGTGGCTGTTAAGCCAAGACAGAGCCCCAACAGTTTGAAGCTAGGCTGATTGAGAAGACGAGAAATTTTGCAAATGAGCCCAATGGTGGGTGACCAGAAAGGTGCTTGGCTGTTGTCTCCTCTCTCCATCCACCCATTCCGTGTTCATTTAGCTCAAGTCCTGAGTACTTAATAAGTTCTGAGCCCAGTGAGGGCCAAAGGGATGGGCAGGCTGGGGCCCCACCCACCAGAAGCCACAGATTTCAGACAGCTACAGATTCGACTAGACTGGGACCCTGCAGACCCCGGTCGGTGGTAACAAGGCAACAGAAGGGCTGAGGATCAGAGGAACTTCCGGAAGGGTGCAGTGCATGAACAGATCTGGAAGGCAAATCTCCCTGCAATTCCCACCTTTCCTATGTCCTCTGGGGCTTGAAGCACCTCCTTTCCAAGGCAGTCTAACAGGCTGAGGTGAGGGACAGTTTCCACCAGTGCTCTCAGCCCATCCCGACAGGGCTGCCTGGACCACGGGCAGCCAATCAGCACTGGATTACCAGTGGACACAGAAACTCATGTAGACCAAACAAATCCATTTATTCCCCTACTCATACACACGCACACACACACACATGCACACACACATACAGTCACACACACGCACGCACACACACATACACACACGCACGCACACACACATACACACACGCACGCACACACACACGCACGCACACACACACATGCACACACACACACGCGTACACTCACACACATGCACACACATTTTATAGACGCCACAGAGTTACAAAGACCAAGTCAAAGAGATCAAGAGCAAGAAAGAGGGAGAGGCCGGGATGGTGGTGGGATCCGACAGTGCCCCCTTAAGAAGCAACCTGGCCACCAGGCAGCCGAGGGCTCTCATCAACAGGGGTGGCTGTGGGAGCCTGAGCTCTTTAATTAACTTTACCTTATTTCCCTGCACCCTGAGGCTTCTGAGCACAGAAGACACAGCCTAGAGATCCCCAGAGAGCAAGCTAAAGCCTCCTTCCACCAGCTCAGTCTGCGGCAAGGCTGTTTACCCAGCCTTGCAAGAAAAGAAAGCAAGTTTCTTTCCCAGTGTCTGGGAACTCAGTGCAGACTGAACAATGTCCCCAAATTGTGCACTCCACCCCCCCCTCATAACCCTCTGCACAGAATCCCACCAGCACCCCCATTTTACAGGTTTTGATACTGAGGCTCAGAAAAAGTCTGACTCACCCACAGTGTCCGCCAAGGAAGCTGCTTCAGGGGGCTAGGGAGATCTCTCAGTGGGCAAAGTGAGCTCTATCCCCAAAAGCCATCAGCTCCTTTCTTGGTGTAAAACACCACAGGAGCCTCATAAGAGATGTGCTGTTCTTCAGTTGCCCCAGAGAAACATGCATGCAACCCTGAAACTGGGCATCAGCCATGCTATTTGAGGATTATGCAAATGAGGAGACTGAAGCCCAGGATGGGCACTGAGTAGTAGTCAGCTCCATGCCACACAACTGGCCCCACCCTCTCTGTCTGGAGCTCTGCCCAAGAAGGGCAGGTTCCAAGGTGACCTGGTCACTCTGCCCACGGATGCCCCTCAGCCTGTACTTCCTCCTGCATCCCAGCCTTCAGCAAGCTGGGCCTGGCTAGGGTGGCCCACTCTGTTTCCCTCAAACGCTGCAGTACCTCTGACCCCAGATCTTCCTGCACTCCAGGGCTCCTGGCCACATCTCTACCCCTTTTCCTTCCTTCTTTCCATTCACTGTACTAGGGCCCGGACACAAGGAGGGGCAAGGGTCCTAGGAACAAAACCCACCCAAGAACAAGCATCCACGGCTGGGGCAGGGCCAGGAGATTTGTGACCAGTAAGGTTTGGAGAAAGCCTTTCTAAAGAAGTGGCAAATGTCTACAGAGCACACAGAAACCAAGAGCAGCCTATGCAAAGATCTGAGGGTGGGGCTGGGAGATAACTCAGGCAGGAAAGCATTTGCCTCAGAAGCAGAAGGATCGAGTTCAATCCCTAGAACCCAAGTGAAATCTGGACACAGAGGTGCATGCCCATAATCCCAGCTCTGGGAAGTGGAGACAGGGTCAGCTTAGCCTGAGTAGAAAGATCCAGGCCCCAGGGAGAGACTGTCTCCAAAAGTAGGGTGGGCAGCTCCTGAGAAGCCACAGCTGAGGTTGACCTCTGGCCTCCACTTGTATGCGCATGCGCGCGCGCGCACACACACACACACACACACACACACACACACACACACACTACATGCACACACACAAACACATACACCACATGCACATACTCATGCACATACCACACATGCATGTACTTATGCACATATGCAAACACACACAAGACCTGGGTACGAGGAAGGATGGACGATAACAGAAGCAGCTGCTATGTCTGTTGCCCAGGGATATAGGACATGGCTGAGTCCTCTCCTGCTTTGCCCCTGACCTCTGCCCAGCTCCAGGCTGAGCCCTCTCTGCCTCTCAGCTAGTGGACAAGCCAAGCCCACTGCACAGGGCCAAGTGGGGGTTCTGGCTCTGTATGCTCCCCTTCCAAAGCCTGAGTGTCTCCCTCTGCAGAGAGGGGACCAGGTTTCAAACCAGTCAAGTGCCAGGGACCAGGGACAGAAGGTTCCTCCCAGCCTAGCTCTCCCATTCCTGTCTGTATTCCCCAGCATCGAGCATGGCCCAAGGGGCCCAGGGGGTCTTTACAGGGTCTGACCCCTGTCTCCAGTGGCCCAAAAGGGAAGAATTACTTGCTTACCACCAAGAGTCTCCACCCCAGATACCTTCATGGCAGATTCCAGGAACCCTGTCCCTCTCTCTCTCGTGGCCCATTACACCTGCATTCCCAGGGTTTCGATGCCTGAGAAATGCTGGGGTTTCTCAGCCCCAGGGCCCACAGTTGGAGTCCCCAGTTTCAGGTAGTCATCGCTCAGGCAAAGGCAGACTTGTTAGCAGCAGGATCTCAGGGGCAACTGAGTAAACCACACAGCTCAATCAGAGGCCACGCTGAACTGTCGCTGTTGTTACTAAATATAATTTGTGGATTTATTAAATAGGATCCCCTCGCTCCCTCGCCCCAGAGACAAAGCCCATGGTGCTGGTAAATCACTAGGCAGGGAGCAGCGTCTACCTTGGACACCTCTCCCTGAGGTAGAGTGGTCACTTCCCAAGGGAACCCCCTATAGCTCGCAGGCCTCATCCACTTCAGATCAGGAGTCTGCACGGAAGGGACGAGGAGGCAGTGGCCCCGGGCTGTGCCCACCCAGACCTCATCCTGCTGAATGCAATGTTGAATTTCTAAGTTCTCTTTGTGCTCCTTCCTGGGCCCTACACACACCCCAGCAGCCATTGACCCCATTGGTCACAGAAGCCAGGACCCTCCCTGCCTGTGGAGGCATCCCACCCAGCAGGCCAAAGGGGAGCGATCCAGACCAGGAGAGACACTAGCTAGACAGCAAGAACGCCATTGTGCTTTTTCGATGTAGTTTTTGCTGTCACAAGTGTCCCACACTGACATGCTCTTTGACCTGAGCTGCCTCTCGGCCTGAAACACAAGCCCCAGAGAGCAGGCAACTAACTGTCTCTGATAGGTTCCAGCACTCCACGCCCAGGCCTGACTCGTGCTAAGATGATGAACACCAGCCACTCGCGTGGCTCTGCTGCCTGGGGGCTTCTCCATCGCACCCTCGACATCACTGTAAATAGTACTTTGTGGTTGGGGAAACTGAGGTATCAAGAAGCATGAGCTTACCCAGGTAGTCCAACTTGGGACCTCATTTCTAAAGAACAAGCTGCCTAGTAGCTGTTCCCAAGGAGCCTGGATAAACAAAGCAAGGTGGGGGGGGGGGGGGTATCAGGGAGAAGAACTGGCCTCCACTGTTTCCTTATTTTTTAAGTGGGAACTACCACCCTCTCTCACTTATTCGTTCAATGGCCCTCCCCAGGACACAGTCTGGCCCCAGGGCCTGCAGCCAGCCTCTTCTAGGCAGGCCCTCTACCCAGCTGAAATTCCCAGAACCCTCTCCAGGCCCCTACAGTCTCCAATCTTCCACTCTTTCTGCCTAGCCCAGGGAATTCCAATGCGTCCTTGTAAACACCCCCCAGGGTTCTCAACTAGAATCTACCTTATGCAGATGGTCATTCCTGAACACCCCAAAATTGATGGGTCCTCCTCAGCTGCCCTCTCTCACCATCGTGTCTGCATGGCTTTTTCCCTGGGGCTGGGATCTCCGTGGGTCTACCCGACCCAGAAGGGAGCACATTCCACAGCAGCCCACAGGACATCTCACAGGCGGGTGTATACATACAAACATAGGCACACATCAGCTCCTACTGCTCCGCCTGAGGGCCTGGCGCCTTCCCGCATTCCCGCTGGACAGGTTCGAGTCCAGCTTCAGGGGCCTCAGCAGCAGCACCCCCAGTCCCACCAACAGAAAAGAAAGCCCAGCAAAGCGAGACAGGCCTTTGCCCGCAGCGTTCCTTCCCAGTTGCCAGCCAGCCTAAATCCTCCTGGTTTAAGTCTGGTTCCCAAATTAAAAAATAATAATAATAATAGTAATAAAAATAATTTCTTAAAAAAGAGTGTCCAGATATAAATCCACCAAAAACTACACCTTCTGACCACGTGGGACGAGCCCCCAATGGAATGAGCATTGTTCAAGCAAGCGCTGCTGGGAAAATAGACATTCCCTCACTGGAATCCCCACCACCCCCACTTCCAGAGCATCCAACTGCTCCCTTCAGTGCCTTCCTCTGAGTGAAATATCTCCGCAGAGCACCACTTAACAGAACCTGGGGTTGAAGGAAGCCACACAGGAAGGAGTGGCCCCACACCACTCTGCTACCCCGTCACTCTGCACGCTGGGATTTGAGGAACTCGCCTATTGTAGCTTTTCCCTGAGTG
The DNA here is from genome assembly GCA_026225945.1 of Cricetomys ansorgei. Classification (NCBI taxonomy): domain Eukaryota; kingdom Metazoa; phylum Chordata; class Mammalia; order Rodentia; family Nesomyidae; genus Cricetomys; species Cricetomys ansorgei. Next base: position 77,971,111 of record JAMJFZ010000199.1, on the reverse strand, counting down.
ACAGCTGCTGGGATGGCAGGAACCCACTCACTCCTCAGCCCTAGAGGAGGCTTAGGGTCTGCACCCAGGGATAATCTAACATTCTGGAGAGAGCCTTCGGGCAACCTTGTAGCACCGGGTCACACTGGCATAGCTTGTCCTGTCAGTAGAGAGTCATCAGTCTCTCTACTTTGTGTGGGATCAAAGTGACCCTCACCCAGCGCCAAGAAGGCACCTGAGACAGTACGGTGTAAGAAACTGAGAGGGGATGGTACTGAACCCCCAGAACTCCTCCGTAGAACACTTCAGAAGCACAGGGTCAAACAACAGGAGAGGAGACACCTAGTCCAGGATGGAGTCCTAACCTACTATTGGGCTTGCAGCAAGACCCTTTCCCTCTCTGTGACTCAGTTTCCCTGTTGGAAGAAGTCAGACTAGGCATCATGAGCCACATCCCCAAGGAACAGCTGACATTCCCTAGACATTCTCTCCAGAAAAAAAGAGTCTGGTGGGGGAAGAGGGCGTTGCAAAACTTCTGGTTCGAGCCTCAATCTTGGATCTCCGAGTACAATCATCTCATTTCAAACATTTCTGAAGCATTCACCAAGCCCAATAAAACAGGTCAATGGGCCAGTGTGGTTTCTGGGGCCACCAGTCTGGGGCTTCCCTCGGGTCCCTCCCAGCTTCAGCCCAGGCAGTCCTGTAGCACTGAGGGGTTTCGGTCCACAAGCCTCTGGAGCTTGTGTTCACGGGTATACTAGAAGCCAGGACATACCCACATCCCTGTACCCGCCCAGTTCTGAACATCTGCACTTACATCTGCACGTGGGGTGGCTGGAAGCGGCCCTGGTTGATATTGTAGAAAGTGAAGGCCTGGGTGGGGTTGGAGCTGTACTCGTCCACCTCAATGATGAGTCGGCCATGCTGGTGTCGCCGTGCGGACATCACGTGTGACTGAGAGAACGCCATGCCCAGGCCGCAGGGGAGCAGGGCCAGGGCCTCAGCCTTCAGGATACCAGCATCCCACCTAGGGTGCCACATGGACCTCCGTGGGCCGCCTGGGCATCTCCCACCGCCACCACTGCCGCCACCGCTGCCGTCACCGCCGCCGGGTCCCCCGCCAGACCTGCGAACAGACTGAAGAGACGGAGCAGAACCATGCGACAGTTAATCTGTTTGGGATTTGTTTTATTTAATGTCAGATGAAGATTTAGAAAGAAGGAGAGGGTGGGGGGAAGAGAGTGGAGGGAAAAAAACACAGTCGCACACAGCTCAAAAACTCATTACAAATCTTTCCAACTCAGCAGTTTGATGAATATACTTTGGTAAAAAAGAAGAGAGAAGGGAGGGAGGGGACCATGAAAAAAAAAAAAAAAACAGCAATGCCATGGAAGGATGCATGCATGGTCCAACATGTTTAAATACTTCAGACATTTTTTTTCCCCTCCATAAGATCCTCAGCGCCTACAAAGTAGCTCATCTGGGAACGAGACAATGGCTGGTATTTTGTAAACAGGGAAGTTAAATTTCTATTTTTCAGATTTGGGGCACAGGAAGGATTCCTCTCCAACTCCACCTCCTCCCCACGTAGCCGCCCCTCCCCAACACATCCGCACAACCACACCCACACCTCAGCAAGTCCAAGCAGGTGGGGATAGCACGGGGTGAAAATTCCTCCTTCAACATCAATCTAGCCTCCAGACATCTTTCAGAGGCACCCAGAAAAGGGGTTTTCCAAGCAGTGGCCATGCGGCTCCTTGGAGGCAGGGTGGTGGCCGGGAAGGAAAGCTGGAGGGAAGGGGGTCTCCCTCCTCATGCCTCGCCCGGCCCCCATCTGGATCCCAGGAACCTCAGCTCCCGTCAAGCCGAGAACCCACTTAATCATACAGTGAGAGTTCTATGTGTTGTTTTTTTTTTTTCCTTAATTTTCTTTTCAGTGGAAAGGCACGATTTGCAGGTGAATTTGCTGGATTAAAACTCCCCTGCGGCAGATTCCAAGCCAGCTGTGTGGCGCCTGGAGGCACACGGGCCAGTGAGACCGCAGCGTCCTATACTGGTGGTGGCTTGAGCCTGGCTGACACTGTGGTTCCCTAATCCTTGTTCATAATAATTTTTTAACTGTGTGAGCAGGCTGTGACTTGAAGATTTTTTTTTGTTTTTTTGTTTTTTTGTTTTCGGGTTGTGCTTTTTAAGATCCTCTGATGGCCCCATTTGTGCTGTATTTAACCAAGGAGAAAAATCACGTAGTTTAAATGACTTCTGGACACTCGGATCCCAGTCACATTAAAGGAAGAAAAATCCCCCTTGCTTTGTGCTCGGAAGGAGAATCGACACACTCCGAAAACAAATTAGATTAGGAAAATGACAAAAATTAGAGACTGGAGAACATTTTAATTATGTGCAAGGAGAAATGGGTTATTAATTCTTAAAAAAAAATTCTCAATCATCCCCATACAAGGTAAAATAAAATAGCAATAATCTCCTCTCCTCTCAAAACACAGAGAGAAAGGGACAGTCCTGTCAGGCAAAGGAGGGTACATATGTAGTCTCAGGAGGCTAAGGCAGGAGGATTGCTGTGAGTTTCAGATCTCATCTTTAAAAAAAAAAAAAAAAGACAGGAGAGTTAGAGCTAGGTATGGTGAGATGCCTCTGTAAGCCCAGGACTTGAAAGAAAGATGAATAGGAGTTCAAGACTATGCCCCCCTACACAGTGAGTCTGAGGCCAGCCTGGGCTACATAAGACCTTGTGGCTCAGCAGTTATGAGCACTGCCTGCTCTTTCAGAGGACCCAGATTCAATACCCAGCACCCAGACGGTAGCTCACAACTGTCTGTAACTCCAGTTCCGGAGGATCTGACCCCCTCACACAGACATACATGCAGGCAAAACACAAATGCATATAAGACAAAAATAAATAAATCATTTTTAAAAGGTGTTAAAAAGTGAAAAAGAAAGAAAGATACAAAGTAGAATCTGACCCAGAGTCACAGTAAGAGCTGAAACTCCAGCCCCAACCCTCCCTGCTCTTCCTGTCTGAGTCACTGTCCTGTCCAGGAGGGGACAGCCACTCACCATTCACCCCTGAGCAGGCAAGGCCTTGGACAAGGACCTTCCTGCTGGGGTCCTGTGAGAAGCCTGGGTATCTGCTGAGGGCAGAGCATGTGTCTCCCTGACCCATGCCTGTATGCCACCAGCTGCACTCTGGGCTCCCATGGGCTATCCCACAAAATGAAAGGACAATAGTCCCAACCTCAGAATAATAAACAAGATGACTTCATGTGAACTGATTGTCACAGGGCCTGGTACACAGCAAGGGCTCAATAAATGCAAGCTGTTAGCTATTCTCACATTAGCCTCTCCTGCGGGCCCATCACAAATCTTCAGGGATGTTGAAAACATGGATGGTTGGATGGATGGATGATGGATGGTTGAATGGATGATGGATGGATGGATGGTTGGATGGATGGATGGATGGATGATGGATGGATGGATGATGGATGGATGGATGGTTGGATGGATGGATGGATGGATGATGGATGGATGGATGCATTACCAGATGCATGCAAAGATAGACATTGGTGTCTGGCCAGCCTCCTTCCTTAGCACCCAGAACCTGGCAGAGGATTGGTGTCTGGAGAGCTCAGCCTAAGCCTGAGTACTCACAGTCCCCTTCCCTCACCATCCCCTTAGCCCATCAAGGTGCTGGCCACACTGGGTCCACCCTAGAGAAACGGATATCCAGGGCCACACACACAGGCACTGTGCCCCAAGGAAGCATGTGCCAGCAGAGACACCTCAATGGGAAAGCTGCCTGCCAGCAGGAGATCCGGAAGGAGGAGGCAGGAAGAGAGTCCAGGGTGCCAGCCCTGCAGTGCCATGCTGTTCTTCACATAAAGGGGACTCACCGCAGCTCCTGCCTAGAGAAACCAAGGAAACCCAGAACCCAGTGCCTCCTCCTGAGCTTCCGTTTCGTGTTTATGGGGCTGCGGCGGCTGCCGCTAGCACACCCGCATTCGGCTCTGCAGTCCACTGAGGGAGAGGAGCTTCTCCAGAAAATGGCTTTCAGCTGGGAGATGCTCACACCTGGTCCCCAAAACAGAATACCGTGTGTGCATGATGGGGTAACTGACTGGCTTGAGTCCTGGCTCCCTGTCTAGTGGGGTGACCTTGAACCAGTTCATAGGTCCTGGGGGCAGGGGATCTGCCAGGACTATTCCAGGGGTGAGTGAGATGCAGAGAGAAGGAGGGTGGAAGAAAGGAAAGGAAGGAGGGAAGAAGGAAGAAGGAAGAAGGAAGGAAGGAAGGAAGCCAACTTGTTCAACAAATACCTTTTAGGGGGGCCCCACTTGCTGTCCCTGTTCCCTGATCCAAAACAACAACAAACCACAGAAAATGTAAAAAGGTCCCGTCCCCAGGGAATGGGCTGGGGTCGGATAAATGCATACATAAACAGAAAAGGTGTTTTCAGACAGTAACATGCGTCCGGAAGAAAACAGCTTAGAAACCAGGTAGCATGCAGCAAGGGTGGATGATCCTGGATGATCATAAACTGGATGATCACAAAAGGCGTGATTACAAAGAGATATCACCAAACAGGAGAGGTGAGTGACCAGCCAGACCCGGCCTGGGGAAGGAGAGCCAAGGCAGAGGGGACACAAGTTCAAAGGCCCTGAGGCAGAGGAGCATCCGAATGACCCTCCTGTTATAGTCCCCTCTGGCTGGCTGTCTCTGGAGTGGAGAGGTCACAGGGCATGAGTTCAGGTGATGCTGTTCTGTGGGGTGCTGGGCACATCACTCAGTCTCTTTCTATTCCCCTACTACTGTCCCCCTCTGGAGTTGCAGAGGGGGTGGAAGGCGTCCCGGGTCTTCCCCTCCATAAAGCCTCCAGTAAGTTAGTTGAGTCTGAAGGCTCTAAGCCTGCCTGGTTCCGCACTGGTTGGCACAGCTCCTCCATTCAGGGGATGTGCTTAAGTCTTGTCCTCTTCTAAGACGGCCTTTCTCTGGGGTCCACTGAGACACTGAGGAGCATGCTGTGCTGAGCTGCCCACTACATGGGAAGCTAACACCCAGAGAAAAGGTCCCATTTCAGTTCCCACAACTGCACCGCAGCTTTGTCTGACCTTCTGCTGGTTTTAGACTCTGTCACCACGACCACTCTACACCAGCCTCCAGGGGTGCTTAAAACCCCCCTCTGCCCCTCCATCTGGAACACCAGCCTCCTGGGAGTACCTGCTGCCCTCAGGAAAGCCAGCAATTCTGGACATGTCAGGCCGGCACCCAACCCAGCTTCCCTTTCACTCCTTGGCCCCAGTTTGGACACTCAGGGCTTCTTCCCTGGCAACAGGAATCTGCATGGAGCCTCCATGTGTTCAGCTGATCACACCACTCTGTCCCTGGGATGACCACCTGTTTCCTGGCTCAAGGCCTTGGGGATGATATTCTACCAGGCCCTAGGCTACATCAAAGCTTCAATCCATTGCCCGCAGGACCTTCCTGATCAAAGCTCCCAATACTAGACCTGGTCCTGTATCTGAGATAAATGAGAAACCAAAGTATAAAATGGTGGGTGATGCATGCACACATGGACAGATGCATGCATGCATGGATCATAGATGGATGCATGGACAAATGGATGAATGAGTGGATGGAGGTGTGCATCGCAGATGGGTATGCAGACTGGTGTATGCATAGATGCATGGATGCATGGATGGACAGGTGGTCAGATGAATGCACACATGAGTGGATGCATGGATGCACAAATGGATAGGTGGATGAATGGGTGATGGATGAGTTGGGGGACAGGTGTATGGATGGGTGGACAGATGTATGAATGGACAGATGATAGATGGATGGATGATATACAAATGAATACATGCATGGATGGGTATGCATAACCTTTGCATCTGCATCTAACGGACTATGTTTAAAAGCAGCTTTCACTACTCTGGATCCCGACTTTTCTTGCAAATATGCAGGTTCTAAATCTCCCTCACATGACTGTGGTTCCAACACACAGTAGGTGCTTTAATAAATGTTCTCATCTGCTCAGACGAGAGAGTTCCAATGAAGCCCGGAGTCTGCAGGGAACTTCTGAGAATTCAGCCAGGATATTGAAATGGTCACAAACCCTCTCCTCTGCCTGAAGTCCTAGGGCCCCCGGAGCCCTTCTCCCCTAGCTCATCACTGGGCAAGTCACAGCTGCTCTGCTCCCTGGACAGGTAGCTGGGCACAGTCAGTACACATCCCTTGACTGTTTTCCTAGCACTGCTGGGCACTGGTTCTCCTGTGGGCCACACCAAACTCTGGGATTCAAGTGACCCAGGATTGTAGCATAACTGGGGATGTAGCTCAGGGGTAGAGAACCTGCCTGGTACTGAAAGCCCTGGAGCCAGGGAGCAGCAGATGCCCTGGGCCTCCCACACAAGTAGGCAAAGCAGAAGAGTCTGTGGCCTGAAGCCACCATTTAGCTGAGAAGCTCACTGACCTGCATGTACCAAAGGCCAGAAAAGAGAGAGACCGAGAAGGGTCTCTAAACATACAGAGCATCAATAGCAAAGGAACTGCCAGGTCATCTAACGTCTGAAGCTGATCGGCAGATCAGTGACAGTTGGGCTGGCACTGCCTACAGATACATTTATTTTGCTGCATGGTTCCAGCACCCACCTCTGCCCACCATGGCCTCTTGAAGGCTGTGGACCCTGGGCAGAGCTGATTCCAGCCTGCTCACCAGCCTCTGCCTGGCTCTCAGAAGCGTTCAGATTGGGAAGGTGAAGTTCGCCTCTGGCCAAAATCCAAGGCAGTCACTTCAAAAAGCCACCGACGTGTCTCTTCCGGGGACACCTCTAACAGAAACCCAAGTGAGGGCAGCGTTGCTGAGCCGAGCCTAGAACTCAGGCAACCATCCCTGACTGCTGAGAAGACACCAGAGGCCTCTGGCTGCAGGAGCCATCAGAATCCCAAGCCTATCTATCTTCCGTTGACTACTCTCCGCACGCCTTGACTGTGACAGGTCGGCCAAGCACCCCAACTTTCTAACCAGCCAGCAAAAAGAACAGACGGTCACACTGGGTGCTGGGTCGTTGCAAAGCCAGAGAGAGTCAGCTCCAGGGTGACAATGGCTTTTGTTAGAATGTGGCAAACATCACAGGGGAAAAAAAAAAAAACATAAGAACCCCTGTGTAGCCCCCACAGACAAAAACACAGAGGATAACACTAACCAGAAACGTCCTGAGGGGTTAAAGCAGTGGCTCAGGTAGTAAAGGTACCTACAGCCAAGCCTAGTTGCATCCCCAGACACACAGGCTGGAGGAGAGAACTGAGTCCCACAGACTGTCCTCTGACCTCCATGTGCAACATGTGCACACGAGCGTGCACACACACATATTTTAACACATAATAAATATATATTTTTAAGTACAAAGGCGTGGAGGTTTGGGGAGGATTCTCTTTCAAGCCATAATCTCCACACAAGCTCAAAAATCATTTTCAACTTGTTTTGTCTGAGCAGAAAATATACAATTGGCTAGTGCTAAACTGAAAATATCATAGAGGATATAAAATAAAATAATAAAATAAAACACAGAGGAACTCAGAGAAAGGGTAAAGAGACAGCCTTGCAGTGGGCCTGGGGGTGGTTGGTGTCAGACCCAGCCTCGAAAGGTCCTGCAATAGCCGGGTCTGCGTCTGACCTCCCTCTGTGTCCACTGCAGGTCTCTATTGACAAGAAACCTTGGCCAGCTACTGGCATCCACGGCCGGGCAAAATGAGCCGATGAACTGAGTGGATGCAGAGTTCCACAGACCGAGCCAATGCAAGACCCTGCGCTCAGAGAGCATCAACCACAAGTGACTTTTCAAAGCATTTACCACTTAAAAACCTTTTAGCTAGGCCCATGTTGAAAGTACAACTACAAGATCTTAAATCTCCCTTTCTAATTCCTCAGCCTCCCCTCCCCCAAGTCAGTCACACTTCGTCTTCCGATTATGTACTTTTATTTCAGAACCATCACAAGTGGTACTTACTGGATCATGTCCTGGCTGCCACAAATAGTTATCCATTTGTTCCCTTCACTGGAGACACAGATCCAGTGTCTCCTCCAAACCCTACACTAGTCTCCATTCCCATCGCACAGACGGGGCCTGAGATGGGCAGAAGCCACACAGCTCAGGCAGAGAAAGAAACATGTCTACAAACCAGCGTTCCACTCCGTAAGTGACTGCAATTCTCGGGCCTTCCATATCATCTAGCAGATCCACAATCACGCAAATAACAGCGAGAGGGCCCATTTCATTCTCTCCTTCCACAAAGCGCTGCGTGCTAGTTTTCAAAACAGAACTCTTGGAGGCCTGAGCGTGAGGCCGCTCGGATGCGGCTGCGACACGCACACAGACGTCCCCACACACAAAAGGAAACAGGGTTAAGTGTGTGAGAGTCAGCACTGCGTCTCAACACCAAAAACACATACCACACACACACACACCAACACACCAGCTCACACTCAGCACCAGAGGGGGTGGGCTGGGGTGGGGGCGACGCACGGGGGTCTCGGTGGCTTCACATGCTAATTCCATTTGCAAAGAAAGTAAGCATGGCTCAGAGGCTCTCGTGGAAATCTGTGAGGCAGACGCCTGTGAGGAATAACAACATCGATGCTGTCAGTGTCCCATGCTGGAGTCCGGGGTGGGGGTGCGGATGGGGGAGGGGGGCGGTCGGCTGTTTCATACACAAGCTCAGGTCTAATTTTTTGTGCTCATTTGGGAATTTGCAATTAAGGATTAAACTTCTAAAGTGTGATTAATTAACTAATGTGCCCAAATGACAAACCTACAAAAGCCAAACTCCATTCTCCACTCGCTACCCGGATGATGCAGGAAACCAGGGGTGGGTGTGGTGGGGGAGGGCTCACTGGCCTTTTCCACAGATGCCAAGTGTCCACTTTGTCACAGAGCAGGGAACAGGCACCCCGTGGAAGGAGCTTGCATTTCTCTCAGGTGCAGTGCATTGTGCAGCCGTGCAGGCTGCAGCTTGGTACAGAAAACGCAAGAAGAGGAAACGGAGGGGAAAGGAAGTGATGCCCCTGTTGGAAATGGGAAGCCGGCATCATTTTCTCCTTAAAGAGATGGAGTGAGCACCATGATGCCTCTTCCTGAGTCAGTGCAGAGCCTCAAGGCCTCTTGGAAGGAGGCGATGCAAATTCGAAGGCTGCTATAGGCAGATGCTCTTGCAGGTGTCCATAGGGTAGAGGAGATAGGAAGCTACAATCTACCAGAAAGGAGATTTAAAAAAAAAGAAAAAGAGGAGGAGAAACTGCTTCTATGCGTGATGGATGGCCAGATTCTGACATCATACTGGCCAAGTTCATGGATGAGAAATTCACAGGGAAGCCACTAACGCTGCAAGTCACTAGCTGAGTTCTAAACAAACACGCATAATCTCAGTTTTTGGATTTGGTTTTTGTTTTTTTTTTTTGTTTTTTTTTTTTCATGAAATTTGGATTGCCCCGTAAGTGTTTAAAATGGAAACAGAGTATAATTAGACCTTCTTTCATTAGGGGAAAACACTGAAATAAAAGAAACCGTTTGTGTCGGCGGCATACCGGCCAGCCGAGTCACCAGGAGTGCCATGGTGATCAGAACGAATCTGGAAATGCTTCTGCCCGATGCTACCTCCAAAGAGGGGTTTGTTTTCTGTGCATCTATTTTTCTCTCTTTTCCCTGGGAGTTGCTTTGGCTTCTCACTTCTTGGTCTCCTCTTCAGACCGGACCTGAACCATGGCAGGGGCAGTCTCTGGATGATGGTAGCTGATGGTGTGGTGACATGAGAACAGCCACATACCAGGTACCAGGTGCTGGGGACAGCTCTCCCCATGCCTGGCACGGCCCGTGCCAAAGGACCCTTGCTTCAGAAAAAGTCACCTTTGCCTGCCTTTCTCCCTGGTCCCTGGATGTCACATGCATCTATGCACACAGGGTACAGCACTGGGGCAGAAAGGAGACACGATGAGCAAGCCTGCCTCTCACCTGAGGGGCCAGAAACTTTGCTCTGTGGATAAGGACATGCCTGAGAACCTATCTCTAGGCCTCAGCCCCCGAGGAGCCAGGGCCCCAGGCCCCTTCTCATCTAAGGTACAGACAAAGGTAGAATGGAAGGAACTCCAGCAACAGGAGCTACTGAAGGGCAGCCACACGCAAAGGCCCCTTTTTGTTGTTGTTGTTCTGGTGAGGGAGGGTTAATGGGAGAGACATGTCACGTTATCACTTCAAGGATTTTGACAGTTCCGGGATAAGACAGAAACTCCACCCTTAACTGCAGCTCCGGGGACTTGAAAGGCATTCACTAACCTCCGCTAATTGCATGTTTTTCTGTGTGTCATATTTACTGGTTGGAAGTCCTGCCTGGCCCATTCATTTCCTTAGCCCCGCTATTGGAAGCATGAAGGCATTCGGGGAGAGAGTAAAAGCTGACTACACTTTGGCAATGATTTCCTTCTTTCCATAGAACCAGAACCTTCACAGAGTCCGCTGATCTCTCCCATCCTCCATGTGCTCCTTCAATGAAATCCAGCCTTCATTCTTCAATCAATCCTTAATTCTTCAGACAGCGAAGGGAGCTGTGTCCTGCGTGTGGTGAACAGACAACGAACGAGCCACCACTGCCTGGGTGGGCAGGTAGCAAGGTCAAGAGAGATTAAATGAACTCACTTTGGATGGATGAAGATTTAGCAGCCCCATGGGTGGACTGGACATTTTTTTATAAAGCTGCTTAGCTGGAGTGCAGTTCCAAGGGTCCAGCTGTGTCTTCCTCGTATAACCTGGGCCCTACCAGAAGTGCTTTCATCTTCCACCTAAGCCTAAACTTGATTCCTAAATGAAGGGCATCAGTCTGGGTGAGCACGAAAGTCTCTCAGCACACACGAGTGCTCACATCTCAGACACACCATCCCATACATCCCACTCGGAGCCTACCCTCATCGACACGAAGGAATCTAATTCATTCCAGGTCTTCCCAAATTCCTCCGGCTGAGGAGCTAATCAGGAGGCAGCCCCACTCAGAAGCATTTCCGAACGCACGATTAGACATTCGGGACTGAAGTATCATGTCTTTTGAGTGGCCATCAGCCAATTAACACTGTTCCAACTCTCGGGGAAACTGGAAGAGACACAACCATTTCACTGAAATCCATCTTGAGCAAAAAGAGATTTTACAAGTGTTGAGGGGCTGCCACTCGGAAAGCCAATTTGCAGGGAATCGGGCGGTTGCGTAGATTAGTATGCGTGCTCCCACAGAGCAGTCCCCTGCAGACTGCGCCTTGCTCCAGACGCCTCTCTGTCACCACCGGTTTCAAAGCCTGGTGTTCTCCCCTGCCTCGGGACTCTCCCCAGATGGTCTCCCAATGCCTTGGCGTCTAGCTGAGATGGAGCAGTCACCCCAAAGCCTGTCCAGTCTCCCACAAGGCATCTTTAGTCATGTGCCAAACACTAGTGAAGTTGTTTTAATTTTCCTTTGGCCAAGGCCAGCTTGGGTATTAACATGGTTAGTGCCTGAGTGACCCCCCCCCAAACCCCTCAATGTAGCTGATCCCTGCTAGCAAGTCTGCTACCACCATTCATGCCCGCCAAGCAGCCCAACCATTCAGCGGTGCCTCACTTTTGTTCCCCGGGTCTGATTTTATAATTGTTAACAGTTTGTTCACCTCCCAGCCATTCAGAGGAAGAAGTGGAAATGTGGGGGGCGGGGGGGGGTGCACTTCTGGAAGGATGCTGGTAGAGAGAGGGCAGCCCAGTCGTGAGGAGGAGACATCCCTACCAGGCTAGCTGGACAGGGATGCAATCCAGTTCTAATGTGGTGTGTCCTGACCCCGACCAACCAGAGGCTTGGGAAGAGAAGGAAGATGGTGGGTCTCCAACCCCTAAGACTGGTCTCCCAGGCTCTTGCACACAACAGCTCTCCTCTACCCCTGCCCAAACCTAGGGAGGCTGTGCTTGAATTCTCTCTCCTGTAGCATGTCCCAAAATAAACACACAAGAGACAGAACGGCTTTCGGCTCGGTCAGTCCGTGGGATACTGTCCTGAAGGACTGGGTTCGGTCTGGTTAGTCTCTGAAGCCCCTGAGGGGCACAGCAGAGAGTAATAAGTATGTTGAATGAGCGAAAGAAGGATGGTGCAAGGATGGATGGATGGATGGATGCATAGATGGATGGACGGATGACAGATGGGTGTTAGTGAAGTTCCCAGCAAAAGTAGCCACTTGACCAGCATCGGTCCCCCTCCTCACCCCCTCCTCCAAGTGTCAGCGGAGACTGGCTGCACACAGTAGGCTCTCCACGACAGGGGGCGGCTATTGTCATCACCCTCATCATCTCTTGCACCCCACCAGCCCTCTCCTCCCACCGCTTACTCCAACCGCAGCCCGCCGCAGCCGGCCAGCCTGGGAAAAGTTTCGCTGACCGCGCGGCCCGGCCGAGCCCCCTCCCGCCCGCACCGGCCCCGCGGGCTGCTCAGCGGCGGCGGCTGGCCGACCCGGGCCGCGCGCCTCGGGCAAGACAGAGGCGGCCAAAGTAACTTTGCGGGCGCCGCGGGCCGCCCGGCTGCGGGGACAGGGTCCCGGCCGCGCCCCCTCCGGCCCGCCGCCCGCGCCCGGCCCGCGCGCACTCCCGGCCCGGCCGGGTCCTACCTGGCCCCGGGCTCCTCTTCGGCGGCCGCGAGCAGCAGCGCGCGCGGAGGGCGGCGGGGGCCCGGCTCCCGCGAGGGCGGCGCGCAGGGGCGGGGGCCTCTGCGCCGCGCGGCCGAGGCTGCGAGTGGGAGCCAGACTCCTCCTTCGCGGGGCGGGGGGCTCCCCGCGCCCCCTCCCCCGCCCGGCTCCGCGCCGCCCCGGCCCCGCGCGCCGCCGCGCCGCTCCGCCCGCGCGCCCGGGCCCCGCAGGAGCGCGATCGCGGCCTCGGGCCCCGGCCCCGCGCGCCCTCCCGTTGGGGTCCCGGCCGCCTCGGCCTCGCCTGGGGCCTCGGCGCCCTCCCGGGCCCGGAGCCCGCATCCTGCCGCGCAAGGGCCGCCCCGCGCCCTCTCCACGCAGCCCCCAGCCCCGGCTGCCGAGCGCCGGGAGAGGGGAGCGGGGCGGGGCGCCCTCACCTCCGGAGCCGCGCGCCGCGCTAGGCACCGCGTGCAACGGCGTGCGTGGCTCCTTCCCGGTGTCCGGGCACCCGCTCTGTGGCCGAGACCCAAACCTGGGGCCACCGGGGTGCCCTGTCCTGGGGAGACCTGAGCACACACACACCGTCCCCCGCGCTCCCAGCTGGATTAGGCCTGGGTCCTCCAGTTGAGCCCTTCTGTCTGCTGACCCTTCACCCCCCACCCCAGGCCTCCTGGGTAGCCCGCAGTGGCCTCACTCAGAAACCCAGAGCAGACAGGTAAGCCAGTCAGGGAGGCAAATGGGAGACCCAGGTCTCTCCAGCTTGGGAAGTTAGAGGACCGAGGACCCCTAATCCCCAACTGGGGTGAAAAGGGAGTCCATAAGGCCCGATATGGTCAGGAAGCAGGAGCCATTCTGGCCCGGGCCTCCCCCAACCATGGAAGTTAGCCGAGAGGCTCGTCCAATGCTTATGAGTTCTACTTGCTCATAGTGGAAACTTCCGTCTCTCTAGATGGTTGGTGTCAGACCCCAGGGACACCTCTGAAGGCACTTGAGACCCGGGCTGCTCTGAAGGAGAGCTCAGTCTTGTGAGGGAGGCACACATGGGAAGCGGGGACAGCCACTGGGGTGTCTTCCTGGAAGTAGAGATGCCCAAATAGATGAGAGCATGTTCAGGGTGGAAGAAGCTCTCTAGGTAGAGGCTGGTGCAGGCCAAGGTCCTGCCATGGAGGGTTGGCAAGGCTCTGTAGAGCTAGAAGAAAAGGAAAGGGAGAGAGCCAGCAAGGAGGGGGAGGCTCTTGGACACTCAGCTAAACCCATAGAGTTCACCATGGGTCCTGGGGAACCAATGAAGGCCATGATCAGGGCCTAGCCATGGCCGAGCTTGTGTTTCCAGAGAGCTCATTCTGACATCCCAGACAGGGTGTGGGCCTGGCTGGGGAGAGGCTGGAGTAGCTGGGCAGAGGTTCTTCCCAGCCGGACTCCCATCTCTCTCTCCTATAAGTCTCCTAAACTACAGACTTCCTCAATACCACACTGCCTCAGAGAACTGCTCTGCCTACCTGGGAAACGGAGGTGGGGCTCAGGGTGCCAGCAGACTCTACCTGCTGCCTGACAAGAAGGAGGCCTCAGCTGGACATGGCCTTTAAGGGACAAGAGCAGAGATGCTGGACATCTTTGTGACTGTTGTCCTCCAAAGGCTGGATTCTACCAGAGCTCAGCTCCCACAATACCATCTCTTACTGTGCATCTATTGAGCACCCACTGCATGCCTGGCACTCATCATGGTTTTCAGAGCCAAGTGTGAGCTCGCCATCAAGGACCTGCCATTGCCTGCACCACACAGACCCAGCACTGAACTTGAACACACCACACCCTGCCTTAGGTACCCCCCACAACTCCTCTCCTGGTCCAGTCCATACCCCAGAGGTCAGGCCCCAGAACCCGATGTTGCATCCACAGTGTCTGCAGCCTGGTCAATATCCGTGAATGGCTTTTACAGATGAGGGTCTCAGGAGTGTGGGGCGGGCGGGACAGACTCGCTCCTAAATGAGCAGCCCATCTGGGCAGACAGCAGACATTCTGCTTAAGGGAAAATTTGCTAACACAGCGGTCTTATTCGTAGAGACTGATAGAAACACTACCCAATCCTCGCAGCTGAACCAGCCAGGGAGGCTCTTTCTGATGGGAAGCATTTCCTGGGTGCCTACTATGTGCTGGAGACCCAGGGAGAGGAGAAGAAGGTAGATTCCCCTCTCCCCACTTAGACAGCTCGGTCTCTTCCTGCTAGCCTGGGCCTGTCTGGATCCTGACACAGCCCCAGGAAAGGGTCGCTCAGTAACACAGGCCTTACCTCAGACCTTCCTCCAGGCCCAGAGGCCAAGAGGAAAAGGGACTCCTAGCCATAGATCGTAGGCCCTGTCCTCCTCCCGGCTCATCGTACAGTGACCACTCCCCAATTCCTGAACCATGTCCTGAATACGAGATCAGATTCTCGTTCGGTCCCTCTAACACTGTGACTCAGGACTTTGATCAGCAGCCTCCACTCAAGGGCAGTACACCTGGTATGCAGTTGGCAGTTGGCACTTGGTGCTGTCACGGTTTTAGGACCAAGTCTGGGGACTTGAAGTGTAACCACAGATTCTCACTAACTTGTGTGGGATCTTGGACACTCTGACATTTCTTTAAACCTCCGTTTTCTCACCTTGAGGAGAAAGGGGTATGATAGAGAGAACAACACGGTAGGGGAAAGACCTTGGGAGCTCCCTACATCCATCCTTTAGCTACAGTTTCATGGTGAGCCAGTGAGATGTCTCAGCTGGGAAAAGTACTTACTGCTAAGCCCAAGGACCGGGGTTCCATCCCCAGGACCCACATGGTGGGCAGAAGGAGAGCCGACTCCCACAAGTCCTTCTCTGCCCTCCACACAGGCACTGTGGCACACACACACCAAATAAGTAATAAGTAATGAATAATAAATAAATAAATAAATGTAGGATTCCATCAGGCCATAAGAGTCCCCTTGATACCATAGTACTAACCTCATGTGACCCATGGAAAGCTGGGTGGGAACCAGATGGAGGGGTTTCTGGGCTGGAAGGCCACCACTGTCATCTACAGAAACTAAGACTCCACATGAAATGACTCCAAGGAGACGGAGTCCTGGCCACTTGCAAGTTACTGGCGAATGGCCTTCAGTGTCTGAGCTCCTGTCCTCCTGCCCGCTGTGATGTCTGAGTCCTTCACGGCTACTAGGGAGCTTTCCCAGATGTCTTCTAGCCTGGTATGGATCCCAGAAAGGGGCAGACTCCCCACAAAATGGAGGAAGCCTCAGCTGATGAGTTAAAAACGGGACAGGGGGTTGCTCCAAAGACTTCAAAACATGTCCAGCTAGCATAGAGTAAAGTCAGGATGTGAGGTCAACCTCCACACTACAGCCACCTTCCATTGGCCATTCCATTCGGCTCTGCCCCATGTCCGGTGCCAGGCAACTCCTTCCAGCACTTTTAAAACCCCCACCATCCCAGCCAGGATCTGTGGGTCTCGGCTGAGCTGTCCAGGGTCCTGGCCAGGCCAAAGCCCTACCCCAAAGGCTTCTCTGAACTGTCTCTGATCTATACACACACACACACACACATATGCGCGTGCACGCACAGACCTACCTCAAGGAAACTGGAAGCTGTGAAGTTGGGCCAGTCCCTACCACACGTCAGCTCTCAAGGTCTCAGTGGCTATTTCTGAAAAGTGAGAGCATCAAGGGGCAGGCCAGGATTCATGGTCAACCACAGCCACAACCTCGGGGCTTGGCAAAGATACGGAACTGGAGGGACGGTGGCACCATGCTGCCATTGAACGATGAACACCCTGTATGGTGCTGAGCTTGAAACTAACAGTGACTGCTACACCTCAGAGAGAGATCTGAGGGGCCGGGAGGGAGGTGTGATTCTGGGTGGAGCACTCCTTGAGTCAGTCTTCCAGGAGAAAAGGCACAAGGGCTGCTTCTCGAAGGGCTGTGAGCTCTCGCAGGCTCCAGCAAGGGAACAAAGCGTCCCCAGTCACACATGGCTGCTGTGTCCCCTGTGACCCCACTGATTCTCAGAAGAAAACGATCTTTCCTCTCTTTCTGGAAAGTGCTGAGGAGGGGAGGAGGGGCTTATGACATCCTGTGGCCCCCACAGCTCCCCAAACTCTGATCACTACTGTCCCCCACTCCATGCTGAGCCAATAGGGCAGGTGAGAGGACTGACTGAGGAGACACAGGTCACGTCAGAACGGAGGATCCCAGTGTTGGGCAGCTCTGTCCTTGAGTCACAGCTTTGTCCTGGTTATCCCTTGGCTCCTGCTCACCTGTCCACCTGTTCCCTATCCGGTAGTGAGGACACACACACACCTAGGACTTCAGTGTCCCCCTCTGTCTTCAAGACTAAATCCTATATGAAGGGTGGAGGACTTAGGCCAGCAAATCCTCTCGAGCTGCTAGAGACTGAATCCACTCTGCCCGAGTCTGTGAGTCCTGAGTGGGATCAGGAGCCAAGAGGGCAGCTGGGCAGGCCTGGCATCCAGCAGTACCAGCCACCAGGGATACCCCGGAGCCAGTCCCTGTACCACACAGAGTCCTGCCCCACCCTCTTCTGCCAGAAGTCCCTTCCCACCACCCTTCTGAGGGAGCCAATGCAACCAGCTGGGGACAGCCCTGCCTGAGGTGTCAGACGGGTCTGGGCCTGTCTCTGGGTCCTGGGCCAGGCGTTCTGCCTATTACCTCACCTGTAATAAGAGGCCTGTCATAGGCTGTGCCAACTGTGCCAGACAGGGACTGGGAGCTGCCTCAAGCTCTCTATCTGTCTCCCACTAGCACAGAGCAGGGAGGGCCTCAGGAGAGCCACCAGGGTCTGCACAGCCCTCCCTGCCATGGCAGCCCTGATGGACCTGCTAGCTAGTCCCTATTGGACCCCAGCTCCATCTCCTGCACCGGTAGGTGCTTAATGAGCTAGAAACTCCCCAAGATGTGTCAGGCAGGGGCCTCCGGTAGCCCCCCTTACTTTTGGAGGTGTCCAAAATGAAATGGGGTCTACTGGACAGCCACTGACCCAGACAGAATGAGAAAGGTAAATCGAAGATCTGATTAGGGGAGGGTCAGCTAAGCTGGGAGAGGTACAGGGGAGCACAGGAGAGGCCAGAGAGGGAAAGGAGGCGCATGCCTCTACGCTCCCGCAGGACCCCCCTCCCCGGTGCCCATCTCTCCACCCTAGGCTGTTCTGGGATCTTCCCGAGCCTGTTTATTCCCAGGCTCCTCCAGCCACTCCACAGCTGCCCCTCACTAGCCTGGCCACACTCCCTTTGTCATGTCTTCTCTGGTGAGAGCTCTCTGCCATCAACCTGTAGCTGGCTGAGACCAAGAGCAGCCCTCGCTGGGTCAAGCTGGTATGTGACAGATACCCACACTCTTGCTTGAATGTTTCCTAGCAGCAGGTTTAGATCTGAATTATCAGAAATGGGGGGTGGGGTGGGAAGGGGCTCCTGTACTCCAGTCCCATGCTAGTCCCCACTACACAAATAAGGGAAACTGAGGCACGGTTAGAGAAAGAAGCATAGGGTAGGAGCCCTCTGTCCCAAAGTGAGAGGAAGGAACAAATGGCCCCAAAAGAATTCAAAGAGATAGGACAGGGCTAAAATATGTGTTTCCTCAAAGGCTCTGCTACCACCCCCCAGCTCTAACTCACACAGATAATCCCAGTCTTATAGATGAGGTTCATGGGTGAGGTCAGAAGTGATAGTTAAATGGGGTGCATCAGAACCCTCATAACTTCCCATCCCACCCCATGCTCCCTTGCTGTGGTGGCTCTGTGGGAAGCTGAGGGTAAAGAAATGGGGTGTGTGTACCACATGGATGGGACACTTGACTCCCTGTAACCCCTACCGCATCAATCTGCCTGTTCAGCCCACCACAGAGCATCCCCTGAGCTGACTCCATCCCCATGACATGCCTTGAATCCTCATCACCATCTCCAGCATGGAGAGGTCACACTGGCCCTAGGAGGATGGACTTACCCCAGGCTATCATCCTACTGTACCTTGAATCCTACACTCATACATTGTG
Organism: Cricetomys ansorgei; assembly: GCA_026225945.1. NCBI lineage: Eukaryota > Metazoa > Chordata > Mammalia > Rodentia > Nesomyidae > Cricetomys > Cricetomys ansorgei. The sequence goes on along the minus strand of JAMJFZ010000199.1, from coordinate 77,952,410 downwards.
TGGGTTCCCCATGGGACGCACACACCCCTCCCCAATCCCCTTGGTCACTCCTGGGAGTCTAGTACCCTCAGATGGAGCTGCACTCAGTATTAGAACCTCTATGTCCTGTGGCTTATCGGTCTCTGCTTCAACCCGCACCAGAGAGATGAACCCAGGCAGGGGCTTCAGAGAAACGCAAGTGCAGGGACCAGGGTTGTGGCACAGTGCTCAGTGTTTGCCTAGCATGCATCAAGCCATAGGTTCCTTCTGCTGCTCTGGATAGAGAGGAGGAGGGAAGGAGAGAGGGAGGGAAGAGAAGGGAGAAGAAGGGAAAGAGGAAGAGAAACAAACAAAAAAAAACAAGGTGCCCACAGCAGACATCACTAATTGATCCTTGCGATCTCTCTACTCTTAAGCCAGGGGCAGCATCGTAATTCCTGCCCAGGGCTCCAGGCAGCCACAGAGGGGGTTGGCACTGGATACAAGGTCCACTTGGCACTCTGACAAGGCCAGGGTTCTCTAGAACAATCTAACCATTCTACACCTCCTTCTGCTTTGCCTCAGCTGGATCAGACTCAAAGCTGGCCCAGAATACCAGAACACTTGGCTGGAAGGACCTTTTGACAACCTCTGGGCACAGAGATAAGGAGCTGACCCACTTCCAGTAGACAGCTGCCGTGCCTAAATCAGGCCTGAAACTCCTGCTCCCGGACCCCACCTTCGTGTCTACCACACAGCTCCGAATCCAGGGGAGCCTGGGCGGCTTACCTGTCTGGCAGGACTTCTCTAGAGACTTTGCCCATGGACTTGAAGGCACTTACTTCAACTACACAGGTATGGAAACTGAGGCCCAGAGAGGCCCAGTGACAAGCTAGGGCTCACCATGAAGTAGGCTTCAAATCCTATACTCACACCTCCTATGGGTTCCCCGTGGACCATACATACCCTTCCCCCATCTCCTTGCTCACTCCTAGAAGTCTAGTAGCCTCAGTGCTTGCGTCTCCTTCCCACGAGGACCTCGCGCTGATCCCACCACCCACCTAAGATCCCACCTCTCTGAGCTACTCGCCGAGCCACCAGCTACTGTCATCGCCCAAAGGCAGCCAGCAGAAGCAGCCGCAGCAGCCTGGCACGGGCCCACACCTGACCGCTGTATGGTCCCGAGCCAGCAGGGCAGGCACCCAGCCCTGGGCTCATGTCTGCAGAAAGTACGTGCAGGGATAAAACTCAGGACTCGACAGAATAGACTTGAGAACTGCGAAAGTGTAACCAGCAAGGGAACGCGCAGGGGGGTCAGGCAGGGCCGCTCCCCTATGCGTGTGCCCCTTCCCCAGCACAGGAGCACAGGTCCTGTCACCAGTCACCCTAGCAGCTAAGGACAGTTAGGGACAGACATGGGACGTCCTTGCTTCTACCACGGTCCACTGTCCCCTGGCTTCTCCTTGTGCTGGTGCCTCTTCTTAATGGCTGTTTTGATTCCTGGAGCCCCTCTTCTGACTTGGACCCCTAGAAGCAGCTGAGGGCTGGACAGGAAGACATCTGACCCACAGAGATTCTAGTGGCCTTGAAACTGTCCTACAGCTATGCCAGTAGGCTGTGCCCGGGCTCTAGGATCCCCTCATCCAGTCCCTCTATCTCTGCGCTTTCACCTCTTCCCCTGCTGGATGGATTCTGACTCTTCCTGGTCAGGCTGACGATGGACAGGAAGAGGTGATGCTGAGTCCTTAGTCCTCCCCAAGCTCCTCCTTCTCCATTTCCCAGTAAGAAAGCAGCAGAGGCCCTTGGAAGGAGGCAGGCGGCTCAGTGCCCTGTCTGCAGCCCCACAGGCATTTGGCAAGGCTCCTCACCATCTGCCACTTCAGGGTGTGATGGTGGATCACGATCAGTGCCAGGACAGAGAGCACCGAGATGAGGAGCCCGTGAGGGGAGGGGGCAGCCATGCAGAGTCTGCTGGAGGGGGCTGTCTAGGGCTATGTCAGGGCCTACCCAGCAGCAAAGGAGCAGAGTCACAGAACAGAGGAAGACTTAAAGTCAGAAAAGGAGCCACATTGAAGAAGCTTACAAAAAAGAGGCTGTCACCTGGACGGGCGACAAGTTGAAGAAAAGCACGGGAAGAAGAAAGAGCTGCCGCTCTGAGCCCCCAAAGCTGTCAGTAGCCACTGAGTTGCTGGAGAAAATCCCATTGGGCTGTGCTTAGGTCAGATGTCTAGCCTGAACTAACTATTGTGTTGGTTAGGTTTTGGGGGTTTTGTTTTGTTTTGCTTTGTTTCAACTTGTCATGAAATACAGTCATCTAGGAAAAGGGAACTTCAATTGAGAAAATGCCATCATCAGATTGGTCTGTTGGCAAGTTAGTGTGGCATTTTCTTGATTAATAATTGATGTAAGAGGGCCCAGTCCACTGTGGGCGGTGCCGTCCTTAGGCAGGTGGTCCTGGGCCGTATAAGCAAGTTAGATGAGCATACCAGAGAAAGCAAGCCAGTGAGCATCAGTCCTCCATTCTTGCCTCTACTACCCTGACTTCCCTCAATGATGGGCCACGATCAGATGTATAAGCCAAGAACACCTTTTCCTCCCTCAAGTCACAGCAAGGAGCAAACTAGGACAGCCATAGTGGGAGGAACACCACATAGCACAGAGTGAGTCTGGCCAATTCCAGAAACAGGGAAGTCCCTTGGGAGGGGTTTCCCATTTTATAGATGGGAGATTTGCAGGACTCATGGGAGGGGCTTCCCATTTTACAGATGGAAGATTGGCAGGACCCCCAACAAAGATCCTTTGGTAGCATGTCCCAGTGCCCTTGAACCAACCTAGACAAGGGTGACATTGCCAGCGTGCCTCACTGGGAAGGAGGGTAGGGAGTTGAGATTAGACCCCCAATGGGGAAGACAAGATAAGCATGGTGGGTCCCTGTGTGAGGGTGACACTGGGAATAGGAGGGCAGCGATCAGCAGTGAGAGGGAGTGGGTGGGGTCAGGGCTGTCAGAGGCAGGGAGAGGAGAGGAGGCTGCTGGGTGAGAGCCCAGGATCCAAAGTGGCTCCTGCAGGGAGAGGCGGGGCAAAGGTAGGAAGCCAGCTTGGAGAGAAGGAAGTCTGAAGTCTCTGGCAAGGAACTCGCAGGTGTCTGGCATGTACAGCGGTGGCTCTGGAGAGCAGGTTACTGGTAGCCAGGACCACCAGGAAGTATCCACAAGAGCAGGTCCAAGAAGGGAAGGTGAGGAGAGACATCCTGAATCGGTACATCCTTCTCGCCCTTGCTCATCACAGAGTCGTGACTCCCCGTTGTCCCATGTCCCTCCATCAAGGGCAGAGGTTTCTTGGGCTTGTATACGAACCCTGATAGGAAGGGGGCTGCACTGTTAGTAGGAGACCCTAGGAGAGGGTTACCCCCCCATTCCAGGTAGGAAAGTGAGGGTACTTGGTACGGACAATGGCATGTCCTCAGCCCTCTCTCCCCCTGGCTCTGTGACGTGAGCCCTTGCTCTGCCAAGACCTTCACACCAACCTGGTGAGGCCAGGCAGAGTAGATATTAGAGGCCGGGCCTGCTGGTATCCTTCATGAGGAGGCCTCAGCTGGGAGTAAGCTACAAGGCCCCTCATATCCTGGGTGGGGTTCGCTCTTTTGAGCACCAGCCTATGGACTCCAGAAGACAGCTAAAGCACAGAGTGTGATCTAAAGAAGGGGTGTCAGGGCAGGCTGGCCCTCAGTTGGGGAGAGTCCCACAAGTATTGTAGCTTCCTGGGGTTCAGCTTTGGAGTATGATGGGCCCTGGTCCACACACTGGCTCTGTTACCTGCCATTTTCCTGTCTGACTTTGGATGAGTCTGAACCCTTGAGTCTGGGCCCCACTCTGGAATCTGTGAATGGGCTGTATGTAGATGCCCATCTGGGTGGTCATAGGGGCTAAGTCTTTTGAATGGTTGTCTAAGTGACAGGAAGGAGCCAGTCAGATTAGACTGAGTACCAGCAAGGGAGGCAGATGATCCGTGCAGATCTGGCCTCACCCAGTATCTGTGTTGAGAAGATAGACAGATAGGAACAGTAGGACTGCTGTAGAAGTTTATTTTTAGTTATGCATAAAATAATTGTTTTATGCACTGTTGGGTGAGGGGCTGCCTAGGTCTTGGTGTTTTGTATTGTCTGCAGGTATTAGATTTGTGTCTGGGATGTTTGATTGCTGATGATCTATCTGCATGTGTTATCAGTAGAATACCCGAGGAGTTCTGGATCAATAAAAACACCTGAGCTCAGACGCTCAGGGTTCCACTGTCCAGTATGGGGCTGGCCATGACGGTGCCTCTGCTGAGGTCTGGCAGAGTTTACACCTATGAAATGCCTCCGTGTCCCCTTGCTGAGTGACACTGTGGGTTACTAATACATAGAACAGACCTCCAAGGTCTCTGAAATTCCTTTAAAATTGACCCCAGACCTATCTCCCCGTCTTCTCATTAGCCTGCACCAGAGCCTTTGCTCTGTGCCCAAACCACATAGAAGCTTTGAGGTTTTCACAAAGCCATTGCCCGTCTCTGCACTGTCTGTGCTGACCTGTATCCTGCGTTTCTGCGTAACCTTGTCCCGGTACTTTCTTCTCTCTGGCTGCAGCCATCCGTGCCACACAGACAGCCAATGTGAAGCCCATGTTCAAAGCAACCAGCCTCCTGCAGGGCCACGCCCATGAAGCAGAGGAAGCCTGTGGACCCCCACCACCACTCCTGCCCAGCACTGCGGAAGGACAGGCAGGATGGGGCAGTGCCCCCCAGGAAAGCCAATGTTTGTATTGTCAACAGAGGCTGGGCCAGGGTTTGCTATGCACACAGCACTAGGGAGGGGCAGGCACCCAGGTGCTGGTGTCTGCCAGCTCCTGCCACCCAGCCCAGAGCCTCAATCAGCTCAGTTTGTCTTTAACAAATGAGGCTCACACTGTGTGGGGACAGCAGGGTATCTAGATCTCCGTGCTATTAGGGTGACACACCCTGCCCAGAGGCTTCTTCCTGCCTGGGATGCAGCTGGTAGAGACTGGTACAGGCAGTGTGGCCTTATTGGAAATGTGGAGTTACCTTGATCTGTGCCTCACCCTGCCCCAGCCAGGGAAACACACACACACACACACACACACACACACACACACACACACACACACACACACTGCTCCCAGTCTTACCAGCTCCATGTCTTCTCCCTTGAGTCACCTTTATCTCAGCACCTCCCCCCACTAACCACCGCCCCTCTGTCCTCAGCAAACCACAGCCCATCCCCTGTCCTTTGGCTAACACTAAGAGCTTTGCCCTAAGAGCCCCAGGGACAAATGGCAACTACCAGGAGACACAGAAAACACAGGCCCTGGGGCCAGGCCACTGACCCACCCAGCGTCCTTCTTATTCAAACTGAGTGTTCAGGAATCTGGGCCAGCAGCCAGCTGAGTAGATGGGGTCATCAGGTCGCTGGAGCAGACCCAGGGAGGTCCGGGGACTGAGAGTCCAGAGGAGGCCTGGCGCAGCTCTCTGGCTACCTCCAACTCTCCATCCCCAAAGTTCTGGGGCGATGACTGGTGAGGCCTGTAGATTATAAGATGACAGTGAGTCACACTGAGACCAGTGGGCTGTACAGAGAGCATGGGTGGAAAGGACCGGCAGGGAGGAGGCTGGAAAATGTGCTTCCCGGGGGGGGCTGCCCAGAGCCCATCAGGGCTGACCCCAGTGTCCCTTGGGATGGTGGCAGTCCTCTGGCCTCATCTCAAGCAGTGCCAGTAGTGGCCCTCCCACTGAAGGCCCAGGTCTCCTCCCTCATAGGGACCCTAGTGTTTCCCAAGACTGCAGTGTCAGCAGAGCCCGCCTGCTGTGAGGTGACTATACTAAATGAGCTGGGGACAATGACCACACAGCAACCACACAGGCTGGCCTTTGCCCTTGAGCCCTTTGGTTAAGTTCAATCCATGATGAGGTGCCCAACACCCCACCAACAGGTGAGGGACACAACCACAGAAGTCCCCATAAGGTCAGAGTGGCTTCCGGTGGTCCCTGCCCAGAGCACTCTCGGGACACAGCACAGCAGGACGGAGTGTGTGTGTGTGTGTGTGTGTGTGTGTGTGTGTGCAAGTCTGCAAGTCATGTGTGTGTATGTGTGTGGCGAGCAGAGGACAGCCTCAGATGTGGTTCCCCAGGAGCTGCCCACATTGCTTTTTGAGATTGGGTCTCTCACTTGCCTGGAACTGGCGGGCAAAGGTAGGCCAGCTGGCCAGCAAGTTCCAGGGATCTGCAGATCGCTGCCTCTCCAGCACGGGGATTACTCGATCACACCCTCACCCACGTGACTCTTTTTTTTTTTTTCCAGTTGGATGCTGGCATCCCAACTCAAGCCCTCATGTCAAAAGCGAGCACTTTGCTAACTGAGCCATCTCCACAACTCAGGACAGTGGATCTTTGAACAGGGAGAAATGAGAAGGTATCAGTGGTAGCAGACACCCATGCAGCATGAGGTTGTCCTGCCTTCCTGCCAGGGACAGCGGGTACCCAGCCACAAGAGCCCCCTTCCTGAGCCCGCCTGCCTGAGCCGCTTCTTCCACCTGCAAATGGGCGCTGGTGCCCAAGGACTGTGGTAGGCACCAGAGACGGGGGTCACTGGACAGCTGCAGTATACACTCAGCATCCTGTGAGGAAGGGTGACCTGGACACAGCCTTTGAGTGGGGCAGGCACGCATGCGCTAGGGTGCTCTGTTGTGTTGTTTAACCACTCTGAGCAGCTCTGCCAGGGGTACATGGGAAGTACTGCATAGAGTCTAGGAGGTACTGCACACAGTAGGCACTTACTTAGTGCCGGCCTCAATAACCCCGCACTCCTTGAAGGTCTGAGCAGCAAAACAGAGATGCCCTTCTGTGAACCTCTCTCTCCCCTCCCACCCACCCTCGACTCCTCTCTTCCTCCACCGTGTCTTCTCATGGTGCCAGTCATGCTTCCGGTTCCCGCACTGGCCAGGGTGTCCCTGCCTCGGGGCCTTTGCACTTGCTGCTGTGCCCTCTGCCTGGAACAGATCTTTCCGGGTCTCAGCCCAAATGTCACCTCCTGCGAGAAGCCTGCCCCGCCCATGTCATCAGCGTGGCTAACTCACCTTTGTCTCCCACATCTTCTGTTTATCATCTCACTTCATAACATTTGCCCAGCAACGATGTCACCCACTGCCCATTCCCTCTGCCACTGAAGTTTAGACAGGGCCTGACACATAGTAGGTGCTCAAGCTTAACAGTGTAGATAAATGAAGGGAAGAACACCAGAGCCTACCTGGCCTGACCATCCAGGCCCTACCCAGCTGCTGCCCCTCCCCCCCACTGACTCCCCCAGCCTCGGCTCTAATTGGCAGGGCCCCTGCCTGGGTGCATCCCCTCCACTGCGCAGGCTGCATTGTGAGACCTGTAATTGCAGCCTCCCTACCCCAGCCCCTTCTCCAGCAAAAAGGAGACCCGGCCTATTGTGCAGCCCCTGTTGACAGGAGGATGACCTCACCAGCCTTCTGAGATGGGCAGGAGGGGGGACAGGGCCCAGGTTGGGAAAGGCCTGGAGGCTGCGGCCTGGGACAAAGGCCGGGTGGGGGGGTACCCTTCTAAGAGGGTTTCCAGGGGGGGCGGAGGACGGACAAGGGCGCTTTTCATCAGAGGAAGAACTGAGAAAGGGGGCTAATCCTTGAGAAAGGGCTCTGAGGGAGACTTACTTGTGTGCTTGGCAGGGTATTTTAGAGATGAAGAAACAGATAGGGCGGGGCTTGCCCGTTCCCAGCCTTGGACCTCTGATCCTCTCTCGCCTGTAGCCTGTGCCCTTGTCTGTGAAATGGGCTTGTTCTGGGGTCTGTGAACTGCTGTGAACGTCAGGTACAAAGCACACATTGAGTGTCCAAAACGCTGGTCTTCTCTTCCCTCTCCTTTTCCTCCCCTTCTTCCTCATCTTCCTCTACCTCTTACTTTTCCTCCCCTCCCTCCCCACCATCCTCCTCTCTCCTTCTTCACTCTCCTTCTCCCCCTCCTCCTCCTCTCCCCCCTCCTTCAGCTGGTGGTGCTAGATGTCCTAACCAAAGCCTGGCACAGGCTAAGAAGCACTCCATGGAGCTCTGCCCCAGCCCTCCCCCTCCTCCCCTCTCCCTCCCACCTCTTATTCTGACACAGGTCTCATTGAGCCGCCTCGAGATGTTCTTGGACTTGACTTAGTCCCCTGCATAGCTGGGGTTGCAGGTGTGTGGCCACCAGGCCTGGCTTCCGCCCTTTTGTAGACCTTTCTCCACTCCTGTCACCCAGCCTCTGCTGACTGTCCCTAAGCTGCCCAGGCCTTGGCAGCTGCCTCCACTGCCCCACCTCCACCATGTGCTTTGTCTGAGTCGGCACCTGTGCTCCACAGCCTGCTCTCGGCTCCTGAGCTCTGGTGAACTTGAAGGCCCCATGTCTCCATACATAAGCTCAGGGCAAGGCACCTCTTCTTCTGTAATGGACCAAACCACAGTTCTACCCTGAGGATGTGGGGGAGCAGAACACTTGCTGGAGTCCCAGAGCCCTGGTTTCACTCTCTACCATTAGGACCTGAGAAGGGGATGAATCATGCTGGACAGGGCAGTTTCCAAAGATGGTTGGAGCCATCACCACAGAGTCCCAGGGTTCGACTCCCAGCACTGCTAATACATTTAGAAATTAAACGTTTTGTTTCCCTTTCTCTGTGTGCACACGTGTACACACACATACAAACATACATTCTTCTGAATGAATACAGGTGTGCACTGTCACACGTGTAGAGGTCAGAGGACAACCTCAGGTGTCACTCCTCACTTCCACCCTCTCTGGGATGGTCTGTTTGCTGTTCACTGACGTGTGCTCAAGGCTAGCTGGCCTCTGAGCTTCCGGGCAGCTGTCTCTACCTCTCATCTCTCCACAGAAGCATGGGGATTATAGGTGCATGGCTCTATGTAGGCTCTGGGGATTTGAACTCAGATCCTCATGCTTACATGACAAGCCCTTCACTCACTAAACCATCTCCTGGCCCCTCCTCCTCTCCTTGCTAAGCTTGTCTTCACTGAGACAGTTTCCCACAGAAGATTCTGTCTTTGTAGCAGTGTGACCAGGCCTGTTTAGCTTCGGTCCCAGTGGGTTTCCATGGTGGCAATGTTTCTGGCCAAGCTGGTGTTCTTAGCATAGCTAGAAGATCTGATTCCCCATAAGCCCCTGGCAGAGAGGTTCCCCGGGGCAGGACTGATTTGAAATGGACAATCTATCCAGTGACACATGCCTGCCCAGCCTGTGCTGACTCTGACTTGGGGACACCAAGCAGAGGACTGCCACACTAGAGTGTGATTCTGTGGCAGACAGAAAAGATGCTTGTGACTTCTGTCCGGCCAGGAGACCAGATCCCCAGGCTGACTGGGATCAACAGGGCTGCCATGTCAAGATACACAGGGCCAGGAACCAGCAAGGAGCTGAATCTGAGTTGACAAGGGGAGACTGGTCCTTTCCCTGCTGAGCCTTCAATATCCTCATGCTGGCCTTGGCACAAAGATCCTTAAAACAGAGACCACAGTTAAACCAAGCCCGGACTTCTAACCAAGAAACCATGACAGAGTAAACGAGGCTTGTGGGACCTATCCTACAGTGACAGACAATTAATCTACTGGGACACAGATAGAACAATACCAAGAAGGGCCGGAGAGATGGCTTAGCAGTTAAGAGCTGGCGGTGTTTCTAGAGGACTCACTTTCAATTCCTGGCATGAACATGTGGCTTCAAAACCATCTGTAACTCCAGTTCCAAAGGATCTAATGTTCTGGTCTCCTTGGGTACCGCGCACACACATGGTGCACATACGTACGTGCAGGCAGAACACTCAAGCATGATATCAATGAGTAAGTTACAATAACAGAGCTGAGGGGCCAGTTCAGTCAGTAAACCGGAAGTACCAAGATCTAAGTTCAGTCCAGAGAACCCAGATCAAAACCCAGACGTGCCGCCATATGCTTGCAGTGCCAGCGCTGGGGAAGTGTGGATAGGTCGACCCCTGCCCCTGGGTTCTGATGGCCAGCCGGCCTAGCTTCATCAGAAAGTACTAGACCAATGAGTGACCCTCTCTCAAGGAAAAGGGTGGGCAGCATCTGAGGAGCAATGCCCAAGGTTGTCCTCTGACCTCCAGTGTGTAGGCGCACGTCTGTGAACACACATGTACAAAATAAGTTACAATGATGAGCCGTTCTGTAAAATGTGCCCGTGTCTCTTAGTGCCTACTGTGTGCCAGCTTCCCATATCTTTGGCCTACTCATTCCTCGCATGAATCATAGCCACGTGACAGGCACTGTTCACACATGGGGAAACTGAGGTCCGTAAGTATTAAGACTACTGGGACACCCCGTAGCCACACCCATCTCCATTTCCTGTTGCTCCCTCCCTCACCAGCATTGTTTCCTTTGGGGGTACAGACACCCTTTATCCCATGAACAGGGTGATCACACGGACACTAGCGCGCACACCCCCATATCTTTCTGCAGGGCTCTCTCCCAGAAACACGGCACCCACCTTACCTGCGTCTTTAACAAGCACTGGACTCCTTCAATCCTCTGGCGGTCCATTTGCAGGGAAGAGTGAAGTACCTGACGGCTCTTCACTTCACCCGCCCTTCAGGAAACAGATTCAATTAGAAAAACCTATTGCTAATCTGAAAGCTCTGATTCTATAATTTCCTACAGGGAAGACATGTAAATTGCGTGTTATTTAACACCCTTTCACGGCAGGTGAGTTCCGCGGGGGGCAATTATAGCCGGCTCTCCACTCTTCTTGTACACTGTGACAAGGGGGAGAAGGAGGAGGGAGAGGGAGGAGGGTGAGGGAAGAGGAGAGGAGACTATTTCAAAGCTGCTCTCCAAGTAGCTGTCAGAACCCGGAATCAGAGGGACCCAGGTAGAGTCAGCTGACTGGCATCCGTTTCCCACCCTGTGTCCACCCAGACACACAGGTCTGAACCCCAAATCATTTGCCCTTTCTCCAGCTGTCTGGAGAATCACCACAGTGAGGGCAACAGGACAGGAAACCCGAACTGCACTCCAGCCCTCTAGCACCAACCAGGTGGTAACATCCCTTCCTCCGGGCCGCATGGGAACCAAACCCCAACTGAGTGTAAACGTAAAAGAGTAACTGCAGAGTCCTGTTCCCTGTGTAGATAGCCACATGGACAGTGGACCCTGACGTTCCCCTTTCTCCTCACCCCTCCTAGCCCCACCTAAAGAGGGCTTTCTCTAGAAGGACCAAGATTTTTCAGGATTAGGGAGATTTTTAGATGACTTTTTTCTCCTGCACAGTGTTGGGAACGGCTCTATGCACCACTATGCCCTTAGGTGCACACGGGTGCGTGCATGAAAACACACACACACACACACACACCACACTGAAACCAAGGCTACGGTAGGCTCCTCTGGGTGGGGAGCTGCATCCCAGCAAGAGCAGAGGGAAGAGCTTTCGTAGCTTGCTTCCTGTGCTCCCTGTTGTCCGCCCGCCTTCTTCTGCCTTTCTCCCATCGTATGTAGTCACCACGTTCTTACACATTTATTCTGCTGCCATTTTTGCGTTTGGATATGCCTGTGTGCATGTTTGTGTGTGTACAGGTTGGGTGAGTGCATGCAGCATCCAGAGAACAATCCTGAATGTCGCCTACCATGCTTTTTGAGACAGGTCCCTCTCTGGGACCTTGGAGCTCGCTAGTTACGCTAGGCTGGCTGATCAACGAGCCGGGAGCTCTTCCTGTTTCTGCCTCTCCGGTATGGGGACGATGAGCTGAGCGAATCACTTCCCATTGAGATATCCCTCCCCCCCTTCTCATCTGCCCATTTTAAACAATGAAGTGTCTCCCAGGCTCCTCCCCTTTCCACAGAGCCCCTCCCTCTGGCCCCTGCACTCCTGCCAAGCCTACGCTAGGCTCTACCTTGAGTGGTAATCACCCCAGCTGGAGATACCAACAGCTGGTCCTTGAAGGAAAAGTAAAGTCTGACGCTTCCTCTGCAGGGCTAAGAGCAGCCACTCACCCCAGAAAGCCTACCATGGCTTGGAGTGCCCGGGATAGCCCAACAAGCTGTGTGTGAGAAAAGGCGCCACCTGCTGGCACAGGTGAGAATTGCATGCCAGTGTCTTCTGGCCAGCTCTTGTTGGGACCTGGAGTGGTGTCCTGAGCCCCACAACCCCCTCCCAGGTGACACAGCACCCTCTTCCCCGTGAGTTTCTCCCAGCAGCTGCCTCAGGTGTTTTTCAAAAAAGTAACGTTTTCACCCGTTCAAGGCGTTCGGGGCATTTCTGCTCTATTGCCCATTTACTCCCGGCAGTGGGAAGTGAGGGGCCAGCCTGCTCTATGCTAAGTAGGAACCAAGGATGGGAGAAAAGCTAGACCATCATGGCCCCTGCAGACTCTGAGGACCAGAGGCTGAGATTCAGCAAGTCCTTACACGAGACCGCATTTAATTACAACATAACATGCTTAATGAGGACAGGGCAACACTGACATCCCACCTTGTCTACAAGTAGGGCTAATTGCTACACAGCATGACAAGGACTCCAGACTGCCAGACCCCAGGAGGCCGGAATGAGTACTCACTACCAGGGTAAGCAACCCACCCCAAAAGCTGCCCTTCACAAGGCCCCAGAAAACCTGATTCTCTGAAAACTGATTTCAGCCAGTCATGGCCAGTGCCAGGGTTGAACCAAGCTCCCTCCAAGAGCTACACTAGGGAACAATGAGAACACTGGGTCTTCAAACACTGTCTCCTGGACCACATTCCTCCTCTCCGTGAAGTCTCCAGAGACTTCATGAGGAAGGAGTCCTATAGTGAAGACATAACACTCCTGGGATGCCTCAGTTTCCCTTCATGCAGGGTGAAAGGTCACCCTGAACAGTGTAAAGGTTTATCTGAAGTGTCATTTAACCCTTCTCACCTCTCCCTTCACCAGTGTGAAGACACGCAGACCTCAGCGGTTCTGGGTACCCACAGTGGTCCCAAGAGGACCTATCTCTGGAAGATTAAAATCAAAACGGCCAGCCGGCTGTGGGGAGCAAACAGGTCCCTCTGACTGCATAGTGACAGGCAGCAGAGCCTGTTCCCTGGGACAGTTGCAACCTGCCAGCTACTGGAGGGCTTAGTGGGCCAGGCCCCCTGACCCCAACACTCTCTGGGCTTCACTCCCAACCTCCTTATGCTGGGGTCTGAAGGTCCTTGGGACAAGCCATGTATCTCCTATACACATGGTGGGAAGCCAGGCAGGCTCTACCCAACCATGTCCCTGAGCTGTTGTCACAGGTGTGTTCCCAGGGGCAGGACCCGTAACTCATCCCCAATTCACTTGTCATGAGAAGGTCATGGGGCCTGCCTAGTGGCTGGCGTCAGTCAGGGCCAGATGAGATGAGGGCACACACAAGGCAGAGCAAGCACCCGGTCAGCTCGCGTGGAGGGTGTGTGCAGGACAGCCTCCCCTGTGTAGGATGAAGACGGGGTACACTAACACCAACCACCTCCCACCAACACTGCAATCTATTACCATACTAGGCTCCACAAAAAGCCTGCTTTTGATAGGAGAAACTGAGGCTCGGAGAAGGAATGACACTCTCAGTGTCACACATCACTGGGGCACTGTGGGATTCTAACCCTGGTCTGCACACAAGGTTAGTTTGGCTCCTCCGGGTGAACAGCACCGCCTGGCCTGCAGAACAATTAGAACCTCTCTTAAACACACCTTAGCTGGCACTTCCCCAGTTTGACCACAGGAGGGCAGAAGCATCCCATCCATCTGTGGCTCTCGGTAACACAGCTTCCTCCGTACACCCCACTCCGGGAGGTGGGTGGGAAATCCCACAGCAGACTCGGAAGGCAGGCTGGAGGGCAGGCTGCCTTTGCAAATACCAAAGAAAGACCAGTGAGGTGGTTTGAAGGGGCAGCTGAGGCCAGGTTCTGTTTAGCTCTGCCTGTCTTGATGTGCCACAAGGGCTAATTCCTGCCATCTCTGGGCCTTGGTTTCCTTGTAAAACATATTTGTTGCTTCGTGTAGAGAGTGAAAACTGACAGCCTTGTGCCTGTTCAGCCAACACAAGTTTTTCAAATTTGTCCCTTGGTTGACTGCCTCCCACCTCCCTCTTGCTCTTTGACCTCCCCCAACTAGGAGGTGGGTGTGCCCAGCTCTCTGGTCAAAGACTGCAGAGAAGGTCAGGGGCCATTGGAGTACCCAAGCAGCCAGAGGCTAGGCTTTCCAAGCCTGGTTTTGGAGGGCTAGGACCACCCTCAAGAAGAGCCTTGTGTCCAAGAAGTATTCCACAAAGTGAGACAGCCTCAGCTTCAGGCACCATGACCACAGACTTCTATCTTCCTTTGGCCTTGCTTTTCTTCCTTGGTAGAGATAAGTATAGCCGGGCGTAAGTGTAGCCAAGAAGGTAAAGTGTGAAGTGTGAGAGTGTGTGTGTGTGTGTGTGTAAATCTGCCTTAGGCCCTTCACATGCATATAACACACACACATACACACACACACACACACACACACACACACACGGTCCCCTCCTGTACTCCAGAGGGTGATGTCTGAAAAGTTCCCCACCCCTAACCCATAGCCAACCCCAGACAATTGGATAAACACGGCCTTCCGGGGCCAGAGGACAGGAAGACACCAGAGGCCAGCTGAACTGCTGATCCCAGCTCACCCAGGTGACCCAGCTGTCAGAGAAGCCATGAGAAGGGGTTCTCAGCTTGGTCTCAATAAGCTAGTCTTGCAGAACTGGGGTACATGTCCTCCACTGTAGCAGCCCAGGTTCTGGGTGGCCAGTCTACAAGGCCAGTGTTAGAGAGGCCCATGAAAGGGACCCATGAGACACTTCCTCTCCCAGAGGCAACAGTGGCTTGATGCTATCATTAGGTCTCTGGTGGCAGAGAAAAAGCTCCAAGGGCTGAGGTGAATTGTCCGTGACCTGCACAGGAAAGACGATTTTTCTCTCCATCTTCTAAAGAGTTCTAGACTGCTGACTAGAACTCTGAACCATCACTGGCCAGTCAGACACAAATTCAGTCCCTCTGATGATTAATCTCCATTGTCAGCCAGGTAGAATCTGGAATTCAACAGCAGGTGAATCTAGGATGTTTCCCCTTACACTCCACAGTGGGCGTCACCTTGCAGCCAGTGGCCCAGATAGAAAGGTTCGCCTGCCTGTCTTAACCTCTTACTAGTGAGTAGCTCCACCCTGCTGCTGCTGCTGCTGCTGCTGCTGCTGCTGCTGCTGCTGCTGCTGCTGCAGTCATCACCCCCATCCTCCATCCACATAAGGCGTCTACAGTTCCAGCAGAGACTGAAGACCAATGTGACACTCTAGAGATCCTCCGGGCCGCCTGGGCCAGATTGGAACTACTGAGGCACCCATGTCTGTGAACTAAGCGGCTACCTGGTTCTCTGCCTCTTCAAAATGCAGACAGCCATTGTTGACTACCCAGTGTCCCTTGTGTATGCCAAGCGAATGAATCCCTTTTCATTTACATTCATGCTATCAGTCCTGTTCCTCTAGGTCAGCGGGTTCTCAATCTTCCTAATGCTGTGACCCTTTAATACAGTTCCCCATGTTGTGGTGACCCACCCCCAACCATAAAATTATTTTTGTTGCTACTTCATAAGTTTGCTACTCTTATGAATCGTAATGTAAATATCTGATATGCAGATGGTATCAGGTGACCCCTATGAAAGGGTCGTTTGACCCCCAAAGGGGTGGAGACACGCAGGTTGAGTACCTCTGCTCTGGAGAGCCTGACTAACATGCCCTCCACAGCCAAGTCCTTGCCCATCTCTCTCTCTGAACCCCCTCAGTGAGTGCCACCGCTTTGTACCACATCCTGAAACCTGGGGTCACATTCAACTTCTGGGTCCCCCTGACCCACTTCACACCTTCCAAGCCTTGTGGATCCTCCCAGCCCACCTTGTGGGGTGATGGAGGCCAGCCCGAAGCACATCCAGTTGTCCTTTGGGACCACACGCATTTTACCATGCCTGGCAGTGCCCTGTCCCTGAGCCACAGCCGGCCGCTGGCCAGTTTGAGGCTACAAATCCTCCCTTTACAGTGGAAGGAAACATGCCTCTACCCCAGCAGGAAGCTGGTCGGAGGAGTCCACCTAGCAAAAGAAGAAAAGATTCAGAGGCAATCTTCTACGTGAAGAGAAAATCTGTTTTAAGGAGGAGACCATCGATGCGGCTTAGCAATAGATGCACTGTGCAATGTCTCCCATCGTCCACTGGGGGCGCCTGACCACCACAGGCGGGAAGTCTGCAGCCCTAGTCAGAGTAGGCACAATCACAGCAGAGAACTACAGTAGTGGTGGTGGTGGTGGTGGTGTGGGAGTGGGGTGTGGGAGGGGGTAACAGCAAGGAAGATACAAGCCCTTTGAGCTAACTTGAGTGGCCTCTCCAGTTCCTGATTGCCCCCTCCATACCCCTCCGCCACAGTCCCCCCCCACCCCACCCCCCGCCACACACACACACACCTGATTCCCGTAGCCTGGACCCTCCACTGCCATCTGCCCATATGCAAGCTTTGAGCTAGCTCCCGAGTTTTAGCCAGGTGGACAGTGCTGCCTGGGGCCACCCAGGTCCTGCAGAGAGCTGGGGACAGATGCAGAGACAGAGATCTCCTTGAGGGCCCCACCCCACCCTGCAGCCTGCCAATACACAGAATGCCTCTTCCTGCGCTCGAAGTTGGAGCCTACAGGGATGGATGTTGTCTTCTCTAAACCCTCACTGTCTTCTCTGTTTTCTGTGACTGTGACAGAATTCCTGAGGCTTGGTAATTTGTAAAGGAAAGAAGTTTCTCGGTGCTCTAAAGTTCTAAAGGTTGGGAAGGCAGTAGGCATTGAAGGGTTACAGCTGTGAGCAGAACAATATGTGGGGGCTGGGGAGATGGCTTGGTGGTTAGAGCATTTGCTCTGCAGACTCTAGCACCCACATAAAAGCTAGCCATGGCTTGCACATGTCAGTATCTCCCACACTTGGGGGCAGAGACAGGCAGATCCCCCAGCCAATCTAGCCAAAACCCCATGAGCTTCCAGTTCACTGAGAGACCCTATATCACAGTAACCGGGTAGAGAGAAACAGAGGAAGGCACATAGTAGCCAGCTCTGGACTCCACATGTGTGCACTCCGGGCTCTGTGTGTATGTACATGATTGTCTACTCTCATGTGCACCCCGATACACACACATACACACAAGACACTGGGGCCAGCCTTGCCTTTAACAGCCTGCTCTCACCGTAACTCAGGCGAGATAGCTCACCCACTGCTACAGGAACCGACCCAGCTGCAGGAGAAAGGCTTGGGTTCCTCTTAGCCACGGAGTTAGCCTGAGTTCTGGGGGGTACAAACCACCTTCAGGCCACTGTTCCTGAAGAAAGGATTCAGTGTCCCCCCAACCCCTTCACTCCATTGCCACACAGAGAGGGACATGGGTCCTCTCGCTCTGCCAAGGAGCCTCCCGGAATCACGTCATCTGCCATCCTTGGCGGGAGCAAGGGCAGATCCAGATAAAACCCTGGATTCTTCACACACCCGTGACTGCCGATATCCACAGCTCAAATCTAGTTTGATCCCTCCCCCTTGACCTCTGGGCCGAGCCCCAGCAGGGACCTAACTCCTTCTCTTTCAAGCCGGGAGGCTGGTCCTGCATGTATGTTCATGACCTTCCAATGTTGAAAGCTGCGACTGCACTAGATGGGTCTCTAACACATCTGCTAAAGAAAGGTGACATTCCCACCCATAGCAAAGTTCTTACCCATGGTGAACCCCTCTAAGTCCAGCAAAAACAGCACCGCCCTGCCCTGAGTGTCCTGTCACTGAGTCCCTGGTTGATCTAATCTCACTATGCTGTTCACACTGGCCTCAAGTCCACAGCAATCCTCCTGCCCCAGCCTTCAGAGTGCTAAGATGACAACCTACCATGTCTCCCTCTGCCCTGAGTTTCGTGCTAAACATTCTTTGCGTTTCTTTAAAGATTTACCACCTCCTAGTTTAATTTTTTTTTATTGCGGTAAAACACACCTAATATAAAATTCACCATCTGGACCGCGTTCGGGCGCACAGTGCCACAGCGGTATCTATGTGCGCAGCCTTCGAAGCTATCCATCTCCAGAACTCCTAGTACCTGACACATACCATTAAATCACAGTTTCTAACTGCTGATGGCGTATAAAACGAAGTTGGAGGCTGGAGAGACAGCACAGCAGTTAATAGTGTTTGCCACCCTTGCAGCGGATCTGAATTTGGTTCCCAGCACCCACACCAGGAGGCTCACAACCACCTGCACTCCAGCACTAGGGGGATCTGGCGCCCTCTCCTGGCCTCCAGAGGCACCTGTATTCATGTGCATACACAGATGCGCACATACATATAATTAAAAATAACAAAAATAAATCTTTAACAGTGAAATTGCTTCTTTTTCATGTTAAACAAACTTAACTAGACTCTTCTAGTGATTTGTAGCCTAATCTTTTTTGATTTCCTGTTTACATTGTCATAGCACCTGCTAATAGCATTAATTAGAACTTGATGCTGTTGATGTGTTCTTCCCGGATTACTATGCTAACCAGGACCAAGCCACAGGGTTGAAAAGAGCTTCCGAGGACTAATTCAATCAGTTGGCTTCTTCTCCTGATGTAACACTGCCAGCATTGTGCTGGAGTGTTTGCTGTCATCCACATTCAGGCTTACACATTTTTATCAAGTTAAGGACATTCCTTTCAATGGATAAATCGTTTTTATAATGAAGGAATATCAAATTTTGTTTTGTTTCACCTTGCTGAAATTTTCAGACAGAGAGAGAGAGAAGAGACCATCGGATGCCCCAAAGCTGGAGTTAGAGGTGGTTTCTAACTGCCCAACCTTAGTGCTGGGAACTGAACTGAGTCCTCGGCATGAGCAGCAGGCACTCTTAACCTCCAAGCCAATCTCTCCAGCCTGTGGCTGTTTTCTGAAACAAGTTCTCAATATGCATCCCAGGCTGGCCTCTAGCTGGCCATCCTCCTGCCTCCACCTCCCAAAGGCTGGGATTACAGGTGCACCACCGCACCTGGCTGACTGGAAATTTTCACTGAATAATTTTCCATCTGTTGAAATAATGTTTTCTTTCTGTAAACCATCCCTCTGATTAATTACACTAATTTACTTTAGGATTTTAAGTCAACCTTGAAAGTATCGAGTGAACACAATTTAACAATAACACCCCGTTTTTATTGTTCTTGCTAAATTCACTGAGCATATAACGCAGAAGAACTTTTGAAATCTTCGTAAACTTGAAAATGCCTTGAGTTCTGCCTCTGTCTTATCATCAGGCTTATGGCAACGTAGTGAGGTAAACTTAGGCAGGTTGACCATGCGTCTTCACTCTGAGTAGAAATCTGTGATCTTGAACTGCTGTTCACAACATATACCTTGTGATGGGTGCTGTCTGGGCAACCCACTTCCTCTTCTGGACTGACGGGCTTCCTCCCTGGCTGGAAGACGGCCCTCGCCATCAGCTGTCTTTGGTGATTTCCCAACTGAGATCAGGCTTTGACGGACACCCGCATGAGACCTTGGTTCAATGCAGTGATACAAAGCCCTGGCCTCGCACCCACCCAAGCCGCCCTGAGGAACCCTCCTGCTCCAGTGTTCCCCAGGGGTCTAGCCAGGTCTGGGAAGGCAGAGACAGGAGGATCTCTGGGACTCTTCAGGGCCTAAGCAGTGAACACCAGGACAAAGAGAAAGCCTGTCTTGAAGAAGAAGGAAAATGGTGGATGTCTTCTGAAGAATGCTCAAGATTGACCCCTGGCCTCCGCACACACACACACACACACACCATACACACACAGGAAAAGAAATTTCTGCACTCAGTGTGGGTCTCAAAGTCAGGCTCCCAGGATCCAGGAGAGGCGACCTGCAGCCAT